>JADWQK010002379.1:0-600000 GCA_017933935.1 Sesamia nonagrioides | reverse complement strand
ACTATGATACGGTTTTCAATATAAAATGACAAATGTTACCTAAACAAAATGTAAAAAAAAAAACTGATAAAGAAGCCACAGTGTTATACTACCTAATAATTTTTTACAGACATTAAAAACAAATCTCGAAAAATTCTAAATACAAATAAGTAACACAAAATCTAATTTTCCTTTTTATTCCACAGCCCGAGAACACACGTCACATCATGTAACAAGATTAAGGCACTCGAGACATCTAGAAACGTACTTGCCAATACACTCATCATCCGTGAGTATACAGCTTTATTAAAAAAAAAAATCATATAAGAAATCATTTATCATAATCACAACCCCGCCCCCAAAAGCTTAATCCCCATAGATTTTCGTGTTGATTTTACGCTTTTTTATTTAAATATCGATTATTATGATAATCCTAGATGTTTTGCATGACTATCAAAATTTTATGTAAGTAAATATTATTACTAAGTACGAATGCAAATGCAAAAAACTAAACGCTTTCAGCACTCATGGAGTAACGTAAGTTTCTTTATACTTGAATAATAATCACTTCTCATAATAATTTTCACAAATATTTTGATCCAACATAAGCGTTTCCCGGAAAATATTCAGGTATTTATTTATGATATTATATTATGGTGTATTTATTTTTATATTTTATTTATTGTATTTTATCGGTGACTGGGCTTTTATTTTCTTTTATTTACAGTATCTGTCAAAGTTACAGGATAAATTATTTAGTTAATACAAAAAAAAAAAACTAATTTCTAATGCACAGTTAATTATTTTAAAAAGATTTAGTAGATTATTTACACATAATAATGATTAATTACTGTTTTATGTCATTGCATGTTGACTTACAAAGTCGTTAATTTAATAATTTGTTTATAATTAGATTTTGGGAGAGCAACCTAATTGTATGTTTGCGTGATTAGTTATTTAAGTGGACGTGTTTTTTAAGTGGACAGCATGCAATGTAAGATAGTTGATGTTCAAAAACTTTTTTTATTTTATTCTCGCCCTTTCTTTGCAGAACGTTGTATCATTTCTAAAAGTTATGTCAAAGTTATTATGTTTAGTGTATTTTTAACTTCGTCGTAAGTCAACGAATGACCCCTTATTCAAACCTTCCTAGAAGAAGTTTCACAATCTAATTACTTACACAAGTTAGATTTAATCTTCAAGTAGAGAAAAGAAAACAAAGTAAATACTTGATGATATCGACCAAATTATTAATGTAAGTACAAGTTCAAAATTTCAAGAAGTTCACATTACTAGCTGTTAAGAAAAAATAGTTTAATAGACAACTGTCAGTTATGCGTGACGTCATTCCAGACGAACACGGACAGCAAGCCAACAGCAACCTTATTAGAATGAGAATAAAAATCGCTATTATTTGGCTAGTGATGTAAAATCAGAGGTAATAACTGTGAAAGAATTGTAACATTACCACCGTTTCTATATTACTTTGATAGGTAAAGTGATTTCTGGTTAATACATATAATAAAAATCACTCTATGGTGATGATGAACGATTTCTCTTTTGCTTCACTCGAAGGATCTTTGTGAAGGGAAACATCGCTGCATAATAATCCTAGCACCAAAAATGTGCAAAAAAGACATGTGACATGGCACGCGTTGTAGATTACGGTACGCTTTCTCTCACAGAGAGAAGGCCTGTGATAATTATATTATTTAAATTAAATTCCTCTTTCTGTAAGGACTGGGCGAGTTCATTATTTTGTAGAATGTGTTTGTAGATCTTAATTGACGTAGAGGCATGGCCTAACGTGGTTTCAGTTTGTACCAGCGCCGGTGTCGAAATTTGTGGTAAAGGATAACCATAAACCTCTGTTCACCGACTGCCTCAACTACAGGCCGACTGTGAAGGAAGAAGCGGATGTTGGGACGGTGGTGTTCACTGTAAGTATCTCTTTTATCACTATGTTTTTTTAACGTTCACATAGCGAAACATCGTACTATACAAAGTAAAGAATCCGTGTACAAAATTACAAAAAGATATCATGAATAACCACAAAGTTATGAGCTTGTTATCCTACTTGGTTGTCCCAATAAAAATATTGTCCACGCTCCGTTCGGGCGGGCAAGCCGTTTGCATTGACCTGTGGCGTCAGCTGAGTGTAGGCATGCGCACGCGTAAGCTGCGTAGCGCGCTCAGTAACACAAGTACCATGATCTATCGTAACCGCTCGGTAACCACTCTGCAAGTTTCTAAATGTATTTGTGAAAAAATATAACATGGTGTAAAAATAGTTGGAATCGATTCAGTTGATTATTCTGAACAAACTGTATTCAGGTTTCGCATAAATAAAAAATAACGTTGTATAATTCGTGTTTAAGTCGAATTAGAATGAAAAATTTCAAATTCTAAATTCATGAAAAAAGTTCGTGCAGTTATCGTCTTAGACAAAAAAAAAAAAAAAAAAATATAATCTATCTTAAAGTAGTAAAAATAGTAGTAAAAGTAGTAGTAAATATAAATTTAGTTTCTTTGCTATTTAAAATGAATTAAACTTTAAAACTTACAGCAAGTTAAAACTTTTAAACTATTTAAATCCTCTCTCACTTGAAGCATCATACTCGTGGGTGTTGATGTGCAGTTGAGCTTAAAAAGCATCTCCACGACGCGAAGGTGCTAACACCCTGAACTCTCCTACAAGCTATATAACTTGCAATACTTATACCTTACCTTCTCATCCTATTTCTTCTCTTTTTGCTAAGAATGGAGCCTCCGTTTTAAATTGTCCGATCAAAATCATATGTTCCAATCAGTAACTCTGATAGGTATTTCGGACAGCCTTTTGATCTTCGGTCACTACAAAGATCCGAAAGCCGAAGCTCTACTAAGATCTATATTTGATCTAATAAAAGCGATCTCTAATCGAATGTATTCAAATCTGTTTTTTATTGTAAAAGCATTACCAGAATTTTCTAAAAGGTATTATCGTCACTCCGCAAATAGTTAAAAAGGAGGTCTATATACATTTAGCGGGAGATGAGATGTGAACAGGCTTATTCCAAGATAAAGGATGATTGAAACGCCATAATAAATGACGCGGGAACGTATATGGCTGTATTGAGAATATAGATATTCGAAATACAGGATTCATCACAGTGATATAACATTCTAAGGCTTCGGGAAAAAATACTGTTTATCCGTTTGTGAAAACGTCTTCCGATTTCGTTTGATCAATCACTTAATATTTTATGCGTCAAACGTGTATGTTGTAAGCGAAAATATTGGCTTCTTATCTTCGTATATTATGCATACTCTACGTGGGTTTAGCAAAGTGTGAAGTATTTTTATTTGATTTTTTGACAAGAGATAAACAGGGTTTCCCGTCATGTTATTATCCTCCTGCAATATTCCGAGTTCCAATTCCGGCTTGGCCAAATAAAAATGAAACGACCCATCATTTTCCTGGATCATAATATTATTGTGCTAATCCAGATGATTTGACCAAATTTGATCCCTTAGGACACTACAAAAACGTAAAGTAGTAAAGACACTATATTAACATTATCTATAATTATAGGTAAAAGCAGAAGACAAGGATCCTCCTCAAATGGGTGGAACGGTAACATATAAGTTCGTCACCACTCCTGGTGAGAAGGAGAGGTTCCACGTTGACCCCGTGACAGGGATTATCACTACAGCCGATGTAAGTATAAGAGATTTCCTTATATTACTAAAGTATTAGAGATAGACAGCTGACCTGAAATATATGTGGAGAGCTGTGAACCAAGTGGTACGGCAAATACGTTGCTTAAAAATATTGGAACACCAATAAGTCTCTATGTAGCAATTTTGTCATCATCTATAACAATAGATAAGGAAGAAAAGGTGCGACAACGGTGCATTATTGTATTTATGTCTGAGGTTGTTCAATAATGTTCTTCCCTTGTAATAAATATTGTTTTATGAATAGTCCTATTTTGAAAGCCGTTCTTATCGGAGTAGAGGTGGGTGCACATACGAACGATGAACTTCAAACTATCTCTTTTATTAATATCTGTAAAATAACACAGAAATTCGACCATGATGAACCGTCCAGAGAAAAAGAAGCTTACATAACAGTCCGAGCCAGTGACAACGGTCAACCACAGCTGGACGATGCATGTACCATCAAAATTATTATAGAAGACATCAATGATAACCCACCTGTGTTCGACAAAGTTGTGAGTATAGATTATATTATTTAATGTAATGGTAGGAAGGTAATCATATCTTTTATACTCCTTGAAAGATATGATTATTGATTACCTTCATTAAAAAAAAAAAAATGAGTTTAGACAGAAAAAATGTCGAATGCTTTATGTAAATTCTTTGCTAATTCTAATCTTGTGGATTGGAAGTCTGAGAAATAATCCTAATGTATACAAAATTTTTACAGCATTACTTTGTTTTTAAATGTTTATTGTTTATATTTACTGTCTGTATTGTGTCTTATATATATGACATTGCTCCAAGCTTTCTTAATGGATTCTTAATGAAGTCTTTCCCAATACTTTGGTGTGTACCGTTAGCTTCAACTTGTAGCTGATAATTTTCTCCTAATTGTGACTAATTAAGTGTTCGTTCATTAGCCTCAAAACGTGGCGCAGACTATATTAACGCTTGCCTGTTTTTCCAAGGTCTTCCGTGGAGATGTTTGGAAGGTTTGTCCTAATGAGAGAATTTCACAAAACAGAGAGAGTTTACCGCACAAAAATGAAATAAAATTGCAATTATAACTTGTAATATATGTATATTTTGTTCGATTGTTACCATTGCTTTTGATATTGAAGTTAATTTTGTAGTGTATTAGCTCTGGTACCAATCGAAATCAAGAACTTTTTTTTTTAAATTGTCTATTTCTCTACTTGCATGTTGCTGCATGTATGATTTAGGACCATAAGCCGCCCCTCAAGGCGTTGTTGGTAATAATATTTTATGTGTTTCGTGTGTTTCAATACACTTTCTTTGCACATTTGTAGTTGGTGTGTTTTCTTTAGCTAGGCTGCTCTTTCCCCCTAGGCGCATTTTATCACACTGCACGATTATAATTATTTTGGAAAAACTTTCTCTAAGCTTTGGGCATGCTTCGCGTAGAACATGTCTAAATAGGTATCTATTACGATGCCATCTATACTGTGTGTGAAATTTTACTTATCTTCTTAATATGTTAAGGTTTTTTTTTGAAAGATGGAACGCGTATGTGTCCCCAAGTTAATACAGGAACATTTTCTATGGTATCACACAAGGAGTTATCCTAAGTCCTAAGATTTTTGTTGTGTAAATGTCACCAAATTAACTTAATTTTATGTATACAGTCGTATTCGGAGTCGGTCCCTCAAGACTTGCCGAGCGGGAGGGAAGTGATGAGGATATCTGCGACGGACATAGACGATGGAAACAATTCCATTGTCCATTACAGTCTGGATTACAATTCGCCGGACCAAGCGTATTTTTATATAGACCCAGACAACGGAGTCATATTTTTGAACAAGACTATTGATGTAAGCATTTCTTTTGTATTATTTTACATTAAGTTACATTCATGACCTTTAGTTAATCATATTAGCATTTTATTACAAAGAGACAAGACTTCACGCACAATGGTCCACTAAAAGGACTAAGTGCAGAAAACAAACACGTAGCATAGAGCAAAGAAGAGACAATAATATAAATGTTACTGAGGTTATGGACGATAAAAACTTCCCGGAACTTTACCATAGATAATACACTAAGAAAACAATCTCTAAAAATGTCATTCATGTTAAAATAAACTCATTTATCGCAAACTCCATAATGTTTATAAGCAACTTCAAAACATAAATCTTATCGCCAGCACAGGCCATTACATAAATACGTTTACTTTACCTTTTATAAACTTGTGCGACACGTGGCACTAATTAATTTGTTTTCTTTGAGACAGAAAGCGCCAGGATATAAGTTTAAACTCAGCGCGATAGTGAAAGATATGGGTATCCCAGAGCAGCAAAGTTCCATAACTTTAGACATCCAAGTTGTGGAGTCAAACAAGAAGAGTCCATCGTTTATAGAAGTGCCAGATGAGCCGATTAGATTAAAAGAAAACTATTCGGACTTCAATACGCCAATTGCGACTGTGAGGGCTATGTAAGTAACCGTTTATTTTTGTTTTGTATCATAACACAGTAGCCACACGCGTCGATCGATCATGCAGACGTAACTTGTTTGCTGGTGTTGATCCATGAATGAATAATGTTCAGCAGGACCCTTCGTGCCTCGGAGTTAAGCTTCGTCTTCAGAAGCTCCCAAAGGCTGACCACCAGTTTTGCCAAGTTTAATTAATATTACTGTAAAAATGTATAGACGACAGCAGGTCAAGCTACCCGAAACTGTCAAATATTCCCAATCAACCTTGAGCCTTAATGCTGATCAAGTTGAAAATCTAATAAAGAAATTTGATAGATTGTAATAGCTTGATGTATTGCCGGCCGTACAACAATAGTAAATAAATCAAGTTACTATTTTTCCAATACAGTAGTAAAACAGCGACACGTAGAAAAGTAAGAAGTAGTAACCTCTTCTTAAAGCATACATACAATATGTAAAGAAAACCCTGTCCGATCCGTGAAGGTATTGTTAGGTATCGTTAACTGATTCTAATAATGCCTACAAAGCCGGACTAAACTTAAAAAAAAAAATCCCCCAAAAAAATAAATGTTATTTCGAAAAAGCGAGGTAACTTAATGCATGTGCGGCAGGCAACCCGATAGGCATACATGCGCGGGTGAAGGGGCGCGGGGGCATGCGGCACGTGGTCGCATCGCTATTCGCTCCGTCACAAATGGTGTTGTCAGTTTTTTAAAAATTACCAAGTTTCGGGGAAATTGGAATTAATTCCCGGGAAAAAAAGATTATTTCAAAATTCATTATTATTGTTACTATGATGATTATGTAAAATTTTATATTATATTTGGTCAAGTGTTTACCTAACCTTTATTATCCTTATGGGTCGGACAGGGTTTTCTTTACATATTGTATAATATAGGTACTATATATACTATAGGTAGAAACCAGAAAATGTAAGGTACTACTGTACATATAGTACCTTACATTGTCTGGTTTCAAATCATGTTGGGACATGTCTAGTGGGCTGGTATAACAGTTCAGTTCGCACAAATTTTGTCGCTCAAAATCTGCGAACTACTTTTAAATGATGAAAAGGATCTACAGGCGACTCGCACGAAGTTAATGTATTGGAGAATTTTATGAAGTGAAGAAATAAACACACATTGTGAAAAGTCTACAAATTAGTGAAAAGGCTTCTTTCCCCAAAAATTCAGTACAAATAAAACGAAAAAGGCTCTAACTATCATTCTATTTCACAGTTCTAACATTCCTGAAGAAAAGAAACTCCAGTTCGAGCTTGTCCAGGGTCAGACCGAACAAACGAACAAATGGCACACATTCGTGTTGGAGCCAGAAGCTGATACTGCGTACATTAAGCTTGGAAACCATCTGGATTTCGAGAAGATCACCGATTACACACTAACTGTTAGGATACAGGTAAGAATTCAAGAAAAAATATTTAATCCTGCTAGTAATTTTTAGGACCTTTGTACACTTACATTTTGCTTAAGAACTACGGTTTACGTGGATGCGATTCTTTTAAATAGAATTATTTCTATAAGCAACTCACACGTATTTGAATTCATTTGGGCGAGTCGCCTATAGAAACTATAATATGATTTACTAGCGTCCCTTAGTCCGAAATTTCTGTGAATTATATTAATCCACAAAACCATTCGGTTTTGTGGATTAACAGTCAATTCGTAGAAATTTACAACATCTCAATTCTCCTTTTACAGAACAACTACAAACTTGCAGCCGAAACAATAATACAAATCGAAGTGGAAGATGTAAATGATAATATACCTATATTCAGTGAGATCCGTTCAGGCAGTGTGCTTGAAAACGAGGACCCTGGTACTCCTGTCATGCAGGTCAGAGCCTTCGACGCCGATGGAACATCAGCTAACAACCAGATTTCCTATGAACTTGGTGACCCATCAGATCCTTTCGCAATCGATAGTGCAACTGGCAACATTACTACTTTAAAAATGTTTGACAGAGAAGAAAGGAGTTTTTATAACATTAAGATCATTGCCACAGACAATTCAGAATCTGCTCTGATCCCTGGCAAACATAATGCTGGACAGCAAGTGTTTTTGATAGAGATTGCTGACAAGAACGACAATCCTCCTCATTTTACTCAAGACACTTATGTTGCTGAGTCTATTGCTGAGAATGCTAACATCAATGAGTTGGTTACTGTTGTTAATGCCGTGGATATTGATACAGGTAAGATTTTTGACAGATTTTATTAAATATTAAGGTCGACTCCCGATAGTGTGACTTCCAGTCTGACTAAGGTGTTGGGGTATCGTATTATACAGTAACTGGATTGCGGATGTCAGCTATCCAGTCCCTCGATGTATTCAACTGCGACCAGTTAGACTAAAAGTCGAAGTCTACATACGTAGTTGGAGAAAGGCAAGAACTATGCTGGCGTTGGCCTAGGCATATGAAAAAAACGTCACGATAACGACGAAGCCTCGGGCCCAAAAGCTGATACCTACCCTAATATAAATAACTAATTATATCTTCTTTTTCCAACAGCATCCGTGGTAACCTACAGCATTGTCGCTGGCAACACATACGATGCTTTCGTCATCAGGAACTTCACTGGCGAGATCCGCGTCAACAATGAGCTGGACTATGAAAACATTACCAGTTACAGCCTGGATGTCAGGGCTTTCGACGGCATCTACGAGGATTACGCAAAAGTCATCATTAACATTGAAAACTTGAACGATAATCCGCCTGTGTTTTTGGCAAATTATACCAAAACTATCGAAGAAGAGAAACTGTATGAAGGGTGCATTGTTAAGGTAAGTAAATACATTTCACTTTTCAGGACACTTTGATATACATAATATGTATGTATGTACTTCGTCTTTTATTTGATTTTTTTTTTGGGAGCAGGTTAAGCGTCAAACTTGTCCCTCCGGACAAGACGCGGCAAACATACTACAACATACATTTGCCATTCCAACAGGTGGAAGCTTACGACCCTGATATCAAAGACAGGAATGCTCCTCAAAACATCGTCTACTCCTTAGTCAAGCACGAACAGAAAGAGTACCTGCAAATTGACAACGATGGCTGTCTCCGACTCACCAAACCCTTGGATCGGGACCAGCCTCTAGGGTTCACCAGGTGGCAGATACTAATCATGGCTGCGGATCACGGAGGAAGACTCGGATCTGACAGCTTGAGGTCTACGACTGAAGTTATCTTGGAGTTGACTGACATCAACGATAATGCGCCGTTTTTGACTAATGTAAGTATTCTTATTGTTTATATTCGAATTTTTTGTCTAAATATCTACTTGTGTTCTATGATTAATTGATGTTTAATTGCCGCTTGGGTCTCAAAAAGAAAAATTTTAAAAATAATTGTTTTTCAACGTACGTCCCGGTTTAATGGATGATCCGTTTAAGTGCTCTACCATTCTCATCATATCTCATTTTGTCAGCTTTCCTGTATTCCAGGAAAAGTATTTCTAGGTACCTCTAAATCACACACGTTTAATGGACGTAAAAATGTCTTGATAGAATTTTATCGCATGGATTTTGAGCAGAGCACTGAAAATACAATATAGCACATCCCAGCGCATTAAAAAAACTTACTGTTGAAAATTTAACTCTCGGCACTGAATAGTGTGTTTAATATCGAGCGCGCGACAATAAGATGCACCCTTGCGTACTTGGGGTTACAAATTTGACAATTCAAACCACTTCCCTCTAGCCCAGAATTGCGTACCCATCATCATCTCAGCGTTAATCCCAGTCGCATCCGTAGCTTTTCAGCTTTGGAGTCTGGGTCCGCTTTACAAGTCTAACTGCTGATTTTGGCTAAACTCCGATATTTTCCGTGAAGCGACTGCCGTCTGACCTCCACAATCCGAAGGCGATATCTAAGCATTGCAGTTAAACCAATTGTTAGACTTTTGAGGGCTCCAACAACCCGTAACGACTGCCACTAGATGTTCGTATGGCAACCGGGACCAACGGCTTAACATGCTTCCCGACGCAGTACCAGACAAATATTTGCACTGTGCGGGGATTGAACCCGCGACTCCTTGCGCAACGGCCGCGTTCGCTACCGCTACGCCACGGAGGCTGTCCTTTTTTGCGTAACCAATCAATCAATAAATATTTGATAACCTATTTTTATAATACTGTTGGGAATCAGTGAAATAAGTTAAAATAAAATACAATCCTAAATTATTTAAATAACAACTTACAAAATTATGAAAATACAAAAATTAAAACAAGCACACTACAATGGTCAGCAGGATAATTGCGTAACACAAATTATATATCAGTAGCAATGGGTTTCATTTTGACAGTTCAACAACATTCATTGCGTAATTACGTTGTTCAACGGTAACATTTTCGATCGCATCACTGCTTACCATCAGGCGGGATTGCAGTCAAGCACTAGTTTATAATTTATATTAAAAAAAACATATGGACTATATGGAGCAATGAAATATTAATAAGCTTCGAAATGATTCCAACTGATAATATTAGTATGTTACACAATCAGATAAAACGCAAGCAAAAAGCCATACCGACATAACGTGCCTCCTTTTATAACTTCATCACTTAACAGCTGATCATCGGACATCTCTAAGACGTCATCTCGCCTTTTACCAACAATACATATATTATATAAATATTTCAACAAAGTAAATAAGGAATATACAGGTTGTAACTACCTTGTAAATAAACCATAATAGTCTACCAACATATTTCATTACGCCTACCCTGATATATGGTGCCATGATTGATGAGTCGGTTGAGTGTGCATAGACAAGAAGAGGGACCGACTATCTATTACACGAGACGTTGAAACAACACATAATAATGCTTCAAGACTTGGCTTGTTTTCCTTTCAATATTTACCGATATTTAAATATTGATACTTTTCACAAAAAGATGCAAAGGCGGACTTGAAAGTTCTAGGAACCTAGGCGTTCTCTCAACTTTGGCTACTTGTAAACTTTTGCTGACAGGAACTATGATACAATAATGTTTAACTACATAAACAAGTATATAAATAGGTTATATACATAATACCCACAAGCATACTGTTTATACAATATGTAAAGAAAACCCTGTCCGACCCGTAAGGATAATAAAGGTTAGGTAATCACTTGACCAAATATGATATAAAATTTTACATAATCATCATAGTAACAATACTAATGAATTTTGAAATAATCCTTTTTTCCCGGGAATTAATTCCAATTTCCCCGAAATTTGGTAATTTTTAAAAAAAGTGACAACACCGGTATTATTATAAGCGAATAGCGACGCGACCACGTCACAGGTGCCGCGTGCCCTGGCCCCCGCCGCCCGCGGAAGGGGTTGCTTAGCGCACATGTATTAAGTTACCTCTTTTTGCGAAATGATATTTATTTTTTAGGGGAATTTTTTTTTTAAGTTTAGCCGGTCTTTGTGGGCATTAGTAGAATCAGTTATTGATACCTAACAACACCTTCACGGATCGGACAGGGTTTTCTTTACATATTGTATATTATACATAAATATAATTAGATGTAGGTGACAAAAGGGGTGAAGTTTATAAGAAACGGATTGATATTTTGGTTGAAATATTATTAAATTAATAGAAAATAAACAGTTTATCTATCAATCTAAATATTATTTGAGAACAATTATCAGGGTCTTGCTGAATTCCCAGTTAAATTGGACGACCCTAGTTACTTAGCTTCTCACACATACACATGATTTTGAAAGCCCCTGGGTAAATAAACTGCTCTCTCTCTCTCTCTCTCTCAAAACGTTGAAGGAAAACATCGTGAAGAAACCGGCACGTCCTAGAGCCAAAACTTCGAAGTCATATGACATCTACCGAAAAGCATTGCGCCCGTGTGGTAGATTACGGCCCACTCCCTCTCACCGCGAGAAGGCCTGTGTGCTAGGAGTGGGAACATTACCTATAGGCTAATTATGTTGGAAGATCATGTTCCGTATTCAAGAGGCCACCCTACTGAATTGGAAAAAGGCTGTGTGTAGCTGGTCGTTCCTACACTTTTCTACCCAAATCACGAATCGAGAATGCAATTATATTTCTAGTTCTTATTTAGTTTAGTAGATGGCGCTGTTTACCCATTCTTTGAAACAGTAATTAATACTGACTTTTAGTGCCAGTAAATTTCAAAATACGCTCTTAAAATACGGAACAGTGAGAATATTAAAAGAAACAATTGAAGTTGTTTAAGTGGTGGTACATCTATTAAATTATACATTTGTAGTTTTCTACGAGGTACTTACCGGTACAAAGAGACTATTTTACGGGTCATAATAATTTACTAGGCGTGTTGTACATAGTATCATAAATAATATCAGAGAGCTATCATAAATAGTACAGTAAGTATTAGAAGTTGTTATTAATCATTTAAAATGATAAGTAATAAAAAAATATGTCATCATCATCATCTCAGCGTTTATCCCGGTAGCACCCGCGGCTTTCGCGTTGGAGCCCGGGGTCCGCTTTCTTAATCAATTTCCTCCATCGTGGTGTGAGATTGTTGGCACGCATGTCATCTCTTACAACGTCAAGCCAGCACTTCTTTTGT
The DNA here is from genome assembly GCA_017933935.1 of Sesamia nonagrioides. NCBI lineage: Eukaryota > Metazoa > Arthropoda > Insecta > Lepidoptera > Noctuidae > Sesamia > Sesamia nonagrioides. The sequence goes on along the minus strand of JADWQK010002379.1, from coordinate 587,282 downwards.
CTACCCCGCTTGTTCCGGCCCGGCGGAGGCGCCATGGCAAGACATTTGTGACCCACGTAACATGCCGGTTTTCGTAAGACGTGACCGTACCAACGTAGGCGACCCTCCTGCAGTATGTCTCCTGCAGATGCGGGAGTTCCTGATTCGGTCCTTCCGCGGAACTCCACACATCCACCGCAGCTTATTCATCTCCGTGACACGCAGCTTGTGCTTGTCGCTCAAGCACAGGCCACGCCTCACTGCCATATAGGAGAACAGGTCTAATGATGGTCTTATAGGCCTGCCCCTTAAGCTTAACCGGCATGTTGGGGTCACAAATGACACCTGTCACCTCACGCCATTTTGCTCAAGCTGCGGAAATACGTGCCCTGACGTCGCAATCAATGTCGCCGGACGCGTGGAGTACTGACCCCAAGTATTTAAACGCCTATGCGCACAGACATAGGGTATGTCATGTTGCTAGCCATTTACACGGTCTTCGCCACATTGAGTTTTAGACACGCCGCACCAACCGATCCCTGTCCGCGTCCGCCAGCGCGATATCGTCAGCATACGAAGGAGGTTGCTCATGTAATAAAAAAATATGTATAAAATATTATTTCACAAAAAATATATAAAACTGTTTTTTTGGAACAAAATTTGGAAAATTAATAGTATATTTGGTACGAAATGATAGCTCTTTGATAATTAAGTTACACGCGCCGTCTGATGGTGCCAACAATTCAACACAAACTTTATGGTACAAAATAATAATTCTAAAACGAAAAAAAGGCTTCAACGACATTAATGTTAATTGTTATTATTATTATTATTTTTTTTTAATAGTTATAAACTAGTGCTTGACTGCAATCCCGCCTGATGGTAAGCAGTGATGCAATCGTTGATGGTAAAGCGCACTAGATTATTAAGCAATAGGCTTACTAGCTATAGGCTGCACTCAAAAAAACTGAGTGAATAGGAAGTAAGACGGCAGTTGAGCGAGGTGATGCAATGTTTAACCCAACAACACGACCAACGATGCTGCGCCAGAGGATGATCTGGAGAGCCTTCACGACTAAACTCCCGACACAGCAGCATTAGGCACATCGTACCCGGCACACATCGCAACACAACTGCTCAGACCTGTCCTCCGTACGGCTTCACCAGACATCATGCCGGAACACGACGAATCGCTTGGCGGCAAGACTTTGTCTGGTGGGTGGTAACTTATGCCGGCGGCTGATTTTGTTGCCTACCACCGAGAAGCAATTAAGAATTATTTTAATTGTGTCTGTTTTTAAAATACGTAATGTAGAAAACGTGGTTTCAATTAATTTGTTAACTTAATCGCCAATCTGTATATTGAAATTATAACAGAGAATTCCCAATAGAGGCATAGAGTAATGAGATGTGAAATTCAATTATACAGGGCTGACTTTGAAATAATTGAATCTTTCAGACGGTGATAATACGAATGAATATGAACATTTTTAATAACATCTGTTCAAGTTCTGAAAATGAATAATAGAATACATCAATGACTTGAACGTTATCGGCAGAAGCCACAACCCACCAGAGACTTGCCGTCAAGCGATTCGTCGGTGCATGTCTGGTGAAACCGTACGGAGGAGGGGTCTGAGCATTTGTATTGCGATGTATGCCGGGTACGATGCCCCAAATGCTGTTGTGTCGGGAGTTTGGTCGTGGAGGGTCTCCAGATCAATCCCCCTCTGGCGCATCGTTGGTCGTGTTGTTGGGTTTAACATTGCATCACCTCACTCAACTGCCGTCTTCCTTCCTATTCACTCAGGTTTTCGAAGTGAATAGGCTCTTAATAAACTAGTGCGCTTTACCATCAACGATTGCATCACTGCTTACCATCAGGGGGATTGCGGTCAAGCACTAGTTTATAATTAAGAAAAAAAAAAACAGCCCAATGAAGCTACTTTCACCCACCAAGGACAAGAGCGAAATACAATGTTACTCTGGTTATATTGAACTAGGCTAGTGGCCAAACGGGTTGATCGATCAGGTTAAGGTATACTTGCCGCGGTTATTTCGTGGATGGGTGACCATCTTCACATACCAAGGTCATTCCGTACCTCGGAAAGCATTTTAAGCAGTTGGTCGCGGCTGCCATTCGTGCATCTCTTCAACAATCGTTAAAGCTCGAAAGCCTAACAATCAAGTTTTACCAAGAGGTATCGTATCTATTACCCAGTAACTGGGTTGTGACGGTTAGACTGGAAGCTAACCTCAATATAGTCGAGAACAGTTCGCCTCCTCCTTTATACCGCGTACATTGAGGGACTGGTACAATTTGCCAGCGGCGGTGTTTCCGTCGGACTACAATTTGAGTGTCTTCAAGGCTAGAGTGAATAGGCTCTTAATAAACTAGTGTGCTTTACCATCAACGATTGCGTCACTGCTTACCATCAGGCGGGACGTTGAACAGTCAAATGTTATGTTCCTAACACATAAACACCGGCTATTTATATTATCCATTCTGTCCAGCTACACACGGATGCTATTTTTAGCTGCTTTTTTAGGGTTCCGTACCTAATGGGTAAAATGGAACCTTATTCATGAGACTTTGCTGTCCGTCTATCCGTCCGTCTGTCACCAGGTTGTATCCCATTAACCGTAATAGCTAGACGAAATTTTCAGAGATTATGTATCTCTGTTGCCGCGATAACAACAGATACTAAAAATAAATATATTTAAGGTGAGCTCCCATACAAAAAACGTGATTTTTTTTGCCGTTTTTTTGCTCCATATTAATAACGGAAATAGATAGACACTTGAAATGTTCACAGAACATTTGGTTATCTATTAAAATAAATAATTAAATTAAAATAAAATGAATATTGAAAGGGTGCTCCCATTCAACAAACGTGATTTTTTTGCAGTTTTTAAAGATAATTGTACGAGACCTTTCGTGCCGCAAGTCCTTTTTTTATATATAAATTACAAACTAGCGCTTGACTGCAATCCCGCCTGATGGTAAGCAGTGATGCAATCGTTGATGGTAAAGCGCGCTAGTTTATTAAGCCTATTCACTCAAAAGAACTGAGTAAATCGGAAGGAAGACGGCAGTTGAGCGCGGTGATGCAATGTTAAACCCAACAACACGACCAACGATGCTGCGCCAGAGGGAGATTGATGTAGAAGCCCTCCACAACCAAACTCCCGACACAACAACATTTCGCGCATCGTACCCGGCACGTACATCGCAACACAACTGCTCAGATCCGTCCTCCGTACGGCTTCACCACACATCATGCCGGAACACGACGAATCGCTTGGTGGCATGACTTTGTCTGGTGGGCGGTAACTTATGCCGGCGGCTGAAGTTGTGGCCTACCACCGAGAAAACTAAAACTGGGCCGGTTTTTTTCCCACTTTATTTTCAATGCACTTACACTTTTGGATACATTGAATTCTCAACACTCTACTCAACACGCAGAGGTGAAAATCCTGTACGAGATATTTTTACATCCGTGTGCGTGAGCTTATATAAAACTTTACGCCCACAGTTTAAACTCCCCCAACAATTAAAACAATACAAACTGTAATATGTGAACTCTTTGAAACTCAAATAGACCCATAATTTACTTTTATAGCGCTCACCACAATTACGGTCTATTTTAAAAGATATTGCTATTGATTTTGTAGTGGACCATCAGCAGTTAATGTTAATATTACACAACGCAATCATAATAAAATTAATAGTGCAAGATAAGGTCTTTATACGATAAAGTTCTGTATTTCTAAGGAATTTAAGGGGATAAGTATATACAATTATACATAATGAAATATGAATTATAATGTTTTCGTTAATTTTGCTACGGGTATTGAAACAAACATGAATGAACATCATAATCAAACTTTTTATCGTCCCACTGCTGGGCACAGGTCTTCTCTCATACAGAGAAGAATTGAGCGTAATCACCACGCTTGCTGAATGCGGGTTGGCTATTTCAGACCTAAAGTCCAGGTTTCCTCAAGATGTTTTCCTGATGTTCTTTTCTAAAGTTACATGTAGGTTATAAATGTATCTTGGACACCAAAGACTTATTATAAGGTGAAGGAAAACATTTTGAGGAAACCTCGACTTTAAGTCTGAAATCGTCAACCCGCATTGAGCATGCGTGGTGATTACGCTCAATCCTTCTCAGTATGAGAGGAGACCTGTGCCCCTGCCCAGTAATGGGACGATAAAAAGGTTGATAATGACGAAACGCTCACAGTTTGAGTTCAGTTTGAGGAAACCAGTAATTATCCCTGACATCGAAGGCAGTTTCAGTGATGCTACGTGTGAAAATTTTCTCTTCAGACTTATTTCGAAAACAGCTGAATATTGACTACCATTACAGATCAGTAATGCGTCGAATTTTCCTACTATTTTCTTACGATTCAACAATTACCATCGTAAGATATATCTTCACATAAATCTTCAACGTTCGAGCTAGATTCCTTAGGAAATATGTTTGTGTACGACGGAGTTAAGTTTGCTTAGGCTTAGTATATGATTAATATCGCGTTGCCCGAGGCTGAGGGGTACAATCGTTCGTATATCAAGCTTGCTACCAACATAGGTTGCTACAGTATTAATGTCTGTGCGCGCCTTAGAGTCGCGACATATCTGCGGAACGTACCGCGCCGAAAGTTCGGTTAAATACGCAATTCAGGTATGTAACAAAAATCGCACACCATAAAGTGTCGACACAGACCTACTGACGATGACCCCATGTAACTATCCGCCACATAGCGCGCTGAACAAGACGCCGCGATTAGACCATTTGGTTTGTCATAACAACTGAATATTGCGACTGACACTTCAGCTGCGAGCTTTCGGCGCCGTACGTTCCGCAGATGTGTCCCCACCCTTACTTGAGCTTACCAATTGTACAAACACGCTTTCAATGTTTACAGACACATTCACACGCGCGAAGTTCTCAGTAGCGTCCGAGACAATGACGACAACGGAATTTTGTATGTGTGTGTGTGTCGCTACACTTTACGCACACAAACAACCTTAATTTACTTCAAAACACGTTTAATTAGATAGTTATTATAAATTGGAGCACCTATTCAATTTCATCTGTATATGCTCTGAAGCATTTTTGATAGTGGTGAAAATCACTCCTATAGCAATTCCAATGCATCCAATTCGGTAATCCCAATCCTACCCCAAATAATATTAAAGCTTTTACGATCGTAGAATTAAGCAACTTGGGCCCCGCCATTAAAACCTAACATTTCATAGTCCGCATCGTCTTAAATATTCATATTCTGGAACCGGAGCTTATTTGAAATTCGACCATCCGGCTCGGCTGATCGGCCTCGGATGCCGGAATCTGTTGGATTAAGTACGCGTGTTATCTGGCAACGCAGAAATCGTTTACTCAAAGAATCGCGGCATGTCAGCGTTTATTCATTTTGCGATAATGTCACCTTACTAAGCATAATCTATGGCTTAGAGAGAAATTTCGGGTGATTTTTGTGTCTCTTTTGTGCGTTTGTACAATGGAGCATTTGTTGAGATTAATATGCTTAATTTGGAGGAAGTTTTAGTTGAATCGTTCGACGTTTTGGCCTACATTTATGGCAAAGATCTAAGGGGTAATTCTCTTGATTTTAAAAATTTACATCAGCTCAAGTATATTTGATATAGACCCGATCGATCAGGTTAAGCTACGCTTGGTTGTTCTGTGGATGGGTTCGTACCTCGGAAAGCACTTTAAGTCGACTCGACTGTCTTCATAGATCTTTGACAGTCATTACCGGTCTTCAGAAGTCCTACAGTCTGACCACCAGTCTTACCAAGGTGTACCGTATTACCCATTAACTGGGTTGTGGAGGTCAGATAGGCAGTCGCTTCATGTAAAACACTAGTCATCATCATCATTTCAGCGTTAATCCCAGTCGCATCCGAAGCCGTTTCAGCTTTGGAGTCTGGGGTCCGCTTTACCAGTCCAACTGCTGATATGGCTAAACTTCGACATTTTCCGTGAAGCGACTGCCGTTTGACCTCCACAACCCGAAGGCGACATCGAAGCATTGCAGTTACACCAATTGTTGGACTTTTGAGGGCTCCAACAACCCGTAACGACTGCCACTAGATGTTCGTATGGCAACCGGGACCAACGGCTTAACGTGCTTTCCGAGGCACGACAAGAACAGTGCAAATATTCATATTCATGCATACAAATACTTGCAGTGTGTGGGGATCGAACCCACGCCACCTTGCGCAGCGGCCGCGTCCGCTACCGCTACGCCACGGAGGCTGTCTACCAAAAACTGTTGAGATATAGCGTATTAAAGTTACGGAGTGGGGGCTCATTACGTCACACCGTGGTATATTTTGTACCACGGCATGACGTCATGCGACATTTCAAATCAATATATCTTCCTAAGTATTTGAATGAAAGAAAAAATAAAAAATACGTGTTCAATATTTTTTATAAATCTATCTGATGGACATTAAATTATTTTTTAGGATACAACCCAAATAGAGTTTTTAATAGAAATTGAAGAGGGTGCATTTAACATAAGGTACCTCCTTAATTTTGATATGATAAAGTCTTTATTTCTAAATTGCCAAGCCAACCCTAATAACAGGCCACTCTGGCACCACGCCAACTGAAATACAATAACAAAGACCAAAAACAAAAGCACATCCGTACCCAAGCACCCCCAAAATTTCAATTATCTCATAAAGTGCCTAAGAATTCACGAAATTCACATTTTTATTTTCATTTCATACAAAAAGCTTATACATATTGTCAATAAATCAGGTAAAGTGAAGGTACCTTCGCAAGCGTCCCGTTACATTATATTATGTAAATTTCTCACATTATTTTGCCCTGTATGTTTGTATGTCTGTCACCGAAAATCCTCTTGACATGGGTAGGAATATGGAGCTTACGTTGCTGTGGACATAAGGCTGTTTTTGTTTACACAAGGTTCTCTGTCTATGGGCGGATTTTAGATTGACTGCCTTAAGTGCTATAGATATTAATTTTGTTTATTCTGTAAATATGATAAAGGAGTTTCTTTTATACGTCACATCATTATCCATACTAATATTATAAATGCGAAAGTATCTTTGTCTGTCTGTCTGTCCGGCTTTCACGACTAAACTACTGAACCGATTGTAATGAAATTTGGTACACAAATAGTCTAGAGCCTGAGAAAGGACATAGGCTAATATAACATCCCGCTGTGATCAATAGGAGCAGAGCAGTAACAAAAAATATTGCGAAAATGGGAGCGAACGCGGTCGTACATATTGCTCCCATTATTTTAAAAGGCGCTTATTTTATATCAACTGAGCTCCGCGCGCTGTCAACAGAATTCCACGCGGACGGAGTTGCGGGCAACAGCTAGAAAATTAAAGCTTGATGAAGTCGATATTTCCTCTATCAATGTCCTTGAGAAGACACAGTAAACCAAATTCTAAGATCAAAGTCTCTTTTAAGGGCTAGACATAATCTTGATTAGGTCATAAAATGGGCTCGCGTGGTAGATTATGGCCCACTCCCTCTCACTGAGAGGAGGCCTGTGTCCCAGGAGTGGGAACTTTATAGGCTGATGATGATGGGGACAATGTAGAATAGTGCCTGGTCTTCTGAGGCATTCTTTAAAAATAAACATCCAGATTTGAGTGGAGCAGTCTATTTTGTGCTAGCATTTGTCAATAATCGTATCGTCAATCCAGAACTTGAAAAGGTCCAAGGAGAACCAATTCGTAGCAAACTACCGATGCCACTGCACAACACACTTGATGTGTGGAGCGATAAAGTGCTGAAATTCAATCTGTATCAATAAGATTATGCTACTTTATCAAGACAATTATATTGAGCTAACAGATTTAAACTCTCCTAAATGAATTTTCATTTAATGAAATTTACTGAATAAAACTTAACCAATTCAATTACGACAGACATTTTATAACTTTTTTATATCACATTTGCAGAAATACTTTTAAATTGAATTTAAAATGGATTTTAAAAGCTCAAGTTTAAATTCATTACTCATATTGATAGGTATTTTTTCATGTCATTTATCTGAAATAAATTGAATTATTTTTTTTGTCTGAATCGTTTTAGTTACGATATAATTTCGTTATTCTAATTCATTCATTATGTATTAGTTGTTACGTCTAATGTTTCCTCTGAATAATAAGACCTGACGTTATGATGTTCACGATCAGAAGACATTCTTGCAATGAGATATAGGGAGGTACAGAGTAGGTAGTTATGTAGGTGGACATATGTCAATAGTTTGCGGTTGCCATACGAACAACTAATGGCAGTCGTTACGGGTTGTTGCAGCCCTCAAATGTCCAATTGATCTAACTGCAATGCTTCGATATCGCCTTCGGGTTGTGGAGGTCAGACGGCAGTCGCTTCACCGAAAATATCGATGTTTAGCCAAAATCAGCATTTAGACTGGTTAAAGCGGGCCCCAGACTCCAAAGCGAAAAGTTTCGGATGCGACTGGGATTAACGCTGAGCTCATGATGATGATGATTTTTCCGAAACTATAAGAGCTGTACTGTTGAAACTTGGTAGGTAGATGTATTCTATGAACTACATTAAGATTTTGATGCAAAATTAAAAAATAATAATAAATATGCTCCCCATACTTAGAAGTGAAACTCATTTTTTTTTCATATATACATATATATATGAAATAGTATCTATGGATAGATCTTCAAAAATGATATCGAGGTTTCTAAAATATATTTTTTCTAAACCGATTAGTTTGCGTGACAGACGCTTCCAAAGTGGTCCCCCCCCCCTCAATCAAAAATGTAAAAAAAAAACATATGATGTACCCGCGTGATCTTTCATACAAATAACTTAAATCCATTAATTTCATAAATCAATGCTACGGAACCCTTTGTGCGTGAGTCCGACACGCACTTGGCCGGTTTTTTGACTATTCACTGCACAAGTTCACACTGCACATAGTATTCACGATATTTAATAGCAGAAGGCCCAGTTCTAAACTTCCTAGAGTTCAAAACATAGGTAGTGGTCCTTCCACCCTTTTCCAAAATTAAACTTGTAGATGATCCTCCACTGCGGGACATCCCTAATCATTTCCGAATCCTAAAACCGATATAAAAAGCAAAATGTACCTTTTTGGTCCTTTTCCCTCATTTTACTTAAAGGTCCATTTCACTCCACACATCGGCTCACTTGTCAATTTTTTATGCAAATCTACTACCTATGGGTGTTCAATTTCTTATTTCGGCGAGCGATCCTTTTGGTCCTATATTCCGCGAAGGGTAGGTTTAATTTCCATTCCGTAGAGCTGTATGGTCCTCTTGAGAGCTTTGGGTGACTAGTGAGATGGTCATGTGACGAGGGCGTGCTGGTATTTTCGGGAAAAGGTTTTATTTAGATTTAGAGTTTAGGAATAAGTGTTGGTTTTGTGGCTCAGCGGGTTTATATACCGTCCTCTTCAAGTTGTCCTCAAACTTTGGCAAACGCTTCTTTTATAAATCAAAACCACCGAAGGAGTATTACAAAGCTTTGACAAGATATCTGTAACAAGCCGCCGCCAGCGACTTCGTTCGCATGGAGTTTGTTTGTCTCCGCTCCTATTGGTCGCAGCGTGATGTTATATAGCCTAAAGCCTTCCTGGATTAATGGGCCTCCAACGCAAAAAGAATTTTCAAATCGGACCTGTAGTTCCTGAGATTAGCGCTTTTAAACAAGCAAACAAACAAACTCTTCAGCTTTATATATTAGTATAGATTTAATTAAATTAAGCTATGTCGTGGTCTCTCACAATGGGCCTCATACGAAGGCTCATTGTCACACAAAGGGCGATGGAAATAGCTATGCCCGGAGTTTCTCTGCGCGATCGAATCAGAAATGAGGAGATCCGCAGAAGAACCAAAGACACCGACATAGCTCTTCGAGTCACTAAAATTAAGTGGCTGTGGGCGGGGCACATTGCTCGTAGAACCGATGGCAGATGGGGCAGTAAGAGAGGTTATCTTAATTCTGTCCATGGGCTAATAAAATAGACTACAATTAGATAGAATAAAATTCTTGCCTACAGTCGAAATAAAAAATCTCAGAACAAGTCATTAAATTTCTAACCAGTTGTGAAAGCCAAAATAAAATATTTTAAAAAGAAGATGAATGTTAAAGAAAAAAAAAAGAATGATAAAAAGAAAATTGTTCTTGAAATCTACATTAGAATCACTGCTGTACGGCTGTACCTACCTATTTAGCTGAAAAAAATATAAATTTCACTAAGCATTTCTCGACCAAAAACCCGAAATGGTGGACCGATATTCATAATCCTAGTATTTTATTCCCCAGTAAAGCTTAGTACTAAGTTGCCTTGTATTTGAGGCGCCTTTTCAGGGTTCCGTACTCAAAATAGTGTTCGTCAGTCTATCCTGTAGCATCGCAGGCTGTGTCTGCCTATCAACGATAATAGGCAGGCACATAGAATTTCCAAGGTGTAGTACTACGGTTGCTATTACAAATAATAATAATAATTAAGTATATCCTTACAAATTTATGTTCACATACTTGTATGGCCTTAAGCTAGTCTGGCTGTTTGTGTATGAAGTTTTAACTCTTTTTTTACTGGACGCCATTACCTGCCTTGATCTTTCCCAACTATTTTAAACTCGACGTCCAGTCTAACCGGCTTCAGCTTATCAACGATAATAGGCAGACATATAGAATTTCCAAGGTGTAGTACTATGGTTGCTATTACAAATAATAATAATAATAATTAAGTATATCCTTACAAATTTATGTTCACATACTTGTATGGCCGTAAGCTAGTCTGGCTGTTTGTGTATGAAGTTTTAACTTTTTTTTTACTGGACGTCATTACCTGCCTTGATCTTTCCCAACTATTTTAAACTCGACGTCCAGTCTAACCGGCTTCAGCTTGATACCCATACTTTGCATGGAGATGGTATATTTGCCCTCCACAATCCCACTGGCTAACACGATACCCCTTAGGGAGACTGGTTGTCAAACCTTCGGGCTTCTGACCCCTAACGGCTGTCAAAAATCTACAATCGACAGCCGGGACCAACGGTTTAACGTGCTTTTCGAAGCACGGATCTTAGAATGTAAAGGTGGTCATCTATGGACCAACCGTGATAAGCATAGCCTAACCTGATTGATCCAACCGTGCGGCTGTTATTTCTTAGTTACAAATATGTGCGATACCGGGCTTAGAATAGTACCATTCTATATCTTCCCATGGGTGTCGAAAGAGGCGATTAAGGGAACTCTCACCAGGGCCTGTAGCCAATGTAACATCGCTTCGTAGCGAAGCGAAATCGAATACCAAACCAACCAATAACGAAAACGATTGACCACGCGACGCGATAAATCACGTGGTCAATCGTTCTCGCAATTGGTTGGTTTGGTATTCGATTTCGCTTCGCTACGAAGCGATGTTACATTGGCTACAGGCCCAGGGAAGCGGGCAGCAGTGCTTCTCCTGTGGAATATCAAATTACTGCGATCCCCAACCCGCCTGCCAAGCGTGGGGATTATGGTAAACCCCCCTAAGCAATGAGGAGACCTTTGTCCAGCAGTGGACCTCTATAGGCTGAAGAAGAAGAGTATGTAGTAGTACCTAGTGTTGAATATTGTGATTCTCCTAGTCCAACTCGCACTTGGCTGTACGATTCCAATACAATATCTTAAAACGTAAGGAATAATGTAAGAAAATTTATTCCCCTCTTTAATATTCGCTTGGTTCATTCGAAAGTATTTTTATTTTTTGCGATTTTATGCATAAATACATATCGAATAGGCATGTGATAAGGCCGAAGTAATATGAAAAGCATTGCTAATTTTATTTCAATTTTTAGTATAACTTTTGTAACTTTTTTTTTACTTTATTGTTATTTTTGTCCAGTGCGACAGTGCGATCTTTTACAAATCTTTCTGCTTCTTCGTTTCGTTCTGGACAGAACGGTCGTGGTCACAATGACTGATTTCGAGACGTTGATGTAGCTCGCCGCACGATCTCTATCCGTTACAGGTCCCCCCACTGCCGACTTGATTGAATTGGAGAGAATGAGAGGTCATCTGATGATTTCCCATCCACCAAAAACGACTCAGTTTTCTTATGGATGCTATAGTCAGAACTTGATCAAAGTCTAAAATGAGAATTTGAAGTACCAAAAAAAATCATCAAACTCCGTTCAAAATCTTAGGCCATAACATAGACTGCCGGCAGAAGTTACCACCAGACAAAGTTTTGCCGCCAAACGATTCGTCATGTTCCGGCATGATGTCTGGTGATGCCGTATGGAGGACGGGTCAGAGCAGTTGTGTTGCAATGTGTGCTAGGTACGATGCGCCAAATGTTGTTGTGTCGGGAGTTTGATCGTGGAGGTTTTCCAGATCAAACTCCCTCTGGCGCAGCATCGTTGGTCGTGTTGTTGGGTTTAACATTGCATCACCTCGCTCAACCGCCGTCTTCCTTCCTATTCACTCAGTTTTTTTTTGAGTAAATAGGATCTTAATAAACAAGCGCGCTTTACTCCTAACGATTGCACCACTGCTTACCATCAGGCCGTCAAGCACTAGTGAATAATTATAAAAAAAAAACCCGTCGAAAGTTCTGAGGTACAAATAAAAAAATAACAGTCGCTTTGAGAACCTCCTCCTTCTCGTGAAGTCTGTTAACTAGTAATAACAACTTTAACACAATAGTAGTACACACAGAACACTGGACTAAACCATCTAACCATATGTCAAACAAATGTGAACTAGCAGAATCCCGAGGGCAATTCCCGTAATTAAATGTAAATAATAAGCTTGACCATTCTAGTCATAATTTGTGTATACCTGGGTCAACATATAAACATATTATGGAATTAGTAATTAACAAAACTTATAATTATGATACTAATTTAACAGTGATTATAGGTAATAGTTCAAACGTACACAAGGAAAATATCACTAATTATGTAACTCAGATGTTAAAATTAAAATGTAAAAAGATTATATTGTGTGCTTTTCCGTATTTTCAGCAGTTATCAAACAGACAAAATAATTATATCCATATGCTTAATAAGCATATGTACTTTTTAGTTAGTCACTATAGTGACAAATTTGTATTTTTTGACACCAACAATTTTGTTGAACATTTAAAGTCGAACAGGGATACTACGTATCTGCCAAATAGTTATAGACACACAATAGCTACGCTATTGACTTATTATATTAACACAGACATAAGTAGTATGTCGAAGTCTTGTGTAATTGACACCACAGTGCTTAGTAATAATACTAACAATTATGTGGTGGACCAGACTAACGGTAGCACAATTGCTATGAATACTTTTTTAAATTGTACAAAGGAGGCCCCATTAGATAATTCTGTATTTAACGTAGAACCTACATTTAGTAGCAACTCATTACCAGGTGATATTTTAGATTTGGGGCGAACTCCAGCTCATTTAAACTAGTAAATAAGACAACAGAGGGTACCAATAAATTAATAGTTACACCAACCAACAATAAGGTATCTTCTTGCTCTCAAATAGTTAAACATCAAAAAGGGTCAAAGAATGAATTGAAATTGTTTCATCAAAATATTCAAGGTATCTCTTCTAAATTATTAGAAATTGAAATGTTATTAGAAAAAAAGAATGTTCGATGTTGTTTGTATTAGCGAACACTGGTTGAAAGATTACCAGGTGTTACTTAGTTATGAAAATTATAGTGTGGGTAGTTGTTTCAACCGCAAATCTATGTTGCGTGGTGGTTCCCTTATCTTAGTAAAAAAACCCTTAAAATTTAAGCAACGTAAAGACATAGTTAATTTGTCAATGGAACATTGTATAGAGTTGTCATGTGTTGAGCTAGATAAGCATGTAATAGTGTGCGTGTACAGACCCCCGAACCCTCAGAACTTTAGTCTTTTTGAATCAACAATGGAGGATATTTTAGCCAAACTTGCAGATAGTAACAAATCAGTAATTATTTGTGGAGATTTTAACATTAATATTTTGGAAAATAATTCAAATAGCAGCAGATTTTTAAGCCTTTTTAAATCATTTAATTTACTTAACGTTTTTACAGAACCAACTAGAGTAACTCCAACCTCTGCAACTTGTATTGACAATGTTTTCTGTAATTGTGACTATTTAGATAAAGCTATAGTAAATTATCTTCCTTCAGATCATAGTGGACAAACGGTAACTTTTATGTCTCAAGCACCCATGGAAGGAACTCAGATACAATTCAGGCCAATTACAATAGGCAAATTAGCAAAATTTAATAGTAATTTACAAAATAAGTTAAATGTTCTGGAACATGACATTAATGATGCTAATAAATTTTATGATAATTTTTTTTCATTGGTACTTAAGGAATTTAATACAGTTTTTGAAAAGATGTCGAGAAATATATTCCCTAAGTTTGTTTTTAGTGAGTGGGCAACTAAAGGTATTAGGGTCAGTAGGGAAAGACTGTATGAGCTATACAGCCTTAAGTCATTCTTCAATACTGAAACCTTTAATAAATATGTAAATAGATATTCTAAATTATTCAGAAAGATTTGCAAGGTGGCGAAGGCCCTGTACATTAGCGACAAGATCAAATCGGCAGACAATAAAATAAAGACTGTGTGGAAAGTTATTAATAGTGAAATTGGTAGGAATAAATTACGCAGTACGGATTATTTATTGGAGACTCCAGATGGTCCCAAAAGCTCTAACGTAGAGGTAGCCCAAAAGTTTGTGAATTATTTCACCAATATACCTCTTAGGACAACGGAAGCACTAAACTCCTCCCCAGAAGCCTCGATTGATTTATTAAAAGCAAACTTGCCAGGCTGTCCGGTTGAATTTCAATTCAAATATATAAACCATATGACAGTCATAAAGGCTTTCCGGCAAATAAAAGTCAAAATAACCGAAGACCTTTGGGGAATGTCTGTTAAAGTATGCACATCCATAATTGAGACCATAGCACCATACTTGGCTTTAATATTTAATTTGTGTGTAGATCAAGGCGTCTTTCCAGATATAATGAAATACAGTAAGGTAATACCACTTTTTAAATCCGGTGACCATAAGGACACTAATAATTACAGACCCGTATCGGTATTGCCTGTTTTCAGTAAGGTGTTTGAAAAAGTTATGCTTGATCAAATGCTTTATCATTTCAACAGCAATACAATCTTTCACGATCAACAGTACGGGTTCACCAGAGGACGTTGTACGACCGACGCTGGTGTCACTTTATTAAAACATATATTTGCAGCGTGGGAGAAAGCCCAAGATGCGATAGGGATTTTTTGTGACCTGTCAAAGGCTTTTGATTGTGTCAATCATGAAACCTTACTTTTAAAGCTGGAACATTATGGGCTGGGTAAACTTGCGCTCAGCTTGGTGAAATCTTATTTAATTGATAGACAACAGCAAGTTCAGATAAATGGTGTCAATTCTCCGGGTTTGAATGTCAAAATGGGTGTACCGCAAGGCTCAATTTTGGGTCCTTTCCTCTTTTTGGCATACATAAATGATCTACCGCATCTATTAAAAAAACAACCACATATTGTATTGTTTGCTGATGATACTTCGTTAATTTTTAAAATCAATAGACGTTGCTCAAACCTTGAGGACGTAAACAATGCTTTACAGCAAGTCCAAAATTGGTTTACCGCTAATAATTTAGTACTAAATGAAAAAAAGACAAAGTGTATAAGATTTGCGTTACCAAATGTTAAAAGTACTTACTCCGATATTGTATTGAACAAGGAGAAACTCGAATTCGTCGAAAACACGGTTTTCCTGGGGATCACGCTTGACTCGAGGCTACAATGGGGTCCTCATTTAACATCTCTGGCAGGACGGCTTAGTTCAGCAGCATACGCTGTCAAAATCCGTCAATTTACTGATGTAGATACTGCGAGACTAGTCTATTTTAGCTACTTTCATAGTATCATGTCATACGGTATTTTGCTTTGGGGACGGGCTGCAGACATAGAGTCTATTTTTATTCTGCAGAAAAGAGCTATCAGAGCCATATACAATCTCCGCAGACGGGATTCTCTTAGGGAACTGTTTAAAGAGATAAACATCCTTACGGTCCCTTGTCAATACATTTATGAAAACATTATGTATGTTCGGAAAAATATTGATCTTTTTAAGAAGATAAGTGACAGGCACAATTTTAATACTAGGAATAGAAACAATTTAGATCAACCTCGGTTCAGACTAGCTAAAGTAAATAGTTCGTTTATAGGGTACTGTGTAAAATTTTATAATAAAGTACCGCTAGAGATTCAACAGCTCAATGAATCCAAATTTAAAACATGCATTAAACGCACGCTGTGTAAGCAAGCATATTATAAACTGGAAGATTATATCCTTGATAAAAATGCTTGGGTAAATGCCAGTCCTGCTCCACAGCCACAGACAATTTTGTAGGTTTGGAAGAGATGCCATTCCCCCTTTTTGTTGTTTTCTAAATATTCCTTTTTTATTTTATTTGTTTATTTCAACGTTGTGCACAATATTTTGCAATAGTATTGTATAATGTAAAAGCACTTTTCAAGTTTGTGAATGTGAGGCACCATGGACTATAGTTTTTTTTTTTATATATATATATATATAACTTGTTTGACATTGCGAGATTGGCAGTTGAGAATTGTCATGCTCACTCAAATGTCTTGCTGATGGTGGCGCGTGTTGTTGGGTCATTTGGTTCCCTTCAATATGGTTGAGCTAAGTGGGGCTGATGCGCGCGTCATGCTCGTGAACGGGGGCCGTCAGTGGAGACTGGTCATCTCTTAGCTGCCAGTGGGCTTAATTCATTTTTATATTTTAATTAATTTTACATTGTGCTCACATGATAGAAGCAACATAAATATGTAACGAAGAAATGTAACCCATATATTATGATTTTAAAAGAGTGTCCACGGAGTTTCTTGCACGTTCTTCTCCATAGAGATCTACGCTTTGGAACGTGCAATTTAGCTTCACTTTTCTTGAACTGACCGACATTGACTATTCAAAAGTACCAAGTGATGGTTAATTTGAAATAAACGATTTTGATTTTGATTTTAAAAAAGGTTTAAAGTTTAATCACATGCTCATCTCAGCGACAGTAATGTCTGTTTCAAAATTTTTTTTTTTTTTTTTACATATCGGCGCTTGAAAGGCAATCATATCTAAGCGACAAAAATTTTTAAATTGAGTTATACAACGTGTAACATAAAGGGTATGTACACATCAAGGGCATGGTATCTTTACATGTTATCAAACGATATTGGAAGGGTTTTTAATCCTATTTCTTTATCTTAGGAAGTTATGAGAAAAAATACCGCCCGTGATAAGCTACTACCATACTAGGCGCACATAATTATTGAAGACATTTATCGTGATTTTGGCAAGTAACGTGACGTGTAACGAGTAGTTATTAACGTATGTTGTGTGGTGCGTTTGTTATGATTTAATTGATGAAAAACACGTAACCGAAAATTTGGTATAAATTTTTTGAGTATTTTATTTCGAGTTGAAACCCTTTCGATATCGTTTGATATCATGTAAAGATGCCGTGCCCTTGGTATGTATATACCCTTTATGTTACACGTTGTATACACCAAACGACGCAGAAAAATCTGGCGGTTCGAATGGTGTAAGTATATAACTAAATTTACGAATTTTTGTCGCTTAGATATGATTGCCTTTCTAATTTTAAAATGAAATTATATCAAGAATAATTTCCGTTTCCTTTCCAGTGATTGATTTCCATCATAAAAATATTTTTTACAAAAAATACTGAAGGAGACACAAGCGGTAATTACATCAACCTGTTTGTGAAGAGATTCATAAGAACACTTCTTAATAATTGTTTTTTTTTCAACAGACTCAGCCGGTAATTTGGTACGAAAACGAACCTCCTGGTCAAGTCGTCATATTGACTGCTAAAGACTACGACTCGGCAGAAAATGGACCTCCCTTTACCTTCGCTCTGAACGAATCAGCCTCCTTTGATATTCGCTCCAAATTCCACATACACGGTAAGAACTGTTTTTTTATTATATTACATACCCCCATATTACTACCGATCCCGGTAGGAACATTTCGTAAAGCAATTGGTAACAGCACCCCTGTTAAAAAAAATTGATTCTATTTTGTCTGATTATATAAAAAATTTTGGATACGTATATTTTGTTTTATCAAATCAATAAAAAATGACAAATATAAAAGGCAAAAGATTAGGGGTCGGGGCTGGTGACGTCACTCGTTGCTAAAAATTGTAGCAATTGTAGCAAGGAGTGACGTTACACGAGTAATAGTTTATATGAAAAAAGAAAAATACGTGCCTCGTTTTTTTTTTAAATCTGACTGACGTACTAATTAGTTTTTTAGTCAACTACCCAATTCATCATCATGATCATCCCAGCGTTAATCCCAGTCGCATCCGAAGCCTTTTTCAGCTTTGGAGTCTGGGGTCCGCTTTACCAGTCCAACTGCTGATATGGCTAGACTTCGACATTTTCCGTGAAGCGACTGCCGTCTGACCTCCACAACCCGAAGGCGACATCGAAGCATTGCAGTTAGACCAATTGTTGGACTTTTTGAGGGCTCCAACAACCCGTAACGACTGCCACTAGATGTTCGTATGGCAACCGGGACCAACGGCTTAACGTGCTTTCCGAGGCACGACCAGACCAGTGCAAATATTCATATTCATGCATACAAATACTTGCACTGTGCGGGGATCGAACCCGCGCTACCTTGCGCAGCGGCCACGTCCGCTACCGCTACGCCACGGAGGCTGTCAGTCAACTACCCAATTATCTACACTGGTCAGCAAATAAATCGAGCCACCCGCTACCTAGGCACTCTAATTCGATTTTCTCAAAAACTAAAAAACCTACAATTATCAAAGTTGTACCTACAGAAAGTGCATTTCATGGTGATTAAAATGAAAGGAAACTCATTTGGTTTAATCAATATTTGAGTGTTTATTAAGGATTTTACAAAGAAGAGTCGTTTTCCAGTCGTGACAATCGTTAGAAATGATTAAGAGAAAAAAAAAAATTAAAGCCAAAAACAAAGATAAAATAAAAAAAACAGTTTTTGATCAATATTCCGTATTCCCTCCCCTTGCTCGGATAACTGCCAGCATCCTTGTATTCATCGACCTTACGAGCTTGACGATAAAATCTTGAGGAATTGTATTCCACTCCTCTTCAATTGCGATTCGCAGCTCTGGAAGCCTTGTTGGAGCAGGTACCCGGGCTCGAACCCGACGTTTCAGCTCATCCCACAAGTGTTCTATCGGATTCAAGTCCGGGCTTCGAGTTGGCCAGTCAATCGTACGAATGCTGACGTCGCGTAGATACTGGATCACCACATGAGCAACATGAGGCCGTGCATTATCATGCATCAATTGCATATCCTGTCCGATATATCCTGCGTAAGGTACCACATGGTCTGCGAGGATTTTAGTAATGTAGCGATGAGAAGTCAGCCCACGTGTACGACCCGTCGGTTCGATGAAAACTAACGCTGTATGTGCTGTTAACGAGATGCCGCCCCAGACCATTACAGATCCTCCTTCATAAGCAACAGTTTTCTCGATGCAACACTGAGAATAACGTTCTCCAGGGCGACGATATACTCTCTGACGTCGATCACTTCCATGTAGACTCACCATGGTCTCATCAGTGAAGAGTACATTACTCCACTGCTCTAATGTCCAATCCCTATGCTCTCGAGCAAATTCAAGTCGTGTTCGACGGTGTGCTACCGTTAATGCTGGGCCTGTTGCAGCTCTTTTTGGGGTCAGATTCCGTTCAGCAAATCTCCTTCTGACGGTATCTGAACTTATGACCACTTGGCGTTCGTCACGCAGACTTTGTTGGACTTGAACTGCGTTGAGGTGGCGATTTCGCAGAACAGTAAGGTGGATATAACGATCATCTGCTGCTGATGTAGCTCTAGGTCTGCCCGTACCTGGACGGCGATCGAATGCTCCAGTCTCTAGGTATCGGATGTAAACTCGTTGCACCGAAGATCTGCTGATTCGAAGCCTTCGAGCGACTTCATGTTGCGCAATGCCTGCTTGAAGTAATGATGCAGCTTGAGCTGCTTCCCGAGGTGTTGTATGCATTATTAATGGAAAAAAAAATAGCAAAAACACACGCGTCTGAGCAAACGATGGACAAAAACTAAAGAAATTGTAGGAAATATCCGACTACCCTCATTGTAGAGAAAAAGAACACTAATTTCAAACTCTGGTGAAAACAGAGCAAATCGTTAGCATTGTGTTTGTTGCTTGATTACAATGTGAGTTCACGGTACTTTCGAATTAATTTGTAGTCATTTTAATCACCATGAAATGCACTTTTTGTAGGTATAACTTTGATAGTTGCAAGTTTTATACTTTTTTAGAAAATCGAGTCAGAGTTCCTAGGTAGCGGGTGGCTCGATTTATTTGCTGACCAGTGTATATTAATAACATCGTCTAGGGGTACGGTAGACTCGATCGAAACCTAACTTTAATAATAAAACATAAAAAATAAGGATTTCGAGTCGTCAACACATATCAGCAAAATTCAGATTGTCGGGTGTTTTGTTAAATTCTAACGTTTCTAAAAATGAAGCATATCGCAGACGCCATATTGGCCATTCTAGCGATACGACACTGTCGCCGAATGAAGTAATGATAATCTAAGTAGTTGATGAACATTCCGTTTTCAAATAGTTTCATAGATTTTTTCCTTGTTTTTAAGGCTTTAAAAAAATTATAAATATCAATTAAAACTCAGTCCATAACTCTGTAGTAATGGTTTGAATGTGGGTTCTAGAGTTATATGGTTTAGCTTTTCATCAGCGAAATAATTGTTGTTA
Source organism: Sesamia nonagrioides (assembly GCA_017933935.1). NCBI lineage: Eukaryota > Metazoa > Arthropoda > Insecta > Lepidoptera > Noctuidae > Sesamia > Sesamia nonagrioides. The sequence goes on along the minus strand of JADWQK010002379.1, from coordinate 566,413 downwards.
CGTTGATTGCGTAACACACCATCAATCAGAATCATTTTGGAGGAATGATATTGTTAATACAATGCTTCAAATGTTCGCAAAAGCCGTCTGTTCAGCTACATACATATATAACGCAATGTATGTTGCTAAACTGTCAAAATGAAAGTGATCGCTACTGAGTACTGTTAGGTCATTGATGATTTCTTCCAGGGATTTACTCTAACAAAAAAAAAATAATATAGTAAGTAGGTCTAAGCTTTGTTGTCGTGCCTAGGAAAGCACGTTAAGCCGTTGGTCCCGGTTGCCATAAGAAAATCTAATGGCAGTCGTTGCCATACGAAAATCTAATGGCAGTCGTTACGAATTGTTGGAGCCCTCGAAAACTCCAACAATTGGTCTAACTGTAATGCTTCGATATCGCCTTCGGTCAGACGGCAGTCGCTTCACGGAAAATATCGAAGTTTAGCCAAAATCAGCAGTTAAAAAGCGGACCCCAGACTCCAACGCTAAAAAAGTTTCGGATGCGACTGGGATTAACGCTGAGATGACGATGACGCTGGGATTGACGCTGGGTAGATTAGATAAGTATGTAATATTAGCTAATGCCCGCGACTGCGTCCGCTTGAAATACTTGTTCCCGCACATTAGCGCTGAAAATGCTATGTGAAACCGAAATATCAACTTCGGCTTCACTTAGCAGTCTTTCGGATTATTTTAGTACCAGTTAGTCTACGGCCTTTATCTAGAATTGGCCAAAAATAAATACAAAATTTTCAAATATGACTAGAGAAGTACCAGATATTAATGCGTTCCAATAGATAAACTTTTCGGTTTTATTTTCACTATAGATTACATTATGTAAAGGTTTAAATGCCTCTTTTGCAATCCAATGTTCTGGCCGAAGATGTCAACAATACCATAGTTTAGTCATTTAGTGAGTTTATTAATAATGCGACATTGAATTTGGTCATTTGTTTTTATGATGCCTTCAATATCCAACGTTATAGGCACCAGCTCATGTTCAATGGGAGCTATTTTGTGATAAGAAACCCTTTGTTCACACGTCTTTTAACCATAATCATCGTTTATAAGTATAACTGAACGCCAAACATACTAAGCGAAAACATTCGCAAGCATTTTTCAGCTCTAACTGCGTAAAAATCATTCCCTAAATTCCGAAAATGTGTTTCGAGCAAGCCCTCACAATGGACCAATTGACACAAATTCCACTAAACTGAAACTAGGTTCTGACTGGAAACTTTCCCGATTCGTCTTTAGAGCAATTTCATTTCAATTCAGTGGGCTCCATTCACGCGCCAGAAATTTTCCGAGTGCCGCCAAAATCGAGTTTCGATCAATTAGTGTAGTTAACATGCAATAAATGGCGTGCCAAGTCTAACCCTAACTTTGTTTGCGAAGTGCCAATTCAATTTTGAACCTCTCCATTAGGTCTGGCTGATGTTTATAATATTGTAAACACCTCTATTGACCAAAAGATTCGGGATCCTAACATTAAACACGTTTTCAACGTATGTCTATTGGATTGTTAGTTACGTCAAAGCCCATATAATAATGTTTTGTTTAAAAGGTGTTGAGCCTAAACAACTATTTTGCGGAGATAAGTTATTAAATAGTCGATGTCTCTCGGTGGTAGGCCATAATATCGGCTGCCAGCAGAAGTTATCACCCATCAGACAAAGGCTTGCTGCCAAGCGATTCGTCGTGTTCCGGCATGATGTCTGGTAAAGCCGTACGCAGGACTGGTCTGAGCAGTTGTCTTACGGTGTGTGCCGGGTACAATGCGCCAAGTGTTGTTGTGTCGGGAGTTTGGTCATGGAGGGTCTCCAGATCAATATCCCTCTGGCGCAGCATCGTTGGTCGTGTTGTTGAGTATAAAATAGCATTACCTTGCTCAACTGCCGTCTTCCTTCCTATTCACTCTGTTTGTTTTTTTGAGTGAATATGCTCTTAATAAATTAGCGCGCATATATTACCGATGAGTTCAGTGTGGCGGTAGGCTTGCACCAGGGATCGGCTTGAAGTCCGTACCTCTTCCTGTTGATTATGGACGCTCTTACGTCGGACAGCCAGGAGGAGGCACCCTGGTGCATGCTGTTCGCCGATGACATTGTTCTCGTCGGTGAAGATGGACCTGAGATCCAGAGCAGATTGGAGAAATGGCAACAGAAGCTGGAGAATGTTGGCTTGAAAATCAGCCGAACCAAAACCGAATATATGTTCTGCGATTTCGGCGGTCTCTCCACTTCTGGAGCCATAGCGCTTGATGGCGCACTTCTCCCAATCTGCTCCGACTTGCGGTATCTCGGTTCACTCGTGCAAAGCGATGGCGAAATAGATCGGACGGTTAAGCACAGAATTAACACTGGGTGGATGAAATGGCGGCAGGTCACGGGAACAATCTGGGACTCCCGCATTCCCCTTAAACTTAAGGGGAAAATATATAAAACCTTGATCCGACCTGCTGTCTTGTATGGATCAGAATGTTGGGCTACGAAAGGGAGGAATGAAAGCCAATTGCATGCAGCCGAGATGAGAATTTCGATTGAATGGAGGTTCGCATTAGGAACAAGGAGGTCCTGAGAGCACTGTGTCGTCTGGACGTGAAAGCAGTTATTCTGTTATTATGTGTAAAAAATACATGGATTTCGTTGCCTAACCTACGTATTTTCTTCAGTTTCTTAAAGCTGAAATGTCGTAAAATCATACACAGATACAGACATAGACATACACATATACATTGGAGGTTCGCATTAGGAACAAGGAGGTCCTGAGAGCACTGTGTCGTCTGGACGTGAATAAGGCTAGTGGTCCAGATGGTATACCAGCGATTGTTCTTAAGGCATGTGCACCCGAGTTGTCTCCTGTATTGACGCGCCTGTATCGCCTCTCATTTGGGACTGGTATAGTGCCCAAGTCCTGGAAGTTTGCCAACGTGCAGCCCGCGCCCAAAAAGGGTAGTCGTGCCGATCCTACCAACTATCGGCCGATTTCGGTAACCTCCATACTCTGCAAGATTATGGAGCGTGTATTGAATTCGCGCCTCTTGGCTTACCTGGAAGGTAACGATCTCCTTAGTGACCGACAGTACGGTTTTCGGCGCAATCGGTCAACTGGGGACCTACTAGTGTATGCCACTCACTTGTGGGGCGAGGCCCTCGAGAAAAATGGGGAAGCGATTGCCGTCTCCCTTGATGTCTCGAAGGCCTTCGACCGGGTATGGCGCGCTGGCCTTTTGAGTAAGCTTCCAGTGTACGGCGTTTCCGCTGGCCTGACTGGCTGGGTTAAAGACTTCCTGACTGAACGGTCCCTCCGAGTTGTTGTCGACGGATGCTCGTCGGAGCCCATGTCGACCAATGCCGGTGTTCCTCAGGGGTCTGTTCTCTCTGCAACTCTGTTCCTGCTGCATATTAACGATCTGCTGATGCCCGGTATCTATGGGCATGCAGATGACAGCACAGTTGTGGAGAGATATCTGCCGGAAGCTCGGGCTAGTAAGGAAGCAATCTGGTCCGAAAGAGAGGCTATGGTAGAGCGTACGAGTGCTGCACTACAGGCAGTCTCCGAATGGGGCAAAGCCAATCTTGTAGCATTCAATGCCGCCAAAACACAGGCATGTCTTTTCACCGCCAAAAGGAGCCCGTTCACCTTGGCTCCTACTTTTCAGAATGTATCCTTGGAGTGCACCAACCGCCTTCAGCTTTTGGGAGTAGAGATTTCCTCGAACCTTAACTTTTGCGTTTTAACGGCGAGTTTCCACCCTTACGTTGTTGATACCACTGCGACCCGGACGAAGCGTTTCGCTTCCTCTTTTATACCGCGTACATCGAGGGACTGGAACAATTTGCCGGCGACGGTGTTTCCGTCACATTACAATTTGAGTGTCTTCAAGGCTAGAGTGAATAGGCTCTTAATAAACTAGCGCGCTTTACCATCAATGATCGCATCACTGCTTACCATCAGGCGGGATTGCGGTCAAGCGCTTGTTTATAACTTATAAAAAAAAAAAAAAGAAAATCAAGAATGCTAAGAGGGATGTGTGGTGTTACACGAATGGATAGAATAAGAAATGAGTACATAAGAGGAAGTCTGAAAGTGGCACCGGTAGCTGAAAAGTTGTATGGAAAGCGGTTGTCATGGTACGGGCATGTGTTACGGAGAAATGAGGAGAATGTCGTGAGGAGAGTTTTAATTATGAATGTTGATGGCTATAAAAGTAGGGGAAGACCAAAGAAACGATGGATGGAATGTGTGAAGGATGATATGGCTAAGAAGGGGGTAACTGCCGAGATGGCTTCTGATAGGGATGTATGGAAGAAAAAGACATGTTGCGCCGACCCCAAATAAATAGGGATAAGGGCAGGAGAATGATGATATTAATACTAGCTTTTGCCCGTGGTTTTGTTCGCGTGAATCGCGCAGTGTTCTCTGTTACTGTTTTTGCTCCTAAGTACATTTTTTTTGTTGCTGGATATAACCGGCAGAGTAATTGTGTAACACACTATCACTAGCAATGGGTTAAATTTTGACAGTTGACCAACATTCATTACTTTATTTCCGTTGTTGAGTAAATACATTGTTCGAAGATATGGAGCCATGTATGCTTTAAAATGATTCAAAGTGCAGTTCTTACAGTAGTTTCTTTTGTGTATACTTCACAGACGTGAAAGGTAACACAACAAAACAAAAAGCTTTATTCTGTCAATTCATACTTGAAGTAAAGTTACACTACTCAAGTATGAGTGTGCGGGTTCGATTCCAGGTCAGGCAAGTACCAATGTAACTTTTCTAAGTTATATGTACTTTCTAAGTATATCTTGGACACCAATGACTGATTACAAGGTGTAGGAAATCATCTTGAGGAAACCTGGAATTTAAGTCTGAAATCCCCAACCCGCATTGAGCAAGCGTGGTGAATACGCTCAATCCTTCTCTGTACGAGAGGAGACCTGTGCCCAGCAGTGGGACGATAAAAAGGTTGGTGATGATGATGACGATGGCGGTCGTTGACCCCACCCAAGAAATTGTCGAATCTTTTTTATTTCACTAACGTTAGTAGGATAAGGCATAGAGTTAGGAGGGTACCAATAACCATTAATTCTGCGGAGTATCCCAAATAGGTTATTTATATATTAACAGTATATATACTGTTTGATTGATCAATTGTTCTATTAAATTACCAACCAACTGTCATCTTTATGGCCCACAAATCATTGTCAATTGACGTTATAGAGACGTCTAAAGAGTTATTGGACAGGTAGATTTAGACATCCGTGCGAGGAAATTGTCTTATACTACAAATATATAAATGTTAAACTTTGTATGTTTGTTACTCTTTCTAGCAAAACTACTGAACGGATTTGCATGAAATAGCACACAGGTGGTTTATAACCAGGAATAATATATAGGATAGTTTTATCTGGAGAGTTTCACGGGATCGAAACAAGGCGAGTGAAACCGCATGGTGCAGCTAGTACATGAATATATTTATATTTGAGCCAAATTCGATAAAGAATAGAGGTAAACAAACCGTTGCTAGGCAACGAGTAGTTTACGCCTTAAAGACAGATGTTAACAACCTTTTCTACATAGATGATTTTCATAAAAGTAAAAATCCTACTTTCTACTAATGTAAACATTTAGGTCCGTATTACAGAACGTCACTCAAAACTCAAGCTTTACTTAAGTATTCAAGCCACTTGATTGGTTAAAACTAGTTTTAAGTAATGTTTAAGCAGAGATCAATGCTTGAGTTTCCTTCTGGAATACGCACCTTAATGTTTAAATATTTATGATCGGCATAGAACGCTTAACCGATTGGAATGAAATATGACACACATGTAAGCTAATTTCCTAATAGGTTAATTTTTTTTATACATATACATATATTATACTTAGTCCACACTTGAAAGTATTACAACGCATGTGTTATGCAATTGATTTGAAAGTAATGAAAATACGCAAAATTGTATTGACAAATGCCTCTTTACTTTACTTTACTTTACTTTATTCATTGGTTGAATTCCACAAAATGTGATTAATACCTGGATTTCATCCATCTTTCTTTTTTTGTAGGGCTATCACGTAAAATTAATTTCGACTTTTTAATGGTTTTTCGAAATACCAAGTTATTATGCATGTTATTTTAGTGATTCTATTGAAATATTCTGCAATAGGAATTGTTAATAAATAGTTAGCATGTAAAAGTCGATAATCATGTAAATAACAGGAGATTTGTAAAAAGTGAGTTGTGGTAACCCTAAATTGCTTTGTTTACCTCTATTCTTTATGGAGCTTGGCGAGGGTCTGAATTGTAATTGTTTCAATCTCTTCGGGCTCTTGTGGTGAATTAAGGCCTATAGGGTAATTGCGTAACTACTATCAGTACCAATGGGTTTCATTTTGACAATTCAACAACATTCATTGCGTTGTTTACGTTGTTAAGCCGACACATTTTTCGAACATATGGAGCAATGTGTTAGCAATGTGATTTAAAATGCTTCTGATTGATAGATAGTGAAAATGTGTTTCGCAATTTGGGTGCTGTTCCCCCTCAGCACGCTTAGCGGTTTCATACAGTTTATTCCCTTGAGAAAAACTTAAAAATATACGTTATTTAATATTATAGTTTTTTCCACAGGCAACATTTTATCAACGCTCGTGTCATTCGATCGAGAACAGCGCAAAGAGTACAAGATTCCAGTAGCCATTACCGACTCCGGCACTCCTCGCCTGACAGGAGTTTCCATCCTCCATGTGGTCATCGGAGACAAGAACGACAACCCTATGGCACCAGGACATAGCGACATTTTTGTTTACAATTACAAGGTATCGTATTTTTTCCCTCCATTTTTATTGTTTTTCTTTTTTTTTAACAAGTCTTTTTTTTTGTTTCGGAATTCCAATGTGCTTAGTTATTTGAATATTTCGTCTTGATTTAGGTAGATTACATTTGTTTTATTTCTCATCTATGGAATTTGTTTTTATATTTTTGTCGTTTGTTTTTTTATTTTTTTTTTAACTTTGAAAATATTTTCGAATTATTCCTTCCTCTTCCAGTGGCCAAATACCGTCAAATTATTATTAGAAATATCAAATAAGCCCGGAAAATGGGAAGAGCTTTTGATATTTACCTACATATTTAAAGACCAATTACATTCCGAATGAAGTGGCTCGACAAAGGCCAAAAAAGATTTCTGATCCCATCGGGGACCATCACATATTTCCTTTGAGCCTCCAAGTAGACCTTTAATATCGTTCACTTTTAGTTTCCTTGTTTTGTTTAATATAGTGTAAGTTTTATTTTTAGTTTACTTGTTATATTTTCATATTTTACTTACCATCCAGTACAGTATGAAAGCGGAAACTCGATATTTTAAATGATAATCGAGCGTTTTTTTTTGTATCGAGAATGTCAACCCAGCTGTTTATTCGATAGTGCTTGATTTTTGAAAATAGAGCTTTGTAGTGGTACCTTTTCTTTTTTTTATTGGTATTATTTATTTATTTATTCAATTTAGGTATTTTTTTTCTAATTTGCCTATTTGAAATAATTAGCGAATTGACCGCTTATTAACATGATAAAATTTTTGTTTTCCAATTTATTTTGTAAGTATTCTATAGATAGTTACTTTTTATTTAGCTTTGGTCAAATTTTTATTACGTCAGATGATTAAATCCCAAAAATAATTTTGATTTTTGACAGTTCAAACGTCATTTTTAACCCACGAATAAAAATTATCTATTTATTAAAAAATCCGCTTTTAGTTTTGTTGCCAACGCTATTATGCATGCAAGGTAATCTTTTCCTTGTTTCCTTTTTTGTAACTATATGAAATATTGTATTAACAAAATTGTTTTCCCTAATGCAATCAGCCGGAAACGTACTTCAATGAAATTTTATACAGTTGGCGGTATTATGTGAGTATAATTATGCATTATAGTTGTTATTTGTGTTTTTTTTTTTGCTTATTGTTTTGTTTCTTCTATACTATCGAAGTGTATTGGATGGTATTTGGTTTCTTCTTGAGTTCGTTCTCAATGAGTTTTTTTTATCTATAATTTCCGTTGACGTTTTACATTTATTAGTCGATTCCTCTTACCATGGATTCAATATATGATTTTGATAGATGTGTTGATTGAAAAAAAAAAACTGTTTGCGTGTCATATCGATACTACCCTGGTATTTTTAAACTAAAAATATCTCAATCTCTTCTAGGAAAAAACCGTAAAATGTATACAATATATCTTGTGTCTATTCTAAAATCCTGGCCACAACAAAAACGCGTACAATCGTTACTAATATTATAAATTGGAAAGTGAGTTTGTTTGTTTGTTTGTTCCGCTTTCACGCCATAACTACTGAAACGATTGCTTTGAAATTTTGCAGACATAAAGTTAGAAGTCTGGATTAAATAATAGGGTACCTTTTATTTAAAAAAAAAAAACTGATATACCCGAGGGAAATCTAAAAAGCGCGATATAATAAAACTCCACGCGGGCGAAGCCGCGGGCGGAAAGCTAGTAGAAAATAATTTATACCACAGACAACGATTTTATAATCAACAGTAAAACTCCAAATCAATCGAATAACATTAAAGGCTTTTAATGTTATCGACTATTCGATCCACCACGCTACGTACAAATCAAACCCATATTTTGTCAATTATGATTTATAATTAATTAACTATGTGCCAAACCGAATGTTCCACTGTGATTATTTGCAAATCCAATTAACGATCCAACTGTTAAGTGACGCATAGTAACAATGTGGTTTCAATTGGCTGCTGATTCAGGGAATTGATATTAAGTGTCGATTTTGATTTCCATACTGTATCTAAGCTTGTGTTGACTGTTGTTGCGTGTGGAATGTATAACACTAGAGATCCGCCCCGGATTGGCACGGATGCAATGCTGATATTAAAAATACACTACAGAACTGTGAACGCTGTATGTAAAACATAGCCGCACTCCGCTCCCGCCGCACACCGCCGTAAACGCGACGCCCCTCAATTTTTAAATCAGTAGTAATTTCGACAATATTCATTTAAATCATATGCTGTAAAGGGCGATATAGATCTATATTAAACCAAAAATGTATTTAAAGTATTAAATTGGATAACTATTAATGCTGTATTGGTGAAAATCGCTTCAAAAATTCTCCGGTATTTGTCGTAAAAAGTAAATAAAAAAAAAAATTTATTTTGAGATATTTATAAGACATAGACATATACAATATGTAAAGAAAACCCTGTCCGATCCGTGAAGGTATTGTTAGGTATCGATAACTGATTCTACTAATGGATACAAAGTCGGGCTAAACTTAAAAAAAAAATCCCCCTAAAAAATAAATATTATTCCGCAAAAAGAGGTAACTTAAAACATACGTCGCGGCCATCCAGGCGCGGGCGAAGACGGCACGCGGCACGCGGTCGTATCGCTATTCGCTCAGAATTATACCGTCAAACATAACGTTGTCACTTTTTAAAAATTACCAAATTTTGGGGAAGTTTGAATTAATTCGCGGGAAAAAAAGATAATTTCAAAATTCACTAGTATTGTTACTATGATGATTACGTAAAATTTAATATGTTATTTGGTCATGTGTTTACCTAACCTTTACTACCCTTACGGGTCGGACAGGGTTTTCTTAACATATTGTATACCATCGCGGACTGTTTTGTAATTCTTTTCAATGTGTACAATATTTTATCTTCTGTCCTTTTCTTAATGAATAGAAAGAAGAATATGGACTGAATTTAACTTTAGTTTGTGAACAAGGAAATCGGGTCCATTGTGTAAAAGAATATTTGTATTAACTAGATTCAGCTGAATACTGGTATTTTACGGACATGGTGCACATAATACAGAATATTCTTTTCTATATTGATGTCTTGCGGACAACGTGTCATACTGACTTCACGTAAATTCTACATCTCGCAAGCAGAGTTTACAACGCAACTGGCACACTTACAACTACCGTCGGAAGTGCCCGCCAGGCACAACATCCGTATGATCGGGAGAACCTGCATTTTCACTGGAGGATAGGTAATTTTTGTTTACCATGTTCCTCATACCTCTCCCATCATCATCATGTCAGCGTTTATCCCGGTTGCATCCGCGGCTTTCACGTTGCCGAGGTCCGCTTTCCTGCACATTCTCCTCCATTTCGCGCGATCTTTAGCATCCTGTGGTGAGAGATTGTTGTTGTTCCTCATACCTCTATAGCTCTATATACTTGAGTAGGAATTTAAGGAGGTAGCTACCGTCAGAAATGAAAACATTTACATTTGAAAAAAAAAACAAACAAGGAAACAGAAATTAGTTGTACAGGCCTTTGATTAATACCTTGTAATTAATCAGGTAGGTACCATAACTTAGCCCTAAAATAAAAGCCTCATAAATTATATCCTACGAAGAATTTTCTTTCTATTCATCAACAACACAAAAGTTAATCTTCGACGTCACTCTTAATTAAAACCGACGCTATTTTATCACTTCAAGACCATTTTGTTAACCAAAAAATAATCTCGTAACGCATTTTTCTTACGCACCATATTTAGAAGCACCCTTTTTATTTGTAGAACAAGTTAAAGAATTCGTTTTAGTTCCACAGTATGTGTTCAACGTGTTTTGTTTATAAACAACTAGCTTTCCGCCCGCGGCTTCGCCCGCGTGGAGTTCGGTTATATCGCGCTTTTTAGAGTTCCCTCGGGAACATCAAATTTTACCGGGATAAAAAGTAGCCTATGTTCTTTCTCAGGGTCTAAAGATTGTCTGTGCCAAATTTCATCAAAATCGGTTGAGAGGTTTAGGCGGGAAAGCGTAACAGACAGACAGACAGACAGACAGATAGACAGATAGACAGACAGACAGACAGACAGAGTTACTTTCGCATTTATAATATTAGTATGTATGGCGCCGATTCTGTTGTTCACAAACTAAACTAATTTTAAGTTATGTGCATCTTTTTCTCTCTATTACGTTAAGAAAAGGACAGAAGATAAAATGTCAGCTTAGACCTGTCAAATTAGTGCGCTCCTGACGTAAACTCGCGTATTTTTAACATGTTTATAATCGCGTCTAAACTGTCTATGGAATATCTTAATTTGACAGGATTAAACTTAAATGTTATCTTCTATCCTTTTCTTATTGAATAAGAAAGAAAAAGATGCACATAACTTAAAATTAGTTCAGTTTGTGAGCAACAGAATCGGTATCAGGCTTTAAATTGGCTCTCAATGGGTGTCCCAAACCACATTGGACCCGCGTGGATTACGTCTAACTTACTCTTACTGGGTGTCATGTAAGTGGGAACTTTATACGTTGATTATGTTATGTGGTGGAGAGGCCCGGGAAGCAGAGGATAGGGTGTCTTGGCGCTGACTGCACAAAGCCAGTGGCAGAGGTAAAGTCCTTTCCTCATAGTGGGAAAAAATTAGTTTCTACACCACGTTTGATTCAAAAAGATCTAGTTTAAAGTCTTGCATTTACCAGTATTTTGTGTGTGTGTTTAGTGTTGCAATTCTTCGGGCTATGTCGGTTACTCTCGTTCTTCTGCGGATCTCCCCATTCCTGATTCGATCGCGCAGTGAAACCCAGGCATAGCCCTCTCCATTGGCCTTTGGGGGCCTTCTATATTTGGACAGCTGTTTTTGCATGTCTGCATTCCTCTTGTCGGCTGTTATCAGCCTTTATTGTGACTATGACTGAGACGCAGGCCTCCTCTTGGCGAGAAAGGCGAAAGGCGGGTTGGTAGATGTTACGCGTCTTCAAAATTTTCATTGTTCTAATTTGATGTTTTCCTATACCGCTTGGAGAGCAGTGGTTTTTTTAAATTATTAACTAGTGCTTGACTGCAATCCCGCCTGATGGTAAGCAGTTATGCAATAGTTGATGGTAAGCCCGCTAGTTTATTATGCCTATTCATTTAAAAAACTTTGTGAATAGGAAGGAAGACGGCAGTTGAGCGAGGTGATACAATGTTAAACCCAACAACACGACCAACGATGCTGCGCCAGAGGGATATTGCTCTGGAGACCCTCCACGACCAAACTCCCGACACAATAACATTTGGCGCATTGTACCCGGCATACATCGCAATACAACTGCTCAGTCCCGTCCTCCATACGGCTTCACCAGACGTCATGCCGGAACACGATGAATCGCTTGACGGCGAGACTTAATGTTAGTTCAACCTACAACGCCAAAGTCGCGGCCATTTATACAAAGCCACCACGGTAGTAAAAAGGTTATGAATCTTTAGCAATGTATGATGAAAGACTTATACGATGAAGAAAGGAAGAGGATTTCAGATTAGCAGTAAACTGTTTTACTGGTTTCATTGTATCCCATCTTATAGTCGATTACTCTGGTTATGTTGAAAGTTATAACCACGGTGATAAAGTTGGTGCTCTAGATTTAGATTTTAAGGACTGTATCCTTCTCTTTATCTCATTATTTCCCAAGAGTTATTAGGTTATTTTACAAGTAGGATTAGTTATTTTGGAAGTTCTTAATCCAATGTTTCCGAGTTCTCCAAGCCTAAAAAGGATTTCGTCAACTGGATTTTAGCTGTTGACGGAATTCCTTACATAATGTTCATCATAAGATCAGTCTGTTATATACCTATTCCCCGAGGTGTTCCTATAGGTACCTCATATTTCTCGGTCATGTTTATGTCTCATGTAATTGGGTTGTATCCTAAAAATAATTTAATGTCCCTCCGATAGATTTAAAAAAATATTGAACACGTATTTTTTATTTTTTCTTTTATTCAAATATTTAGGAAGATATAGGTATTGATTTGAAATGTCACATGACGTCACGCCGCCAAAATATACCACGTCGTAACGTAATCACCCCCTACTCCGTAACTTTAATACGCTATATCTCAGTAGTTTTTGGTCATTTCGACAAAATAAAAAAATACAAGTCTTCATTTTTTTATTATCTACAAGACGGACTTATTATTTTTTTAATTTTCATACCTTTGATACATCCCTATTTCATGAGAATGGAAAACGACAGCTACTACACAACTTACCGACAATAATCATAGACTAGTATCTTACCAGAACGAAGACCCGCCTGGTCGGAGGATCCTCCCTTTTTGAAGGAGGACGTGTAAACTTCACAACCTGTTTCTCAAAAGCCAATCGTCAAGAAATATTTTTCTTCTATATTTACTGACCGCTTATATTTCAAACAGAGTCCTTTTTAATAGATACGTCTGAAAATAAAGCATCGCACCATTTAAGGACTGTTCAAACAATATTAATTCACCATAACCTTTGTGTACCTTAAATCCAGAGGTTTTGTCTACCAATGCCAATCAAGTCAACAGATTCTATATATCCTATAAACATTAACGATTATGTGGCTATTCTATATTAATATATGGCTATTGAAATGTTAATTTTACGCTTTAATGAAACTCAGTTTAGTGCGGTTACTATAAACATGGATTATGTGGGAAGGCAGTTTTTTACTGCCGTGCCCTGATTTCTAAGTTATAAGGGTGTGTGTGGATGCTGCATTAGGCTGACGATGCTAACATCTTTATTTTAAATAGGGGTGGGTAACTGTGTCAAGTGATTTAAATGAGGGTACGATATGAGTGATTTAGGGGCCATTATAGACAATTAGGTTAAGGAGGGGTGGCGTTTGATCTTGGAATGGGTACTTTTTCTTGCTTAAAGCAGTTGAGGTGCTAATAATTCGTAATTTTATAGCGAAAGGAAGTAGAAGCGCCTCTCAGTTGGACCCTTCAAACAAGTCTTAAATCTATGTATGTATTTTTATGCAGGTATCTTCCAACTTCTAGTGTTGGTAGGAGAATAATCTTAGACAGCAGTTAGAGGTGAGGATGTTTGCTTGGAGTCTGATGGGCCGATGATCTGTAGTATTATTATTTGTGCGAGCTTATTAAATTGAAACCGCTAAAGTTTGACTAAAGTTTGATGTTTTTATTGATGACTTATTGGTTATTATACCTAATTAAATATAGCTCATTCCCAAAGAAATGAATGCAAGGAGGCAGTTAATAATAGGGTATTTGACTAAAAAAACTAATTAGTCCGTCAGTGAGATTTCCAAAAAATACTAGATACGTATTTTTTCTTTTTTTATATAAACGAACACGACACAGCGCGTTGAAAACTCGTGTGACGTCACTGCATGCTACACCTTTTAGCGGCCAGTGACGTCACCAGCCACCACTCCTGATCTTTGATGCCTTTTATATTTGTAAATTTTTATTGATTTGATAAAGCAAAATATACGTATCAAATATTTTTCTATAATCTGAATGACGGACTAAATAATATCATTTTTTTTTTTACCTAGGAAATATCCCTATTGTTACTATGTATTTAAATTAAAGGTACTTACTAATTCCATAAATTAGTAGGTACCATGTATTAGGTATTATGTATTTTTTATTTTTTAAATTAGCTATTGGATTAATTTTTCAATTTGTATAAAAAATAAGCTAGATGGAATCGACAGTTTCTCTCTAGAAGAAATGGCAAATGAAACTCTGGAGTAAAATTCTCTTTTAATATCCAGATATATAACATTAGTCAGTAAGTCTCTACGACTTAACAAAATTAATTCGTTTCGCTCAGAAACATATTAAGTTTCACTATTAACTTTTCAATACTATCTGAGCTAAAAAATAAAGGAGAATGTCCATGCATGCACGACGCGCAATCTGTATAAAGCAAGCGAGATTCGTTTAAACTCAGCGCTTAATGAAGGCGACTTGCCACAAATACGCTGGGAGAGCGTTTAATATGTGTGCCACTGGAGGCAAGTTACTGGAATATCGATTAAAGCGAAGAAAAGTCTCAGCTTGGGTTTAGCTAAAAACTTTCCATCCACAATTTAGAGACCATTGTTACTGTGCTTGAAATACGGATGAGTGTATAGTTAGGAACAGATAATCGTAATAGCATTTCGACTTCGTTTTAGTTTCTATTATAATATAAAATAATGTAAATTTAGTCAATTTAATGGACTGTAGAATCATTAAAAGTAATACATAATACCAGAGCACACGGGAAGCCCATGTTTTATTGGAATATAATATAGTAATGATAGGATTTATAGGTGGTGTTGCCAACATAGAAATTACATTATAGTTATTATTTAACTGCCAAGAGTTTCCAAAGTTTTACACTATAAGCTCAGATTAGGGTACAGACTACAGCACATCAAGCTACTATAATCTGTCAGAATTCTTTATTAGATTTTCAACTTTATTGCTAAAGTTTTAAGGCTCCAAATTTATTGGGAATATTTGGCAGTTGCTTGTAGCTTGACCTACTGTCGTCCGTACACTGAATTTGACAATTTTAAGCGGACTTCTTTTGCAGCGAAAATTATAGAACAATATTTTTCTCATAGCATTAATTAGTCCAATCATTTAAAATTGAATATGTAACTCAATTAGTTACATACACAATTAACAATGTAAAAATAATTCTATAAATGTACTATAAATGCGAAAATTATTAAATTATAGATGGTTTATAACTAGAAAATAACACATGTGATACTTTTTATCCTGATATTCCCTCGGGATCTAAACTTACGCGAGTGAAACCGCGGGGCGTAGCTAGTAACGGTGTAAATGTGATCAGGAACATAAGAGTACGTACATATAGTAAATGTCAAAACATGTCTTCAAAGTTTTTATTTAGAGACATACTTACCGGTTTTTTCACGACGTTTTCCTTCACCTTTTTGGGAGCAAAAGTGACAACTGGGCCTATCATATGTCACATTTATTTTATTACAACAAGGATTCACTACTCTCCTAGCTACTGTCCTCCCAATGGTCAAGTAGCTATCTAATATTAAACAAACACCTCTTTTGTCCCATGTTCGTTTTAATGACCAGCTTTACCTCGTCCCTCCTAAACCAGGGGATTGACCATAACTCCTACACACAACCCTGGCAAAAGCTATCGCCGCCATAATTGATTTGTCGCAAACAGTTTTAGTCAGCAACTTCGGGAATCAAGTTATTCATCAGTAATTACAAGTTGCTTCGTTTAAAAACTAAGCGTCGGCTGTGAACATGGCCGGAAGGAGTTGGTGGCAGTTTGTAGTTGCTTTGGTTATTTTCATTTTGTTACAAATATAACGTGAACTGTTGAATAGGTTTTGAAGAGGTAGTTTGGTAGTTATTGTATTGAGATGTTATTATTATGCTTATTTATGTTGTATTCATCGTCATCAACCTTTTTATCGTCCCACCGCTGGGCGCAGGTCTCATCTCATACAGAAAAGGATTGAGCGTAATCACAACGCTTGCTCAATGCGGATTGGCGATTTCAGACTAAAAGTCCAGGTTTCCTCAAGATGTTTTCCTTCACTTTGTAATCAGTCATTGGTGTCCAAGATATACTTAGAAAGTACATATAACTTTGAAAACTTACATTGGTACTTGCTTGACCTGGAATCGAACCCGCACACTCATACTTGAGAGGCTAGTGTTTTAACCACTAGGCCACCTCAACTTGATATATTAAAAGCATTTAAATGTATGAACAACTAGAGTGAGAAATAATTGTAAATTGGCCTAAGTATATTGTTTCCACTCCTGGGACTTAGGCCTCCTCTCAATGAGAGGGAGTGGGCCGTAATCTACCACGCGGGCCCAGTGCGGGTTGGTAGATGTCATATGTCTTCGAAGTCTCTCTAGGACATGCCGGATTTTTTTTGTTTTTTTTTTAATAATTATAAACTAGTGCTTGACTGCAATCCAGCCTGATGGTAAGCAGTGATGCAATCGTTGATGGTAAAGCGCACTAGTTTATTAAGCCTATTCACTTAAAAAACTAAGGAATAAGAAGGATGACGGCAGTTGAGCGAGGTGATGCAATGTTAAACCCAAGACCAACACGACCAAACGATGCCGCGCCAGAGGGAGATTGTTTTGGAGACTCTCCACGACCAAACTCCCGACACAACAACATTTGGCGCATCGTACCCGCCACACATCGCAACACAACTGCTCAGACCCGTCCTCCGTACGGCTTCACCAGACATCATGCCGGAACACGACGAATCGCTTGGCGGCAAGACTTTGTCTGGTGGGTGGTAACTTCTACCGGCAGCCGATGTTATGGCCTACCACCGGTTTCCTCACGATGTGTTCCTTCACCTGTTAGAGAGCAGTGATGAAATAAGACACACAAAATAAGGCTCCTGGCCTGGTGGGGTTCGAACCTATGACCTAAAACTTGTATAGGTACCTGTTGCGGCCGATATCACTGCTCTCTAGCGGTGGCCAAAGACTTTTTGTTTTGGTTTGTTTGTTCCATTTGGAACAGGCTAAGGTCAGAGAGTGTTTGTTTGAACGCAATAATAATAATAATCCAGGAAGGCTTTAGGCTATATAACATCACCCTGCGACCAATAGGAGTGGAGCATATAAAAAAAAAACTTATCGAAACCTACGCGAGTGAAACCGCGAGACGAAGATAGTTGTTTATGATAATAAATTATTTGGCAGCCAAGGACGATATCCGTGCGTTGGAAGTAAACATAAACATTATAAGCTGGCCTCCTACTCTATTAAAACTCCGTTTTACGCCAGGTCAGTTTGTTGGGAGTTACAATTAAGTGTCTTGCCGGCTTTTCTCTTCGGTGAGGATATCAGCATCTCTTGGAACCCAAAATACTAAGACATGTAACGTCTGCCAACCCGCACAGCGCCCGCTTAGTGGTTTACGGCCCACTATCTTTCATAGAGATGAGGCTTGTTTCGCCTGCTTCCCAGCAATTGGAACATTATATGGTGATTATAGTTATGCTCTTCTTTATGTTAAACTAGCTTTCCGCCCGCGGCTTCGCCTGCTTGGAGTTCGGTTATATCGCGCTTTTTTGATTTCCCTCGGGAATATCAAAGTTTTCCGGGATAAAAGGTTGCCTAGGTCCTTTCTCAGGGTCTAAAGATTATCTGTGCCAAATTTCATCAAAATCGGTTGATAGGTTTAAGCGGGAAAGCGTAACAGACAGACAGACAGACAGACAGAGTTACTTTCACATTTATAATATTAGTATGGATGACGAATTGAAACCAGTGCACCTACAATAATATCGTGACATATTTGCAAATTAACTTTAATTCCTATACATTAAAGTTTAATTTGAAAACTGGAATATTTTCACAACTTTGTCAAGTGTATTAGTCGCTCTGTCACCGTCATCAGCAACCCTTTTATTGTCCCACTGCTGGGCACAGGTCTCCTCTCATACAGAGAAGGATTGAGCATAATCACCATGCTTGCTCAATGTGGGTTGGCGATTTCAGACTTAATGAAGTCCAGGTTTCCTCAAGATGTTTTCCTTCACCTTTTAATCAGTCATTGGTGTCCAAAACATACTTAGAAAGTACATATAATTTAGAAAAGTTGCATTGGTACTTGCCTGACCTGGAATCGAACCCGCACACTCATTATAGAAAGACTGGTGTTTTAACCACTAGGCCACCAAGTCGCTCTGAAATCAACTTAATTACCATCAAATTAAAAAAAAAATTATATTCCTTTCATTTGAAATAACGTTAATTTAAAACAAATTCGATAGTATCAGAGGTTTTGTAAATGTATACGCCCAATGCCCATCTAGCTTACGTTCATGTGAATTATAAATCGGCAGCTGACATCCATGCAAACGGAATATTTAATAATATATAATGGATTTATTATATATTATTAAATATTCCGTTTGCGGCAGTCATTTTGAAAAAAGAATAATTCTGAAGAGCTGGTAGGTAGTATAATATTTCTTTTTATTTTCCTTTTTTTTTTCTTCGGTTGAGGCTGATTATAACTTGCCTGTATTGTATCTTTTTATTAGTAAAAAGGTTTCGCGTTCCCGAATCCCGCTCAATTATGAAATTAATTGTAAAATTGTTACTGTAGTCGAACCAAAATAAATTGCTTTAATTAAGTATCGCAGAATATTGTTATTTAAAATAAAACACTTTGGGGGGTTTAACGGCCATTGAATACATGCTTTGTAATCGACAAGAACATATTGGGGTGAACAATAACAAAATAATTGCGATTGATTGTTCCAGTAGGGTAAAAGTACTTAACATACTATCAGTAGCAATGGGTTTCATTTTGACAGTTCAATAACATTCATTGCGTTATTTAAGTTATTAAGCAGACACTTTTACGAATATTATGTAGCAATGGATTACCAATATGTTTTAAAATGATTCCAATTGTTGGCTATAGTGCGTTACGCAATAGGGTGCTGGTCTAGTTGTTTGCGTTCGTGAATTTAAATGTTAGTAAACGCACCCATGATATCGTCGTTATCGACCTTTTTATCGTCCTACTGCTGGGCACAGGTCTCCTATCATACAAAGAAGGATTGAGCGTAATCACCACGCTTGCTCAATGCGGGTCGGCTATTTCAGACTTAAAGTCCAGATTTCCTCAAGATGATGTAGTCCATGATATAGTCTAATAGTAATCCATGTGTGGAGCAAAGGCAACTAATAAAAAAGATATGGAGTACATTCACTCCGTATTTTTTTGTTGTTTTTATTTTTATGGGGTGATTTAGAAAACATGAGTTCTAAGTATAACAGGCGGTCTTCAACTTACGTCGTTTCGATTTACGTCATTTCAAGTTACGTCGAACAATGTTTTGACACTATTCCTCTGAATACCAGCTGATCCATTCTGTAAAAATCTCACCGCGTGAAAATTAGGTGAACGGAGCATGAAGTGTGCTGTCATGTGGAATGACATTGACAGCTCACTCACACACTCAAAAATAGACGAATCGACTAGTAAAATGCTTTCTAAATTATTTATAGAGGCTTAAGAGCCCGATTCCTTAAAAAAAATCAATAGCCTTACAATTTCCGTTTGTTTTTTTCTGTAAAACCCAAGGCTGTGTTCAAATTATCGAGCACAGCTGGCCCAGCAATAAACAGTTCACATTGTGAAGGCCACACGTGTGTGAGGAATGAGGAAAACAGCGTGAGAAAACATGACAAGAACCGAATTTGTAGATATGTGATATCTACCAACCCATGCAGAGCCCGTAGAGCGTGTTTTTTTAATGATCATTAAAAAAAAAAAAAAAAAACTAGTATTTGACCGCAATCCCGCCTAATGGTAAGCAGTGGTGCAATCGTTGATGGTAAAGCGCGCTAGTTTATTAAGAGCCTATTCACAAAAAAAACTGAGTAAATAGGAAGACGGCCGTCGAGTGAGGTGATGTAATGTTAAACCCAACAACACGACCAACGATGCTGCGCCAGAGGGAGATCTGGAGATCCTCCACGACCAAACTCCTGACACAACAACAATGGGCACATCGTACCTGGCATACATCGCAACACAACTGCTCAGTCCCGTCCTCCGTACGGCTTCACCAGACATCATGACGGAACACGACGAATCGCTTAGCGATGGTGGGTGGTAACTTCTGCCGGCAGCCGATGTTATGACTTACCATCAATGCTCCAGCAGTAGGAAAATGTATTGCCTATCTATGCACTCTACCCTGTGGTTGCAACATACTAGAGCATTGCTCGCCTCTGCTGCAGGAGGTGAAAAATAGCAGTGGTTTTGGGCTCGCGCTTGCCTTAAGACGTCATTCTAAATACATTTCACTAAAAGTCTACAAATCCATTTTCACTTCAGCCTTTTTTTTAATTTTTGTTTGGGATGAGAAATCATCCAATGACCTCTCCCGCTCTGGGCGGGCGTGTCAGACTTTTGCTGACTAAAACCCACCCGTGTTTCTTCACTTGCCTGTGCGCCAGGGCCTTGTTTTCTTTTTTAACCAACCCGCAAACCTGACTCAGGAGACATCGGTGTTCGTGGATCCCGTCATGATGTGGTGACATCTCACTTCAGCCTCCGAAACTGATCAGCTAGCCTTCGGAATTGGTGAAACGGTCGGGTTAAGTACGTGACAAGTGGACCCATTTAGATCGTTTATAATCGTTCAAGTCTCTCTCAGTGGCCTGAGAGGACCATTAACATTATCATTCGGGTAAATTCATTCTCGTTCCTAATTTCGTAACACATTAGCAATCCTAATATATGTAAATATTTTTGATAGATGTTGTTAATTCATTACTTCGTATGTTCGAAGAATTTGTCTGGTCAACTACGTAAATAACGGAATGAATGTTGTTGAACTGTCAAAATAAAAGCTGTTCCTAGTGATAGTTTGGCATGGATGGTCGGAATAAACATATTTTTATTTGTGGACGTTTGATTGGCATCCTTTGCCTACAAGGGTTTCTATTGTTATCTTGGTTATTGTGTTATAGTAGGTCTGTCCTATTCTATAAGTTTTGCTCTTTATTTTCTGACATGATTTTCTTTTTGGTTCGTTTTCTGGCTTCTTTTCAGATTACACGTCGTTTATCCATTTTTGTTGGATTTCTACGAGTTTATTTTATATGTCGTCTGCCTTTTTAATGTCAATTATTCAAGATTGAATGTTCCCCAGTTCTGCCTTTTTTATAAATGGAAATTATTTGCAATTTATTTACTGAACAAAAAAGTGTTAGAATTTTTCCTTAAACAAATTTTTCTTCTACAGGGTGAAGCTCCCGACACAGAAATCGGTCGCGTCTATGTTGAAGACCCTGACGATTGGGATTTGGCAGACAAGAGGTTCATGTGGCTACCATCATATGAGCAGAGGAGTCCGTACTTCGACATACACAGCAATACCGGCATGATCACTATGAAGGAAGGGACGCCTAATGGAACATATTTGTTGAGGTTCAATGTGAGTATAAAAAAATCTATTTAAAGACAAGTTGTTATTGATTATAGTATTTAAATAAAGTCAGCAGAGGCCAACTGTTTTTACTATCATGTCCGAACGACAGCAGGTCAAGCTATCCGAAACTGTCAAATATTCCCCATCAACCTTGAGCCTTAATGCCTTAGAGATAAAGTTGAAAATCTAATAAAGAAATCTGATAGATTGTAGTAGCTTGATGTGCTGTCGTCTATACCTAAAAAAATATTTTGTTGGGACAATGATAATTTTCTTTGATCGTAGGTAACAGAAGAAAACGAGCCACTAGTACCGTTCCACTGGGTGGAAGCCACAGTGAACGTTACCATCAAGGAGATCCCCGAAGAGGCAGTAGACAAGTCGGGATCCATACGTTTTGTGAACATAACTGCTGAGGAGTTCATTACTCCTGAATCTGATGTAAGTAACTTTATATGCATTTTTTCTTTCACAACTTGTTCAAACGGCGCCCGAGTTCGAGCACATGTCGAAAAATATACTGCGTGTCATGGGATTTTTGAAAAGAGAAAAAAAAAAAAAAATTAGCGGCATTGTATTGGAGGTAAGAAATGTTAAACTCGCGACTGGACAGGTGACCTTGATCAAACATCCGTAAGACAGACAGAGAGTAGATCGCCGGCGGGGTGTAATATATTTCTCTCTCCACCGCGCGGCGTAAATGTAAGCCTGCTCTTGCTGTTTCGCTTAAGCGCCACCTCGATCCAATCTCGGTGGTACACGTCTAGGTCGTCTTGCAAATATAAATTTTTGTAGGATTTATATGAAAAAGCCTCAATGCTTAATGCAGTACTGTGTGGTTAATAAGGCCGCCGATAAAATATTTCTATAAAACTAAGTGGACAAAAAAATCTTTCCTAACTAAACTGGAATATCATGCAACCAAGAATATTGGACCAACATTGGTGCAATTCAAATGTGAAAATATTTACACAACGATTTTAGATAATGTTTTTGATTACCTACAATGTTCTATAATTTTGCTCTGAAAAGTTTCACAACATCACACTTAAAGTCATGCCTTCTTCCCATGGAGGTAGACAGGGAATATAGAACGACAACGTCACGTCATACTTCTTTTATTCATACATCTTAGCCGTAATTGCGCCAACCATGGTGTCTAACTGTGTATAACAATTACCCCGCGGGTCAATCACGCATACCGTTTGAGACTACTACGCACCAAACCTTTCTAAACAACATCAAATATACAAATTTAATACTTTGTGATTTTAATAAATTTTATAAGTCGGTGTTTTGCTTAAAATTGAATTCCCAAGAAAATTGTCGACGCCGCAGTTTTGTTATAGCCCGCTTATTAAACAAAAATACTTAAGAACTAAGAGACTTAGGAAAAGTCTTAGATTCAAAATGAGCCTAAGCAAGTTTTGGCATATCAGTAGATTCACACGAATTTACTCGCCCGAAACGGGCGAATTATTTTTGGAATTGTAATAAAATATAGATATGCATGTTTGCATGCATTATTATTGTCTGTAAGTAGGTTTGTAGAAACACTATCATATTTTAAAAATTAGTTGAGGTCGTTTATAATAAAAGCGTGTAAAAAGGGACAATAGAACAAAGAAGTGGTAAGTTACCTATTACAAAACTGTTTTAATGACTTTATTGCATACTTGTCAAACAGTACCAATTCGTGCGAGTCGTCTAAATAAAAAGTAATATTAAATTAAAAAGTAACAATTCGCCCAATTTAGGCGTGTAAATTCGTGCGAATTGACGGGGTACAAAAATTTCGCTTAGTCATTATCTCGAACGCTCTATTGATTTTAATTTTGCATATTTATGGAATCCTCAAAATGCGATGAGACTTTCCTAAATTTCCAACTAAATTAAGATGTTAATTGGAACCTGTAAACTAAGTGGGCAGACGGTCTACCAACTAATGATGCTTTTCATCAGCAACGTAGTTCTTAGAAACTAAATATGTAGATTTGTGGCGAACCCATCAGATGGTTAAATTTGAAAGTTCGTTCCTAGCTATAAGACCGCTCAGTGTAATTTATATAGTCTACATAAAATTAAAACAAACGAATCTTACACAAAATTTCAAAAGGATAAAATGAAAAACCACAAAGTTATGAGCTTGTCCCACCAAAAATATGGTCAACGCACCGCTCGCCTGCGCCGCGCCGCTTTAGGCGCCTGTCCAGCTGTGTACACGCGCTTAGTACTACGGTCTACCGTCAACACTGTGTAGTGCGCTTGGTGACCACACTGCAACTATTTCTAAATATATTTGGAAAAAAATATGACATGGGTAAAATTATTGGAATCGATTTAGATGCTTTTTCTGAACAAACTGTATTCAGGTTTTGTATACAGAAAAATAACGTTTAAGGAGGATTACCAATAATTATCTATATAAAAGTGCCCCGCTCAAGTGAGTTTTGTGCATCCTTTCGTTGTTATAAAAATCTATGTGACTGATGGACACAAAGGTGATTATTAAATCTCTTTTTTTTCTGGTGTAAGTCTTAAAAACAAATCGTACGTGCTTGTGTTGTTGGACTTGTCCATTCCTTCTTGTATCTTGGTTCCTGACCTTGCCCCAAATAATGCTTACGTTAAGTTTCATCCGGGGATTAATTGAGCTTAGTTAACAGCTTCGCGGTTTATGAGCAATTGGACCCGGTCGCCATTTTAGAAGTGTGCTGTCAATGTGAAGTAAATTGTTCAAAAATTACTTTTTTCTTTTTTGGTAGTGGCACCGGTAAGTGAAATGTTGTGTGGAAATCGTATGTCATGGTACCCATACCATAACAACCGATTTTCACAAAATTTATTTTTAGCATGTGGTACAAAAAATATACATACAGCCCAGTCCCTCTGGAAGGGAGGCCTCTGTCCCACAAGTGGAAACATTATGGGATGTTTTCAATGTATTTTTTTTTTGACTTCTTTAAGTGGACATCATTACTAAAAGAAATTCAGGCACCAATGGAATAACCAGCACATTGATTGCGTACTTTAGTTGGAATAATTTTTATGCATATTGCTCCGTGGCGCAGCGGTCAACACGCTTGCCTGCGACGTGGAGGCACCGGGTTCGATCCCCGACCAGGTCATGACGGAAAAACGATCTTTTCCTCATTGGCCTGGGTCTTGGATGTTTATCTATATATATGTATGAATCTATTATAAATATAGTATCATCATCAATATAGTATCGTTAAGTTAGTATCCCATAACACAAGTCCCGAACTTACTTTGGGGCTAGCTCAATCTGTGTGATTTGTCCGTATATACACACATCAAAAGTGTCTAGGGATCAACATATATTTTTGCAATAACTTTTCTCCTGATTGATATTAATTAAAATTTTCTTTAAGGATTCATCAAATAAAGTGTTTTCGTTTGTCACAGTAACGATAAACCAAGTCACCTTTGCATTAATAAAGAAATTTGCCATTTTCCTAATAAAGGGATATTTGACATTTGAACCACTAACACAAAAGTTCGAAAAAAAGACTGAAATAACAGTTTTCTCTTAAATTTTATTGGGTAACTTAAACAATTAATAATCCGTGTTTCTACCGCGAACACTAACAACACAAGAACATCGGTTTGGCATACTCAAAATGAGTTCATCCAAATCACGCTGTGGAATGGCCGCCCATGTTCGTTGCAACAACAAAAAAAGGTCTTCTTGCGACTGGATACCCTCCATATTCGGCAGAGCTCTTCTCTGTAGCATATCCCATGCATGCTCAATCGGGTTCAAGTCTGGCGACTGAGCAGGCCAGGGCAGGACATTGATGTTAGCTGCGGCGAGAGTCTGTCTTACAACTCTTGCGGTGTGCGGTCGTGCATTATCATGCATTAACTGAAATAAGGGACCGATTTGCACTTGTAGAGGAACGATGACGTCTGATACAATCGTTTCAGCATAAATTTGAGCGTTGAGGTTGCCTCTGATCCAAATCAACTCAGTTCTTCCGCCGATCCAAATACCCGCCCATACCATGATGGTTCCACCACTATAAGGATGGACTTCCTGGCAGGATTTTAATCGCTGTTGGCGTCCAGGGGTTCTCCAGTGTCGTATACGTCTTGTATCCGGTCTCATACCAAAACGAGACTCATCAGAAAAGCACACGAAACGCCATTGTTCTTCTGCCCAATTTCTGTGTTCAAGAGCCCATTGATATCGAATCCTACGATTGTGCATTGCTATAGGTGGTACCCGTAGCGGTCTTCGGGAATGAAGGTTCACTTCATGCAAGCGGTTTCTGACTGTTTGGTCGCTAATTAAGTTCCCTGAAGAGTGATGAAGCCTCACGGCTAACATCATGGCGGTTATTGTTGGAGCTCTTCGAGTTAAGATTTGAATGTATCGGTCTTGTCTCCGTGTGGTGCAGCGATACCGTCCTCCATGGCGCTCAGCCACGGTACCAGTGCTTCGGTAACGTGTCCAAAGTCGACTGATAACACTCTGACTTGTATTCAGAGCTAAAGCCACAGTACGTTGCCGGGAACCAGCTTCTATCATTCCCACGGCTCTGAGCATTTCTTCCCTGCTTAAATGACGTCGCCGCTCCATAATAACGTTGGTTTTAATCAGTAGTAGGGAAACAGTAGCACTAATAATGTCTTCAATGCGTTGTATGTTTTTATAGGGAAAATATTGACAGCTGATTTTCATCTTTTACTCGAATTTGATTCACAGTTCCTGATTCAAATTATGAAATGCACCAAAAAGGATCCATATAAATTTATAAAATCATAAATTTATTACAAAGCCACATCTCAATCTCAAGAAATCCGCATAAAAATGCTTGATCCCTAGACACTTTTGATGTGTGTATTTATTATTATTATTTATACCTATTGCTAATTCATTGCTCCATATGTTCAAAATGTGTCTTCTCAATATCGTAAATAACGTAACTACACACACACACACACGCAGATTTAAAGTATTTTTGATCTCTTAAAGCACAAAAAGATTCAGTCACCAATATATGTCAGCGATCGTGCGATAGATCACACAATCTGACGCGTGAAATATGTCTATGTATACGCAGACTGAAATATCTGTTGCAATCTGCCAAAACCAAGCAATTTATGTTTTAAAAAAAACCATGACATCGAAAAATTTTATAAGCACTGTAGTTGGTTATATTTTACAAGCGAACGTGAATCTTAAAAATGCATTTTTACTTTATCGTGTGAAATATTTGCCATATTACCCTAATCTAAAGAGCCAAAAGCCCTTTATTTAGGTAGCCATTATAATAAAAAAAAAACTTATTGAACATTCGAATTGCTTTTACGTTCGATATTCAATATAGAGTGTTCGATATAAGACGCTGCTTTTTTGTACCGTTGGTAAATAAAACATGATTTTTTTTTGTTAAATAACGAAATTGACCGAACAAAACGCCTGAAGAAACAACCACGAAGAAAATTAAGAATAATTCAGGCGAATTTTACTAATGTCTACCACCGCACCGTCCTTCATCGCAATTCCTTCCATCGACGTCTCTAATTAACTCCTGTCTTTTTCCCACAGGGTACGAGTAAGAAGGACAAACTGCATCGTCGTTTGGCCGAACTGTATAATACGTCTCTGGACAATGTGGACGTATTTACCGTGTTTACGAAGAATACTGTCAAGGATGTTTTCTTGGATGTCCGGTTTTCTGCACACGGATCACCGTATTATCCTCCCGAGAAGCTGAATAGTATGGTCATTGGGATACAAGAAAAGGTATGTTGTCTATTCATTAAACTTTTTATTTCATTTCCTATCTATACTAATATATAAAGCTGAAGAGTCTGTTTGTTTGTTTGAACGCGCTAATCTCAGGAACTACTGGTCCGATTTGAAAAATTCTTTTTGCGTTGGATAGCCCATTAATCTAGGAAGGCTCTAGGCCATATAACATCACGCTGCGACCAATAGGAGCGGAGCATACATAAAAACATATCGAAAGCTACACGGGTGAAACCGTGCGGTGCAGCTAGGTATATAAATAAGTGTTAACGGCCGAAATCTCAAAAGCAACTCAAATTCAAAGCATTTATTTCAACTAAACCATTTTTGAATTCAAGAAGTGGTTCAGTCAGAAAATATTAAGCTAGTTGCCCATTCTAAAGCGTAACACGTACAGACGACATCACATCAAGCTACTACATTCCGTCAGATTTCTTTATTAGATTTTCAACTTTATCTATAAAGCATTAAGGCTCAAGGTTGATTGGGAATATTTGGCAGTTTCGGGTAGTTTGACCTGCTGTCGTCCGTACATAACTACAAAAATATTAGTTACATCATTAATTCTGAGTTCAACTATACAAATATATAAAGCTGAAGAAAAGTACGTGTTCAATATTTTTTGTAAATCTATCTGATGGACATTAAATTATTTTTTAGGATACAACCCAATTGTTCCTCATACTAATATAGTATACAACTTGTAACAAAAAGGGTATTTACATACCAAGGGCATGGCATCTTTCGATGATATCAATCGATATCGGAAGGGTTTCAACTCAAAATAAAATACACCAAAAATTGGTACCAAATTTTCGGTTTCGTGTGTTTCTTGAAATAAAATCATAACAAACGTGGCAGCACACTACATACGTTAATAACTACTCGTTACCCGTCACTAGTATGATAGTAGCCTATCACAGGCAGTGTTTTTCCTCATAACTTGCTAACATAAAAAGATAGGATTAAAAAACCCTTCCAATATCGTTTGATATCATGTAAAGATGCCATGCCCTTGTTATGTATATACCCTTTATGTTACACGTTGTATATGTATACTAATATCGTATACGTTTATACTTAATGTAACCATAAACATCCCATCCTAGTTCAGTGAATGAACTGTAGGGCTATAAGTGTAGGGATTATGAGAGGAGACCTGTGCCCAGCAGTGGGACGATAAAAAGTTGATGATGAAGTTAAGGGAAAGGCCAAAAAAAGACGTACTATGTGAACGATGTAATAGCTAGAAAGGACCACTTGCAAGATGAAGACTAATAGAGAAATATAGAAGAAAAAGACATGTAACTACGACCTCAAGCATCAAGTCGAACAATGGAACCCATCCTATGTTGGCTACCATGAGTTTTCATTACGAGACTCGATCATACGCATCGACCGCGTTTGACTCTCATTGGTTGAATGTTCTTACAACCTTGAAGCGGGCCAAACGATGAGTCAAACGTGGTCGATGTCGATGATCGAGTCTTCGTAAAGATTTTCGATATTCGTAGAGAAGACTCATGGTAGCCACCATTGATATCTATACATACTAATATATAAAGTTTATGAGTTTGTTTGTTTGAACGCGCTAATCTCAGGAACTACTCGTCCGATTTGAAAAATTCTTTTTGCATTGGATAGCCCATTAATCCAAGAAGGCTTTAGGCTATATAACGTCACGCTGCGACCAATAGGAGCGGAGCATAACTAACTCCACGCGAACGAAGTCGCTGGCGGCCGCTAGTAATACATATAATAAACATGCCGTACGCGTATAATCTGCAGTATTTTTTTGGTTTAAAAAGAGTGAGAGAATTGGCCTATGCTTTCGGTCTAACACTATCTCTTTCCTCATAGATGATTGATTATTTTGAGAGAGATAAACATAGACTGATGCTTCGTTTCCTCTCTTTCATTCCGAGTGCCACAATTCTCATCTCGATGGTAGCCACACTGATCCAATTCTTCCCGATTGCCATCATCGATATCATAATTGCTGTCGATCCACTACAAAAACTCCCCAATTTTCACTTAATCAATTGGATCAGCCGTTTTTTCGTGACCATCTTACAAATGGATCTAAAACTTTCCTTTCACAACTTCAATGCGAGTATACTTAAGTCTTTAGAAGTTGTCGCGACTCTTTAGTTGACCTTGACCTCGCCACTTCGACACAGGAGTTTTAACCCGTAACCGTAACCACAGAAAGGACAGAAGGTTGGATCAATGATAAATAATTAATCTTGTAAATCCTACCTATTATAATAATTGGGTTGTATCCTAAAAAATAATTTAATGTCCATCACATAGATTTATAAAAAATACTAGCTTTCCGCCCGCGTCTTCGCCCGCGTGGAATTCGGTTATATCGCGCTTTTTAGATTTCCCTCGGGAACATCAATTTTTTTTCAATAAAAGGTAGCCTATGTCCTTTCTCAGAGTCTAAAGATTGTTCCAAATTTCATCGAAATCGGTTGAGAGGTTTAAGCGGGAAAGCGTAACAGACAGACAGACAGACAGACAGAGTTACTTTCGCATTAGTATGGATTGAACATGTATTTTTTATTTTTTCTTTCATTCAAATACTTATATTATATTAATTTGAAATGTCGCATGACGTCACGCAGTGGTACAAAATATACCACGGCGTGACGTAATTAGCCTCCACTCCGTAACTTTTATACGCCATATCTCACTAGTTTCTGGTAATTTCGACAAAATAAAAAATACGAGCCTTAATTTTTTTTATCATCTATAAGACGGATTGATTATTTTTTTGATTTTCATACCTTGGATACATCCCTATTATAAAACACTCCCGCAGCATCTGTTTCTCTGTCTGAATGCGATAAACTGACCCAATGGACGAATTGATTCATGAGGAAGGATTCATAATGATTTTGACAAAGAGAAAATTGTTTGACATGTGAAGGCTGCTGTGGGAAGCCGACGATTTGGAAAAGAAGTAACTAAACAAACTGAGGTTACAGTCTGTCTCTTTTAAAATCAGACATAATCTTGAACATGAGACCTGAGGACCATGCAGATCATGAATGCTAGTTCATGTAATGCACGCACATATAGTCGCTTACGTACGGCCGACAGCAGGTTAAGCCACCCGAAACTGTCAAATATTACCAATTAACCTTGGGCCTTAATACTGTAATCATAAAGGCGAAAATCCAATCAAAAATTCGGTTAGATTGTAGTAGCTACTTTACTTTATTTAATTTAAAATAAAGTGGATATGTGCGTGTGTTCTTGCTCGTTGTATTGAACCGATCTTCTGTAGGTACTATTTTGTGGCTGAAGTTAGAACATGAAACACGGCTCTTCGGATAGAATGCTATAATGAATGAGGTTACAGCGACATTTCGTGGAATTGGTATCCACATGATCTTATTAGGACCTTATTTGATGGGGTTACCCTATTTGGAATTATTGTAGGCGTAGTGTAGTTCTGTGTTATATATATATATATAGTCTATGAATGGGTTTGGCGGGAATGTCAAGATGAGTGTCACGTTCATTTTTCATTGGACTTTTAAAATTATTTATAGTGTCCTTTACTAAATAAAAACGTGATTTATGTAGTAAAAAGTGCATACAGTGAATAATTCAAAAAGAACAGTGAAATATTGTAGCATAGTGGCCTCATCATGTCTTTACGCTAAACCGCTCCTTATCGTCCAAACGCGTAAAACGAAAGGAGTTAGTTTAGGTTAAGTTATGCTAGGATAAGT
Source organism: Sesamia nonagrioides (assembly GCA_017933935.1). Taxonomy (NCBI): domain Eukaryota; kingdom Metazoa; phylum Arthropoda; class Insecta; order Lepidoptera; family Noctuidae; genus Sesamia; species Sesamia nonagrioides. Next base: position 535,108 of record JADWQK010002379.1, on the reverse strand, counting down.
TAGGATGAATTAGGATAAGTTAGGATAAGTTAGGATAGATATTTAATGAAGAAAAAAAATTACTGAAGACTTGGCTGTATGGCGTACTATGCCTTTGCCTTTTCCATTCGCCCGAACGGAAAGAAATGAACCAAAAAAAAAGTCTATGAATTTGGCAGTAAATGCGACTTTATTCCGACTGCCTTAGGAGTCAATTTTTGGAAAAAAGTTTCAATAGGTTCAGTATCGATAAAGTGAGTGGGACATTGTCAGCTCGTGTTTATCGCCAATTTCTTATAGTCATATTTTCAAATGTAACATGACACCACGTTTCGTTTACATACGGCCGATTACATCTACTGCTGACCGGATGGTTTTCATACCACTTATATTGTGGTCACCTTTATGGCTTTATCCCTATTTGAAGCATACCAGTACGTATCCGAAAGTCAGACTTTTTGTAACCTAATAATTTCTGCTCACGACTTCTTCCGCGTGAAACTTCTTGCACACCTAACCTACCCCGGCGTTATAGCGGTATATATAAAGCCACTTGAGAATAACACATCATACTGACGTCTTGCAAAATCTGCATCTCGCAAACAGAGTTTACCGCACAACTAGCATACCTTCTGACACAAATCGTTGGGCAATTGCCCGCTAGACTACACCCATCTTGTCGAGAATCAAAAAAAGGCTAGAGTGAATAGGCTCTTAATAACTAGTGCGCTGTACCATCAACGATTGCGTCACTGCTTACCATCAGGCGGGATTGCGGTCAAGCGCTAGTTTATAATCCATACTAATGTTATAAATGCGAAAGTAACTTTGTATGTCTGTCTGTCTGTTACGCTTTCCCGCTTAAACCTCTCAACCGATTTTGATGAAATTTGGCACAGAAAATCTTTAGACCCTGAGAAAGGACATAGGCTGCCTTTTATCCCGAAAAAAATGATGTTCCCGAGTGAAATCTAAAAAGCGCGATATAACCGAACTCCACGCGGGCGAAGCCGCGGTCGGAAAGCTAGTATATATATATATATATATATATATATATATATATATATAAAAAGAATCGTCCCTTTTCTATAGAGGATGAGTGACCTTTACACCTCATTTTTCATGCCTCTATGGAGTCATAGCGTGATTGTAAAGTAGCCTGTATACTCCCTCTAATCAGACTGACTGGTAGTTCCAGAGATTAGCGCCTTCAAACAAACAAACTCTTTAGCTTATTATTAGTATGTGGTCTTAAACGTATCTTTCTCCACAGCTTGAAGAAGAACTCCAATCCAAGATCTACATGGTGAAGATAGACGAGTGTTTAATAGAGAAGGAACAATGTGAAGATTCCTGCCGAAACGTGCTGATGAAGAACAACGTTCCTCTATCGGTGTACACCAATACTACCAGCTTTGTAGGAGTTTCTGCCAGGGTTGAGTCAGAGTGTACTTGCGATGTGGTGGATCCGCTTATCTGTTTGAATGGAGGTGAGTGTTTATTTATATTTGTGACTTATCCTATAAATCAAACCGCACCTCACTCCTTCTTAGGAAAGGAGGCTTGAGTACTAGCAGTGGAGGCATTATAAGCTGGTTATTTGAACCCAGCTCAATATGCGTTACCTTGGGTAATCTGAAAGACTTTTAACGAATTCATGACCGTTGACCGAAGCAAGGGAAACCTGTTCAATTGGAAATTCATAGATGACTCTGCCTTGGACTTTTAGGTCCGTATTCCAGAAGGAAACTCAAGCATTGATCTCTGCTTAAGCATTACTTAGAACAAGTTTCAACCAATCAAATGGCTTGAAACGAGACTTAAGTAGAGCTTGAGTTTTGAGTGACGTTCTGTAATACGCACCTTAATCTGGTGCTCTCTAAACTGGTTCTATAAACAATAGTACACTTAATAACATCTGCGTTTTTTTGCCAGCTAGGAAAAATGCCAGTGAGGGCGCCAAAAAAGTAACCGAATTCTGGGCCAAGTCCAATTCGATTCCTAAATACACACAAAGAAGATGTGATCTAATTTTTCTAAGGTCTTCAAGGTCCTTAACCTGCCAGTGTTAGATGATGGACTGAAGAAAGACGATGTATTTTGTAGTGGGGATGTCATAGAAATGTTCTAATGTTGACATCAAATCAATGTTAGCATAATCAACTTATAAATATTCCCAAGGCTGGGACACAGGTCTCCTCTCAGGGGACGAAGGACCCGGGGAGTCCAACGTCCGTCACATGGTCGAGTTGACGTTGTCACGCGTTCGCACAAGCCATTCAGATGAGGAGAGCAGCCGCTGAGGGCTGCTCGCGCGAGAAGAGGCCCGTCGAACTCGCGACGACGGGTCAAGGCCTGCCGGGGGTACCGTAGAATTGGGAGGACCCGGGGTACCCCGGAAAGGCAGATGACGAACGCTTAGGTGGTTTTTTAGCCTGTAAGAGTCACACACCCCTCCGCGTCCCTGAGCAGAGAATAGTCCATGAGGATTTTTCTACCTTCGGAAAAAAAAGGTCTCTCAGGGAGAGGGAGTGGGCTGTAATCCACCATGCGAGTCCACTGAATCAACGTTGATTATGGTTAATTGAAAAGGGGATTGCAGGGGGAGGCCAGACCTTATTTAATCCCCATAAAACTTTTGCCGCTTTAACGTCCTTTTCGTCCCTAATTTAAATTCGCTAGACTTGTTCCCAATACGCATCGTTATTTCCGGATGATTCAATTCAATTGCTCGTCATTTTTACAATTGAATTGATTTTATATTACAGCCCAATACTTTTAATGTCGATCCCCGCGCAGTGCAAATATTTGTTTGCATGAATATGAATATTTGCATTGGGTTAGTTAAGCCGTTGGTCCCGGTTGCCATACGAACATCTAATGGCAGTCGTTACGGGTTGATGGAGTCCCCAAAAGTCCAACAATTGGATGCGACTGGGATTAACGGTGAGATGATGATGATGACTTTTAATGTATTACCATTTAAAAATTTTACCCACAGGTACGCCTTTCGCGGACAAATGCGAATGTCCAGAGGGGTTATCTGGCCCTCACTGTGAACAGACCTCCATTGGTTTCCATGGCGATGGATGGGCCATGTACTCGGCACCGCCAGCCTGTCAGGAAGGACATGTGACGTTGACTGTGACGTCACACTCCAGTAACAGTCTTATATTCTATTTGGGACCTTTGAAACACAATCCGCTGTTAGAAGTACAAGGTATGTTGATTTTTATTGTTTAAGTCTTAGAGTACTTTTTTAATTATCAGTACTGTTACTATTGGCAGTTGTTGTTCAGTGTCTAATTGTGCAGGACCCTGCGATTCACATTTTCACAGCAGGTGATGTACAGACGCAAGCATATCAAGTTACCCGAAACTGTCATTTTTTCCAATCAACTTTGAATCTAATGCTTTAGTAATAAAGTCGAAAACCTATTAAAGAAATTTTTACATATTGTAATAGCTGGGTGTGCTAGCGTCTGTACAAAAAGCAAAAAAATGCTATTTTATCGAATTGTCGCCTGTTCTTTTTTCTTTCTTTTTTGGCTGCGCACGGTTTGTGCATTTAGCCAATGTCATGTAATTATGAATTATTATTCATGGCGAAAAAGACGGCCGCGTGACCCGTCTTACGAGGGAGGTTTGGGACAAAGTCATGATGTGGCCACTATGCTGCGATATTTCACTGTTCTTTATGAATTATTTACTAAATGCACTTTTTACTATATAAATCACGCACTTATATTTAGTAAACAACACTATAAATCATTTTAAAAGTCCGATGAAAAACGAGCGTGCCACTCAGCTTGACTTTCCCGGTAAAACTCCGGGTGGTAAGTTTTACCTAAACTAAATATAAAATAAAGGCTTCTAGATCTAACACGCTATATGATTGCACACATGCTCAAATATGGCGAGTAGGTATGCAGTACCACGCACACTAATTCGCCATAGTTAGGCCGGTATTTCAGGGACAAATATTTGCACGCCATCACCATCCAAGTATTTGTCCTTAAATCTATAAAAAATGAAGCTTATGCCGATTTTTTAAAGTTCAATTTGGGTCTGCGATACTATACGATGCGGTGAAAGTGTAATACGAATTTATTGTGTTCAATGCTCCTCACTTTTCTGCTTAAGAGGGATGCAGGAATCACTAGGACGGCAAAAGTTCGTCACGTTTTTCAGGAATTAAAAAAAATAACTGCCCTACACCAGGAATTTCATCTGTATCGTGGGTGTATTTACAAACATATAAACCCACATACACAAACAGCCAGATTCGGAGCTAAATGTAGGTCATACAAATATTTGTTCCGTGCGGGAAGCGAACCCGCGACACGCAGCGCTAGCAGTCAGTCACATAACCACTGCGCTTACTGTGCCGTCAAATTATTAGTATTATTATCAAATAGTCTCAAATTAGGTTTATTTTTGTTAAATATTCAAACGAAAAGAAAATTAACAATTAACATTCTACCCGTGAGACCTCCACGAATAGAATTTTAATTGTTATTCTTTTATTTGTGTATGTTTAAAACATATAATGTGGGTGTATTTAGGAAAAAACACGAGCGAACCAACTCCTACTACATAAACAGCATTTAAAAAAAGCTACCTACCTGCCTATAACATTATCAAAAATGACGCTTACGAGGTCGATTAAAAATTAAGTAGGTATTATCGAATTGCTAAGGGTTTGCGTCAGACGCTTCAATCGAGTGAACGTTAATTTTTGATTCATTCCAAATTCACTTGACAACGGCAAAATTGTCCTGACGTGAGTTTAACATTGTACAACGTCTTTAAAGACGTTTTTATATCAAAAATAGATTGGTATGAAACGTCTGGAATCTAGTAGATATAAGAAACTAGCGGCCGCCAGCGATTTCGTTCGCGTGGAGTTAGTTATGTTCCGCTCCTATTGGTCGCAGCGTGATGTTATATAGCCTAAAACTTCCTGGATTAATGGGCTATCCAACGCAAAAAGAATTTTTCAAATCGAAGTAGTTCCCGAGATTAGCGCGAACAAACATACAAACTCTTCAGCTTTATATATTAATATAGATATAGATATCTATTTTCTCTCATTTTTGTTTTTAACCCACCTCAAAAAGGATGAGGTTCGTCCGTATACAATATGCTTTTTTATGTTTGATAACTTCGTCGTTTATGAACCGATTTTGACATTTTTTTTTTGTTGGAAAGAAAATATATCCGATGTACCTAAATAATTTTGGAAGTCGTAGGCAGAAAGAAATATACAAAAACCAAAGAAACCTTGACCATAACATGTATATAATTCGTTTTTACTACCGACTGATGAAATTAGTTACTTAAGTATTTTTCACTTTGTAGTGTTTCTTTGGAATTCGATTGTTTTGTTTTCTTTAATTTAAAAGTTTTTTATTCGGCACTCGGTGAGCGTTTTGCACAAAAAATTAACTAAAAGTGAAGACTTAATTCATCGTTTCGCTAACGATTTACTTACATATGTTACATTTCTTTACTGTGCAACATTCACTCGCCTGTCGCAGAGCACTGTTGGATAACATTTCGTCCTCAACTATCACATCTAGTCTGGCCATGGTCTGGCCCATCCGCCTTTTTACGTTCGCCGGTCGTACTAGGGAGGGCCACACTACGTTTTACACGTTCTTAGTCTATTGGGGTATAAGTTCAGTTGTCCTCAAGATTGTTATCCTTCACTGATATTAGTAATGCTTAAGATACCAAATAAATCAAAAAAATAGATAAAAATAATAAGGTTTATGATTTTATTAATCTGATCCTCTCGTGAAAATTGGTAAGCAAAAATTTACTTAATTTTAGTAACGAGAAACCTATTTTTCGTCTCTAATCGCGAAATCAGTCCTAAAGCCGAACCTATTTAGGTAAGGTATCAAAGCCAAGGTAGCCATCTATCACAAAAAAACACGTTTTCAAAGCCAGTAGCAAAAAACCGGGTCATCAGGAACATAATAAAAATGAAATATGCTCCTAAAATTTGAAACCAATTACGTTTTCCGGCACAACAACATCACATCAGACTCTTCAATTAGAATGGCCGAAAAATGTCGACGACGCTTGGAAGGTCTGATACAATTATGTAATTGATTTGAATATTCCTCTGGTCCTTGTTATTTCCCTGTTTTCCATAATTTCGGAACGTGTCGGTGAGATTTATGACATTTGTTTTGTAATGTGATAGAGAAAGAATATGATATAAGCTGCACGGGTCGATGGGGGTTAAGCTACGCTTGATGCGCTTGGTTCATGGATGCGTAATCTTATCACGCCTGTCAATTGTGGATAAACCATAACCTGGGGCTGGGAAACCCAACAACCAGTCTTCATCTTCATCATCATCATCAGCCCCTACTCGTCCACTGCTGGACATAGACCTCCTTCATGGCACGCCAACAAGCTCGATCCTGAGCAGTTCTCCGCCAGCCACTACCAGCCACCTTTTTGATGTCGTTACTCCATCTCGCCCAAGGGCGTTCCACGCTACGTTTGCCGAGACGCGGTCTCCACTTGAGGACTCGTTTACCCCAACGGGTGTTGGTCCTGCAGCATATGTGACCAGCCCATTGCCACTTCAGCTTGTTAATCCTCTCAGTTATGTCGGTGACCCTGGCTCATAGCCTGCTCCATAGCTCGCTGAGCGACTTTAAACTTATGGACTAGTCTGACCGTTAGTGTCCACGTCTTGGCTCCGTAAGTCCAACCAGTCTTACTAAGAGGTATTGTATTACAGAAAGTTTTTTTTTTTTGTTTTGGGTGGGTAATCATCAAATGACCTCTGCCGCTTTGGGCCGAGCGGAAGGGCGTGACAGATTGATTAAAACCCATCCGTGTGTCTTCACTTGCCTGTGCGCTAGGGCCACGGTTCCTTTTTTAACCAACCTACAACCCTGACCCAGGAGGCAACGGTCTTCGTAGAACCCGTCACGATGTGCTGACATCTCTTTGAGGCGCGCGTGATACACAACGCACCATGCGGCGAGCTGTCCGGTAAAGGTCTGTGTGGCTACCATGAGTTTTCATTACGAAGACTCGATCATCGATATCGACCGCGTTTGACTCGTCGATTGGTCCGGTTCAAGGTTGTAAGAACTCTCAACCAATGAGAGCGCTAAACGCGGTCGAAGCGTATGATCGAGTCTCGCAATGAAAACTCATGGTAGCCACACAGGCATGGGGCATCGGTGCATTACAGATAGACTCGGCTGTATTCGATTAGTCTGAAAGCCAATCTCAACATAGTTAGTTGAGAATATTCCTATTCCTTTTTTTTACCTTGTTATTGTCTTTGTATAGTTTATAACTAGTTAATATTAGTACTTACATTTATTTAGTTTAAGTTATCACTCATGTTGGTGAATGTTGGTTCACCTGTTATTGGCAACTGTATAAGTGTGTATAACTGTATAACTTTTACTCATATCTACTCAATTTGTTAATTTTTATACAGAAGCTGTTGGTGTACCTTTTTTTTTTTGTAGTGTAGCACTAGTTATGACTTTGTGCCAATTTCAAGTAAAATAAAAATCTTCAAAAGTTCTTCTTTCTTTCTCATATGGCTTCGCACGGTTTGTGCATTTCGCCAATGTCACGTAATGAATTATTCATGTCGAAAAAGACGGCCGCGCGAACCGAACTCGGAGGAAGATTTGGTACTAAGCCATGATGTGGCCACTATGCTACAATATTTCACTGTTCTTTATGAATCATTCATTGAATGCACTTTTTACTACATAAATCACGCGTTTTTATTTAGTAAACAACACTATAAATAATTTTAAAGTCCAATGAAAAACGAGCGTGGCACTCATCTTGGCTTCCCGCCAAAAACTCTCTGGTGTACCTTTATTAATAAATAAAAATAAAAAAAATAAGAATAAGCTAGGCAGATGAGGTTAATAATGGCGCCGAATCTCTTGTTCACAAACTAAACTAATTTTATGTTAAATGCATCTTTTTCTCTCTATTTCTTTAAGAAAAGGATAGAAGATAACATTCTAGTTTAATCCTGTCAAATTAAGATACACCATAGACAGTTTAGACGCGATTAGAAACATGGCGAACAGAAATACGTCAATTTATGTCAGGAGCGGACTAATTTTTTCTATCCTTTTAAAATTTAATTTCATTATCATCATCAACCTTTTTATCGTTCCACTGCTGGGCACAGGTCTCCTCTCATACAGAGAAGGATAGAGTGTAATCACCACGCTTGCTCAATACGGGATGGCGATTTCAGACTTGAAAGTTCAGGTTTCCTCAAGATGTTTTCCTTTACCTTTTAATCAGTCATTGGTGTCCAAGATATACTTAGTATGTACTTTACATATTACTTAGAAGAGTGACGTTGGTGCTTGCCGGACCTGGAATGGAACCAGCACAAAGGCTGGTGTTTTAACCACTAGGCCTCCACTACTAAATTTAATTTAGTCTTCTTATATTTAATTTAGTTTTTGAACAAGGGAATCGTTGCCATTATAAGAACGTTTAAATTCTGATATCGCATATTACATAAAATAAATATGTAAAAGTCGAAACCGAATAAAGCTTTCTAGAGTTGAAGTGTAGGGTACGTTTAAAACGCGATTTTCAATGTATTTTCACGGCGAAAGCAAATATTTCCGAACGAGTGCCAAATTGCCAATCTAGCAAAGTGTTGTGTCCACATCGAGCCGAGGTTAAAGGACCTACTTAATTTGTGTCAACTTACTTGCCAAAGACATGTTACTAAAAAAGAAATAAAAAACTGAAACTTCACATTTCTCCTAAATTACTTGAAAATGGATTGAAGATTTTTATTTAAAGCTTGGCATACCTTGTGTTGCATAATTTTTTTTATAAGTATTACCTAACTAGTGCTTGACCCCAATACTGCCTGATGGTAAGCAGTGATGCAATCGTTGATGGTAAAGCGCGCTAGTTTATCAAGGGAACAGAGTGAATAGGAAGGAAGACGGTAGTTGAGTGAGGTGATGTAATGTTAAACCCAACAACACGACCAACGATGCTGTGCCAGAGGGAGATTGATCTAGAGACCCTCCACTACCAAACTCCCGACACAACAACATTTGGCGCATCATACCGGGCACATCTCTCTCACGCATGCACGCTCAGACACGTCCTCCTTACGGCTTCACCGGACATCATGCCGGAACACGACGAATCGAATTTTTCAAAACGATACCCCTTGATGAGACGAGGTGTCAGACATTGGGGCTTCTGACCACCAGTAACGTCTGTCAAAAATCCAGGAATGTCCAGGCCAGGATCAACGGCTTTACGTGTTTTTCGGAGAACGTAGGATTCACGTTATCTAAATGCATGGGTCATCCATCCAGCCATCGGCCTCGGCAAGTGTAGTTTGCAAGTTTGTTACCCACGATCCTACAGTCATCATCATCATCTCAGCGTTTATCCCAGTCGCATCGGAAGCTTTTTTCAGCTTTGGAGTCTGAGGTCCGCTTTTACCAGTGTAACTGCTGATATGGCTAAACTCGACCCACGATCCTACAGTATTGCGGTCAAAACCATTACTGTATTAACCTGAATACTCGTAGAACCAAAAAGCTCTTCTAACTGTCATCTAAAGACCCGTTACTGCATGAGAAAGGCAGCAGAACATTATCGATGCATTATGGTAATCTAAAACCGATGACCATAATGTTACTATCAGTTAACAGAACGCTGTGAGAAAATTTTAATAGGTCGGTGTAAGATAATATTTCTTTGGAAAATATTGAGAGGATGAGATATATTGCACATATTAGAGAGCAGAGGTGGCCTAGTGGTATCGGCCGCGGCTTACAAGTTGTAGGTCGTAAGTTCGAACCCCGTCAGGCGCTTTACTTTGTGTAAATTATTTCATCACTACTACCATCAAAACTGTGTAATCAAATATCGCGAGGAAACCGGCATGTCCTAAAGCCAAAAAAAAAAAATGTAAGACATGTAACATCTAACAATCCGCACTGGGTCAGCGTGGTTGCTTACTGCCCACTCCTTCTCATCGAGACGAGCCCTGTGTCCCAACAGTGGGAACGTTATAGACTGATTAATTATAATACTTTTTTCGATATTCACTTTGAAACCAACTTAAACACTACTAAAGTTGATGTTTGTTTAACTTTTAAATAACATGAGTTGGAAACATATATACATTGAAATAGTGCGTACGCTCAAACAGTGCATTCTTGAAAATCTTAATAAAATGAAAGTTGTCTATCGCCATATCATATTCTTAAAAAGCGCTAAAAAATTCCCATTGCCATGCTCCATACTTCCTAGCATCATTCTTCATCAAAATTCCGCACGTAACTCCCAAACAAAAGCAAGCGAAAAAAATACAAAAGTTCATAAACCTATCGTTAACTAGAACTTCACTTGGAAGCATAACAACTTCCAACAATGAACATGTCACAGTAGATTGGCATAACTACTTGAATAATGATTTCCTCACCACAATGGAACCTCAATCAGAATGTAAAAGTACCTTTATTTTTGTAGCCAATCAGCGCTCACGATGTTGTGATGGCGGCATAAACGGCCAATCAGAATTGAGGATTTGCATTCTTGGAAGCTAAGGTTGTGTGCGTCTTTATGGTTTAGTTAGCTTTTACGTATACTGTTAGAGTGACTAAGATTGTGGACTTAATCAGGACATTTTTTTGAAACTTGGTTTAAAAAAAATAAACAACGGGTCGCTTCATTTTGTTGACATATTTTTTGGCATTTACTTTTTATAAATCATTATTTTTCTTTCCTCTATGTAAATTTACTAGAAGTCGGCAAAACATGTTTTGTTCTATTTATTGTCATTTCGCTGGCCAAGAAATACCCTCTATCTAACCATATTATTTTTTATATAATCATTTTTCTTATCATTCATCGTCGATAACGATAATGAATTGTAATAATAAATCCCGGCTAATGTCTCTGTTTCCTGAATAAATCAATAATAATATACCCAGGACAAAATATCTTAAATATATCTACCAATATCATTATATGTATTTATAGATAGTGTCCATGTTATTATTAATAACTTGTCCATCGGACTACATAACGAACGTCATCCCACACCTGAATGCTAGCTATAATGATTTTTTAATGATCCCATAATGACTGACAGCTTTTGTACCTACCTACGGTACATTATGATTTATGAAAGTAACCATCGCGTGATAGGTGGAACCTTTAATACCTTTCCAGCTCTTACGTAATTATTTTTGTTATTGTGGTTCACCTAGTTTGTATATAATTAATTTGGTACAAGGATTTGTCTATAGAAAACATTGTTACGTTGTTACCCCATGTTTTGGTTTTGATATGTCGTAATTAATTGGTTTGATAGTCTTTTGATGTGTTTATGGAAAGTGGGGTGTGCTTAAATTAATAATTAGATTAGTTTCAGTATTCAAAATTTGGTTTTGATGTGCATGTTTGTAAAGTTACAAAATTGAATTTAAACATGTCATCAAAACGGTAATAAACTATATTGGGGAATGCAAATCGATTTATTTGGAAATACCTACTAATATATAAAAAAAACTTTACCGTGTTTTTAAATTACGCAGATTATCCGCAGCTATGGCATCGTCACCACCATACCTTAGCACCTACCATAGTCGAAACCATCGACAAATTATCTTATAAAATCACTTTTTATTGATAACTTTACCTTAGCGTATTCAAAAAATCAAAATCAAAGCATTTATTTCAAATAAACCAGTTACAGGCACTTTTGAATTATCAGAATTTGATGAAAGGTGAATGGTGAATATTGATGGCAAAAAGTTCAAACAGCTTTGGGCCCAAAATTCTCCCGCGCGAACTCCGCCCACTAACACAGCCTAATTCATCAAGACCCCTGTGCATCGATAATATAAAAATAATTTCTATTTCTAACCTTACAATTTTGTTCACAGATTTCATGTCCCTTGAACTAGTGGATGGCTTCCCAGTCCTCCTAGTGAACTACGGATCCGGTACCACAAGATTGAACAACAGCGTAGTTCACGTGGCTGATGGCAAGCCTCATCTAATAGAAATAGTCCTGATGAGGAGCTCCATTGAAATGTTTGTGGACAGATGCAAGTTGTCTACATGTATGAGCCTTGCTGCTCCTACTGGACCTAGGGAGATTTTGAATGGTGAGTAATTTTTTTTTTTTTGTGTTGGTAATGCCGTCATTACAGTAAGAACAAGATGGATTACTTGTATCCGAAAAAATGTATTCGTTTTTGAGATGGTGGCTTATGCCGTGGTGACAGGCTGGCAAATTAGGGCTGCCTGGTGGTCAAATATTACTAGGGGCGCTCTCACTGAGTAGTACAATGCCATTTGCCAGACTGATGAAATCAAATTGAAAGATGGATAATCGTGTCATAAAAATGTGAGTGTATGCGAATGATGAATGTATGTGTTATCGAATGGGCGTGTGGGTACAAACTTTTATAGTTTTTAATACGATCAAATAGATAACTCAAAAATGTTACTAACGAAAGTAAATTAATAACTAATTGTCGACAATGGGTTTTGTTTCATCTGTCGGTGTCTGTCGTGCCAATATTTAAAGCGAGACACAAACTTACATTAGAAATTAATGTTAAATCTGTCTGACAGTTTTGTAATAAAATTGTATTGCTAAGCAATATTCACCCTTAAACTTTGTTATTAAATTGTGTAGTCGGCGATAATATTGCTTATCAAGTACCAAGATGAGAATAGTTCATTGTTTTGCCGAAAACTTTATAGTTCACACGAGTAATTTTGATAATATGGTTTGGTGAACATTACAATGGTAAATGATTTCTAAGCTACATTAAATAAGTTTCTATACTTCTCCTGACGTTTAAGTGACATTGTCTTTATTATTACTTTTTTTTCATTATTTCTTAGCATTTAGACAAGTTTAAAGAATGTTTTGTTGTAATTAATTAAATACAGCAAGTTTTAAGTTGATTGAAACTTGATAATAGTCTTAAATACTTTACCTACCTACTTATAAACATTGTTTTTCTAAACATAGTTTTAAATATATCGACGCTTGAAAGGCAACAAATATATAAGCAACAAAAATTCGTAAATTGAGTTATATACACCAAACGACGCAGAAAAATCTGGCGATTCGAATGGTGTATATAACTCAATTTACGAATTTTTCTCGCTTAGATATGATTGCCTTTCAAGCGTCGATATATATTTTTATAAAAGATCTCAGCTTGATTACCGAAAAGTGTTTCTAATAACAGTAATTACGTGTCAGATTAACCATAGGAATGACTGTTTGTTTGACACTTCACCAACATCCATTGCTTCATGTACGTTGTTGAGCAGAATTTTTTCTTGGACATGCAAAGCAATGAATAGTGATAATAGTGTTTACGCAATCACAGTACTCTTGACACTAGCGTCAAAACTCGCCTGATTTTTAACTATTGGGTATTTTTTAATAAAATATCTTGTCTGCAGTGAACGGGCCACTTCAGCTAGGAGGTTCCAGTGTCGACTTGCAACACATAGCAAGAACATTCGGCTGGAGGCATGTGCCCACCAATCAGAACTTCGTAGGATGTATTAGTAACTTCACATATAACGACTTTGTAAGTATTGTACTTTTATTATGTTTAATTCTTATGTCTTATTTAGAATATTCATTAAATATATTTTTTTAAAGAATATCCTTATTTTTTATAAATGATGGTCACCTTACGTTTTGTTAATTGAATTGTTTAAAATTGGAAATATCAGTTTGAATGTATATAAGTCCTTTCTGGGGGTCTTAGGTTAATTAGGGCATCCACACCCGGGTAATCAGCAGACAACCTCCGAATTCCGATATTGGTCTGCGAGAGAAAATTTGTTATTGGAGTTATACTTACTGTGCGTTCACACTTATTTTTCTTCTGATTTGGCATTACTGGCAGCGTCATATTGATCTTTATTCTTTTATAAATAAGGTAGCTATTTGCTTGTCTGTTAACGGTTAATGCTTTTATGGAAATCCTGTGCCTTCGGGCATAAGTAGAGATGAAACGCCGTGGTAAGAGTCCCAGATAACCCTGTGTCACCCCCTGGATGGAGGGAGTTCATGCGAATTTCCACCACGAAACCCAAAAAAATGGTTTGCTGCCATGACAACACATGACTTTACTTCTTTGGTTACTTTTGAATCTTAACTAAAAACTTAAACTAATTTGTTCCTCTTTCCACAGATGTACAACCTGGGAGAACCCTCGTTGCACCACAACGCGGACCCCAGCTGTCAACGAAGCATGTTCACCGCTGTTACCTTCGGCATTGACACCAACTTCCTAATTGCCATATTTGTCTGCATCGTCATATTAGCCAGTAAGTATTTTTAACTTCTTTAATTGACAGGGACGCTTTTGCCGGAAACCGAACTCAAATGTACTTGGCAGATGGCGATGGCCGGGAAACACGCAAAAAAAAAAAAATCAAAATATCCAATATCTTGATCTTAGAAGCATTAGGTCATATCTATTGTGGTATGTATAGATCTGACGAACTACGCATACGATCTATTGCCGTACAGACAGAGGACGGGTCTGAGCAGTTGTGTTATGATGTGTGCCGCGTATGATGCGCCAAATATTGTTGTGTCGGGAGTTTGGTCGTGGGGGACTACAGATCAATTTCCCTCTGAGTTTAACATTGCATCACTTCGCTCAACTGCCGTCTTCCTTCCTATTCACTCAGTTTTTTGGAGCGAATAGGCTTTTGATAAACTAGCGCGCTTTACCATCAACGATTGCATCACAGCTTGCCATCAGGCGGGATTGCGGTTAAGCACTAGTTTATAATTATAAAAAAATATAACGAAAAACAGAATCAATGACGAATCACGGTTGCCACGAATTTTCCTAGCGCGAAGCAAAGAATATTCGATCTATTCGAATTAAACATTAATATTCCGCCAACCGTTATAATATTGGGCCCACACGAACATTTCGTGAAGCCCGATTTTGATAAACGAGACAGCCGATTCATCTTACCTAATATTGAATATCTTAGCATAGACTAGACCTAGAAATAGGATTTAATATCGCAATGTAATATCTATCTATGGTCCTACATTTTATGACTATTCTTGAACTTGAATTTCGAATGAAAATTGGATTCGTAATCTATCTCTTATAACCAGAGTTCTAGCTATCACTGCGATTTTACATTTTAAGGTATTTATATTAAAATGGATCTTGCATTAATTGCATTTCGTAATCGAACGTGGATCTACGCGTAAATAATTGTTTTTTTATTGATTCTGTAATTACGGTATTCCGATTAATGTCGGCAACTTTCAAATAATTCATTTTTCATAGGGTTCGTGAAAGTTTTAAATTTTGGACAGATATACATATATATTGAAATGGATCTTGCATTAATTGCACTTCGTAATCGAACGTGGATCCACGCGCAAACAATAGGGATGTATCCAAGGTATGAAAATCAAAAATAATTAGTCCGTCTTATAGATAATAAAAAAATTAAGACCCGTATTTTTTATTGTGTCGAAATTACCAAAAACTGTGATATAGCGTTTTAAAGTTACGGTGGGGGCTAATAACGTCACGCCTTGGTATATTTTGTACCACGGCGTGACGTCATGCGACATTTCAAATCAATATATCTTCCGAAGTATTTTAATGAAAGAAAAAATAAAAAATACGTGTTCAATATTTTTTATACATCTATCTGACGGACATTAAATTATTTTTTAGGATACAACCCAATTGTTTTTTTATTGATTCTATAATTACGGTATCTCGGTTAATGTTGGCAACTTTTAGCTAATTCATTATTCATAGTGTACGTGAAAGTTTTTATATTTTGGACACGTATATATATTGAAATGCATCTTGCATTAAGTGCACTTCGTAATCGAACGTGGATCCACGCGCAAACAATTGTTTTTTTTATTGATTCTATAATTACGGTATCCCGGTTAACAACTCGCTAACAACCGGGCAACTTTTTCCACTTTGGAAGCGCCTGTCACGTAAACTATTCGGTTTAGAAAAAAATATTTTAGAAACCTCGATATCATTTTTGAGACCTATCCATAGAATCCATAGATAGACAGAGAAACGTGTGGTTGATGAAAAAAAAAAAAAAAAATGAGTTTCAGTTCTAAGTATGGGGAGCCCAAAATATGTATTATAATTTTTTATTTTTGTATCAAAATCTTAATGCGGTTCACAGAATACTTACTTATTTTCTGAATATACTGAGCATTATCTATCAACAATGTGTATTGCTACTTCTAAAATTTCCAGATCCTTCTTATAATTAGCATACCTCCTTTATACGTGTATCTCTATTACACAAATCTAACCGCTATCTTCTTTCCAGTTCTCCTCCTAGCGGTGGTAGTCCACCGCAGAAGAGCAGACGCTTGGGCTGAGAAGGAACTAGATGACATCAGAGAAAACATCATCGCATACGAAGACGAGGGAGGCGGCGAAGGCGATGCTGGTTACGACCTGCACGTGCTTAGGCAAATGTATGACGGGCCACTACCTGATACTGACACCTTCATGCAGGGAAGAGGTAAGTAACAAACAATTATATAATATGTAAAGAAAACCCTGTCCGATCCGTGAAGGCATTGTTAGGTATCGTTAACTGATTCTAATAATACATACAAAACCGGGCTAAACTTTAAAAAAACCCCCGTAAAAGAATAGATATTATTTCGAAAAAGCGAGGTAACTTAATGCTTGTGCAATAGGCAACACGTTAGGCATACATGCGCGGGTGAAGGGGGCAGGGCAGACGGCACGTGATCGCGTCGCTATTCGCTCCGTCACAAATGGTGTTGTCACTTAAAAAAAAAAACAAGTTTTGGGGAAGCTGGAATTAATTCGCGAAAAATAAAAGATTATTTCAAAATTCATGAGTATTGTCACTATGATGATTATGTAAAATTTCATATTTATTTGGTCATGTGTATACCTAACATTTATTATCCTTTTGGGTCGGACGGGATTTTCTTTACATATTGTATATTTATAGGATGCATTTTGGTCAGTGTGCGAGGGAAATACATGATTCAATCCCCCTTACGTTGTTAACACCACTGCGATCCAGACGAAGCGTTTCGCCTCCTCTTTTAGACCACTTACATCGAGGGACTGGAACAATTTGTCAGCGGCGGTGTTTCCGTTGGACTACAATTTTAGTGTGTTCAAGGCTAGAGTAAATAGGCTCTTAATAAACTAGTGCGCTTTACCATCAACGACTGCGTCACTGCTTACCATCAGGCGGGATTGCGGTCAAGGGCTTGTTTCTAATTAAAAAAAAAAAGGCTACCACTGTTTATGGTATTTATGCCTTATCTCGGCTCTTTTTGGAAAAAAGCAGGTGGTATCTACCACAAGGGCCCATTACGGATTGGTAGGTCCAATCCGTACTGGGCCCTTGTGCCCTGTATTATTTTCCTGGCCAAAAACCCACCCCCTATACCACACCAGCCCCACCAGCTATACCACAAACTCATTCTCATAGGCTGAAAATAAGTAAACAATAGTTTGATCACCACTTGTAATAATTATACCACGTTGACAACCCTTACTAGTGGTATAATGGGGGGATATGAGGGAGGAGAGAGACCCTGGAGTACTAAAAAACAGGCCTAGGCTTAATTTGGACTCCAGATCTCCCACAAATTACAAAATGTTGTCCATTTACCTGTTAACTTATATACAATATGTAAAGAAAACCCTATCCGGTCCGTGAAGGTATTGTTAGGCATCAATAACTGATTCTACTAAGGCCTACAAAGTCGGACTTAACTTAAAAAAATCTCCCTAAAAAATAAATAATATTTCGCAAAAAGAGGTAGCTTAATACATGTGCGGGCGTCTCGCGGTCGCATCGCTATTCGCTCATAATAATGCCGTCAAAAATGGTGTTGTCACTTTAAAAAAAAACAAATTTTGGGGAAATTGGACTTAATTAGCAGAAAAAAAAATCAAAATTTATTAGTATTGTTACTATGATGATTATGTAAAAAAAAAATATTTTATTTGGTCATTTGTTTACCTAACCTTCATTATCCTTATGGGTCGGACGGGGTTTTCTTTACATATTGTATATAACAATGTAATTCGTGGACATAAATAAACATTATTTAATGTATAATTACCATCTATAGCCCCGTTTTGATAAAACGTATTTCAGAAATACATGACGTAAAATTGGTCGCATAATGCCTTCAGAAAAAGTAAAAGACGGCATTTATTTCTACCAGTATTGGAATCGAATTTACCGAAATCCGCAAATCTTTCTTGATTTCGATATAAATTTCTGTCAGAAGCAGTTCAGGGCAAAAAGTGAATGTAATGAGAGCTGGGGCTGATTTTGAACCTGCCCTTGCCAGGTCAACGGTGATCGGGGGATAAAATACCAGTATCTGATATCTGAAGTGTTGAGGGGAGCGTTTTTATCTCAGTTTGAAGACGATCTTTTTTTTTTACCAGGTTTCGTGTAAAATGCTTGATTATCATGTGGAGATACTTTTAAATACTTTAATCCTTAATGTTTTTAAAAGTTTGTGTTTATATTTAACGTGTTAAGGCACTTTATGTAGAAAACCTCGTAAATGATTTACCGCCCTATAAATGTCAATTAGTGTAGAAATGTTAATCGACAGCCTCCGTGGCGTAGCGGTAGCGAACGCGGCCGTTGCGCAGGGAGGCGCGGGTTCGATCCTCGCACAGTGCAAGTATTTGTATACATGAATATGAATATTTGCACTGGTCTGGTTGTGCCTCGGAAAGCACGTTAAGCCGTTGGTCCCGGCTGCCATACGAACATCTAGTGGCAGTCGTTACGGGTTGTTGGAGCTCTCAAAAGTGTAACAATTGGTCTAACTGTAATGCTTAGATATCGCCTTCGGGTTGTGGAGGTCAGACGGCAGTCGCTTCACGGAAAATATCGAAGTTTAGCCAAATTCAGCAGTTAGACTGGTAAAGCGGACCCCAGACTCCAAAGCTGAAGAAAAAAAAAAGCTGCGGGTGCGACTGGGATTAACGCTGAGATGATGATGATGAGTGTAGAAATTTTAATTTAGTGGGAATTGTTGCCGAAAATATTTTTTAAAGCTTTGCCTCACTAGGAATTTCTCCTGTGTCGTGGGTGCGTTTACAAGCATATAAACTCACAGACACAAACAGCCAGACCCGGAACAACTACTTATAGGTCATAAAAATATTTGTTCCAATCGAACCCGCGACACGCAGCTCAGCAGTCAATAGCTCAACTACTGCACTACCGTGTCGTCAAGAATTAAGCACAATTAGGAGATCCATTATACCAACTACTCTCTTTTTTCTCGTCTTTACCGATTTTAAGGAAGAGGAAAATTGAACACATTTGCCTTGTTCTGAAAATCGAATCTAAAATTGATGAATTGCTTAACAATTTATTACTTATCAATACGACAATAATAGTAGGTACTTGGGGGGGCTTTTTTCCCCACAGGAAGACCATAACATTACCTTATTTATGGAAAAATAACCATTTTTCCATAAATAAGGTAATGTTATGGTTCGATATTTTCCTTATTACATCAGTTCCTTTTTATAATTGAATTCCATTTTCCTCTTAGGTATGGTGGGCGCAGCACCGGACATCTCAGGGTTCCTTGATGATAAGAAATCGGTCCTGGACCGGGACCCTGACATCACACCGTACGACGACGTGCGACACTACGCGTATGAGGGAGACGGGAATACTAGTGGTTCTCTCTCTTCTTTAGCAAGCTGTAAGTTTAAAACTATAGTTCTATTAGGTTCATTTGCCTAATTCTCGTCCACAGCGATGCTCTAAGCCGAGGTCCTTATAGAGCATGGACCTCGGCTTAGAGTATGGTACTCTATAAAGTACGCACATCGGCTTAGGGCGTCGCCCTTAGCGTATAGTAGCTTAGTTTTTAAGCTTATTGGGGTAGCTGCAAAGTATAAGTCGTGGTGGTCTAGTGGTTAACACACCAGCCTCTCAAATATGAGTGTGCGGGTTCGATCCCAGGTCAGGCAAGTACCAATGTAACTTTTCTAAAGTTATATGTACTTTCTAAGTATATCTTGGACACCAATGACTGAAGGTGAAGAAAAACATCTTGAGGAAACCTGGACTTTATATGTCTGAAATCGCCAACCCGCATTGAGCAAGAGTGGTGATTACGCTCAATCCTTCTCTGTATGAGAGGAGACTTGTGCTCAGCAGTGGGACGATAAAAGGTTGATGATGATGATGATAGGATAGCTGCATAACACACGCTATTAATAGCAATGGGTTTCATTGTGATTGATTGTCAAAATGAAACCCATTGCTATTAATAGCGTGTTCACATTGTTGAACAAACACGTTTTTCGAACTTATTAAGTAATGGATACCTAATATACACACACCGGCACAATTAAGGGAACACAAAAAAAGACGGATTTTTTTGCAACTTGTGAGAATTAGGATAAGTGGCTCCTTTATTTAATTCTTCGCCCTCATATGGCATACCATATTGAGACTTTTTGGCACTCTTCTATCATTTGACAGAAATTAGACCCTCTTAAGTGATTGTTGACAATTACTGCGTTTAAGTGTTTTCGATAAGAAATTTGTTTATGCAGTCCATGGTGGCCCTAGCGTATTTTGTTGTTGTTGTTCGGAGAATTAACATTGTATCGCATAGAAAATGAGTGATTTGACAGCAACAGAAGTCGCCAGAGCTGTGACAATGATCGAGGAAAGTCACACATACCGTTCAGTGAGTCGATGGTTGGATGTGTCAGTATCTGTGTTCCACCGTAATGTAAAACGGTACAGGCAAACAGGATCTTACGTGCGAAGGCCGGGACAATGCAGAAATCGTACAACCAGCGCCGTAGACGACCGTTTTATAAGGGTGCAAACTTTGAGAAATCGTCGTTAAACTGCTGTTCAGACCCTTGGATCTCTTGGAAGAAGTGCGTATAGTGCGTGATAGTGAACGAAAAGTGAGAAGAAGGTTAAACGAAGCCGGTTTAAAGTCGTACGTGCTAGCTAAAGCGCCCAAGCTCGAGGTATGCCATCAAGTAGCAAGATTAGTCTTCGCTCATCAATACCAAGATTGGTCTGATGAATGTAGTCACGTCTTATTCTCTTATGCAAGCCGGTTTTGCGTAAATTTCATCGACGGCAAGGAAAGGATGTGGAAGTATCGAGGAGAACGCTATCATCAAGCATATTTCACCGAAACAGTATCATACGCTGAAGGGTCCGTTATGGTGTGGAGTGACATAACTTTGACAGCACGCACCGCTTTAGTCATCATTGATGGGGGTTCTTTGACAGCTCACAGGTACATAACAGAGATCTTAGAACCCCATGTAATGCCTTTTGCCCCATTTAAAGGCCCAAAATTTGTATTAATGCAAGATAACGCACGACTTCATACTGCTCTCGTGGTTACTGATTACCTTAACGTAATCGGAATAACCCAAATGAACTGGCCAGCACGATCACGAGACATGAATCCAATAGAGCATGTCTTGGACATGATTGGGCGTAGGGTACGAAAGAAGATTCCAGCTCCTAGGAATGTTGAAGAGTTAAAATTGGCGCTGTTTTAGGAGTGGGACAATTTGAACCAAGAAATGATTGAAAATGTCATTAGAAGCATGGGCAGACGTATAATAAGACCCCACGGAGGCAATACAAGATATTGATAGCTTTTTTTTAAACAGACACTGTAATTAAATTTTTAAAATTGTGCAGAAAATTTAAAATGTTTCATTTTTGTACTTTTCTGTCTTTTTATCAATTTATAATAAAAAAGAACCCTTGTTTTGGATGTGTCGTACTCATATCGAGTAAATACACTCAAATTAAGCGAAAAACATGCATTACAAGCTATTATTTAAAAATAATCTGCCTTTTTTTTGTGTTCCCCTAATTGTGCCGGTGTGTGTAGCAATGTCATTCAAAATGACCCAGGTTAAAATTGGTAGTCTGGTACGCAATTATGGTACTGGGTGGAAGTCTTAATTTATTGAGGCTCTAGAGGAAAGCATAATTAAGCAGACGACAACCTCTTAAGTTGAACTGCGAGAAGATATTATGTAAAAAAGTATCAATTAGTGAACGTTCGTGAAATTGCCACAAAAAATGTAATGACAAAAGAAAAACAAGATGGCGGCTTAGTTCCAATTTTGGCCACTAATGGCGTTGCAAGAACCTTATAGCGTACATTGTTCTATATTCAAAAATATTGTTTCCAATTAATGTCAGTTTTACCAACTATCATATCAACTTTATGCCAGTGTAAATTAAGTCCAGTTTAAAGACTGGAAGTCACTAATGAATAAAAGTATATTTTTTTTTATTAAAAAACGGCATATACAGATTACAGCTAGTATTTTGTAACCAACCCAAGATAGGTAGCTTGTTTGAATCGATTTATAATTAATTTTGCGGTTCTACAAGATTTTATTTTTATCCTATTTATTCTGCGAAATTTCGCAATTTCAAAGTAAAGTTGTATTAATATGATTATTACACTTTCCGCTTGCGATTATTATACTTTAGAGAATATAATAATTATTTGCCTACCCTGATATTTTATAAGGCGGTCAGATTTATAAAAAATAGATTATTTAAATTCTACTGTATTGAGCCAGTATTAAACCGCACATTATGTATGCTAGAAATGAAATATTTATATTTTTCTCAAAATATTTTAATATTAAATATTGGTTTTCTGCTTGTATAGATATTCCTCTACTACTGAAATTGGGTTTTGCTCACATAATTTCTGTAAAAATTGGTTCACTATCGAACGCTAGTTCATTGATTTATCCATACTAATATTATAAATGCGAAAGTAACTCTGTCTGTCTGTCTATCTGTTACGCTTTCCCGCTTAAACCTCTCAACTGATTTTGATGAAATTTGGCACAGACAACCTTTAGACCCTGAGAAAGGACATAGGCTACCTTTTATCTCGGAAAAATTTGATGTTACCGAGGGAAATCTAAAAAGCGCGATATAATCGAACTCCACGCGGGCGAAGCCGCGGGCGGAAAGCTAGTTAAAAATATTTTTGCTTTTATTTTAGTTCTCTGATTTTCTTTAAATTTCTTCTGCCTTAAAAGAAGTATAGAAGATAAAAGTATACAAATATTGTGCAGACTGGTCTAACTGTAATGCTTCGATATCGCGGAGGTCAGACGGCAGTTGCTTCACGAAAAATATCGAAGTTTAGCCAAAATAAGCAGTTAGCACTAATTTGGCCTAGTGGTTAAAACACCAGCCTCTCAAGTATGAGTGCACGGGTTCGATTCCAGGTCAGGCAAGTACCAATGTAACTTTTCTAAAGTTATATGTACTTTCTAAGTATATCTTGGACACCAATGACTGAAGGTGAAGGAAAACATCTTGAGGAAACCTGGACTTTAAGTCTGAAATGAACAAGCGTGGTGATTACGCTCTATCCTTCTCTGTATGAGAGGAGACCTGTGCCCAGCAGTGGGACGATAAAAAGGTCGATGATGATGACAAAGCAGTTAGCAGACTCCAAAAGCTAAAAAAGCTTCGGATGCAATGATGATAATGATGATGACGACATGTTGCGCCGGCGTCGACTGTAAATAAGTTCCCAATTTTATTAATTTTTTTCTTTCTTCATCCCTTAGGTACGGATGACGGCGACCTCAAATTCAACTACCTACAAACATTCGGTCCTCGGTTCCGCAAGCTAGCGGACATGTACGGCGATGAAGAGGAGGACCGGGAACGACCACACGAGGAGTCCTGGTGCTAGCGCCACGCCTGGCTCGTGTAGCCACATCTGACTGTCCAGGCGTAATGCCAAGTGCTTGGTGATGTGACTGCCAAGCTCCCAGATGCCTTACCGCTTCACAGCGTATGATTTTACTCGGTACTTGTGTTGCCAATGACAATTACACCCCACCGGATAACCCCTTTGATTGAAATTGATTGAATTAGAACCCTGTGATAACGTGGCTTTTTTTTTTGTTAAAGTTCGCTTCGGGATTGTATGAATTTTCTTTTTGTTTTATGACAGGTTTTTACAATGTTTTTTGACAGATAGTGATATCTACAATTGTTTTTCTATCTTTTACTGTAACTATGTAATTTCATGAAATTACTTCTTTATAGACGTCTTAATTTCCGTTGCAATTTGTAAGGCTGATCCTAAAAACTTTCGCCTAATTAGTTTAGGTACGGACGAGGGCAGGTCAAGTTACCACAAAACTGTCAAATATTCCCAATCAACCTTGAGCCTTAATGCTTGAGAGATAAAGTTGAAGATCGAATGAAGAAATCTGACAGTTTGTAGTAGCTAGATACGCTGTCGTCTGTACAACGAGCAAAGACCCCTACACGCTTTACAAATTGGGTGGGAAATTTTGATGACTGTAAACCTTCCTCAATCGGCATTGAATGAAGTTATTTCCTTAAAGCTGTAAATATCTAAAATCTGTCAATTTACTATCACCATAATTGAGTACCTTTTGACAGTCATACAGTAATTTAAAATACTTTTCATTATATTCCTTTTGTTTCCCAAGCTACATCTAATTTAATTCTTAACATAGCAATTTAGAATCGAGTGTCAAATAATTTTGCTAAATTAATAACAGTATTACTCAAAAATATAAACACTAATAATTGCATTTCGAACGTGGGCTAAAATGGTGGAAAGCTCGTAGTAAATTTCGTTTTTTTTTTTAAAGAATATCGATTCAATTATAATTATTCAAATAAATCACATTTAAAAATGTTTTTAAGAAAATGACTGATGTAACAATAGGCATCGTTATAGATACGCCTACATTATTTCGAGTATGTAATTTTTATATGTAAAATGTTTAGGACGGAAATTGAGTGATGTGTATGACTTGTATTTAAGACTTTTATACGTATTATTCATTTAGTTTTGTAATAAAATAGGTCGGCCTTAGCTATTAGTTAGTGTTATTGGTATGGGATATTCACAACTCCTGATAGTCGCCTCGCCTCTTCATTTTATTAAGTGCTTCTTTGTTCAATAAATTGTTAAAAAGTTTTATTATTCAATAAATTATTGAATAGTTGACTTATTCAATACGTCATTGAATAAATGACTTATTCATTTAATAATTGAATAGTTCCTTATTCAATAAATTATTGAATAGTTTTTTTTTTCAATAAATTACTGAATAAATGAATGTAAGGCTTTTCAGATGTTTTATTAAGACGTAAACCTGCGCTAATTTAGATATGAGTCCTCTGAACATAGCTTCAGTAGATTTTGTGAGTCATTATATTAAAAAAAAAAAAAAAAAACAAAATGATGGTTGAGGCTAGGCTGGACGGATGGTTCCTACCTTATAATATTGAAGATGGAACGAAAGTGCCATTTTGTCTTATTTTATTCTTTTAAGCCATACATATTTATGTTAAAAAAGCATTTTGTGACGAATTATTAAAAAGGGCCTACATTAACAATAATATTTATCACAGATTTTGTAACACAAAAAAGCAGCCAAATTGTGATTTTTTTAAAATATTTTTGTGACATGTCGAACGGTGCAAATACAAAAAAAAAGTATTGTATCATTCATTCTAATGTTAATAATATTTTCAACTAAATATAAGATTGTCTTAATTGGAATATAGTAGATTATAAAATGTAAATATGTACAGCGATGGATAAACATTGTGTGAACTTTAAATATTCAGTAAATTACCTTTTGTATGGTTAATATTAGGCGAATATACAAGGTGTCTTAACAATATGCATATCAACGAATTGTATTATTAAAAAAGTTATCCTTTAATCGGATCCGTTGTATGGACATGTTTACAATATGACATAATATGCCTAACTATGTGTAATATTCATACTATGTAATATCCTTAGCATATAAAAATAGTGACTATGAATTAAACCCTTTATTTATTTTGGACCAATGTAACAGTGTAGTAACCAACAAAATAATTTTGGTTAAAACTAGTCCAAAAGATTGTATAGTTAGCACAAAAGCGAAACTAAATATTTTTTTAGTTATGCATATGAATAATTTAGTTTTCGTTTATTCGAATATGATTGTAACGGATTCTTTTTTCTTTTTTACCTAATATACACGGAACAAAGTTATTGCAAAAATATTTGCATTTTTTCTATTTAGACGAATTCATGTGATTCTTTTTTATTTTTTTTATAATGTTGTGTCCATAGTTTTTAGTTAGTCGTTCGCTTAATTTCTCTTTTGTTATTGTCTTTTTGTTTTGTAATTAGTTTTTAAGTAGGCACAGAATAGGTACTGCTTAGTACTTGAGAATTAGGTTTAATATTTTTTTTTGTAATTTTTTATACTGATCCTATGAGCTGTTTATAACGTATTTAATGTCGTATGTTATTTTAATGCTACGTATTTAGAAAAATAAATGTTTTTTTCGCCCTTATTTTGAGTTTAGACTTTTAAATGATATGTGACAAGGCCTTAAATACATAAATATTGGTAAATAATACCTATGTGTTTTTCATGATATTGGAGTAAAATCTAATGTTCCCGCGTATGTTTTTTTTTAAGTAGTAATATTATTAGAAACGTTTGTAAAGGTTAAACTATTTACGGATTTCATCTAAGCCCTTCTAAAAAAAACTTTTTTACTATCCATACTACGTTAAACTTGAAATTGTCACTATTTTAGGTAATTTTTTTTTATGTTTTTTTTATTTAACCCTTGAACTATTGTGTTAGGATACATCACTATCCCAAGACACTATTTCTCAAAGCACCATAGAATAAGGTAACGGTGTAAAAATAACTTTGATTACATTCCAATATACATACTATATTAATGTAATATTATTGATCAATTACTCGTACTTAGGCATTGTTGGTGGACATTTTTCAAAGATAACCGTCTCCAAAAATTGCCACCCACAAAATAAAAACACTGCCATAAAAAAAAAAATAAGAATAAGAACGCTTTTAAAAGTTTTTTTTTTTTTATTTATTGACTTGAATGCGAGTTTAATTTAATTGTCAACTTTAAGCGGTTAAGTGCCTTCTGTTCTTATGAACATTATATTTTAATAAATAATTTTGCGTTTGATTGTACCTCACTGGTACTGCTCTATGGTATTTTTTTTTTAGTCACTTGCATTAATGAATTAAGGTCTTAAGTGAAATTTGATTTTGTTTCTAATTATACTATTCTGGATTTATAATTTTGATACTTGAATCATTTCATTTTGTTAATTCATTTCTTTGCGAGTGACTAGAAAATATGGGTTCCTTTTCAACATAGACAAAAAAAAAAAACTTGAATTCGGACCCATCTCATATTCTGCCGCGTTTTAGGCTAGTACAGACTAATAATTGCGATACATGTCGTTTTTATAACTAAGTGTATGATAAATCGACCATATAAGTTTATGTACCTAAGTGAAGAGTATGTGTACCTAATTATTATCAAGTAAAAATGGATGTTATAAGGTATAGACGAGAGCGACTGATGATTGTCATATTATATTATAGGATAGCTTGGACTTTGTTACATAGACATAAGTATTCAAGGTCGATATTGGAATAAACGAAATGAAATAGATGTTTTTGAATTTTTATTTTTCTTTTTCTCATAAAAATATTTCTACCACTTACCTATAATTTTGATGCTAGCAACCCGTCCAAGGTTCGCGAAGTTTTTACGACGTAAAAAAACATCAAAATTTCTTTATTAGGTTTCATATTTTACATTAATTTGAAAGTAATATACACATAAATCTTCTGAAAGAAATTCGTAAATTCATGGTTGAAACCGCATAAAAAGTGAATAGTAATAAAGACAGATCCAAAAGTCTCGTACTCAAACAAGACAAATTACAAACAACTTATTCAGCTAGGGTCGAAGCATAGACATTTATACTAATGGACATGCCTTAGAGATGAGAATTGTGGTAATCCGAAAGAATCCGAAGAGTTTCGTCTATCTTTATCTCTCTTAAAATTATCAATCGTCTATGAGGAAAGAGATAGTGCTAGACCGAAAACATATGCCATCTCTCTTACTCTTTTCAAACCAAAAAAAATACTGCAGATTATACGCGTATGGCATGTCCATTAGGATATGTCGAAGACATTATTTGACAATTTACAATATATCCATCCGTCTGTCATCCGTGATGAGCCCGGTATGATGTTTATCCGGAGTTTTTGACGCCATATCATGACTTTGCTTCAAACCTCCCTCATAGTCGGTTCATGCGGCCGTCTTTTTCAACTGTCATTGGCGATGTACGCCATTATTGTGAAATAAAATTTTGAAAGAATTTCTATAATTTGTTACACGTGTTATTGGCAAAATTGTGGTGTCTATTCCACAGAGGCCCTTGATCAAGAGTTGAGGTTGAATCTCACCTTGAAAAAAGAAGAAGATATTCATCCGCTTCACTATTAACGACGAAAGATTCCTATTTTTAATTTTAACATTTTTATAAATATATTCACCACCATTACCTGTTCACTTTTAATTATGAACTGAACTGAATGACAAAAACAAGGCGTCGTGTGAAAATACGTTACATTTAAACTCGCAACCTCGCGCTTGTGTATGAACATAGATTTATTAATACAAGTGCGCTTTTGTTTCACGTTTTAATTAACGTCTTGTGATACATACGATACACAAAGCCAGGTACATTACTTCAGGCAGGTCAAAAGTCCACAATTGATCGTAACAGCTACAGTTTTATGTGACTAGAACACGCCAGGCGATTTGGTCGTGTTAAGCGGAGTTTACATTGATAGGATGGGACGTCGACATTTGGACAACGGATATGAACCGGGCGAACATCTATTATTCTTTTTTAGGCTTTTTTTTATATATTATAAACCAGAGCTTGGCCGCAATCCCGCCTGATGGTAAGCAGTGATGCGATCGTTGATGGTAAAGCACGCTAGTTTATTAAGAGCCTATTCACTCTAGCCTTGAAGACACTCTAATTGTAGTCCGACGGAAACACCGCTGCTTGCAAATTGTTCAAGTCCCTCGATTTACGCCGTATTTGTAAACGTCACGATCGTAGTAGATTATGTGTTATGTATGCCTAGTAATGTAAACTTGTGGTAAAATCTCAATTTTAATTCATTGGTTAAAACTTGGCGAACAAAAGGGAAAGCCTTTGCCCAGTAGTGGACCACAATGTAGGCTAAAATATGGATGAATTTTAGGCTAAACATATTTTCTTTAATAATGCTATTTGTACTCCGCGTTTACACTCAATCCCTAATCCTAAGCCTAATTGCGTAACACACTATAATATTACTCATTGGAATTACACACATCAAAAGTGTCTAGGGATCAAGCATTTTTATGCGGATTTCTTGAGATTGAGATGTGGCTTTGTAATAAATTTATGATTTTATAAATTTATATGGATCCTTTTTGGTGCATTTCATAATTTGAATCAGGAACTGTGAATCAAATTCGAGTAAAAGATGAAAATCAGCTGTCAATATTTTCCCTATAAAAACATACAACGCATTGAAGACATTATTAGTGCTACTGTTTCCCTACTACTGATTAAAACCAACGTTATTATGGAGCGGCGACGTCATTTAAGCAGGGAAGAAATGCTCAGAGCCGTGGGAATGATAGAAGCTGGTTCCCGGCAACGTACTGTGGCTTTAGCTCTGAATACAAGTCAGAGTGTTATCAGTCGACTTTGGACACGTTACCGAAGCACTGGTACCGTGGCTGAGCGCCATGGAGGACGGTATCGCTGCACCACACGGAGACAAGACCGATACATTCAAATCTTAACTCGAAGAGCTCCAACAATAACCGCCATGATGTTAGCCGTGAGGCTTCATCACTCTTCAGGGAACTTAATTAGCGACCAAACAGTCAGAAACCGCTTGCATGAAGTGAACCTTCATTCCCGAAGACCGCTACGGGTACCACCTATAGCAATGCACAATCGTAGGATTCGATATCAATGGGCTCTTGAACACAGAAATTGGGCAGAAGAACAATGGCGTTTCGTGTGCTTTTCTGATGAGTCTCGTTTTGGTATGAGACCGGATACAAGACGTATACGACACTGGAGAACCCCTGGACGCCAACAGCGATTAAAATCCTGCCAGGAAGTCCATCCTTATAGTGGTGGAACCATCATGGTATGGGCGGGTATTTGGATCGGCGGAAGAACTGAGTTGATTTGGATCAGAGGCAACCTCAACGCTCAAATTTATGCTGAAACGATTGTATCAGACGTCATCGTTCCTCTACAAGTGCAAATCGGTCCCTTATTTCAGTTAATGCATGATAATGCACGACCGCACACCGCAAGAGTTGTAAGACAGACTCTCGCCGCAGCTAACATCAATGTCCTGCCCTGGCCTGCTCAGTCGCCAGACTTGAACCCGATTGAGCATGCATGGGATATGCTACAGAGAAGAGCTCTGCCGAATATGGAGGGTATCCAGTCGCAAGAAGACCTTTTTTTGTTGTTGCAACGAACATGGGCGGCCATTCCACAGCGTGATTTGGATGAACTCATTTTGAGTATGCCAAACCGATGTTCTTGTGTTGTTAGTGTTCGCGGTAGAAACACGGATTATTAATTGTTTAAGTTACCCAATAAAATTTTAGAGAAAACTGTTATTTCAGTCTTTTTTTCGAACTTTTGTGTTAGTGGTTCAAATGTCAAATATCCCTTTATTAGGAAAATGGCAAATTTCTTTATTAATGCAAAGGTGACTTGGTTTATCGTTACTGTGACAAACGAAAACACTTTATTTGATGAATCCTTAAAGAAAATTTTAATTAATATCAATCAGGAGAAAAGTTATTGCAAAAATATATGTTGATCCCTAGACACTTTTGATGTGTGTATTTTGAAGCCTATTGCTAATTCAATGCTCCATATGTTCGATGAATGTGTCCGACTCAACAACGTAAATAACGCAATGTATGTTGTCAAACTGTCAAAATCAAACCCATTGCTACGCACAATATCTATTTTTTTTCCTTTTTTAAATTCCAACTGCTTTTTTTTATACATTTTAAACTAGCGCTTGACCGCAATCCTGCCTGATGGTAAGCAGTGATGCGATCGTTGATGGTAAAGCGCGCTAGTTTATTAAGAGCCTATTCATTTTAGCCTTGAAGACACTCAAATTGTAGTCCGACGGAAACACCGCCGTAATAGTGTTAACAACGTAAGGGTGGAGACTCGCCGTACGACGGGTCGTCCGATGGCGGAACGGAGATGGGGGAATTAAATCATGCAATTCCCTCGCACACTCCCCAAAATGCATCCTATAGAACACCGAAAGGCTGGCTACTCTACGCCTATGCTCTAGGCTTTGGAGACCGTCTCCAGTTAAATCAGGGTAACTAATTAGCCTCTTCGCACGCCTCCACTGAATCCAAAGTAGCCAGGTGACATTTCGCAGCGCCAGCCCAAATGTGGCTGTAGTAGGTACTCCACACACGAACGGACCTGTGCTTTGTACAACATCAGAAGCTGCCCCGGTGTGAAGTACCGTCGGACCTTTGCGATGACGCCAAGTTTTCTGGCAGCCACCTTGGCCTTGGACTCAACGAACCCAAAGTTTAGGTTCGAGGGAATCTCAACTCCCAAAAGCTGACGGCGGTCGGTGCACTCCAAGGATACATTCTGAAAAGTAGGAGCCAAGGCGAACGGGCTCCGGGGCTTCGTACAGACCTGCAGCATTTTGCTGTCGACAGAGCCAACTACAACTGCCGCCAGAGCTAACTGCAGTGCTGCCATTGGTCGGCGTTTGTCGGCGACATATGGACAACAAGCGACCAACGGCAACTACATAATACGAGTGCTGCGCGCGCGCTTTCTTGTCACTCTTCAAATAGATCGAGCGGTTACACGCGTAATAATGACGTCTCCCAACGACAACTTTATATCTGGAATTACCACCTACCAGATTATAGCAGCAAAACTGAAAAGCCATATCACCATTGTCATAGCGACCCTTTAAAAGTAAGTAAACTAGGAACCCTTATAGTTTCGCCGTCTGTCTGTCTGTCTGTCCGCGGATAATCTCAGTGGTCGTTAGCACTAGGAAGCTGAAGTTAGGTAATATGTAAATCAATCACCCTGACAAAGGGGTAAAGTAAAAAGTGGAAAAAAATGTTTTAATAGGGGATATTATACACGCAAAGTGGGAGATTTTTTTCCTTACAGCCCTAACGTCTGATTCAGTATTGGATAGGTAATTGAAATGAATAGAGGTTTACTCAGATAATTTTTTGATAATGTTAATATTTTCGAAAATAATCGCTCAGAAGTATAAAAACGCCCCCCCCCCCTCCCCTCTAACTTTTGAACCGTAAGTTTAAAAAAAATGTAAAAGTCCTAAATAATAGAACTTTATAAAGACTTTCTAGGAAAATTATTTTGAACTTGGGTTGAACGGTATTTGTACAAAATTATTTTTTAAATCAGTTTGAATGTATATCCAATCATTTTTTATATGCATTACCTTACGTATTTTATAACCTGAACATATCTTTTTTTAAATGTTTTACCGAGGGTTATCGTATTACCCAGTGAATGGGTTTTGGAGGTCAGATAGACTGGTTAGACTGGAAGCTGACTCAAACAAAGTTGCGAAAAGGCCAGCCAAAAACAATTTTACATCCTTGTCTAAGTACTTAATCTTTTTTAAGTGTCTTGCGCTTTACCAATGTATTAATGTCAGCGTTTTAGTAAATAAAGGCTAAGCTAAAACCATTTAATTCTTGAAACACAGCTTGGTTTGGTAGTTAAAATTATCAGACTACAATAAGTTTCTGTCACCTTGCACAAGAAAGCTCAGATTAAGAGGTTTCCGGACCAGTATTTGCATTTTAAAACACACTTGTAAAGTGATATCTTTGTGATTTATGGAAAGGCGTGAAGAATAAACGACACGTCAAAAATTCGTCTTTAATTTTTTGGTTCCTAAATATTTTATGGAAGCATGATGAGGAACAGGGTGCAAAGTTTTTTTTTTTTTTTTTTTTAATAACTATAAACTAGTGCTTGACTGCAAACCCGCCTGATCGTATGATCCGCCTGATGCAATCGTTGATGGTAAAGCGCACTAGTTTATTAAGCCTATTCACTTAAAAAACTTAGGAATAGAAAGGATGACGCTGAGCGAGGTGATGCAATGTTAAACCCAACAACACGACACACATCGGCACACATCGCAACACAACTGCTCAGACCGGTCCTCCGTACGGCTTCCCTAGACATCATGCCGGAACGCGACGAATCGCTTGGCAGCAAGACTTTGTCTGGTGGGTGGTAACTTCTGCCAGCAGCCGATGTTATGGCCTACCACCGAGATTATTCATCCTCCATAGAAAAAGGAGGATACTCCGACCAGAAGGATTATTGTCTGGCGGACACCTGCCCGCCGGTTGATGTCATGGAGTTGTATGCGCGCTAGTTGCACGGTAAACTTTGCTTGTGAGTTGCAGGATCTGTGACGTACTGACGTCACACAGATCCCGCCTTGCCTGACGCATTGTTCGCAGGTGTTTGTGTGTAACCGGGAGCACCCCTATGTGCAGATGTTGATCACCGGGGTGGTTATAGTGAGGTAAAAAGGTGGTGTTAGTAGGGTTGCCATTTTTTTTACAAGGAATAAAGTATATTCCGGTCTGTGAAGAATATTAAACAGTATTTTAGAAAAATGAACAGTATTTCATTTATTTAATTTTTTACATACATATTTTTTGGAACTCCTCGCACAATTTACTAAATTTTAATCATAAAAGAAACAAGAGGAGATCATGAAAGCAAGATGCAAACCAAAGAAACAAACCTGCCCAACACCTGCGCGAGAAATGGTAAATGTTACAGCACATATTTTGCATTTAGCATTAAATTCGCATAGAGGATCACTCGTTAACCAGTGAAATTGGCATTCCCATTCGTGCTTATATTTTTGTTGTACCTTCAATAGCTTGGCTTTCATTCTTGGCGTTGTAAAGATGAAGATTAATTTATTGCGTAACTGTGTACATATTGGTGTTATTTAATTGTGTACTTAAATACAATGCTTTGGCTCAACAGTCTATCCAAGTCGGACATGCAATATCAAAGAAATAAAAGATTATAATTACAATACAAGTCTAAATTACGTTATTACTTTTTACCAAAATATTCATTTAAATTATAGAACACATTATCAATTAAAAATTTCTTTAACACTGTTTTATATATATTTCCATTTAATTGCATAATTGCTATTGGCAGTTGGTTGTAGGTACACACGAATGGCAGTAATAAGAATGCAGGAGGAGAAGGTGATTCCATCTTTTGTAGGTACACTTAACTTATCACAGTTATTTTATAAAAGTTGAATAACAAAAATAAGGTCCTGTCCACCGTCCACGTGAAAGTAGGCAAAGAAAATGTAATGGTGTTTTGAATTGTTCCGACTGAGAACGCCTCTGACTAAATAAAAATGTGTGAGCGTTTAAGTATATCACATAATGTGTTTGCATGCTGAAAACAGTATTTTTTATACTTTATTTTTGTTCAACAGTAAAAAGTATAATTTAGTGAAAAACAGTATAATACTGTTCAAAACAGTATAGTTGGCAACCCTAGGTGTTAGTAAACACGGTTACAATTTGCTTTTTGGTCACCGATCACTTATACAGTTGTTCAGTTCAACCATCTTTTTACGCTTATTGTGAATCTAGTGTATAAGTGATCGATGTTTTTGGTTCAGTTATCCGCTGATAACACTATGATAAACAAATATTAGGACATGAGTGTGGGTATATGTGAGTGTTGGGGTGTGTATGTGAGTATGGGAATGTGTGTGTAGATGTGTGTGGGTGTATGTTGTAGTTGGGGTGGGATTTTGAACTGAATAAAATTCTAAAATTTTCCCTGTTGTGTGGCTTTTAAACTATTTGAGCATCTGTTTATTTTGTTGTAAATTTTGGTGCAAATGAGTGTGCAGGGCACGATTCTGCAGACCCTATCACACAGGCGTTTCGTGGCAGATAGTAATATTTCGATTGTTGGGTGCATTATGTAGTCTGAGTAGAGTCTTCAAAATGAAAATCTTTCTAACTGTAAGTTCATTACAATTCCCGTAGAGGTTAGTGGTTGGATAGCGAAATGGTTTCTGGGCGAGTACCTTTAGTACAGCTCTTTGTGTCCTTTCCAGCGAAGCATGCAGGTTTCGTGGGTTACACAATATCCCACGAACTATTTTCTATTTGTACTTTATATTTCACCTTTTTATGTATTAATATATACTTTATTGTACAACAAAAACATATATTTATTCAAAAATACATTTTTACACTCCAAAAGATACAATGGGCGGCCTTATCGCCAATGCAATCTCTTCCAGGTAACCCTAGAATGGACAGAGATTATCCAGAACCTTAAATGGGGCTGTCGTTGGTAAAAAGATTATAATTATACATCCAATACACTACAATATATACATTATGTAAAGAAAACCTGTCCGATCCGTGAAGGTATTGTTAGTTATCGATAACTGATTCTAATAATGTCTACAAAGCAGGGCTAAATTAAAAAAAAAACCCAAAATGAAAAAATATTATTTCGAAAAAGCGAGGTAACATAATACATGTGTGGTAGGCAACACGGTAGGCATACATGCGCGATCGAATACTGTTTAAAAGGGTGTTGTCACTTTTTAAGAAATCCTAAATTTTTTTAGTGCTTTAAATTATTCGTATTAGCCAAAGTATCGGTTCAACTCTAAGGCCATGTTCTTCGTCGTAAAATGCGACCTGATTACAGATTTTGCATACAACCATAATGTGTGTTTAAAATAATTTATCACGCAAAGACTGGCGTGTTCGTAATAGTTGTGCTCTATGTTAATCAGGTGGCAGTAATTAAGAAGTCGGTTGTATTTTATAGTATCCATACTAATATTATAAATGCGAAAGTAACTCTGTCTGTCTGTCTGTTACGCTTTCCCGCTTAAACCTGTCCACCGATTTTAATGAAATTTGGCACAGACAATCTTTAGACCCTGAGAAAGAACATAGGCTACCTTTTATCCCGGATAAATTTGATGTTCCCGAGGGAAATCTAAAAAGCGCGATATAACCGAACTCCACGCGGGCGAAGCCGCGGGCGGAAAGCTAGTAATTCTATATTTTAGTGTGATTTCATGTTCTTGTTATATAGCACACCCAGAAGTGCTTTGAATGCTGCCATATCTATAAAGGTGTAGGTAAAAGTAAAACTCAAGATCAACCTGGAAAATACATGGATTAAAAAAGACACATTGTTACTTGCATTTGCATTTGAAGCCTTGTGAATCAGAGAAGAGATCAAAGATGGCCATCAACAATCTATACTAATTATACAGTATGTTAACTAACAGAGGGCGTTCCCGTTAACCCGAAATAGTATAGCATACATACATGCTAAAAAAAATATTTCCATTCGAAAACAAAATGTTTTAAAATTTTTTCCAATAAGAAAATATTCAATAAAAATGTTAAATTGACATGTAAAAGAAACACACTGTACACGCGAACATGAAAGAC
The DNA here is from genome assembly GCA_017933935.1 of Sesamia nonagrioides. NCBI lineage: Eukaryota > Metazoa > Arthropoda > Insecta > Lepidoptera > Noctuidae > Sesamia > Sesamia nonagrioides. The sequence goes on along the minus strand of JADWQK010002379.1, from coordinate 498,499 downwards.
GGCAACGTTGCAATTTATTTATACATGACGACTACTATTTTGATTTAAAACAGGAGGTTTCAAATTTATTGCTTATTTTTCTATGTTGATAATTTTATTTTAATCTATTAATGATATATATTAACGAGTTTAAGGGAACGCTCTCTGTTATTTAACATACTGTATATAACGCTGAAGAGTTTGTTTGTTAGGAGCGGTGCATATAAAAAAAAAAAAAAATATTAGTCCTTATCCAAATAAATTAATAGTATGTATTTAATTTTGAACAAAATTGTCCTTGACATCACTAAATTTCGTTTAAAATCTTACAAGATACTACAATTTTAAAATAACTCGTTTAGGCTTAAAATAAAATGTTCAAATAACTAACTAAAGTCGCGGGCGGCCGCTATTATATAATAACCACACGACACGGTTGGTGCAGTGGCTGAGCGATCGACTGCTGCGCTGCGTATCGTGGGTTCGATTCCCGCACGGAACAAGTATTTGTATGGCCTACAAGCAGCTGTTCCGGTGTACGTGAGGTGAGGTGTTTGTGTATGTAAGTTTATATGTTTGTAAACGCACCCACGGTACAGGAATATTTACCAGTGTAGGGCAAAGTTAGTATAAAAAAAATAAAAAAAACAGCTAAATATTTACAGCTTGATATTTTAACCCAAATAACCTCCCAACCGACACTACACTAAGCAACTATTTAGCAGTGTTTTAAACTTGAACACTTAGCCGCCACAAGCCTCTAAGTTACTTTCGTGTCCTTATTCGACGACACGAGAGCATCTAACCTCGGGCAAGGTCGGTTTAAATTGGACGTAGTTATGCAAAATGGATCCAGCCTACAAAACTGTTCTTTGAGTTACTGTCATAAATGGCATCTACAAATCAACTTAAGTACATATATGCAAAAAATATCCAAGCCGCAAAAAGTACTGGAAAATACCCATTATTTAAAAGGAAATTTAAAACAAACTACTGTCATGCTATTTTATTAACCGACTTAAAACAATTGTTTTTTTTTTTATAGTTTTAAACTAGCGCTTGACCGCAATCCCGCCTGATGGTAAGCAGTGATGCAATCGTTGATGGTAAAGCGCGCTAGTTTATTAATCCCATTCACATAAAAAAGACTTAGTGAATAGGAAGGAAGACGGCAGTTGAGCGAGGTGGTGCAATGTTAAACCCAACAACACGACCAACGATGCTGCGTCAGAGGGAGATTGATCTGGAGACCCTCCACGACCAAACTCCCGACACAACAACATTTGGCGCATCGTACCCGCCACACAACGCAACACAACTGCTCAGACCTGTCCTCCGTACGGCTTCACCAGACATCATGCCGGAACACGACGAATCGCTTGGCGGCAAGACTTTGTCTGGTGGGTGGTAACTTCTGCCGGCAGCCGATGTTATGGCCTACCACCGAGAAAAGGTTATCAATTCGACCCGTATGTATGTAAGCCAAATTTCTAGTTTATATATGTATGTATGTTTTTATGTTTGTGCGCGCATATTTCCGGAACTACAAGTCAAAAAGTAATTCTTATTTTTGTTGTATGTACTATGTATTGTTCAACTTAGGGAATACTATAAGTTTCATCAAAATTGGTTTAGTAGTTTTTGAGATAGGTAGGATTTTTTTTTGTATCGATGGGTAGGTGCTTATTCTAACATGGGTTATGGCTGCCACTATTGTTATGAGGTGAAAAAAGTAATTTTTGAATTTCCACTAAGACACTGAAAAACATGAAATAAAAACTTTTTACAAAAAAATAGCAGCATGGCTCTAGAAGTCGGTGGCGAGCTAAACAACAGAAACCTCGAGACGCCGACTTCTAGAGGTATGAAAAAGTAAAATTATTTTTTCCTTATAAGTGTTTTTTGAAGTCGGTTTTTATTTTTTTGTAAAAAGTTTTATTAATCTATACATTTTCCTTCAAACTCTATTTTCTTAATGCAAGTTTTTGAGGCTGGATTCATTTTGCATAACTACGTCCATTTTTAATAATGTTGGACAATATGGTGCTCAGTCCGAAGGTCGACTTACCTGTATTTGGGTCAGGGTCTGTGGTTTTCTTCTTAATTTATTTTAATAGTTCGTCGAGGGTGTTTTGTTATTTATTTTGTTTTTAGGGTAGAAATGTAAACACACTGGTAGCAGTAATAACATTTCATAGGTACCTACTACAGAAGTTTAAACAAAAATCTTGATCAAATAGAATATAATACTCTTTATTATGGGAAAGCTACGTAGAATCTTCTCGTCCGAAATACCGTAGTGTCTCAAGACAAAAGTCTTCGACCATTGTGTGTTGCTACAACAATGGGCCTAATAAGAAGGCTCAAAGTCACTCAAAGGGCAACGGAGAGGGCTATGCTTGGGGTTTCCCAGCGCGAATCGAATCAGGAATGAGGAGATCCGCAGAAGAATGAGAGTAACCGACATAGCCCGAAGAATTGCAACACTAAAGTGGCAGTGGGCTGGGCACATTGCCCGTAGGACCGATGCCCGATGGGGCCGACGGGTTCTCGAGTGGCGACCACCGGAACCACACCGGAAGACGCAGCGTGGTTAGGCCCCAGACAAGGTGGACCGTCGACCTGGTGAAGGTCACGGGAAACCGCTGAATGCGGGAGGCACAAGACCGGTCGTGTGGAGGGAGCGCAGTTACCGAGCGCATATGCACGGCGCGATTTCAACAAACATCAACTTTTTATAGATAACTTTGTGATATGATATCTCAATATTTTTGTATGAAGTGACAATGAAAGAAATAAAAACCGGCCAAATGCGAGTCGGACTCGCACACCGAGGGTTCCGCCGTACAAACGTAGCGGTTTACAATTTATGACGTACTAGCTTTCCGCCAGCGGCTTCGCCCGCGTGGAGTTCGGTTATATCGCGCTGTTTAAATTCCCCTCGGGAACATCAAATTTTTCCGGGATAAAAGGTAGCCTATGTTCCTTCTCAGGGTCTAAAGATTGTATGTGCCAAACTTCATCAAAATCGGTTGAGAGGTTTAGGCGGGAAAGCGTAACAGACAGACAGAGTTATTTTCGCATTTATAATACTAGCATTGATTTAGAATTTTTCACAGTTTAGAGAAAATTAGATTTAAGAAGTGTTTGATATGAATTTCAACTTTAATATCTCTACACGTTCATGTGAAAAAGGGTAGGTAGTAAGTTTATAATTATTAATAAAATATTTTATGTCATGTAAGCAAAAATAATATTTTAATATTTTATGTAACTTCAAATTTATCATTTTCACAATTTTTCCTTTATCTGTCTGTACTATAATATAACATTGCTTCGTGCCGAATATCAAGATTCTGAGTTCACGTGAAGTACCTTGTAGGCAAAGAGATTTAAGATATATAGAGAGGGCATGTGTCAAAATGGCATAGAAAAACTGTGATCCCATGGCTCAGTTCCGCCATCTAGTACAATATAGCAAAGTTAGATCGACAATTGGAGACATCAAATAGTAAAAATGAAATAAGTTTATATAAAATATATTCAGCTATTGCCCGGTAGGTGGCCAGTGTGGTCTATGTTGCCAGATCCGATTTAATACCCTAGTATAGTTCAAATCGGGTAAATAAATATTGAAAAGTAAATAAATTAAGTGAAACTTGTCTAGTACAAACAAAAACTGTTTTAGAATTTTATTCGCTACTATTCATTTACCGTGACACCGTTTATTGGCATTTTAGATGTTTTATGCTTACGAATTATTTTAACGCTCAGTTTATTGCGATTTTTGAGTGTAATAGACCTTTTAGGCCATAAAGCGCATTTTGTTTTGCAATTTTCGTTTGCATTTCGTTTTTAGCAAAATTATTCTTTTTACACGTTTGTTTGCAAATATTTTTAAATGGCAATGCCTAAAACTGTGGTAGGGTATGTATCATTTCGATATAAAGTTATCGATAATATTCAAAGAAGTTACTACGACGATGTTTTTTCGCATTATGATAGCTTGAAACAAAAAATTAGGAAGCAGAATAATTATGGGTAATTTCAAGTTTACAAGTTTCTTATTTATATAATTCTTTTAATATAATAGGCGTTAAAGTTTTAAATTGCCGATTAGTACTGAAAATGTAAATAATTGCTTATTTTTTAATTTTTAAATAATTCATTTATAATCAATATATAGGAAAGTCGTTTATGCCTTTGTGATAGAACTCTGAGGATCTAGACTGCACAAACTGTGTGAAAGCAGAACTGCCTCCTGGGAAGAAAACTTCTTGTCACGTAGATAATTGTTCAAATCACGACAAAAATGGTAGTCTGCTGGAGCAAGACCTTTACAAGATTCGTACGCCATTATCTTTAAAAACGGCAAAAAATAAATCACGGTTATTGTATGGGAGCCCGCCTTCAGGATTTATTTTATTTTAATTATTTATTTGTAATTTAAATATATAACCAAATATTCTGTGAACATTTTAAGCGTCTATCTGTTTCCGTTATTAATATGGAGCAAAAAAACGGCAAAAATTCACGTTTGTTGTATGGGAGCCCCCTTAAATATTTTATTATTTTTATTCTTAGTACTTGTTGTTATAGCGGCAACAGAAATACTAACACAATCTCTGGAAATTACAACTGTCTCGCTATTACGGTTTATGAGATACAGCCTGGTGACAGACGGACAGACGAACAGAGAAGTCTCATGAATAGGGTTCGTTTTACCGTTTAGGTACGGAATCCTCAAAATCACAAAGTAGCTCGCAATCATTGTACTACATATACGTACCTACATATTTTATGAATATATTTCATTATAAATAAGTTATGTAATCTATGTACTTATCCACTTAACCGTAAATTTTATTCCAATTTTTATGGTTAAGTAAAAAAGTACTGAAATTAAGAACTTACTATTTCATTTCTAATACAAGGTACCGATTCTTTTTTTTTTTTTTTAATTTGATCGACAAGTCTTTCCAAAGTAGATAACTTTTCTTTTAAAATGCATTGAGCATAATTTCGACGAATGAGACGGAAGCCAATTTTCTTCTCTACGGTCTATCTGGACAAATCGTATCCACTTTTTCCCTACGACATTATTTTTATTCGGAAACCAAAAATAACAAAAACCTAGCTAAATGAATAGTAATTGTTCATTCAATTTTGTTTATTAATATGATATGATTATGTTTAAATAGAGTTAATAATAAATAAACTTGAAATATAGTAATATTTTAAGTTTATTTAGTTATATTTTAAATGTCAATAAAATACAACAAAATGTATTCATCTTAATAAGTATTATCGATAACTAAATCGATAAACAACATTACTACATCTCTACAAGAAAATAGTAAAACTACTCAACAATAGAGGGCGCTTATTACAATAATGGAAAATTTTCTAGAACTAAGGTTTTTTTTAAATTTGAATTGCAGACGAAATATAAATAATTCATAGAAAAACATTCCGAAGTTAGGTCCAGTCGTTTTACTATAACGAGATGTACAGTAACACAAAGCGCAACATGGCATATTTCCTTAGAAAATGTTTATTCTTGGTGGACACAAATTACGTCCTGACGCGCAGACTAGACTGAGCGACTTTTAACCAAGCCGATAAAAGTATTGGCTTACGATTTTGTTCGTGATGTCCTGTCTATTGTAAATATAATTTTAATGTCTTTGCTTGTAGGTTTTGATTCCCTAGCGTGTGACGGAAATTCGTCTAAGGTGTCGGTATAAACTGCTGTATCTTTTGATCGCTTTAACTTACAAGTTTGATTTTTTCACTGCTCAAAGGGACAATAGACCTAGGTATTTGGTATAAATTTCAATTTGATACCTTTATTAGTTCGTGAGAAATAAGGTAGTAAGTTTCATTTTATTAAAATATGGTTATTATATTATATAACTAAAAAAATGTGATTTTCGCAATTTTTCCTATATTTGCATTACATGACAATCCTTCATGCCAAATTTCAAGATTCTGAGTTTACGGGAAGTATCCTGTAGGTTTTGATTCCTTTGCGAGTGTCGAAAATTTGTTGAAAATATCGATATATCGGCTGTATCTTTTGATTGGCTTGGCTTAGAAGTTTGATATTTTCACAGCTTAAAGGGGCAACAGACCTAGGTATTTGGTATAAATTTCAATTTGATAACTTTATTCGTTCGTGAGAAATAAGGTAGTAAGTTCCATTTTATTAAAATATGTTTATTATATTATATAACTGAAAAAATGTGATTTTCGTAATTTTCCCTATATTTGCATTATATGACAATCCTTCATGCCAAATTTCAAGATTCTGAGTTTACGGGAAGTATCCTGTAGGTTTTGATTCCTTTGCGAGTGTCGAAAATTTGTTGAAAATATCGACATATCGGCTGTATCTTTTGATTGGCTTGGCTTAGAAGTTTTATATTTTCACAACTTAAAGGGACAATAGACCTAGGTATTTGGTATAAATTTCAATTTGATAACTTTATTCGTTTGTGAGAAATAAGGTAGTAAGTTCCATTTTATTAAAATATGTTTATTATATTATATAACTGAAAAAATGTGATTTTCGCAATTTTTCCAATATTTGCATTATATGACAATCCTTCATGCCAAATTTCAAGATTCTGAGTTTACGGGAAGTATCCTGTAGGTTTTGATTCCTTTGCGAGTGTCGAAAATTTGTTGAAAATATCGACATAATCGGCTGTATCTTTTGACTGGCTTGGCTTAGAAGTTTGATATTGCACAGCTTAAAGGGACAATAGACCCGAGTATTTTATGTGAATTTCAGCTTGATACGTCCACGCGTTCCTGAGATAAAGGGTGGTGACAGACAGACAGACAGACAGACAGACAGACAGACAGACAGACAGACAGACAGACAGACAGACGGACAACAAAGTGATCCTATAAGGGTTCCGTTTTTTCCTTTTGAGGTACGGAACCCTAAAAACACGTATTCAATGATTTTCGCCAAAGATTAATATATCGAAATTTGGACGTTGACTAAAAATTCACCTTGTATACAACGTGTAACAAAAAGGGTATATACCTACCAAGGGCATGGCATCTTTAGATGATATCAAACGATATCGGAAGGGTTTCAACTCAAAATAAAATACTCAAAAAATTGGTACAAAATTTTCGTTTTCGTGTGTTTCTTAAAATAAAATCGTAACAAACGTGGCAGCACACTACATATGTTAATAACTACTCGTTACCCGTCACGTTACTTGCGAAAATCTGATAAATGTCTTCAATATCTCTGTGCGACTAGTATGATAGTAGCCTATCACAGGCGGTGTTTTTCCTGATAACTTCCTAAGATAAAGAGATAGAATTAAAAAACCCTTCCAATACCGTTTGATATCATGTAAAGATGCCATGCCTTTGTTATGTATATACCCTTTATGTTACACGTTGTATAGATAAGCATATAAGACCCAGGCCAATCAGGAAATATATGTTTTAGACGTTTGCACATCTTAACTTAACTTTAATCATCGTTTATGAGTAAACCCCTGAAACACTGTGGTGTTTATTCCAATTATTAAAGTTAAGTAACGTTAAAAGGTCAAAAATATATGGTTAAAGAACAACTAATCACTAGTTAACTTTGAGCAGCGTTTATGAATATGAGGCCATAACCATAACTAAGATCAAAATAAACATCAATAACTAACAAGTAGTTATTTCGTTGAGACACTTGTTATACTTTGTAAGAGGTTCACAAATGTCAAAGTTGGTTGTCTTGGCTAACTGGTTGTATTGCCTACAAAGCCTTGGCACAGCGGCGAAATAACCCAGGTTGGTTTTCGAGCCAGAAATGTAGAATAGCTCGTATGTGTTACGCCTGGGAGTCCGAGTTTGAAATTTAATTTCTAATGCGCTGAAAAGTTCACTGCAATCTATAGTACCATTAAATATTTAGTTTAGACCTATTAAATTAGTCTGCTCCTGAAGTAAACTGGCGTATTTTTGGTAGTAATGCTTATAATCTTCTATTTTTTTAATGAAATGGAAAGAAAGAGATGCACTTAACTTAAAATTAGTTAAGTTTCTGAACAAGAAAATCTGCGCCAGTATTTAAAGCATTAGGTACTTAAATCTGATTCAACAGTCTCAATTACTTTTCATCCGTCAGTTTCGCCTCTTCCTCATCAGAATACGCCTGTTGGCAGTTCGCCAAATTTAGTTTAAAGTCTCCAAACTCAAGAGTGGTCGCTTTCACAGGCCATTGAACAATACCGTTGGGGCCGTATCAATGAAAAATTGTTTCAATACGAACTTACTTACTTTGTATAAGGAAACCCTCTTAAAAGTTTTTAATGGGTCTAAACAATGGTCGTTTTTGCTTACGTGATTTTTTGAGTAAGAATGATGTTTTTAATTTTCATATTTTTATATATTATCAGGATTTAGTTCCTTATGATCGATGATAGGCTATAACATCGACTGCCGGCTGAAGTTAACAATAATAATATGTATTCAAAATTCCTCAAATAAGAGGGTTTCCTCTTAAAAGTTTTTAATGGGTCTAAACAATGGTCGTTTTTGCTTACGTGATTTTTTGAGTAAGAATGATGTTTTTAATTTTCATATTTTTATATATTATCAGGATTTAGTTCCTTATGATCGATGATAGGCTATAACATCGGCTGCCGGCTGAAGTTAACAATAATAATATGTATTCAAAATTCCTCAAATAAGAGGGTTTCCTCTTAAAAGTTTTTAATGGGTCTAAACAATGGTCGTTTTTGCTTACGTGATTTTTTGAGTAAGAATGATGTTTTTAATTTTCATATTTTTATATATTATCAGGATTTAGTTCCTTATGATCGATGATAGGCTATAACATCGACTGCCGGCTGAAGTTAACAATAATAATATGTATTCAAAATTCCTCAAATAACAAATTAATGCAGGTAGCCTTAAATGTAGGTAATTCATAAATCTAAGTCTTACGTGCTTGAACTAGGAAATCCTGTGTTTCAAGCAATAAGAGCTGTAATAACAATCTAAAGTAATTAATAAATAAACAATATTATCAAACAAAATATATAAGGTATTAAATACAGTCACTTCAGCACAATTAGTAAATTCTCTGTTTCTTCATAGGACAATTTCTGAAGAGTATCCCTAAGGATTTTTGTACAGTAGGTATGTGTAATTTAAGGAGTAGAAGTTTGCTTTCGCATTTAGTCTATTATAGAGGAGAGGACCGAGGAACAGGTAAAATTTTGATACAAAAGCATGATTTGTTTGTTTTTGGGGACAGACTACATCTCTACGTCTTTTATTAGTAAATTCAGGCATATATGGTAAATCAGCGTGTTGTTTTAATACAATGCCGATGATGAATAACTGACGAACGTATAAAATACTTTACAAATACTTTACAATGTTTGTAAAGGAGGTTAGTGGGATAAAGGAAAGGGCGGAAAGTAGCAGTAGTAGTAGTAGTAGTAGTTGGCTCTCTCGATGGTGGCCACCCACCAGACAAGTCTTGCCGCCAAGCGATTCGTAATGTTCCGACATGATGTCTGGTGAAGCCGTACGGAGGACGGCAACCTAACTTCGTAGCACTCTTATACTATCAATAGGAATCATTCTGAAGCCAATTGCTAATCCACTGCCCCATATGTTTGGAAAGATGGAAAGTGTGTCTGCTCAAAAACGTAAATAACGCCATTCATGTTGTTGAACTGCAAAATGAAACCCATTGCTACTGATAGTGTGTTACGAAATTACCCTGCTGGTCTGAGCAGTTGTGTTGCGATGTGGGCCGGGTACGATGTGCCATTTTTTTTAAAATAAATTATAAACTAGCGCTTGATGGTAAGTAGTGACGCAATCGATGATGGTAAAGCGCACTAGTTTATTAAAGAGCCTATTCACTCTAGCCTTGAAGTCACTCAAATTGTGGTCCGACGGGAACACCGCCGGTGGCAAATTGTTCCAGTCCTTCGATGTATATGAAAGAGGAGGTGAAACGCTTCGTCCGAATCGTAGTGGTGTAAACGACGTAAGGGTGGAAATTCACCGTGCGACGGGTCGTCCGATGGTGGAACGGAGATGGGGGAACAAAATCATGCGATTCCCTCGCACGCTCACCAAAATGAATCCTATAGAACGCCGAAAGGCTGGCTACTCTACGCCTGTGCTCTAGGCCTCTGACTAGACGGGTGTTGTGTCTGGCGGGAACTTTTCCAATAGTTGATGTAGGGAAGTTGTATACTACTCTTAGACGTCACGGGAGGAGTCCTACACCTTACTCCCCCCCTTGACCCGAGGAGGCCTACGGTGGTGGGCCAGCACCAATCGGGGGTTGCGGAAGCAGTATTAGTTCTCGCAGCCCCCGGTGTAGGTGTGAGAAGGAACAACCGGGTGGTTTTTAGTCAGTAAGAGTCTGACAGACCCCGTCGCCCGCCCCATGGCGGCGGACATCCATGAGGATTTTCCACCCGGAACAAAAAAAAAAAAAAAGGGAAGTTGTATACCACGTTATTTTTCTTCATACTAAACCTGAATACAGAATAAGCAACTGCACCGATACCAATAATTTTTACATCATGTTACATTTTTTTCCCAAATACACAAGTATTTGGGAAAAAAATGTTGCAGTGTGGTTACTGAGTGCATAACACAGTTTACGGTAGATCATAGTACTGGGAGTGTGTGCACAGCGAGTAAGGGCCCTCCCGCCCTGTACATGGGTGCAATACGTTCTAAGTAATATTAACATATTGTAAGTAAATTATACTACATTTTATTTTACCACTTACAGCTGGAATTACGAGTAAAGTACATAATAATATCTTTTTTTTTAATTAGTTATAAACTAGTGCTTGACTGCAATCCTGCCTGATGGTAAGCAGTGATACAATCGTTGATGGTAAAGCGCACTAGCTTATTAAGCCTATTCACTCAATAAAACTGAGTGAATAGGAAGGAAGACGGCAGTTGAGCGAGGTGATGCAATGTTTAACCCAACAACACTACCAACGATGCTGGCCCAGAGGGTGATTGATCTGGAGACGCTCCACGACCAAACTCCCGACACAACAACATTAGGCACATCGTACCCGGCACACATCGCAACACAACTGCTCAGACCCGTCCTCCGTACGGCTTCACCAGACATCATGCCGGAACACGACGAATCGCTTGGCGGCAAGATTTTGTCTGGTGGGTGGTAACTTATGCCGGCGGCTGATGTTGTTGCCTACCACCGAGAAAAAATATCTGCCTGCACTTGACCGTTACGACAGTCCAAAGCCTATAAGTTTGTTGAAAAATGTTATCACTAGTTTAAGAATCTTTAAGAGTGGACTCTAGTGCCGAGAAATTTGGAAAATAAGTATTTGAAGAAACCATTGCCGTCGCGCTGCTTCCAACCTCTATCGGTAAAGTGCGAAAAGGACAGTCGCAATTCAGGCTGATTTTACCTACAAAAACGTTGACCAAAAGATGTTTCGATTCCGCTGTTTTCTTTTTCAATACACGACAGATCTCAAATATTTTTATATCAAAATTTAGAGGAAAAGTATACCTATGCTTCTATTATTTTTTTTTTGTCAGAAACTTATCATGTTTGTCTAATAGTCGTCTGAACATCGTGGTAAAAATGTTTTTTTTTGGGATCCTGAAATATCATATTTGTTTTATTTATAAAGTTTTCGAGAAAATCAAATGACAGGGGCACGTATAATCAAGGTGTGAAATCGTAGAAAAAAATCATTGCTCTAAAAAGCGTTATCCACGAAGAAAACAGCAGAATACGTTTGTATGGAGAAAGCACCACTAGAGTCCGCTCTTAAGGCGATTGACACAAGGCACCGCGTACCGCCGCGGAGGGCCAGGACGGTAAAGCGGATTTCGTAGCGGTGCGGTAAGGCGGTTTACGCGCCTGTCCGCGTGGATTTATATAACACGGTTGTGACCAGTTTGTTTACAGACACTGGCAAGAATCTTCTGATTTTCGACCCACACATTTCTGCACCCACGATAATCCGTGCGGTTATGCGGCGCCCTATGTGTGGGGCACCGCTCTACCGCGCGGACGGCAGTGCGGAGGGGCGGTGGCGGCGAGAGTACCGCTAGACCGCACGGTCGGGCGGTGTATATAAATAAATAAATATGGACAAATCACACAGATTGAGCTAGCCCCAAAGTAAGTTTGAGACTTGTGTTATGGGATACTAACTCAACGATACTATATTTATAATAGATACATATAAAGATAAACATCCAAGACCCAGGCCAATCAGGAAAAGATCGTTTTCCATCATGACCCGACACGATCGAACCCGGGACCTCCACGTCGCAGGCAGGCGTGTTGATCGCTGCGCCACGGAGGACGACAAAAGTATGTGTTAGGCATCTACGGATTTAGTAGAGGTCAATGCGACATGAGATCCGCTTCACCGCCTACCGAGGCGGTGCGCGGTGCCGTGTGTAAAGCACCTAACTAGCGTTCTGTAATTTATATAGTGTACATAACAAAGAGCATATCATATAGCAAAGAATAGCATAAATAGAAATCTATTCTATTCTCATTTGTGATGTTTTTCCACAAAATCAAAAAAAAGGACACAAAGATTATATACCAAAATAAAAATTTCTATCATACTTAAACTTAATCTAGCTAAAACACTAACTTGTAAAACCCATTTAATGATATTGCAGTAGTCTAGCTACCTATTTTGCTGACTGTACTGTCTAGACACTCCAGGCGGACAAAGTTAGCGAATGTTATTATTATTAATCTAAAAGACTCTGAACAGAGGGTAGATGTTATTCTGCCGAGGTAGCGATGTCGGATTTAAAATAAAGAATATAATGTTATTACAGTCTATTCTGGGTTCGCGTTTTATTTTCCAAAAATGTAAACAAATATGAATGAAAAATAGCTTTAATTCCCACACAATAAGGTTTAGTTTATGCTACAACTTCTTCAGTCATTCTGAAATCAAATTAATTGTCATTGAAATAAAGTTGGTGTTTCTTTAGCTTTAGTGGCGGGCCAGCACTGATCGGGGGTTGTGGAAGCAGTGTTCGTTCTCGCAACCGGTGTATGTAGGTATGAGATGGAACCCGGACCATGGTCTGCCAGACCCCATTGCCCGCCCCAGGGCGGCGGACATTCATGAGAATTTTTCAACCTGGAAATAAAGAAGAGAGTGTGCAGCTTTGCGCACTTTTACTTTTGTTTGTTCATTTTGCTTTTTAGTTGTCTAACTGAACAATAAGGTTATTTAGATATCTGGCAACGTAACCGGTATGATAAGAAGCTTGTTCCCACATCTAACCTAATCTGCTGGACCAATTTTATTTAAGTCATCGGTCCACCTTCTTGGGGGCCTTCCTAAATTAGGTCTTCCAGTAGGTACGTGGCCGCCACTCCAGCCTCTAAAAACGCTTTAATAACAAAATGGTGACTTCAGTTGTGACTATAGCCACGCGGCAAAATAAACATTAAGTGCTATTTTGTGTATACATATAGAAAAGAAATATATTGCATTAAATCACACCACAGGCACATACACACACACAATCACATCCACATAATCAGCCATCACTCAGCATAACTATGTCAGCTCCTGCACTAGTTTTTGGTAACAGTCAGCGTATAATGAAGGCATTCTTCTTCTTATTTTTAGCCTATAGTGGTCCACTGTTGGACAAAGGCCGCCCCCAAGGCTTTCTTGCATTTCGGGCGAAGTCATTAATCCGATTTAATCATAGACAAGTTTTTTGACCTAGCTGTTAAAAGTTTAAAAGCAAAATATCCTACAGAAAATATAAATATTTAGTAAAGAGGCTAAACCCTCGTGTGCGAGGGTCTGGTGGTCGGCAAGTGAGATATTTACCGTGACCGCCGAAAACCACAGGGGGCGGCACTTCAAGATACGCCTTACTAACTAGAACCAGATTCTCCACGTTATTATATTACTAGCTTTCCGCCCGCGGCTTCGCCCGCGTGGAGTTCGGTTATATCGCGCTTTTTAGATATCCCTCGGGAACATCAAATTTTTCCGGGATAAAAGGTAGCCTATGTTCTTTCTCAGGATCTAAAGATTGTCTGTGCCAAATTTCATCAACATCGGTTGAGAGGTTTAAGCGGGAAAGCGTAACAGACAGACAGACAGACAGACAGACCGACAGACAGACAGACAGAGTTACTTTCGCATTTATAATATTAGTATGGATTGTAGCCTAAATTTCATTATCTACAACACGTGTTCTAGAGGTCGCAGTCCAATAAGGTGGATAGACCAAATTCTTTCATCTCTGGACACCGGCCTGCATGATGCTATACTCGCGGCCAGGGATCGTAACAAATGGCGAACTATTGTGAAGAAGAGGATAATTCCACAGGGACATCACGACCCTCAGTAATGAGGAGAACGACTTGAGGGGGAGGAGGACAACACGTTTTTGACGACATGGTTAGTGCAGTAGCTGAGCGAGGGACTGCTGCTCTGCGGAACGCGGTTTTGGCTCTCGCACGGAAGAATTATTTGTATGGCCTACAAGTAGTTGTTCCGGGACTAGCTGTTGTGTATGTAAGTTTAAATGCTTGTAACCGTACTCAAGATACAGGGAGAAATTCTTAGTATGGGGCGACGTTAAAAAAAATATCTTTACAACTTCCATCGGGGTAACAAATTCCGGTTATAAACTTATTTTGTGCCAAACACCTAAGTCCGTTCTTTTTTAGGGTTCCGTACCTCAAAAGGAAAAAACGGAACCCTTATAGGATCACTTTGTTGTCCGTCTGTCTGTCTGTCTGTCTGTCTGTCTGTCAAGACCCTTTATCTCAAGAACGCGTGGACGTATCAAGCTGAAATTCACATGAAATACTCGGATCTATTGCCCCTTTAAGCTGTGAAAATATCAAACTTCTAAGCCAAGCCAATCAAAAGATACAGCCGATTATGTCGATATTTTCAACAAATTTCCGACACTCGCAAAGGAATCAAAACCTACAGGATACTTCCCGTAAACTCAGAATCTTGAAATTTGGCATGAAGGATTTTCATATAATGCAAATATAGTAAAAATTGCGAAAATCAATTTTTTTCAGTTATATAATATAATAAACATATTTTAATAAAATGGAACTTACTACCTTATTTCTCACGAACGAATAAAGTTATCAAATTGAAATTTATACCAAATACCTAGGTCTATTGTCCCTTTAAGCTGTGAAAATATCAAACTTCTAAGCCAAGCCAATCAAAATATACAGCCGATATGTCGATATTTTCAACAAATTTTCGACACTCGCAAAGGAATCAAAACCTACAGGATACTTCCCGTAAACTCAGAATCTTGAAATTTGGCATGAAGGATTGTCATATAATGCAAATATAGGAAAAATTGCGAAAATCTCATTTTTTCAGTTATATAATATAATAAACATATTTTAATAAAATGGAACTTACTACCTTATTTCTCACGAACGAATAAACTTATCAAATTGAAATTTATACCAAATACCTAGGTCTATTGTTCCTTTAAGCTGTAAAAATATAAAACTTCTAAGCCAAGCCAATCAAAAGATACTGCTGATATGTCGATATTTTCAACAAATTTTCGACACTCGCAAAGGAATCAAAACCGACAGGATACTTCCCGTAAACTCAGAATCTTCAAATTTGGCATGAAGGATTTTCATATAATGCAAATATAGGAAAAATTGCGAAAATCACATTTTTTTAGTTATATAATATAATAAACATATTTTAATAAAACGAAACTTACTACCTTATTTATCACGAACTAATAAAGGTATCAAATTGAAATTTATACCAAATACCTAGGTCTATTGTCCCTTTAAGCAGTGAAAAAATCAAACTTCTACGTTGAAGCGATCAAAAGATACAGCAGTTTATACCGACACCTTAGACGAATTTCCGTCACACGCTAGGGAATCAAATCCTACAAGCAAGGACATTAAAATTATATTTACAATAGATAGGACATCACGAACAAAATCGTAAGCCAATACTTTTATCGACTTGATTAAAAGGCGCTCAGTCTAGTCTACGCGTCAGGACGTAATTTGTGTCCACCAAGAATAAACATTTTCAAAGGAAATAATATGCCATGTTGCGATTTGTGTTACTGTACATCTCGTTATAGTAAAACGACTGGACCTAACTTCGGAATGTTTATCTATGAATTATTTATATTTCGTCTGCAATTCAAATTTAAAAAAAATCTTAAATAGTTCTAGAAAATTTTCCATTATTGTAATAAGCGCCCTCTATTGTTGAGTAGTTTTACTATTTTCTTGTAGAGATGTAGTAATGTTGTTTATCGATTTAGTTATCGATAATACTTATTACTTATTTTGTTGTATTTTATTGACATTTAAAATATAGCTAAATAAACTTAAAATATTACTATATTTCAAGTTTATTTATTATTAACTCTATTAATTTAAACATAATCATATCATATTAATAAACAAAATTGAATGAACAATTACTATTCATTTATCTAGGTTTTTGTTATTTTTGGTTTCCGAATAAAAATAATGTTGTAGGAAAAAAGTGGATACGATTTGTCCAGATAGACCGTAGAGAAGAAAATTGGCTTCCGTCTCATTCGTCGAAATTATGCTCAATGCATTTTAAAAGAGAAGTTATCTACTTTGGAAAGACTTGTCGATCAAATTGCGGTCAAGCGCTAGTTGATATATTAAAAAAAAAATAAAAAAATAAAAAAAAAAGAATCGGTACCTTGTATTAGAAATGAAATAGTAAGTTAGAATAAAATTTACGGTTAAGTGGATAAGTACATAGATTACATAACTTATTTATAATGAAATATATTCATAAAATATGTAGTACAATGATTGCGAGCTACTTTGTGATTTTGAGGATTCCGTACCTAAGAGGTAAAACGAACCCTAATCATGAGACTTCTCTGTTCGTCTGTCCGTCTGTCACCAGGCTGTATCTCATAAACCGTAATAGCGAGACAGTTGTAATTTCCAGAGCTTGTGTTAGTATTTCTGTTGCCGCTATAACAACAAGTACTAAGAATAAAAATAATAAAATATTTAAGGGGGCTCCCATACAAAAAACGTGAATTTTTGCCGTTTTTTGCTCCATATTAATAACGGAAACAGATAGACGCTTAAAATGTTCACAGAATATTTGGTTATATATTCAAATTACAAATAAATAATTAAAATAAAATAAATACTGAAGGCGGGCTCCCATACAATAACCGTGATTTTTTTGCCGTTTTTAAAGATAATGGCGTACGTATCTGGTAAAGGTCTTGCTCCAGCAGACTACCATTTTGTCGTGATTTGGACAATTATCTACGTGACAAGAAGTTTTCTTCCCAGGAGGCAGTTCTGCTTTCACACAGTTTGTGCAGTCTAGATCCTCAGAGTTCTACCACAAAGGCATAAACGACCTTCCTATATATTGATTATAAATGAATTATTTAAAAATTAAAAAATAAGCAATTATTTAGATTTTCAGTACTAATCGGCAATTTTAAACTTTAACGCCTATTATATTAAAAGAATTATATAAATAACAAACTTGTAAACTTAAAATTACCCATAATTATTCTGCTTCCTAATTTTTTGTTTCAAGCTATCATAATGCGACAAAACATCGTCTTAATAAATTCTTTGAATATTATCGATAACTTTATATCGAAATGATACAAACCCTACCACAGTTTTTTGCATTGCCATTTAAAAATATTTGCAAACAAACGTGTAAAAAGAATAATTTTGCTAAAAACGAAATGCAAACGAAAATTGCAAAACAAAATGCGCTTTATGGCCTAAAAGGTCTATTACACTCAAAAATCGCAATAAACTGAGCGTTAAAATAATTCGTAAGCATAAAACATCTAAAATGCCAATAGACGGTGTCACGGTAAATGAATAGTAGCGAATAAAATTCTAAAACAGTTTTTGTTTGTACAAGACAAGTTTCACTTAATTTGTTTACTTTTCAATATTTATTTACCCGATTTGAACTATACTAGGGTATTAAATCGGATGTGGCAACGGGCAATAGCTGAATATATTTTATATAAACTTATTTCGTTTTTACTATTTGATGTCTCGAATTGTCGATCTAATTTTGCTATATTGTACTAGATGGCGGAACTGAGCCATGGGACCACAGTTTTTCTATGCCATTTTGACACATGCCCTCTCTATAATATATCTTAAATCTCTTTGCCTACAAGGTACTTCCCGTGAACTCAGAATCTTGAAATTCGGCACGAAGCAACGTTATATTATAGTACAGACAGATAAAGGAAAAATTGACAAAATGATAAATTTAAAGTTACATAAAATATTAAAATATTATTTTTGCTTACATGACATGAAATATTTACCTACTCTTTTTCACATGAACGCGTAGAGATATTAAAGTTGAAATTCATATCAAACATTTCTTAAATCTAATTGCCTCTAAACTGTGAAAAATTCTAAATCAATGCTAGTATTATAAATGCGAAAATAACTCTGTCTGTCTGTTACGCTTTCCCGCCTAAACCTCTCAACCGATTTTGATGAAGTTTGGCACAGACAATCTTTAGACCCTGAGAAAGAACATAGGCTACCTTTTATCCCGGAAAAATTTTGATGTTCTCGAGGGGAATTTAAACAGCGCGATATAACCGAACTCCACGCGGGCGAAGCCGCTGGCGGAAAGCTAGTACGTCATAAATTGTAAACCGCTACGTTTGTACGGCGGAACCCTCGGTGTGCGAGTCCGACTCGCATTTGGCCGGTTTTTTATATATATACTAGCTGACCCGGCGAACTTCGTTCCGCCTCAAAGGCAATATCACATGACTACTTTTTAAATTAGGATAATTTTAAATAAATGAATATTATTATTCAATGATTCTTTATTTGGGAGCACAATCCTGGCGATTCTCTGGAAATCTTTAATGTGCTACAATACTCGCAAACAACATCCATTGGCCCAATGCGAACGCCATTGCGCTATATTATATGCGTATTGAAACGCTGCCCGATTCAAATCAGTATTTGATGAATTTCTTCTTGTGTTTCGTAAATTATAATCTAGCGCTTGATCTCTGAGGTTTGCTCAACGATTTCGCATTGCCAACCCAGCCATTTCACGGGCTGCCTCCCTTTGCTCTGGTGAGTGAGAAGCACGAAGTCGAGCCATACTAAGGCTGCGCCTTCAAGTGCAATTTCTTGCTCTTCTTCAGTTTTTTTTTTGTTGTGGATGGGAAATCATCAAGTGACCTCTCCCGCTCTGGGCGGAGCGGAAGGGCGTGTCAGACTTTTATTGACTAAAACCCACCCGTGTTCCTTCACTTGCCTGTGCAACGGCCAGTGCCATGGTTTCTTTTTTATTCAACCCGTAACCCTGTCAAACCGGACCAGGGTCGGACGCGAGAGATCGCCGCCGATCGCCGCCGCGAGAACACGGCTAAGCTCTATCCAAGCCGGGCAGACCTCCACCTTATGCTCCACCGTGTCCTCAGGGTGATGCACACAGTGGTCACCCTGGCGTTTCCTCCCGCCTTATACGGAACAGGAACCTCCCGAAACAACCGTGTCCGGTAAGGGCCTACGTCAGTCGGAAGGTGAGGACGCCGTGGCGCCTCTCTAGCTACTCCTCAAAGAGAGGACTTACCGCCGCTATTGCGTCGTACTCAGTGCTGGATTGCGGCAATCACACTTTCCATGTCGCCATGAGACCCCGTCGGAGCTCTGTCCGCTGTACTGCGATTTTTCGCGGCAACAGAGTTATGCCTCCTCTCATCACTCCCACATGTGGGCGAGGGATAGTGTTTCTCCACAATTTAATGGATGTTATTATACATATAAACGTTTCTTTTTAATTACTCTATCTATTAAAAGAAACCTCATCAAAATCTGGTTCGCAGTTTTAAAGCTTTAATCATACAAAGGAACATAGGGAAAGAGAAAGTAACTTTGTTTTATAGTATTGTTACAAATGGACCTTATGTCGACGGCATAAGGTTCAATATCGCGTGACATGCAGTGTGTCACTTTTAAGTCCTATTTCCCCAGATCCAGACATTTTCTAGGTACAATAATAAAACGCATTACTAGACCTAGGATGGCCTATCGAATGGTACAGGTCTCAACAGTTTTGTCAACAAAGTGTCGACATCGAAATTTCTAGAAACCCGTTTCCGGGAATTATCGTAGGTACTTACTTGGCCGGTGACCTCGAAGTTATGCAGTATTATTATTACGTCTAGAGGAATCTGGAATGTTCGATCAGCTGGCCTATATATAGCGCCGTGACGCCGGCGCACAGTCAGTCTACACTCGACTAGCGATACGAAAACAGCGACAGTTAAAGAAGCGATCTTTGAGAATACCTACTGCGACAACTGTAACGAGAACTGTGAGTACTACGTGGAGTAACATCTGTACTGTTATTGTGTGTTTACAACACGGACTTCGTGGACGTAAGGGAAGACTTCGGTGCAACGTCAGCGACATTCTACTTGTCATTGCCTACAATCGACTGTACCTTCGTTGCTAATAAACTTCGTAACCCTTAACCGGCGTTTAAGTACCCCTAGCCCGTAACAATTGGTGTCAGAAGCGGCATGCCGGTCACGCCAAGGGAAGACGAAAGAGTACGCACGCGACGACAAGCAGCGATGGATTTGGCGCGTCAAGAGGAAGAATCGGTTGGTGTCCCTGTACCCGGAGTAGATGCGGCCGTCGTAACACCGACGAATGTGAGTGCGTCTACTACCACCACTACTCCCGGAGCCAGCGGACCCGATTTTTCGGCGTTACTGGCTCATTTGACGGCGCAAATAAAGCTGAGTATAGAACAATCCCAGGTAGCAACCCAGGCACAAATAGAAAAAACCCAGGCGCAGATTAAAAGTGTAGCAGAATCCCAGGCTCAAATAAAACAATCCCAGGCAGCAACCCAGTCACAAATAAAGGAATCCCAGCAACTGGTATTAGAATTAAACGAAAAATGGCAAAAAACCAAAGAAGAGGTCAACGAACTTAGAATAAAAACAGCTCAACAAGATGCCCGTCTGGACCAGCAAGATACGCGCATAGACAAACAAGATGCGCGTATGGACCAGCAAGATACGCGCATAGACAAACAAGATGCTCGTATAGAGAAACTAGACAATACCATACTGGAGTTTGGGAAAGAAATAGAAAGAGTACAGAAAGGCGTTATTAAAGGTGTGGTACCGGTACCCAGTGCTTTGCCGACTTTCAAGGTACCTCATTTTGACGGAACAACGTCATGGATGGCCTTCCGTCTACAGTTTGAAAAGGTCGCAAAAGGCAACAATTGGGACGACGATCAAGCCGTAACCGCCCTTACGCTTGCTCTGCGTGGTGAGGCGGTCCAAATCCTCGAAAATATTTCCGGTGATTGCAATACCCTAGCCTGTCTGTTAGAAGCGTTGGAGTCTAGATATGGAGAGAAACACCTGGAACATGTCTACAGGGCTCAACTCCGTGACCGCACACAGAAAAGCAGTGAGGGTTTGCAACAATGGGCATCGGAAATAGAACGTATTGTTCGGAGGGCGTATGCTTCAACGCCGGGAGCAATTGATGCTACTACGGTGCAAGCTTTTACTGATGGAATTCGAGATGCGGAAGTCAGGGCTGCGGTTCGTCTGGGGCACCATCAGACTCTGAAGGCAGCCTTGACACACGCTCTGGAGGTGGAAGCAGTACGCCAAGATGGCCGACCACACCACCGTATTCGTGAGGTAACCGCACAAATGAAACCCCGACAAGGGCCAACATGTTATGAGTGCGGTGAAAAAGGGCATATTCGGATCAATTGTCCCAGGAAGGCTAAGGGAAGAAGCACTTCTGGGACACAGGTGGAAGCCGAGGATTTAAACTAGGAACAGCCAGGGCTATGGGGCGAGTACTGGCTGGTCGACATGTAGCCCCCATTATAACAGTATCACAAGTGGGTGACGGAAACAGTCTCACTATAGAAGGAGAACTGAATGGTAAATCCTGCAGTTTCACATTGGATACTGGTGCATCAAGAACCATTGCACGACCGGAGCTATTTCCTCGGACCATAGTATGGAAAAGAGGATCTTCACAATGCCGATTACAAACCGCCACTGGCCAACCAGTACTCGTCCTTGGTGAAACGAATGTGACTTTGAAAATGGGTGATAAGACATTCACGCACCCTGTTTTAGTAGCGAATATTACAGATGATTGCATAATAGGACTGGACTTTTTGAAGAAACAGCAGTGCGTCCTTAATGTAGCAAAAGGAGTATTGAGTTTTCCAGAACAAGAAGTATTTCTTCAAGGTGGAAAACAGGGGTCAGTGTACTGTTTAAGGAGAACGGTATTACCACCAAGATCAGAAACCTTAGTAGATATTAGATTATCACCAATAGGATGCCGTAAACGTTGCATTATAATAGAAGATTCTGGAGATCACCCAGACTGGATAACAGCAAGGACACTGATGATGATTTCCGATAAACCAAAAGTACGCATTATCAACGTTAGTAACAAAGAAATCATTCTTGATAAGAATTGCATGGTGGGTGTGTGCGATCATGTAGCATCTTTGAGAAAAACAGAGGCACACGAAAAGGGACGTGATAAGAAGTGGCAGGAACATATATCGACACTACTCGAAAATTGTAAAGGCAATTTAAACAAGTTCGAAAGTCACAAAGTTAAGCAACTGTTACATAACTTCCATGACATCTTCTCGAAGACCGACGGTGACTTGGGAAGGACCGGGCTCGTCAAACACCATATAGATACGGGTGATACACAGCCGATAAGACAGAGACCACGTCGGATCCCCTTTGCAAGAGAACAGGAAGTCACGGAAATGTTAAGAGATATGGAGAAAAACCGGATTATAGAAGCATCCACCAGCCCTTGGTCATCTCCAGTAGTCCTAGTCAAGAAAAAGGATGGCAGCACAAGGTTTTGCGTTGACTACAGGATGTTGAATGATGCCACGAAAAAGGATAGTTATCCTCTGCCACGTATAGATGACACTTTGGACTTGCTAAGTGGCATGAAATGGTTCTCCACAGTTGACCTCAAAAGTGGATACTGGCAGGTGGAAATCTGTCAGCAGGATAAGGAAAAGACCGCTTTCACCACTGGTCCTGGGAACGGTCTCTGGCAATTCAATGTCATGCCTTTTGGACTGTGCAACGCTCCAGCAACATTCGAGCGCCTAATGGAGCGCATTTTGGTGGGGTTGCTTGGTGATGCATGCCTGGTCTATTTGGATGACATCATCATTATGGGACGAAACTTCGCAGAACACCTACGCAATTTAGAGAAAGTGTTCCAGAAACTGCGTGAAGCGAATTTAAAACTCAGTCCTAGTAAGTGTACACTATTCCAGAAAGAAGTTGGATACTTGGGACACATTATTTCGGCGCAAGGAATTCGAACAGACCCTGAAAAAATAAAAGCCGTGTCGAAGTGGCCTACCCCTCGTAATAAAACTGAGGTACGCTCTTTCTTGGGTCTGTGTGCATATTACCGTCGGTTTGTGAAGAACTTCTCCGAGTTAGCGAAACCGTTGCATCGTTTAACAGAGGAAAAGTGTCAATTTGAATGGAACTCTGACTGCGAACAGGCATTTGCTCTACTGAAAACTCACTTGTGTGAGGCTCCTGTACTAGGTTACCCTAGTAGGGAAGGCCGATTTTTGGTAGACACAGATGCCAGCAATGTTGGTATTGGAGGAGTTCTCTCTCAAACACAAGGAGATAGGCAGGTCGTTATCGCATATTTCAGCAAATGCCTTTCCAAGCCAGAAAGAAATTATTGTGTTACCCGCCGAGAACTTCTAGCCGTTGTTAAGACCTTACAACACTTCTTAGCGAAACCGTTGCATCGTTTAACAGAGGAAAAGTGTCAATTTGAATGGAACTCTGACTGCGAACAGGCATTTGCTCTACTGAAAACTCACTTGTGTGAGGCTCCTGTACTAGGTTACCCTAGTAGGGAAGGCCGATTTTTGGTAGACACAGATGCCAGCAATGTGGGTATTGGAGGAGTTCTCTCTCAAACACAAGGAGATAGGCAGGTCGTTATCGCATATTTCAGCAAATGCCTTTCCAAGCCAGAAAGAAATTATTGTGTTACCCGCCGAGAACTTCTAGCCGTTGTTAAGACCTTACAACACTTCAAGAAATATTTGATTGGGAGGCAGTTTACACTTCGTACCGATCACGCTGCCTTACAGTGGCTCCTCCAGTTCAAAGACCCAGAAGGACAAGTAGCAAGGTGGATAGAGCAGCTGCAAGAATTTGACTTTGTCACTGAACATCGGAAAGGCAAGTCACACAATAATGCTGATGCTTTGTCTAGACGACCTTGCGAAGAATCTTGCCGACATTGTGCCAAACAGGAAAAGAAAGAGAACGTACGGATTATCCAGGTGAACGCTTTGGATGAAGACTGGGATAATCAATCATTGGAAGACGCACAAAAGGAAGACAGTGACCTGAAGGCAGTAATCGAATGGAAGAACCATGGCCAGAAGCCCGCTTGGAGTGAAATATCAGCGCTTAGCCCAACAGCAAAAAGTTACTGGGCCCAATGGGACAGCCTGATAATTGATAATGGAGTTCTCAAGAGGAAATGGGAATCACCCAGTGGACAGGAGGTCACCTTACAGATAGTAGTTCCCGGTGATAAAGTCGCGTCAGTGCTACGACAGGTGCACGACGGAGTATCCGGAGGACATCTAGGAGTAAAGAAAACCCTGGAGAAGGTGAGAAAAAGATTCTATTGGGTGCATTGCCGCGAAGACGTAGAGGACTGGTGTAGAAAATGTGTAGCCTGCTCCTCAGTAAAGGGACCGCAAACGAGGGCCAGAGGTCGGCTGAAAGTGTACAATGTTGGTGCACCATGGGAAAGAGTTGCTGTCGATATAGCTGGGCCATTCCCTGTTACTGAAGAAGGGAATAGGTATATCATCGTCATGCAAGACTATTTCAGCAAATGGCCAGAAGCTTTTGCAGTGCCTAACCAAGAAGCTCATACAGTCGCCAAAAAGCTAGTTCACGAGGTGTTCTGTCGATTTGGCGTTCCCTTGGAGTTACACTCTGACCAGGGTAGAAACTTCGAGTCTTCACTATTTCAAGAGGTTTGCCAACTACTCGGGATACATAAGACTCGTACAACACCATATCACCCACAGTCAGATGGAATGGTCGAAAGATTCAATCAGACGTTGGAGAATCATTTGGCCAAAGTAGTGGAAGAACACCAAAGGGATTGGGACCAATACATTCCACTCTTTTTAATGTCATACCGCTCAGCAACACATGATAGCACAAACTGCACACCGGCGAAAGTCAACTTCGGCCGAGAAATTAGACTACCCATAGATGCACTAACCGGAACACCTCCCAATACTCCTATCCTAGCCGTCGACTATGTGGCCGACCTGCGGCGTAAATTAGATGGAATACATGAGCTAGTGAGAGAGAATGGTCTGAAAACCAGTAAGAAAATGAAGATCCGATACGACCGCAAAGCTAACGTGCCCGGATTCGAAGAGGGAACTTTGGTATGGTTGCATAATCCCATTAGAAGAAAAGGAAAGAGTCCAAAGTTCCAGGCCAAATGGGAGGGTCCGTACACGATAGTAACCAGAATCAACGATGTCACCTACCGGATTAAGAAAGGACCTAGAGGGAAGCTGAAAATCGTACACGTAGACCGCCTAGCTCGCTATTATGGATCAAATCATGCTCGGGACGAGCATGACTAAGAAGGGGGCAATGTTACAAATGGACCTTATGTCGACGGCATAAGGTTCAATATCGCGAGACATGCAGTGTGTCACTTTTAAGTCCTATTTCCCCAGATCCAGACATTTTCTAGGTACAATAATAAAACGCATTACTAGACCTAGGATGGCCTATCGAATGGTACAGGTCTCAACAGTTTTGTCAACAAAGTGTCGACATCGAAATTTCTAGAAACCCGTTTCCGGGAATTATCGTAGGTACTTACTTGGCCGGTGACCTCGAAGTTATGCAGTATTATTATTACGTCTAGGGGATTCTGGAATGTTCGATCAGCTGGCCTATATAAGCGCCGTGACGCCGGCGCACAGTCAGGGATCGGCCAGTGATCCGAAGAAGCTAGTCGCCTGCACTCCAGAGGATACTCTCCGAGGAAGAAGCCGAGTAGTGAGCCGCGCGGACTGCGAATTTTAACCGTCTTCGCCTGTGGTTGCACTAGCAGTCAGCTACTGGTGCAAACACAGGGGGAGCCACCGTGCTGCCCGGCGGAACGCCGCCGTAGCGGTCGCGGTAGGACCACGCCCAGACAGCATGCCGAAGCCCGGTACTCGCGGCTCTTTTGGCCGCGGGTCTGGGCAAGAAGAGAAGCCCCGTCCGACGATGGATCGGGCACTGTCGCTGCCTGATATAGGCAGTGCGGCGCCCGCTTCGCCGCCGGCCGGGCGGGGTGAAGAGAAGAGGAGAGGAGGGGGACCTGGCGCTGTATCAGCCGCCGCCCCACCGACGACGTCGGCGCCTGCGCGCGTTGCGCCGTCGCCGCCGTCGGGACGGCAGCACGCAGTGCCCGTCCGCCCCGCCGCGTTCCGGCCGGTGCCTATCCAGGCGCCGGGACCGGTCGCCACCCAGGGCCGCACGCAGCAAGCGCGTGCGCCCCCAACGCCAGCCCGCGTACCAGCACCCGCGCGTTCGGCTGCGCCTGCCGCGCGGGCCGCGGCGCCAGCGCGCGCCGCCGCGCAGCCCGCGCGGAACGCGCCGCCGGTGCGAACCCCAGCGACGCCAGCGCACACCCGCGCACCCCCGGTGCGCCCAGCTGCAACGAGGATGCAGCAGTCACCACCGCCCGCTCAGGCTGGGCCAGCATTGGCTCAAGCTGTGCCAGCTTCGGGCACCGCCACATCCGCTACCCACAGCTTGCTGAGCAAGCTGGCGGGACCGGCGGGGGCGGAGCTTGAGCGGCCAGCCAGTGCGGGCGCCACCCGCAGACCGGCACGGATGGCGCCTCCGGCGCCCGAGTCGCCGGCACCTCCAAGGGACTCTGCCTTCGACTCCCCCGCCATGCTCTCGGCATGCTCATCGCGTGCAGGGTCGAGCATGTCGCTAGCGTCGGGGGACTCGGCCGGGTCTGGTCGCGGAGACGTATCGAGGGATACGACACCGCGATCCGGACGCCGGCCCATCGAGGGACGAGCGGAAGCCCACACCAGCCGGCAAGCGCCGGCCTTGCCTCTGCTGCCGCCGCTCGGGTTTGGCTACGAGTTTGAGCTCGGGGCCCGACCGCAGCGGCGGCGCAGGAGCTCAGGCGACTCCGTCGTGGGCGAGGAGGCGAAGCGCTACTGCCCTGACCCGCCGCGGCCCCACCGCGAACGCGCGCCGCGCGGGAGGGGCGACCCCGCTTCGCCCACCTTCGCCGAGGCGGTGCGCCGTACGCCGCCGCGCTCACCCACACCGGACGAAGAGGAGGTAGTTGTGTCCGCTGGCACTACCGCCCCCCCCGCTGCCACCTCCGGCTCTCCACAGAAGCCGACGAAGATGAAGAGACAGAGATACCCGCCGCTGGTAGTGGAGAGGCTACCGAACTGGGCCGCTCATTTCCGGGCCCTCAGGGAGCGCTTGGGCCGGCCGCCTAACGCTCGTCCGTACGGGACGGGGGTGCGCTTTACCCCCGACACCGAAGACGAGTACCGGCTGGTCCAGCGGTACCTCATTGGCCTGGAGAAGGAGAGCGGCGTCTCATGGTTCGCCTACTCCCTGCCAGCGGAGAAGAGCGTGAAGATCGCCATCAGGGGGTTGCCAGCGGACACGGACCCCCAGGAGATCGACGACGAACTCCGGGGCATGGGACACGAGCCGGAGTACGTGCGCCACATAAAGGGCGCACAGGGAAGACCCGGCTGTGTCTTTTTCGCCATTCTCAAGAGGACACCGGACGTTCGATCTATCTTTGACACCGCGGTGTTTATGAACATGCGCGGTGTCAAGATAGAGGCTTGGCGCGGGAAACGTGGGCCCGCCCAGTGCCACCGGTGCCAGAAATTCCGGCACAGCTCGCACCAATGCCACCGACCGCTCGCCTGTGTACGATGCGGCGGGGAGCACGTGGCACGTGACTGCCCACGCCCGCGGGAGGAGCCGGCCACATGCGTCAACTGTGGTGGCCCGCACCCCGCGTGCAACCTGAAGTGCCCCGTGTTCCAGGCTGAGCTGAAGAACAGGCGAGCGGGGACTGCCGCCATATCGACCCACGCGCGCCGGCCACAAGCGGCCGCCGAGAGGCCGCAAATGGTCGACGCCGACGCCCAAGCGGCCACCTTAATGGCGGCAGCAAACGAGCCTACCGACCGCGCCCAAGCCACTTCGTCGAAACGGAGGAAGAAGGGGCGCAGGGGCAAGGGCAAAGGCAAGGAGCCTACGCCCTCTGCCGCCCAGGAAGACGCGCCTAAGGCCGCCGACCCTGCCCCAAAGGGCAAGCAGGTCGTGGCTCGGCAAGCAAACGAGACAGGCGCCGGTACGGCGCCGGTACAGAAGGCAAAAGCCAACCGCGGCGCCACCGGCGCCCCCACTAAAGAATCCAAGACCGAGACCACAAGAGAGTTCACGACCTGCGCCATAGAGTTGCTCATGGAGTTAATCCAGGCCATAAGGCAGGGTCAGAACGTGGAGACCGTCATCCTTGACGGCCTGGCCAGACTATTACGTCTCTACAGAGCTCGTGGCTAGGCCGTTAAGGGTGGTACACTGGAACGCCCGCGGCCTTAGGGGAAAGGTCGCCCCCCTCCGTCATCTCCTGAGGGAACAAGATGTCGACGTGGCGCTCATAAGTGAGACTTTCCTGGGGCCCGAAGATAGGGTCAGGGTCCCGGGATACCATGTCTACAGGAAGGACGAAAGGTCGGCACACATGAGGTACCGTGGTCTGGCAGTACTAGTGAAGCGAAGAGTCGTCCACCAAGAGCTCCCCATACCGCCGAACGCGACGTTTTACGCGCTGGGTGTCCAGCTGCACATCGCCGGCGAGGACATCAACTTGTACGCCATTTACAAGCCGCCCGCAGCTCGCCTGGACCTACTGGAGCTGCGGGAACTACTGACACCAGCTAACGGGAATGGCACCCTCCTCGCCGGCGACTTCAATTGTAAGCACCCAGCGTGGAACTCCATGACCAGGAACGCAGAGGGGAGCCGGCTCTTCGCGGACGCGGAAGCCTTCGGCTATACGGTGTCCGGCCCGGAGACGCCGACACATTACCCCGACGCGGCAAGATACATGCCGGACGTGCTGGACATCGCAGTCCACCGGGGGCTAGACTGCCAGATCACCCAGCAGGTGATCGACGACGAGCTCCAGTCGGATCACCACCCGGTACTCGTCGTCATCTCGGGTGTGCCGACCCGACTGAAGCCACTAGCGCCACGTCGACTCACGGACTGGACGAAGTTCGTGGGAGAGATGGAGACCACCACGCCGACTCGGCCTATCACCAGCCCCGCGGACGTGGACCAGACGGCGGAGGACATCACTGCTTGCATCCAGAGCGCCTTGGAAGCGGCGACGAGCACGCAGCCGCAGGGGAGAGTGCTACTGCCGCCCCTGCCGGCGCACATCCGCTCGATGATCGCCGTGAAGAGGCGTTTACGCAAGCAGTGGCAACAATTGAGATGTCCTACACTCAAGAAGGAGTTAAACCGCCTCGCGGGGAAGGTCAAGGCCGAACTGCAGGCGCACAACATCGCGGGCTGGGAGGATAGAATAGAGGCGGCCACAGACAGCTGGCCGTCGATTCACAAGCTGTGTCGGCAGCTCACACATACCCCAGCCCCAGTGCGGCCGCTGCAAGACAGCGACGGGGCGCTGAAATATGTAGCAGAGGACCGGGCGAAGGTCTTCGCGGAACACCTGGAGCGTCAGTTCCGCCCGAACCCGACCAGCGACACCGACCATGTCGCAGCGGTTGAGAAACACCTTGGAGACTACTTCGCTGCGCCGATAGCTCCAGATGAAGACCCTATCTTCTTCTCGCCTGGGGCAGTCAGACGCGCCATCCTCAGGACGAAGCCAAGGAAGGCCCCCGGCGCCGACGGCATCACCAACGCAGTGCTGCGCCGCCTGCCATACCGTACGGTCGCAGCGCTGGCGCGCCTGTTTACGGCGATACTGCGTACGGGGGTTTTTCCGGCCTCGTGGAAGGAAGGGCGCGTCATTATGCTGCCCAAGGCGGGAAAGAACATCCTGAAGCCTGAGAGCTATCGGCCGATTACTCTGCTGCCGACAGTCTCCAAGGTGTTCGAGAGTCTCCTGCTGCGACATCTCCAGAAGCACATCACGCCACGCCCGGAGCAATTCGGGTTTAGGGCGGACCACAGCACGACGCTCCAGCTGTCGAGGGTACTGCACCACCTCACAGCCGCATACAACAAGAGGGAGTACTCGGTGGCAGTATTCCTGGACATGGAGAAGGCCTTCGACCGTGTGTGGCACGAAGGCCTGACGTACAAGCTGGCCACGACAGGCGCGCCCCGTCGCATTGTCAAGGTGGTCTCCTCTTTTCTCTCCCACAGATCCTTCCGAGTGGCGGTGGAAGGGGCGCTCTCCAGTGCCCACCCGGTGCACGCGGGTGTGCCACAGGGCAGCTGCCTGTCGCCGGCGTGTTACTCACTCTACACCGACGACATCCCCACGACGCAGGAAGTGACGCTCGCGCTGTATGCAGACGACGCCGCGTACTTCACCTCGTCGCTCAATGCGAGGTACGCGGCCGTCAAAATGCAGCGCGCCCTAGAGCTCCTTCCCGACTGGCTGTCAAAGTGGCGGCTGTCGGTGAACGTGGGTAAGACGCAGGCGATAGTCACGCGCCAAGCGCCCCTCCCGCCACCCCTGCAGCTACAAGGAGCCGACGTCGCGTGGTCGCCCCGGGTCAAGTACCTAGGGGTCACCATTGACCGTCGGCTCACGATGGGGTCCCACGTCCGCTCTGTAGTCGCCAAAGGTAGGGTTGCCCGCACCTTACTTCGACCAGTGCTCTCATCCGGCCTCCCGGTGCGCGTCAAGCTGGGCGTGTACAAGGCGTACATACGCTCAGTATTGACGTACGCCGCACCTGCCTGGTTCGCCCTCACGAGCGAGTCGAGCCGAAGGCTGCTCCGCACGCAACAGAACCTTGCGTTGCGGACCATTGTTGACGCCCCTCGTTTCGTGAGGAACGACGTCATCCATCGCGACCTCCGGGTTGAGAGCCTGGACGAATTCGTGCGGCAACTCGCCAAACGGATGTTCGCGCGTGCCGACGCCTCTGCTTGGCCCCATGTCAAGCACCTGGCGCCCTGGCGCGCGCGTCCCCCGGATGCGAAGCCCCTACCCCGCGATCTGACAGCGGACGACGACCCCATCGCACCGGACTGGACTCCCAGGTGAGCTGCACCCGGCTACACGCAGCCCACCTGCACACTGAACTCCTACATTTATATACAATCACTCGTCGCGTAGCTCGTGCTAGGTTAATATAGGCGAGTTGCGCGGCGAACAGTCATTAAACTCCACAGACGCTATACACATACGCGTATGCGCAGCGCGGGCAGCGGTACGCGTTGACACTGGGCGGTGTTACAAATACAACACAATGCCGCCCACACTCATACATAACTACCCCTTAGCCCGAAAGGAATCCGTACATAGCTGGGGACTGGACGGGCGGGGGTAATTACACCCTATTCTGTAGGAGCGTCGAGTCGGCACCACCTGTCGCTGGTCGTCCTCTGCTGGGCTTCCCCCAGGGCAACTGGGGGTCTCACCTGGCAGGGACTGACCGCCGGGGTGCCGTGAAGAAAGCAGGCCGTGAGTGGGTCCTGTGACGCGCCTACAGAAACACACATCGCAACTATTCACAAGACGTGCGCAACTCACGCACGTCATAAGGCTCACAGGCCATTGTCAGCCGAAAATAGTGAGGGGTCCGCAGTGGCGGACCAATAAACTTGACCCCGCGTCCAGGGGGCTAAAGCCCTAGGAGACGCTCGCCACGCCCCCTTGCGGGGGCGTCGCGATTACTACACAGCACAGTCAGTCTACACTCGACTAGCGATACGAAAACAGCGACAGTTAAAGAAGCGATCTTTGAGAATACCTACTGCGACAACTGTAACGAGAACTGTGAGTACTACGTGGAGTAACATCTGTACTGTTATTGTGTGTTTACAACACGGACTTCGTGGACGTAAGGGAAGACTTCGGTGCAACGTCAGCGACATTCTACTTGTCATTGCCTACAATCGACTGTACCTTCGTTGCTAATAAACTTCGTAACCCTTAACCGGCGTTTAAGTACCCCTAGCCCGTAACAGTATGTAGTGAAGTGGTACACAGCAATACAATATTAGAAATTTTGAAGTTGAAGTTTGCTTTGGGGCTTTTATTAAAAAAACTAAACCGGCAGAGAGCATTTATATTCCTTGCTTTAAATAAATGCATCAACATTCAACCGGTAAGACTTTTTTTTAATATGCTGAGTAGTGTAGGAGTGTGTTTGTACCATTTTTAACAAATGAACCGCTAACTTATATTTTGACTGAGTTGTTTTGTTATTCCATGTCACGTCACACGGGAACGACAGGAACCGCGGGAACGGGATAAAAAGTATCCTATGTGATATGTCCTTCTCCCAGTTCTTATCTACCTCCCTACCAATTTTGAGCCATACTGGTTAAGCGGTTCTTGAGTTATAAATATAGTAACTAACACGACTTTCATTTATATACATAGACTTCATTCAAATCGGACCAGCCTAGGAGGAATTCAGTGACGTACACACGTACAGCAGATTTAGGATGGAAAGAAGAAACCCACGGAAAGCATTGTCATCTACATTTGTAACAAAGATATCATACCTTTTTTTTTTTTTGTTCTCCCAGTGGAAATCTCTACCAGACCGTCCTCCGTCTGGGGGTCGACGGAGGGTGTGCCGGGCTCTCACCGGCTAAAACCACTGGAGCGTTCCTCTTCTTGCCTATAGCCGGGGGTGCGGGCCCTGGTTTGCCATTCACCGCATCCCCGGCAGGCCTCGACCCGCCACGCGCGAGATTGGCGGGTCCCTCTTCCTCCCCTCCTTCCATCAGGTAGGCGTGTAGGAACAGCCACTACACGCCTACTCCGGCCCTAGCGACGGACGTCAGACTTCCCCGGTCCTCGGCCCGTTGGCCTCTCGTTATGGAGGAAGCAGATCGACCTCGGCTTCCCTCCTCCTCCGGCCAGCGTGCCGTCGCGTCGGCGGGACGGGAGAGTGCTCAGTGCTTTCCTCTCCCGCTCGGCCGTCTCCTTCGCGGAGATGGCCTCCTCGCAGAAGGAGACGACCGCGTCCCATGACTCCCCGCTGTCGACTATGGCTCTGACCACGGCCGGCAGCGAGAGGTCGCCTCCGCCCAT
The DNA here is from genome assembly GCA_017933935.1 of Sesamia nonagrioides. NCBI lineage: Eukaryota > Metazoa > Arthropoda > Insecta > Lepidoptera > Noctuidae > Sesamia > Sesamia nonagrioides. The sequence goes on along the minus strand of JADWQK010002379.1, from coordinate 465,051 downwards.
CGCTGCGGTGAGCGCACGGCGCTGCTCGTCCCATGCGGGACACTCCTCGAGGGTGTGCCGCGCCGTGTCCTCTGCCCCGCCACCGCAGTGATGGCACGCCGGTGTCGGCTCCCGACCGATACGACACAGGTAACTGCCGAAACACCCGTGTCCGGTCAACACCTGCGTCGCACGGAAGGTGAGCACCCCATGCCTCTTCGGGTCGATCCTCTTCTCCATGCAGGGTCTTACCGCCGCTATGACGGCGTGCCCCGTACTGGGTTGCGCAAGTCTCGCACACCACTCCGCCACCAGGACTTGGCGGAGCTCGGACCGTTTCGCCTCGATAACTCTCGGCAGAAACGATCTTTCGCCCCGCTCTCGGGCCTCCCCGCGCCACTTGTAAAGCGACGCGTGGACTCGGGCCTCGAGATCCCAGGGTGCCGTTCCGGCTAGGAGGCAGGCCGGCTCATAGGAGATCGTGCGGTATCCTCTTATCACCCTGACTGCCGTCGCTCGCTGCGGCCCATGAATGACCGCAAAGTTGCGAGGCGTCAGGTGATCCGCCCACACTGGGGCCCCGTAAAGGGCCATTGACCGCACGACTCCCAGGTACAACCTCCGGCACGAAAGATATCATACCTCTCTCTACCCCTAGAGCTTTTGTTTCTGTCTCTTTAAGTAAAATAAAAAATCTTAAATAATTATTTATTTCTATTTATTTTTTTCTCTTTTAGTTCATAAGTACAAATTTAGTTAAATAAAAAAAAATATCTTTTTTATTTTTTCGCCTTTTAGTTCTTATGTACAATTATATTTTTAAGTAACTAAATAAATTAAAAAAAACTATAAACTTGTCTAAAAACAAAAAAAAAAAACTTGTGATTGACCGGGTTTGAACCGAGGAACACCAGCCATCGCGAGTAGACCATACCAATATTGACTACGCTACAGCCGCTATGTCAAGCCGCGCGAAATTAGCGCCCATATTATGCGTGAAATATTGCGAAAGAGAAAACTCGAAAATATGCGCTTCCCCAGACATAAGACTGAGCTAGATCGATTTTTCGTCCCCGAAAACCACCACATATTAATTTTCAGCGAAATCGTTAGGGCCGTTTCCGAGATCACATGCTTCTTCAAGCTATTAGCGCCATCTGCCGGGTTGATTTGTGAATCTAAACGATCCAGGTCGCCACTCAAACGCATACAGAAAAATTCATTAAAATCGGTCAAGCCGTTTAGGAGGAGTTCAATGACATACACACGTACAGCAGAATTATATATATAAAGATAAACTAGTGCTTGACTGCAATCCCGCCTGATGGTAAGCAGTGACGCAATCGTAGATGGAAAAGCGCGATAGTTTATTAAGAACCTATGCACTCAAAGTCTGAGTGAATAGGAAGGAATATTGCAGTTGAGCGACAACCCAACAACACGACTATCGATGCTGCGCCAGAGGGAGATTGATCTGGAGATCCTCCAGGAACAAACTCCCGACACAATAATATTTAGCGCATCGTACCCGGCACACGTCGTAACACAACTGCTCAGACCAGTCCTTCGTACGGCTTCACCAGACATCATGCCGGAACACGACGAATCGCTTGGCGGCAAGACTTTGTCTGGTGGGTGGTAATTTCTGCCGGGAGTAGTTCAGTAGGTTTTGCGTTAAAGAGTAACAAACATTCTATATAAACCTTCGCGTTAATAATATGGGATAGTAGGAAGTCGCGAGCGAATGTGAAAAAACCACAAAAGCAACAGTGTTTATGCAAATCTCTTTATAATTTGATAACTGCTTGGTTTGCGTGACTATACTCCATGGTTGGTAACGTATAACCTGCCACCTTAGGAGATTTTTACTGAAAATATATGCCTAGTTTTTTGAGAAAACGGTGAAGGAAACCATTGTGAGGAAACCGGCATGTCCTAGAGTCAAAAAGCTTTGAAGACTTGTGACATCTATAAACCAGCACTGTGCCCGCGTTGTAGATTACGGCCCACTCCTCTCACCAGAGAAGGCCTGTGTATCAGGAGTGGGAACAAAATAGACTAACTTGCTTGACCGCAATCCTGAATTGATGGTAAGCAGTGATGCAATCGTTAATGGTAAAGTGCGCTAGTTTATTAAGAGCCTGTCCACTTTAGCCTTGAAGACACTTAAATTGTAGTCAGACTTGTAGCTTGCAAATTGTTCAAGTCCCTCGATTTACGCCGTATTTGTAAACGTCACCATCGTAGTAGATTATGTGTTATGTATGCCTAGTAATGTAAACTTGTGGTAAAATCTCAATTGCGAACAAAAGGGAAAGCTTTTGCCCAGTAGTGGACCACAATGTAGGCTAAAATATGGATGAATTTTAGGCTAAACATATTTTTTTAAATATTGCTATTTGTACTCCGCGTTTGCATTCAATCCCTAATCCTAAGCTTAATTGCGTAACACACTATAATATTACCCATTGGAATAATTTTGAAGACTATTGCTAATTCAATGCTCCATATGTTCGATAAATGTGTCCGACGCAACAACGTAAATAACGCAATGTATGTAGTCAAACTGTCAAAATCAAACCCATTGCTACGCACAATATCTATTTTTTTCCTTTTTTAAATTCCAACTGCTTTCTGCAACAATCTTTCCCTACTTTTTTATAACTTAAACTAAGTAGTAACTCAAGAAGCCATTTTAACAATATGGCTTCTCGAGTTCCTACTTAGTGACCCAAAGGTCAGTAATTCAGCATCAAACAAAAACTCAAGAAGTCAAGTAGCCGTGTTGCAATTGTTATGTTCGGCGCACACTGGGACACTGGTGACCGACAAATCAGCGACCTAATTCGTTATATCATTAAGATTTACATCACACAAGGCATTTCGTAGTGCAAATCAGTTAGTTTCAATTTATTTTCTCAGTGAATTTTTCTTTTCTCGGTGGTAGGCCATAACATCGGCTGCTGGCAGAAGTTACCATCCATCAGACAAAGTCTTGCCGCCAAGAGATTCATCGTGTCCCAGCATGATGTCTGGTAAAGCCGTACGGAGGACGGGTCAGAGGAGTTGTGTTGCGATGCGCCTAATGTTGTTGTGTCGGGAGTTTGGTCGTGGAGGGTCTCGAGATCAAACTCTCTCTGGCGCAACATCGTTGGTCGTGTTGTTGGGTTTTGGGGTTTACCATTCGCTCAGTTTTTTTTTTACTGAATGGGCGTAATAAACTAGCGCGCTTTACCATCAACGATTGCATCTCTGCTTACCATCAGGCAGGATTGCGGTCAAGCACTTGTTTATAATAATTAAATATTTGCAAATTCGCGCAGGAGTATTTTCTCTCCTTCCCTTCTATCTATCCAAAGGTAGAGTATCAATCTCAGGCTGTACAATCACTCATTGAGCCACTCGCTAAAGGCTCGCTCCTTTCAGCCATTCACTTTTTAAGCTACCCGCTCCTCTAAGCCACTTGGTCCTTTAAGTCACACCACCCTTTAAACCACGTGCAGCTCCTCTAAATTACTCGCTGATTTAAGCCACTTGTTCCTTTACGTCAGATATTCGTCGCAGCCACTTGCTTGTTTAAGCCACTCGATCCTTTAAGCCACTCACTCCTTTAAGCCACTAGTTCCTTTAAGCCTTTCGCTTCTTTAAACCACTTGCTCCTTTAAAGCCACTCTATCAGATATTTAGTAGCAACAATCAGTGGTTTAGTCTGCAACGGATCTAATACCTACTGCGGAAAATAATTCCGTTGTGTTGGCCCCTCGTTAAAATGTTTTGCTCTAGTTCACCTAGGTGGGTGGGTTAGGCCGTGTGAGTTAGACCTAGGCAAACAATATGGACTCTGGTAGGGGAAGACTACTTCAAAGATTTAATTAGGGTTGGTGAAGACGGTAAGGGTTTTTAGAATAACGAGCAGATTTGATATACGTCATGTAATAAAACTAAAAATAATACATTACTAGTATTATTTTAATCTGATTGTGCGCTGCCAAGCTGCCCGTGTGGTACCGGTCTTAGAATAGTACCATCCTAAATCCTCCCGTGAGTGTCGTAAGGCGGTCGTAGGCGACTAAGGGGACTCTCACCAAGGAAGCGGGCAGCAGCGCTTCTCCTGTGGAATATCAAACTACAGCGATCCCCAACCCGCTTGCCAAGCGTGGGGATTATGACAAACCCCCAATGTAATAAAACCTTGGGGGAGGCCTTTTTTCAACAGTAGACCACTATAAGCTGAAGAAGAAGATTGTGTGCTTTGTTTGTGCAGAATAAACTACTTTTATGTCTTTCGTTTCATTAATAATTTCATACGCTTTCAGTTTTCCTGAACTTTACAATGTTCCCGGCAACTTTATTTGTTTCAAAAAAATACGCTTATTAGTTCAGCCGTTCTCAGGTGATGCGGTTAATAACGAAACGTCAAAATTCCTTTAAATGTCGTAGATAATGCATCACAAATGCTATAAAACAAGTTTCCATAGGAGCATTTTTCAGGAAAGTGAATATCAATACAATGGTTTTATTAAAATAAGCTAAATGCATCTTTCTAAATATTTAATTATTCCCAAAATTCCCTCCCACCTTAGCACCAGTTAAAAGGGAAATATTTGAAACCTCAAAATGTAAACAAGAAGGATTTATATGAAGCAATTATTACGACCAACAAAATGCTTTTTACGCTAAGGAAGTTTAACTAAATTCGTAGCACCATATTAAGCCCCGCTTAACACAGGAAAAATGCTGCGACGCATAAAAAATATCCCCAACAAATATTTTACAGCAATTTAAATTTCGACTAGACGAACTTGTCATTTTATTGGCCGTTGTCATGAAACTGAATAAATCCATATGAAACGTTTTGCATTACCGTGCAAAAATTCCTTGAATACTTTTTACTGGACTCTAGTTTCAGTTCTTCGACTTCGCCATATCTGAATGCTGCTGATGGCATATTTTTTTGGTTAGTTGGTAAGTTTTTGTTCTGTTACAAAGTTATTGGAGTAAATTGCTTAGACACACTGTTGAAAATGGTCGTCGTATAGTTTTGGCACGTATCTAGTGATTGGGTATTTTGTGTCTACTACGAGATATTCAGAACATTTTTTTTAGTATTTATAAACTAGTGCTTGACTGCAATCCCGCCTGATGGTAAGCAGTGATGCAATCGTTGATGGTAAAGCGCACTAGTTTATTAAGCCTATTCACTTAAAAAACTTAGGAATAGGAAGGATGACGGCAGTTGAGCGAGGTGATCCAATGATAAAACCCAAGACCAACACGACCAAACGATGCTGCGCTAGAGGGAGATTGATCTGGAGACTCTCCACGACCAAACTCCCGACACAACAACATTTGGCGCATCGTACCCGCCACACATCGCAACACTACTGCTCAGACCCGTTCTCCGTACGGCTTCACCACACGACGACGAATCGCTTGGCGGCAAGACTTTGTCTGGTGGGTGGTAACTTCCGCCGGCAGCCGATGTTATGGCCTACCACCGAGAAGAGTATGCATTTTATAAGTCACTGGCCTCGATTCCCTTGTGCACAAACTAAATTAAATTTAAGATCAGAGCATATTTTTCATTATATTTCATTAAGAAAAGGACAGAAGATAAAATGTCAGTTTAGATCTGTCAAATTAGTGCGCTCCTGACGTATACTGGCGAATTTTTAGTCGCCATGTTTATAATCGTGTCTAAACTGTCTATGATGTATCTTAATTTGACAGGATTAAACTAAAATGTTATCTTCTATCCTTTTCTTAATGAAATGGAATGAAAAAGATGCACATAACTTAAAATTAGTTTAGTTTCGGCGCCATTATCAAAAATATTAGTTTCAGGGATGGTCACGTTGATGCCAGCACCAAAATGATGAAAATCAAACGTCTTCATGATGTCAGCCTTCTTGTATAATCATCATCATCATTATCATCATCATCCCAGCGTTAATCCCAGTCGCATCCATCGCCTTTTCAGCTTTGGAGTCTGGGGTCCGCTTTACCAGTCCAACTGCTGAAATGGCTAAACTTCGACATTTTCCGTGAAGCGACTGCCGTCTGACCTCCACAACCCGAAGGCGACATCGAAGCATTGCAGTTAGACCAATTCAGTTAGACTTTTGAGGGCTCCAACAACCCGTAACGACTGCCACTAGATGTTTGTATGGCAACCGGGACCAACGGCTTAACGTGCTTTCCGAGGCACGACCGTGTAAGTGCAAGTATTCAAATACAAATGCATACAAATACTTGCACTGTGCCGGGATCGAACCCGCGCCACCTTGCGCAGCGGCTGCGTCCGCGTCCGCTACGCCACGGAGGCTGTCAAGCCTACTTGTATAATACAGCAGGATAATTTTGTTTTTGTTCCTTGAAGATTTCCTATAGAGGGTGAGTGAACTTTTTGAGTGAACTTGTTTCGCACTACTTTTTTTTTGTTGGTATGGGGAATCATCAAATGACCTCTCCCGCTCTGGGCGGAGCGTGGGAAGGGCGTGTCAGACTTTTACTGACTAAAACCCACCCGTGTTTCATCATTTGCCTGGGCGACGGCCAGGGCCACGGTTTCTTGTTTAACCAACCCGCAACCCTGACCCAGGAGGCATCGCTCTTCGTGGACCCCGTCACGATGTGCTGACATCTCTTTGAGGCGCGCGTGAAACACGACGCGCCGTCGACTCGGGCCTGGTCCTTACCGTGCGGCGAGCTGCCCACTGCTCACCGCCCGCAGCCCGCGCCTACGGTGGCTGGGAGTTTAGTGTCACCTCCCGACCAGGGCGTCTCCTGCGGCGGTTAGTGGCGTGAGGTCGCTGGGATTCTCGTTGCTTCACGCGCTCCGCCTCCTCCTTTGCCAGCATCACTGCTTCGCAGAATGAGGTGACGGCCTGCCATGCACTTTCGCTCCGGACCATGGCCTGGACTAGGGTCGGACGCGAGAGATCGCCGCCGATCGCCGCTACGAGGACACGGCGGTGCTCTACCCAAGCCGGCCAGACCTCCACCGTGTCCTCACGGCGATCCACACAATGGTGACACCCTGGCGTTTCCTCCCACCTGTTCCGCACACCTCTGTCTTCAAACAAACAAGTTTGACACTTTAGTTTTATAACATAATCCTAATTTTTAATTTAATTTTTTGGTCAATAAAGTAATTATTATTATTATTATTATTATTAATTCAAATGGAAATTTTCCCACAAAATGAATATGCAAGACTTAAGTTTGTCATTTTTAAAAACCTTTGATTAGTTGCTTTATATGCAGAGCCACTGTAATAAAAATGAAAATGTGAAAATGAAAGTGTATTGGAATTTCATTTCTCGGCTGCGAGACGAAAGTTGAAAATATAACAGCTCGTATTTAGGCGACGCATAGTCAACGCTACTATGTAAATGACATACAAAGATACAAAACTAACGCTGGTCTAACTTCTTGTGAACCATTTCCGTCTCATAGGAAATCAGGCTTCTCATTTGTAGCCTGTCGTATCAACTGATCTGAATACTTGCAGTAGAAACGACCGCGACTTATCAGTTGTAGATTGTATGTTGTGTGTTTTGTTTATGAACGTAAACTGAACTGTCATTTGAGTTTGACGTTTTGTTATTTGTTGTCTCTGTCGCACCTCTACTGTAATGGCTGCCCATACCTACTGTGTTACTTGATCATAACGCATTAAATTAGATACCATATAAAGATATAGTTATGAAGAGGTAATAGTCGTGGTGGCCTAGTGGTTAAAACACCAGCTCTCAAGTATTAGTGCGCGGGTTCGATTCCAGGTCAGGCAAGTACCAATGTAACTTTTCTAAAGTTATATGTACTTTCTAAGTATATATTGGACACCAATGACTAAAGGTGAAGGAAAACATCTTGAGGAAACCTGGACTTTAAGTCTGAAATCGCCAACCCGCATTGAGCAAGCGTGGTGATTACGCTCAATCCTTCTCTGCATGAGAGGAGACCCGTGCCCAGCAGTGGGACGATAAAAAGGTTGATGATGATGATGAAGAGGTATAATATAGAGTATCACTAGGTAAAAATATTTCCCCGATTTCGGTCATAGTGACCAGACTCAACGAAGAATAATCACAGTACGCAGGAGATTATCCCTTTTATTCATAAACGCTGCTTAAAGTTAACTATTGATTAGCGATTCTTTAACCATACATTTTTGACCTTTTAGCGTCACTTAACTTGAATCATCCTTTATGAATAAATACCACAGGGTTTATTCATAAACGATGATTGAAGTTAAGTGACGTGCAAACGTCCAAAATGTATGTTTAATCATTCCGAAAGACGTCCACTGCTGGACATAGGCCTCCCCCAAGGTCCTCAACGACGACCTGTCCTGCGCCTCCCGCATCCAGCGGTGTCCCGCGACCTTCACCAGATCGTCGGTCCACCTTGTCGGGGGCCTACCCACGTTGCGTCTTCCGGTGCGTGGTCGCCACTCGAGAACCCTTCGGCCCCATCGGGCATCGGGTAAATGTATGTTTAAACGATTGCTAATCACTAGTTAACAAGCAGCGTTTATTAACAAGGGGGATTATAGTGAACAAGTGTGTCTGCAAACACAGTAGATCTCTCTGTTTCTTTCATACATGCGGGTGTTCTATCATAGTTACTGCAACTAATTATCTAAAGGCCATGAATTAATAAACAGGCTCATTAAAAAAACAGCGTTATTAGACGACTAGTTTTTCGAGGGTTTGTTTTGAACACTGTACATCTATACGTTTTCAAAGGATAAATTAAATATTTACCTATTCCTTTATCTGTCTGTGTGTTCGGATTTCGCATGTAATTTTCATCATCACTTACATAATTCGATAAATCTTAAAATCCGACCGAAGGGGGCGAGGGGGGGGGGGGAGGCTAGTTTAGGTACTATGCGTAAAATATTCCAGCTGTTTAAATCAATTTCAGGATTTGTATAATTAGTGGTTATGTGGCTTTAATTATTTACTTTTAACAAAATAATACCTACTATTGAATAGTATTGTTCCACAGTTAATTAAAGCTAATTAATTATGATTAAAACCACTATAATCATATATTTCTTCCTCATCATCTGTTAAGCCTTTTCGCAGCCAAAAAAATCAACATCAAAAGTCATTTTCTATTCAATATGAAATATCAAAGAGTATACCAGTAAGTATTTTTTAACACCCTTGCTCGTAAAGCTGATGTAATCCCACCGGTTTTAAATATGTAAAGCGGGCCATAACAAACGCGTGTGTTATCAAAGCAAATAGTTAAGTTATAGTCCACACAAATTCCATAACAGCATTATTTGTCATTTCAAATAATTATGGAACTGATCGCCGCCGCGTGGCTCTAGCCAGTGAGCAGCGCGCTGTTCCATATTTGAAATGGCAAATAATAATACTAATGGCGGGAAAGCAACAGTGTGCATTCACAGATTGAGTTTATTTAAAATAACTGATGTCCTATTTGAAATAAACAAATTTGTATTTGTTTGTATTTAAATGAGTATTTGTAAAAAGAAAACAGTTTATTCAGTATTTTAAAAACTTGACTGCATGCTCTAGCATCTTTGCCAACATTTTCACGCAGCTACGGCAGAAAATAAACCTCGCGCCATTTTTCTCAAATTTTCTTTTCTTTGTACTTGTATTCTGAATATCTTTTTTTCTGTTTCCTCGCAAGTGTGTTAAAAAATGTCGTACGATATACGTGCGTATTGGTTATAACATGCTCGGCTCAATTACACCCTCGCCTTCGGCTCGGGCTGAAATTCCGCCTCGCATGTTATAACCATCATTACTATAACAGGCGTCGACTGCCTGTTAGCAGTGAGTAGTGGTGGCCTAGTGGTATGGGAAGCAACTTATATGTTGTAGGTCATAGATTCAAACCCCATCAGGCGCTTTAATTTGTATAACTAATTTCATCACCACTGCTTTCAAAACGGTGAAGGAAATCATCCTGAGGAAAGCGGCATGTCCTAGAGGCAAAACTTCGAAGACATGTGTCATCTACCAACCAGCACTAGGTCCGCGTGGTAGATTACGGAAACTCCTTCTCATCGAGATGAGGTCTGTTTCCCAGGAGTGGGAACATTATAGTCTGATTATGTTATGTTGTTGTATAACTGCCTATCTATATTTCTAAAAAGATATATCTTTTGATTCGATTGATTGTCAGACTTTTGGGCCTCTGACGACCCGTTACGAGTAGGCTCCCAATGTCTAACGAAAGAAATCCTGCAGCAAGATCTAATTCATCATCATTCATCCTTCATTTCAGCCGAAAGACGTCCACTGCTGGACATAGGCCTCCCCCAAGGATCTGTACGACGATCGGTCCTACGCCTCCCTCATCCATCGGTTTCCCGCGACCTTCACCAGGCCGTCGGTCCACATTGTCGGGGTCTACCCACGCTACGTCTTCCAGTGCGTGATCGCCACTCGAGAACCCACTGCCACTTAAGTGTTTTTCGGGCTATGTCGGTTACTCACGTTTTTCTGCGGATCTCCTCATTTCTGATTTGATCATGAAGCAAAGCCCTTCAACTACTATAATCACCAGCACATCAAGCTATTATATCATAAAACGTCTATTAAAAAAAAAAAAAAGATTTTGTACTTTATATCTAAAGCTAAGGTATGATCGGGAAAATTAGTCAGTTCGGGTTTCAGATCTTCAGTCGTCTGTACCAAGGGTGAGTGAGTGTATCGGCGAGTGTTCTGATCGTCTTTAAGCCAGTAGGTACTTTCCATGATAAGCTCTTGTTGCTACAAATGAGTGACCTAGTCTTCTATCAACTAATAATATATTTACAACGTTATTTTTTTGTATAAGCGAAACCCGAAACACGTGTCCAGTATTTTTATGTAAAGAATTTATCTACAAAATTTCAAGAAGCTGTCATGAAAAATCACAAAGTTATGAGTTTGTTATCTACCTGGTTGTCCTTACAAAAATATGGTTAACAAGCCGCTCGCCCGCTCGCGTCGACCCTAAGATCCTATGATCCGCTGTGAACTGTATTGTTGCACTCAGTAACCACACTGCAACATTTTTTAAATATATTTGGGAACAAATATTGAAAATAAATAAATGATTGGAATCGATTCAGTTGCTTGTTCTGAACAAACTGTATTCAGGTTTTGTATAAAGAAAAAATAACGTATATATTTTACTTATCGGGACCTACAAATCTTTTGTACCGAGGAGAGCAGGTCAAGCTACCCGAAACTGTCAAAGATTCCTAATCAACTTTGAGCCGTAATGCTTTAGAGATAAAGTTGGAAATCTAATAAAGAAATCTGACAGATTGTAGTAGCTTGATGTCGTCTGTACGTTTCTTGAGCGAGGAAATCATTGATATCTAATAGCTTCCACGTCGGCGGTGGGCTAGGTGCCAAAACGACTCTTAACGACATTCAAAATCTACAGTGAATGATTTTTCTACTTACAATTCTTAAATCTTTCTAAAGAGTTGGTAATCGCATATGATCGTTACTGTTCTGAAGTGCAGACTTCTTTAGCATTGTCGTCATTTGAAAGTCGATGAACTGATAAAGCGACGGCAAAAAAGGGACAGACGCATATATTCATAAGACTTGTCGTGGGAGAAAATAAGATAGGAGGCATTATACAACAGTATTTTTTGTTTACGGGAAACTCGTAACACGTGTCCAGTATTTTTAAGTAAAGAATCTATGTACAAAATTTCAAAAAGATATCTTGAGTAACCACAAAGTTATGAGCTTGTTATCCTACTTGGCTGTCCCAACAAAAATATGGTCCACGCTCCGCTGGGGCGGGCGAACAGTGCCTTGACCTCTGGCGTCAGCTGCTGCGCGAGCGCGGAGTTTTATGATCTACCGTGCGCGCTCGGTAACCACACTGCAACAATTTCTAAATGTTTTTGGGAAAAAATATACCATTTTTTTTATGATAGCCTACACTACTTCTTACAAAAGACCAAGTTCTTACAGGTATCCTTATCTAAAGCCATTTAGTAAAACATCCTTAATAATATTATAAATGGGAAAGTGAGTTTGTTTGTTTGTTCCGCTTTCACGCCGTAAGTACTGAACCGATTGCTTTGAAATTTTGCAGACGTAAAGTTAGAAGTCCGGATTAAATAATAGGGTACTTTATATCCCAGAAAAATTTGATATTTCCGAGAGAAATCTAAAAAGCGCGATATAACCGAGCTCCACAGCGGCGAGGGTATCCGGTAAATTTTGGGGCAGTTTGGTGCGGGCGTGGGGTCCGAGTGATCATGGTTTTTTTTTAACGAAATGACTGTTGACTGGTTCTTCCCGTGACTCAAGTGCTGTCATTGATTCCCCTCCTGATTGATTGATTGGTTGGTTGATTGAGACTCCTTTTTTTTTTTTTTTTTGGGGTGGAAATCCTCATAGGATGTCCGCCGCCCTGGGTTGGGCGACGGGGTCTGTCAGACTTTTACTGACTAAAACCACCCCGGTGTCTCTTCTATCACGAGCAAACGCGTGAGGCCGCGGGAGTCTAAATTCTTCCACGGCCTCACACCCTCGTGCTGGCCCGGTCTGTCCGGGCCCCGTCTCCTGCACGGGGTAGTGGGGTGTTAAACTACCCCGTGCATCGCCTCAGGGGCGTGCGTCGACACTCGCGCGCGCCTCCGCCTCGGGGTCCATAGGGGGCGGGGACTTCCCCATGTCCCTCGCCCCTGGACCCATTCATGGGGGGCGGAAGAGGGCGTTATTCACCCTTCTTCGGCGCCCGGTGCGTCTTCTGCGGCTCGGGAAGGGAGTTGAGATCTCCCTCTCCCGTTCCGCAGCTTCCTTCTGCGACATCACGTCCTCGCAGAAGGACACCACTGCATCCCACGACTCTGCGCTACCGACCATCCTCCGCACTACTGCCGGCAGCGTCAGGTCGCCTCCTACTTCATTTGTGAGGACACGACGCTGTTCCTCCCAAGCTACACACTCGGAGAGCGTGTGCTGCGCCGTTTCCTCCCCGCATTGGACGCAGTGGTGGCACCGAGCGTCCGGCTCCCTGCCTAAGCGACACAGGTACTTGCCGAAGCAGCCGTGCCCCGACAGCACCTGCGTCACCCTGAACGACAGGGAGCCGTGCCTTCTCCCGAGCCAGTCGTCGAGTACTGGCCGGATCGCCTCGACGGTAGCGAGGCCGGCGGTAGGGCGCATAAGCCTCTGCCGCCAGTCCGCCACCAGGACCTGACGGAGCTCCTCTCGGTGCAGCTCGATCTGCCGCTGCACCGGACTGGAGCCCCGTTTCCGCTCTTCCTCGCGCCATCGGTACAATGACGCGAGTACTTTCGCCTCTAGGTCCCAGGGCGGGGATCCGGCCAGGACGCAAGCCGCCTCGTAGGAAATCGTGCGGTACCCGCGGACGACCCTGACGGCCATCGCCCTCTGCGGCTTGCGCAGAATGGCGAGTGTTCCGGCTGTCAAGTCCATCGCCCACACAGGGGCCCCATACAGGGCCATGGACCGCACGATTCCCACGTATAACCGCCTACAGGCGGCGCTCGGGCCCCCCATGTTGGGAAGCAACGTTGATAGCGCGCCTGCTGCACCCATCAGCTTGGGCGCCAGTCGCCGGAAGTGGGGCCCGAATTCCCATCGGCTGTCGAGCACCAATCCCAGATACTTCATGGTGGACTCGACAGCTATCCGGGCCCCACTGACCACGATATGCGATCCCGGCGCCGGCGCACGCCGGGGGCCATGGAAAACCATGGCCTCCGACTTGTCAAGGGCCACCTCCAGGCCCAGGCGCCGGATGCGGTTCACCACCTGTGATACCGCAGCCGTGGCTACCAACGTCGCTTCCCTGTGCGAGCTCCCCCGGGCAGTGACAAGCGTGTCGTCCGCATAACACGTCAAGTCGGCGCCCGACGGGAGCTCGCCTCTCAGCACCCAGTCGTAGCCGATGTTCCACAGGAGCGGTCCCAAGACCGATCCCTGTGGAACACCGCACGACATTTGGTGCTGACCGGCACCGTCACGTCCCCGATAGATGACGCATCTGTCCTGCAGATAAGCCCCTACTATGCGGCGGAGGTAGGGAGGCACCCGATGGTATTTCAGGGCCTCCCTAATACAGCTCCAGGGTAGGGTGTTGAAGGCGTTGGAAATGTCTAAAGACACCGCCAACACCACCCCACCCCGGGACACCGTATCCTCCGCCAGGGCTCTCACGCGCATGATGGCGTCTATGGTGGAGCGCCCACGACGAAAACCGAACTGGTTGTCTTTCAGGTTCGGCCCCTCTCCGCACAAGTGGCCGACGAGGCGATCTGCGATAATACGCTCAAAAAGTTTGCCCGCCTCGTCGAGCAGCACTATGGGCCGATACGCGGACGGTGAGTCCGCAGGGCGCCCCTCCTTCCTAAGCAGGACCAGCTTCCCCTCCTTCCACACACTGGGAAACTGACCCTGCTCGAAGCATGCCGTGAAGAGCCCCCTCAGCTGGGGCTCAAGCTCCTTCAGAGCCAGGACGAGAGCTCGGCCAGGAACTCCGTCAGGTCCGGGCGCTTTATTCTTGGCCCGGAGCCGCGACACGGCCGCTCCCGTCTCTGCTTGCGTCACCTCGGGGACATCGGTGCCCTCCTCTTCTGGAGAGTCTGTGGTTGAGGGTGAAACCATTGCCGGGGGAACATGTCCCGCCCGCTCAGGGAAGAGGGTAAATACTACCGCCTCCAGCAGCTGGGGTTGCATACTTTGCACCAGTGGGGGCGCCCAGGGACGCAACTTGCCCCGTACCCAACGGTAGGGGCGCCCCCACGGGTCCCGATCTAGGGACCCCAACAGCTCTTCCCTGGCCCGCGACTTAGAGTCGCCAATGGCCAGCCACAGAGTCTCCTGGGCCGCGCGGTACACCCCATACCGCGCGGCTTCCTCGACGGGATCCCGTCGACGTCGTCTCCGGTAGCGCGTGTACTGGCGGCGAGCCGCGACGCACTCGACGCGCAACCGCGCAATGTCGTCGTTCCACCAGTACACGTTGCGCCTTGCGGACTGTTGGCGGACGCGGGGCATGGACGCGTCGCAGATCTGCGTCATCGCCCCGCGAAACCGCAGCGCCTCCGCTTCGACGTCGACGGGGCCGTCCGTCGCCGACTCCCAAATCCAGGACTGGACTATGGCAGCTTCCTCGAGAAGTTCCCTGTCGAGGCGCTTAAGCGCCCAGCGCGGGCCGTCGCTAATCGGGGCTCCTGGATGGCGGCCGCTCGCGGTCTGGGTGGAGACGTCGAACCGGATATACCGATGGTCCGACAGTGTCTCCACCTCCACGGCGACACGCCAGTCATGGACACGGCTGGCGACAGAGGGGCTAGGAAAGTGACGTCTACTATTGACCCGCCCCGCTGCCGCACGCACGTGTATACCGAGCCCCGATTCAGGACGACCAGACCGGTCGTCACTACCCACTCCGCTAACACCTCGCCCCGAGGGTCAGTGACCGGAGATCCCCACGCCGATGACTTGGCGTTGAGATCCCCGAGCACTAGAACGGGACGAGGGTGATAGCGGCCTACGACAAGGCCCAACTCGACAAGGAACCCCTCGAAGTCGGCGAGACCCTTGTTGGGGGGGGGCTACGGTGGCCGGGAGTTCGATGTTGTCTTCCGATCAGGGCGTCTCCTGCGGCGGCGAGAGCCGTGAAGGGGCTGGGAACTTCGCTCCTTCACCTGCTCCGCCTCCTCCTTCGCCAGCATCTTCGCAGAAGAAGGTGACGGCCTGCCATGCACTCTCGCAAATATTTGGGTCACTAGAATTTTTAATCATAAGGTACATTACAGCTAAAATGAAAAAAGACAACTAACTTCTTAAGGAGCCACTGTATATCTAACTAACTAAACGAATCAAATAATATGGCTGATGGTGGTTCAAAGTTCGTAACAATGGCATTAAAGGGTCTCAACTTTTTATTAAAATGAACATTCTACTCGTAACTTTGACAAGTTAGTTGATTGTACCCGCGAATTGTAACCGTACGACTTCAGTTGGGACACATCGATTATTGAACATTATTGTTATGTTTTAAGTCAATGTCATAGCAGGAACGTGGATCCACGCGAGACATGATTTTCTTGTTTTCGTAAATACAACATTCAATTGATGAATCTTTAAGGGCCCGGCGGATATTAGTCGATGATATTAGTTCGGCCTGTCAGTTAAGTTGAAAAGATCACAGACAACTGACGATTTCGTATCGACGGTCAATGCGAACCCAAAGTATATGACCGCTTGCCGTCACGGACCTGCATCGACACTCGACAGGTATCGGTTGGACAGTCCGTGATGAAACGTGTGAAACTGTCGACTGCCGCCTGCTAGTGTGTAGGCTCAGAGCCGTTGTTCAACCATTGCCGTTAGGTAATAATCGCTATAGTGAGTAAGCTATGCAGATCTTGGACGGCAAGCCGCCCGTTAGGGTCAGCGACTTCAGGCGGACTGTAAGTGTATGGGGCCCTTTAGTGGAAAAGAATAGTTGTGTGCATTGGCGGCCCAATGGTAACTACGCGAACATATGATTTGTAGGCCATGAGGGGGAACGCAGGAAAATACTTTATGTTAATAATTTCATCGTTATGTCTAAGAACCAAACATTGAAAGACATGTGACGACTATCAGCACTCTGGTCACTGGTGGATTACAAACAGTTATCAATGAGAAATAATTACTTTGTTTATTTATTTATTAAAACTTTATGCACAAACATTGCACAATGGCGGACTCTAGTGGTGATTTCTCTATACAAACGTATTCCTCTGTTTCCTTCGTGAATAACGCTTTTAGAGCGATTATTTTTTTTCTACAATTTTATACCGTGATTATACGTACCAGTATCATTTGATTTTTTCCGAAACTTAATTAATAAAAGAAATATGATACTTCAAAATCCCGAAAAATAACCCATTTTTACCGCGATGTTCAGACGACTATTAGACAAACGTGATAAGTTTTTGACAAAAATGTAATAATAGAGGCATAGGTAAACTTTTCCTCTAAATTTTGATATAAAAAATATTGAGATCAGTCGTGTTTTGAAAAAGAAAACAGCGGAATACGAAATGTCTTTTGGTCAACATTTTTGTAGGTAAAATCAGCTTGAGCTGCAACTGCCCTTTTCGCACTTTACCGGAAGCAGAGCGTTGGAAGCAGAGCGACGGCAATAGTTTTTTTAAATACCTATGAAATACCTATTTTCCAAATTTCTCGGCACTAGAGTCCTCTCTTAATTCCTTAGGCATTTTCTACCAGTCTACTTTTAGGTGATGCAGAGAAAAAACATGGTAGGTGCAAATAAATTAAAGTAAAAAGAGAAAAAAATATATTATAATAAATACATACATACAAAATATAAACAGTAGGGAGAGATAAAAAATTATAGATAGAGAAAAAGAATAAATTACACGTGGGATGAATCTGCCAATTTCTTGCGTAAGTATTCCCGAGCTTTAACTTTAAATGTGTACCGACTGGTCAACGTCTTGATATTTTGAGGAAGATCATTCCAAAGGAAAACCGCCTGGAAAACAAGAAATTAAGACTTGTTTAACTCACAAATACCTCACGTCTTAACAAAAAACTCACTTTTACCAATCCTACACACTCCATTTGCTTCTTTTCTTTTACGTTCATACTACACACGTACAACTTTGTTCAATAATTATAAACTAGTGCCTGATCGCAATCCCACGTGATGGTAAGCAGTGATGCAATCGCTGAAGGTAAAGCGCGCTAGTTTATTAAGAGCCTATTCACTCTAGCCTTGAAGACACTTTCACTTTCGGGTTGCCACGCTATACTACGGGTTTTACATCGTTAGTTGTCAACATCAACTAATACGGCGAGAGAGAAAGCAGGTCTCTTTGCATCTCTATTTGCCCACAATTCGCGCCTGAATACTAGCCGTGCTACCGAATTTGCCTCACTGCGACACTTCCCCTGATACCCGAGGTTCCCATTAGAAACAAGGAGGTATGCAGACAACAAAGGGCATTTCTCATTATTGTAAAAACGTTCACAGTCTGAATATACCTTTAATTTCCCTACATTAATGACATTGGTGAACAGAAGTAAACTTGAATGTTCCTTCAGCACTATAGCGGCCAATGCACTCTGCTTTGTAATACACCTTTCCGATAACGGAGACTCAGCTTCCTTAAGTTCAATAGTTTTATCTATAACTAGCGGCCGCCAGCGACTTCGTTCTCGTGGAGTTAGTTATGCTCCGCTCCTTTTGGCCGCAGCGTGATGTTATATAGCCTAAAGCCTTCCTGGATTAATGGGCTATCCAACGCAAAAATAATTTTTCAAATCGGACCGGTAGTTCTCAAACTCTTCAGCTTTATATATCGCCGTCGCGATAATTTATATACTTATTTTTTTTTTAACATAACTTCGCCCCACTCTAGGAATTTCTACTGTGTCGTGGATGCGTTACACATACACAAACATCCAGACCCGGAACAACTTCTTGTAGGTCATACAAATATTTGTTCTGTGCGGGAATCGAACCCGCGTCACGTAGCGCAGCAGTCAATAGCTTAACCACTGCGCCAACCATGCAGTCAAATTTATATTGTAGGTACCGAGAGCAATTACGTGCCCGTACGCACCGATGAGACCGACTTTTTTTTTGACACCTCCTGTCTTGTCAGACCCTGTTTTCGTTTTGGCCGATTGGGAAACCGGCAATCAAATCAAATCAAATGAAAAATTTTTATTTCAAATTAACCACCACTTGGTACTTTTGAATAGTCAATGTCGGTCAGTCCAAGAAAAGTGAAGCTAAATTGCACGTTCCAAAGCGTAGATCTCTATGGAGAAGACCGTGCAAGAAACTCCATGGACACTTTTAAAATCATAATATGGGTTACATTTCTTCGTTACATATTTATGTTGCTTCTATCATGTGAGCACAACGTATAATAATAAAAATTATAATTCATTTGATATCTTCATTAAAAGATAGAAAATGAATTAAGCCCACTGGCAGCTAAGAGATGACCAGTCTCGACTGACGGCCCCCGTTCACGAGCATGACGCACGCATCAGCTCCACTTAGCTCAACCATTTTGAAGGAATCCAAATGATCCAACAACACGCGCCACCATCAGCAAGACATTTGAGTGAGCATGATAAACTCTCAACTGCCAATCTCGCAATGTCAAACAAGTTATATATGCCTCACATTCACAAACTTGAAAAGTGCTTTTACATTATACAATACTATATTAATAATAAACGTTTAATAATAATAAACGTTTATTTTTTCCACCACATAATTACATATAATTTTGACACAAAATTAAGTATATATGATATAACGATGTAGTGGAAACTGGAGCCTATACTAGGACAACCTGTGTTACAGGTCTCCAGGCCTCCTGACTACACGGTCGTGTCGCAACTAATACAAACGTATACTAGTAATACCTACTAATAGATGACAAAGAATAAGGGATGAAAGAAAATTGACAAAAAAAAAAAAAATGGAAAGATGAAAATACAAAATAAATAATTATGTAATTTAAAAGATTATACAGTAAACGAGGGTATGTTCGTGTCGATGTTTGAGTGATGTTGATAGAATGAAGTTTAACGGGAGCTGTATTGAGTCAACAATAAGCTTTCAGTTTTGTTGTAATTAAGCGTTTGCAGCCAAGTATTAATTTTCTTTTTAAAAGACATTATAGGGAGTGAGAAAAAGTTCAGAATTTTGTTAAGACTATTGTATAGGTGAGGGCCTTGGAAACAGGGAAATCTTCTTGTAAAAGAGTACTTGCAGCGGAAGGGATGGCAAACCTTGTCTATGCGTCTTGTGGTGATTATTTCATAAGAGGTTCTTTGATGCTGATATAGTAGTGCATGCAGTGCAGTATATTACTTGCAAAATCATGGTTGCAATTATATTCTAAACAGAACTAAACTAATATTTTATCTTTTGTCCTTTTCTTAAAGGAACTGAAAGAAAA
Source organism: Sesamia nonagrioides (assembly GCA_017933935.1). Lineage (NCBI taxonomy): Eukaryota > Metazoa > Arthropoda > Insecta > Lepidoptera > Noctuidae > Sesamia > Sesamia nonagrioides. The sequence continues at coordinate 445,088 of JADWQK010002379.1, read as the reverse complement.
GGATGCACTGAGCTTAAATTTAGTTTAGTTTGAAAACAAGGCACTGGAATCGACGCCATTGATTGTATCTGAGACAAAATTGCGACTTCAATTTGAATGTTTTTAGATATGGGAACTGGCCTACACGACCCAACATTAAGAGCACCATTGTTTAAAATAGTTCAGTCAAAGATAACTCTCATAACAACTGACTACTAAAAGCGTGTTAAAATGGAAGTAGTTAAATCATTTTGCTATTAAACTCCCGCCAACTTTGCTATACAAAGTTGAACCTCTGTTTAATACGGAGACTCCCGAAATAACCTCGTCGAACAATTAAACCCGAGTTCCGGTCTCAATTCATTTGAGATTCAAATGTCTGGTAGGTAATATAAATAACATAACGTCAAATGTTTTTCGTAAATATTTAAACAAAAACTTTCATATTCATCTGTTTAAACCATCATCATCATTTCAGCCGAAAGACGTCCACTGCTGGACATAGGCCTCCCCCAAGGTTCTCCACGACGACCGGTCCTGTGCCTCCCGCATCCAGCAGTTTCCCGCGACCTTCACCAGGTCGTCGGTCCACCTTGTCGGGGGCCTACCCACGCTACATCATCCGTCTTCTATTTAAATAAACAAAAAATATTTATATAATCTTGCGGTGGTTTCCTTATATTATTTTTTTTTAAAGATACAAGCAGATATGGACTTTTTAGAGTTCCGTGTCTGGAAAGGAAGAAGATGGAACTGTCAGTTTGTGTATTTATCTTTTTCTTGGGAACGCGTGGAGGTTCAAGCTGAAATTTATGGCAAATATTCAGTTCTACCTTGTACCTTGTAGCTGAGAAAAATTAAACTTCTAAGACAACGCACTTGGATTGGATTCTTGGATACTGCATCAGTGTATGGGGCGGTGCAGCTAAAACTACTTTTCTCAGAGTGGAAAGAGCCCAGAGAGCGATACTTAAAGTGATGCTACGAAAACCTTATCGCTATCCAACAACTCAGCTGTACTCAGATTGTAAAGTTCTAACGGTTCGTCAGCTCTTCGTATTGCAATCCATACTTAGAAGACACGCCAGTGTCCTACCGTCTGATCCCAATAAACGAACAAATATTCCCCCAGGTTCACAACATAAAACCACTTTAGCCCAGCACCAATATTTCACAATAAGTTCACTAATCTACAAGAAAATCCACAAAGAACTAAACATGCGTGATTATAATAAGTTTAAGCTAAAGGCTGAGCTGATGGAATGGCTACTTCAGCAAGACTATGCACAAACAGAGTCATTGCTGAAATACATTGCCTAACACATACAGTTTTAGTTTGCTCTTGCATTACATAAACACCTCACACTCACTACTCTCATTCACTAAGTTTTCACCTATTCATAATACATTATTTTATTTTATTTTTTTTATTTATTGTTTTTACTTATTATATTATTGTATTTATTTTGTAACTTAATCTGAATGTTGACAAGAGCAATAAGTGGCGCAATCCACAGTTGTATGTATAAATCCTTTTGTAAGTAAACCTAAGTACTGAACACTGTCTCTTAAGATACAGGTCACCCTAGTTTAAGAGGCAGGGCTCGCAATATCTGTATACAGACTTTTGTACCATTTTTTTTAGCATTTATTTAATTTGTGTATACTAATGTATGTGTCGTTGTGTCAATAAATTATTATTATTATTATTACTTAAAACGATACAGCCATTTATGCCGCCCGCAAATTTTCGACACTCTCAAGGAAATCAAAATTTGCAGGATACTTTCCGTGAACTCGAAATTTGATGCGAAACGTGGTCTTATAGCAGAGATAAAGGAAAGTTTGCAAAAAATGTACATTTTAAGTTACAAAATTTTTTAATACAGTGTGTTTTAATATTTTGTGTTTTAATTTTTCCAGATTATTATTTGTCTATGTCATAGGTTACATAATAACCGGAAAAATTAAAAGACTAAAAGTCTTTTAAGTCTTTTAAAATCCGACTACTACTAAAAGTAGTAGTCGGATTTTAGCACAAGTAAAAATTGACAGCCGACGCACGCACGGGTCAGCCAGTATAGAATAAATTTTCTGTAAAACAGCAGATTTTTTCTTCGATAATTGGGGAAGAATTTCTACTCTAGGGAATCTAGAATCCTGAGCTGAATAGTGGTGTGTTCCGGGTGAAAAAAAAAAAGATCCTATTTAGTTCGTCATTCAGGATATAGAAAAATATTGGATACGTATATTTTGTTTTATCAAATTAATAAAAATTGACTGATATAAAACGCATCAAAGTTTAGGAGTGGGGGCTGGTGACGCACCTTGCTAAAAAGTACCTATAGCGAGGAGTGACGTCACACGAGTTTTCAACGCACTATAATAATCTACATTTTTTGGTTATATGAAAAAAGAAAAATACGTGTCTAGTTTTTTTTGGAAATCTGACTGACGGACTGATTAGTTTTTTTAGTTAACTACCCTATTCATGTTTACAGTTTTCGCGTCGATGTTCCTGTATAAGTTTTAATTACAAACCAAATGTAATTCACAAACCGCCTTGCGTTTTAGAAACCGTGTCGCAGAATGTTACAGCTATAATCTACACAGTTTCCTCGACCAAATCTGTGCAAAAGCAAGTCTCAGCCGAGCCTGCAGAATGTCATTGTGTGTAAGGACCTACTACGATATGCAAATAGACCGGTGGCGCAGATGCTAGGATGCCGCAACGATACGATCTGGATTCTATTCCGAATAGCTCTGTAAGTAAGCTAGTTAGTATTAATATGTGTCTACATGTTGATATGGAATTGTTCGCTTTGCCTTGATAAACCGTAGACGTGTTCAGGTATATCAGATGAGGTTTGCGCTTCGGTTAAGTTCGTTTTTCCGATTTTATACGAAGTTCGCACCAATGAGTAACCCCTGTGTAGGAAAAGCTTTTCTCTTCTTCTTGGATACTACTATTCCGAATGGCCTACTGCGCTAGTTAGTCTGGAAATCTATACTAATATATAAAGCTGACGAGTTTGTTTGTTTGAACGCGCTAATCTCAGGAACTACTAGTCCGATTTGAAAAATTCTTCTTGAGTTGGATAGCCCATTAATCCAGGAAGGCTTAAGTCTATATAACATCACGCTGCGACCAATAGGAGCGGAGCATAACTAATTAAACGCGAACGAAGTCGCTGCCGACCGCTAGTGTGTCTATAAGATTATTATGGAGGTGCTTGCTTTGTCTTAGTAATCTATACACTTCTATAGACTATACACCAGAAAAGGTTTGCGCTTCGTTTTTTCGATTTTATACGAACGACGCGGCAATGAGTAACCAATACAGAGGCAAAGCTTTTCTCTTCTTCTTGGATACTATTCCGAATGTCAAACGCTAGTTAGTATGGAAATGTGTCTATAAGATTATTATGGAGGTGCTTGCTTTGTCTTAGTAATCTATACACTAGAAATGGTTGGTGCTTCGGTAAACTTTGTTTTTCCGAATTAGTACGAACGTCGTGCCACTGAGTAATTTTGAGACAAGAAAACTTTCAAATTTTTTTACTGAATCAGTTTTAAGTAATGTTCTTTCTGAGGTATTTTTCTTCTATGATCATTGTGATATTGACAGGGGGACAAAATCAACTGTTCCTACCTACCTGTACCTCTGTGCGTTTGATTAAAGTTTTTGACATTCTTAATTTAAAAATAAAAACTTTGAATTACTTTGAATTGAATTAGATCTCATTATTACGCAATCGTATTTCCGAACATGCACGATGATTCCCGAAGCGCATACTTTTCTTGGGAAATATGCAAGTTGGGGCGTTGTATCGTTGTATGTCTAGTAGGAATGTGATGATGGCTAACGCTGCTGTAGCGTGCTTAGTATCACAGAACTTTTGGAAAATACAGTAAGCATATTTGGAGCCAACAGTTTTTTTTTGTACTAAAATACAGTAGTATTTTAGTACAAAAAAAAAACTGTGCGAAAAAAAAAAGAGAAAAAAGGTGTGCGAAGAGGCTGATATGGTTAAGAATAATCTCCAAGTCTGGAACACAGGCGAAGGGAAGCCAGTTTTTCGGTGTTCTTCAGGATATTGTCTATAAGAATTTGGAGAGTGAGCGCGGGACTTATATGATATAATTTCGTCATCACCGTACCATTAACGGACGACCCGTGATACGGCGAGTATCCACCTTTAAGTTCCGGCCGAAGTTTTTTTTTTTATTTGATTTGACATATCGTAGTTGACCATTAGAGACCGTGACTACTTAACCGGACTTTCCTGTGGATGCCTTAAGTAAAATTAAAGCTTCTAGCCAGGGGCACTTAAAACTAAATTAAAATTATAGCGACTACGCACTAAGGGCACCCCCTGTGGGGTACGAACCTCGGCTTAGGGCGTCGCTAGAGAGGACAGCAAGGGACGGCTGGATCGAAAGTGAACCGGACGAAGCGTTACGCCGTGTCTTTTATACCATCGAGGGGCTGGAACAGTTTACCTGCGGCCGTCTTACCATCTGATTACAATTTAAGTGTTTTCAAGGCTAGAATGAATAATTGTAGAATAAATAATTAACTTTTCACATGTTGTTTTACTGCTCTTCCATCTCTCAATCCCATCGGGCTAGCACCACATTCGGAGAGTTATTAGGGAATGAGTGTGTATTTAACGCTTTTGCTACATCAAAGAGACTGGTATATCTTTTTACTTTTTGTACATTTAATCATAATAATCATTCCACCCAAGCAGTATTTCTACCCCAAGTCATTAAATAAAAGCTTCTCATAACTTCTCTCGAAAGACAGACTAGGAAACTGAAAATGGTCATCATCATCCCAGCGTTAATCCCAGTCGCATCCGAAGCCTTTTCAGCTTTGAAGTCTGGGGTCCGCTTTACCAGTCCAACTGCTGATATGGCTAAACTTCGACATTTTCCATGAAGCGACTGCCGTCTGACCTCCACAACCCGAAGGCGACATCGAAGCATTGCAGTTAGACCAATTGTAGGACTTTTGAGGGCTCCAACAACCCGTAACGACTGCCACTAGATGTTCGTAGGGCAACCGGGACCAACGGCTTAACGTGCTTTCCGAGGCACGCCCAGACCAGTACAAATATTCATATTCATGCATACAAATACTTGCACTGTGCGGGGATCGAACCCGCGCCACCTTGCGCAGCGGCCGCGTCCGCTACCGCTACGCCACGGAGGCTGTCGTGGAAACTGAAAATGGTGTTATTAGAAAATCTTTTATGAAATACTGTTTGGTTATTCCAGTTTATTAAATAAGTGTTATAACTAAGTTGAACTGAGACTACATACTGGGTTATATGTGTAAGCAGCTTTATCTTCTTCAGCCTACAGAGGTCTACTGCTGGACTATGGCCTCCCCCAAGGTTTTCCACAGTGATCGGTCTTATGCTGCCCGCATCCATCGGCTACCCGAGACCTTCACCAGCCATCGGACTCCCTACACTGCGTCTTCCGGTACGTGGCCACACTAGAACCTTACTGCCCCATCGGCTATCAGTTCTACGAGCAATGTGCCCCACCCATTCCCACTTAATTTTAGCGACTGGAAGAGCTGTGTCGGTGACTTTGGGTCTTCAGCGGATCTCCTCATTTCAGATTCGATCATGCAGAGAAACTCCTAGCATAGCTATTTTCCATTACCCTTTGATGTAAGCATCTAAAACTAAAAAAATACTACAGATGATTGTATTTAGGACAATAAGATCAAAACGACAAGTAGTATTTCTTCACGAGTTTTTTGAACACTTATCGTTATAAGTGTTACAAGTGTTATAAGTGTGCACTTATAACGATAAGTGTGTCGTTTTGAATAAGTGTTCAAAAAACTCGTGAAGAAATACTACTTGTCGTTTTGAATAAGTGTACAAAAAACTCGTGAAAAAATACTACTTGTCGTTTTGAATAAGTGTTCAAAAAACTCGTGAAGAAATACTACTTGTCGTTTTGATCTTATTCTTTTGTAAATACATGTAGTACATATATTTATTAGCATTTTTGCAACATTACTCACATAATCAGACTGTTCCCACTTCTGGGACAGAGGCCTTCTCTCGGTGAGAGGGAGAGGGCCGTAATCTACCACGCGGGCCCAGTTCGAGTTGGTATATGCCACATGTCTTCGAAGTTTTACCTCTAGGACATGCCGGTTTCCTCTCGATGTTTTACTACACCGTTTTGAAAGCACTGGTGAAGAAATATTTATACAAAGTAAAGCGTCCGACCCGTCCGCCAAGCGTGGGGATTATGGCGAACTCCCGCAATGGAATGAAAGCAGTGGACCTCTATAGGCTGAAGAAGAAGAAGAAAGCACCTGACGGGGTTCAAACCTACCACCAACAACTTGTAAGTCGCGGCCAATACCACTAGGCCACCACTGCTGCCAAATATTATATCTAATATTACTCAACTTACACTTACCTATTTCCGTTCCTTATTTGTTGTTTTATAAAAAAATGTAATACCTACGAACTCAGAATATACCTATGAAGTAAATCTATTAAATAGTTTCGGTGTTAATGGCCGTTATAGAGAATCAGAGAGTTTCTTATTTCCAAAAATACAAAGTTTGTTCCCAGACGTGTTCAAGTAAAAAAGACTCTAAACATCTAACTCGATTGTGTTACACGGAAACTCAGACAAATTGGACATTCCTTGTCGGAATTTTAAGGCTTAGAAGTTCTGAATTTTTCCAGACAGGTATCGTGGCAAATACTTTTGTTTCGTCCTTGAATTAAATGGTTCATTGTATCTTTTGTGCGCGTTTAACGAGCAGTTTTGTTTTTCACGAGAATTTCTTTGGCGATAGCATTAGAATCAGAATTTGTACTAATATTTTGAACCACGGAATCTGTGTTTGGAATATAGTCCATGACCCTACTATATGGAGAAAAACATCATGAAAAAGCCGGTATGGCCCTGAACCAAAGACTCAAACTAGGCCTGCATTGTGAAACGGCTCACTATCCGTCATAGGACGAAGGTTTTTTGCCCCATCAGTGGGAAATCGAAAATAATGCCACGCAAACATACAAGCGGTTATATGTTTGTGTGTCATACGGGTTTTTTCATGATGTTTCCCTTCACCGTTTTTAGAGCAGTGATGATGAATAAACATTTTAGATAAAGCAGAAGTATCAGGTCGATGGTTTCCATTACGAGTTATCTGAATGTAGCTGCTGCAGGACCGTACGGATTGACAAATGATAAAAGACACAGTGTGAGTAGTGAGGCTGTGGATGATAATGAAGCTAAGTACAAAGAACCTATATATACCCCTTATTATGAAACGGAATCTAACTTTAATTCCGGACATTTTTTTTCGAACATTTGTATTTCGAACTTTCTTGAGGTTAAGTACCTATAAGTTCTTAATACAAAAGTAAAAACTGAACTAAAGAACAGTCCGAATCGGCTCAGTTGCCAAAAACGAAAAAAAAAAAAAAATAGTACTCAACTAAGCTGTCATCCTTACTAATATTATAAATGGTGATAAGCAATATGAGGAGCAGCGTGTAAAGCTCACTTATTCTCCATAGAAAAGGGAGGATCCTCCGACCAGACTAGTTGTCTGGCGGGCCACTTGCCCGCCGGTTGATGACGCGAGCTTGTATGCGTGCTAGTTTCACAGAAAACTCTGATTGCGAGATGCAGGATTCGCGTGACGTCAGTATAATGCGTTGTTCGCATGTTGCGTGCCTGTAGGCGGTGCCTGTGTCCCATTGTAATGGGAAAGTGAGTTTGTTTGTTCCTCTTTTACGCCGTAACTACTGAACCGATTGCTTTCAAATTATGCAGAGGTAAAGTTAGAAGTCCGGATTAAATAATAGGGTACTTTTTATCCCGGAAAAAATTGATATTCCCAAGGGAAATCTAAAAAACGTGATATAACCGAACTCCACCCGAGCTAAGCCGCGGGCGGAAAGCTAGTAAATTATAAATCCTTTAATACTTGCATTCTTTTTGAGACAAAATCATCACTGTGAATTATTATCTAAAAAAGTCAACTTATTATCACTCGCGCTGATAGCCCAAACTCCCAAAGCGTTTATGAACCTTCTTCGGCGGGGACGATAATGAGTCATTTTATCAAAATTAATAGTTCTTTTTTTTACCACTTCCTGCCAATATCCGGATAATTTAACAGGCAGGTAATATTCATCCTAGTTTTTAAATAAAGAACTGAATTTCTATAATGGTTAGATGCATAATTCAATAACCATTTAGGTTGTTTAAACCTAATCTAAATAAAATCCATGTTTTTAATAAGGGGCCAATGTTTTTACAATAGTACAGAAATGATAAATATTTTCTTATTATCTTCTAGAACATTCGCTAAAGATAGTGAAAAATAATAGAGGACCGTTAGTATTTCATATGACATGAGTGTGCGACAGTGTGGCCGCGATATTGTGGAGCCAATGAAATTTATCGATACCATTTCATAAAGATGACGATTTATTTGAAAGACGGTTCCACGCCATTCTATATTGGCTGTGAATTGTATTTCAAATTCTTGCAACCGGAAAATTTCTCCGCTAAACAATATAAATGTCATGCGATTTGCTCAAAAGCATTGGCTGAAGGATTTTATTTATTTTCGGGTATTTTTATAGTAATGAAGATTTGGTTCTAATTTTTTTTATAATTATAATCTAGTGCTTGACTGCAATCTCGCCAGGTGGTAAACAGCAATGCAATCTTTGATGGTAAAGCGCTCTAATTTATTAATGGCGTATTCACTCTAGCCTTGAAGACACTTAAACTGTATTCAGACGGAAACACCGTCGCTGGCAAATTGTTCCAGTCTCTCGATCTCATCATCATCATTCATCATCATTTCAGCCGAAAGACGTCCACTGCTGGACATAGACCTCCCCCAAGGTTCTCCACGACGACCGGTCCTGCGCCTCCCGCATCCAGCGGTTTCCCGCGACCTTCACCAGGTCGTCGGTCTACCTTGTCGGGGGCCTACCGACGCTACGTCTTCCAATGCGTGGTCGCCACTCAAGAACCCGACGGCCCCATCGGGTATCGGTCCTACGGGCAATGTGTTCAGCCCACTGCCACTTTAGTGTTGCAATTCTTCGGGTTATGTCGGTTACTCTCGTTCTTCTGCGGATCTCCTCATTCCTGATTCGATTCGCGCTGTGAAACCCCAAGCATAGCCCTCTCCATTGCCCTTTGAGTGACTTTGAGCCTTCTTATAAGGCCCATTGTTAGCGACCACGTCTCAATTCCATAAGTCATCACTGGCAACACACACTGGTCGAAGACTTTTGTCTTGAGACACTGCGGTATTTCGGACGAGAAGATTTTACGTAGAATCGAAATGAAATGAAATCGTTTATTAAGCAAGTAGGATCACTGATCACTTTTACACGTCATGTTTATTTTTTATTTTATTTTTTTAACTAGATGAAGTCGGCATTTCCTAACTGACTACCTCTGAGAAGAAATAGCCGAAACAAACTAAGGGATCATCGTCTTTTTTCAAGTCCAGACATTAAAAATGAAAATGTTTACAATAATTTACCTTGTAATTACGCATATTGCTTAATAACAATGCTTAACAGAGCGAGCAGCTCAGTCCCAAGCTTTTTTGTCTTCTAAATAATCTGTGATTTTATAATACCCCTTTTTGCAAAGTTTGGCCTTTATATGGTTTTTAAATCGTTTAATGGGTAAGTTTCAAATGTCCATGGGAAGCTTGTTGTAAAAGTATATACATTGACCCATGAACGAGTTGCCTATTCTTTGGAGACGAGTGTGATGTACAGCAAGATTGTGTTTGTTCCTGGTATTTATGTTATGAATATCGCTTATTTTTTTAAAATTCGAGATATTTTTATGAACATACATAAGATTTTCAAATGTATATTGTGAAGCTACAGTCAGAATGTTCACCTCTTTGAACTTCTCTCTAAGAGAATCTCTAGGACCAAGGTTGTAAATGGCTCGAACAGCCCTCTTCTGTAAAACAAAGATGGTATTGATGTCCGCATAAGTTCCCCAGAGAAGAATCCCATAAGTCATAAGACTATGAAAATAACTAAAATAAACAATTCTGGCTGTATCCACATCAGTTATCTGTCTCATTTTCTTAACAGCAAAGGCGGCAGTACTGAGTCTACCCGACAGCTTCTCAATGTGAGGACCCCATTGTAACCTGGCGTCAATAGTTAATCCAAGAAAAACTGTCGACTCGACAGGGATCTACTCTACTCCATTCAGTTGAACATTGGTACTTAGCTGCCTGAAATTTGGCGTAGAAAATTTAATGACTTTAGTTTTTTTTTCATTTAAAAGAAGGTTATTTACATTAAACCAATGGACAACTTTAGAGAGTGCATTTTTAACTTCGTCAAAATTTGTTAGCTGACGCTTGACTTTAAAAATAAGAGAAGTGTCATCCGCGAACAATACTATGTTGTGATTATCCCTCACGTGATGAGGTAAGTCATTAATATAAATTAAAAACAAGAATGAACCTAGAATTGAGCCCTGCGGAACGCCCATGGTGAACAAAGATCCTGCAGATCTCTTGCCATTAACATCAACCCTCTGAATTCGATTATTCAGATAAGAAGTCAGAAGGTCCAGAGCTCTGTCCCTCAAACCATAATGGTACAATTTCCTAATAAGAGTATCATGATGTACGCAATCAAACGCTTTGGACAAATCACAAAAAATACCAAGAGCATCTTGCGATTCCTCCCAGGCCCCAAATATGTTCTTTAGCAACGCCACGCCCGCATCTGTAGTTGAACGACCCTTTGTAAAACCAAATTGTTTCACGTGCAATAAATTGTGTAAGTTAATGTGCCTAAACAACTGTTTCAAAATTAATTTTTCAAAAATTTTGCTCAAAGTTGGTAATATCGATATTGGCCGAAAATTCGTGGGATCAGTTGTACTATCAGATTTGAACAGTGAAATTACTTTGCTTAGTTTCATCAAATCAGGAAATATACCAGATGTGACACAAGAATTAAAAACAATTGCTAAGAAAGGTGCGATAACATCTATTATTGAAGCTACAGTGTATACTGACAAACCCCAATGATCGGCGGTTTTTTTTACATCAAGATCCTTAAAAGATTCTATAATGTCTTTAGCAGTCACAAATGTAAATTCAAAGTGATTGTCACATTCTGGAACACATTCTTTTAGTATGGCATAAGCAGAAGTGGAGGAAGAAGACAAAGTTTTTGTTGTCATTATTGGAATATTAGTAAAAAAATTCTCAAACTCAGTTGCTACCTCCAAGTCCGCCTTTATATCTTCATCGTTAATTTTAAGATGGAAATCGCGATTCTGTACTTTGGTTCTTCCAGTTTCAGAATTTATAATTCCCCAAGTTGTTTTGATTTTATTGCCAGAAGATTTTATTTTATTTTTAATGTGTATGGCTTTTGCTAAGGAACAGGCTTTTTTAAAAGCCTGTAGCTTCCCGAAAGTAGCCCAGCCGAGTTGGATTCGACGATTGACCTCTTCTCTCCTCACCTTCGTCTCTCGATGTACGCGATATAAAAGAAACGTTTTGTCTGGATCACAACTGGATACGGTGGATACTCACCGTACGACAGGCAGTCCGATGATAGAACGGAGATGGGGGAACGACACTATACCAACGCCAAGCTCGGTAAATAATAGAGGACACAATAACACATAATACACATAATAACAATTCCTTTTGCAGCATATTTCAATAGAATCACTAAAATAACATACATATTATATTAACTTGGTATTTCAAAAAACCGTTACAAAGTCGACATTAATTTTACGTGATAGCCCTACAACAAAAGAAACATGGATGAAACCCAGGTATTAAACACATTTAGTGGAACGCAGCCAATGAGTAAGGTTGAGGCATTTGTCAATATAATTTTCGTATTTTAATTACTTTTAAATCAACTGCATAATTTAATACTTTCAATTTTGAAGTATAATATATGTCATCATCAGCCTCTATTCGTCCACTGATGGGCATAGGCCTCCTTCATGGCACGGCAACAAGCTCGATCCTGAGCAGTTCTCCGCCAGCCACTACCACCCACCTTTTTGATGTCGTCGCTCTAAAGACATTTCAACACTTGAACATATCGCAAATCGACTTGGCATCGCTGCAAAGATTCCAGAACAGACCAGGTCTCAATGGAGTCAAAGGCCTTCTCATAGCCTACAAATGCTAGACACAGGGGCTGATTATACTCTTCGGTCTTCTGTATAATCTACCTCACTGTGTGTATGTGGTCTATGGTACTAAATCCTCCTTGAAACCCAGCCTGCTCAGGCAGCTGGAATTCGTCGAGTCTGCGCGCTAGTCGGTTCGTGATCACTCTCGAAAACAGCTTGTAGACATGGCTCAAAAGCGAAATGGGTCTATAGTTCTTCAATAAGGTTTTATCACCGTTCTTGAAAAACAGAACCTCTACGCTTTGTTCCATGCCTTAGGAGTTCTCCCCGAAAAAAGAGCAGAATTAAATATACGCTGAAGCTCTTTTAGCACAGGCGTACCTGCAGCTTTCAAGAGCTCCGAAGTAAGCCCGTCTTCTCCCGGGGCCTTCCCATTTTTAAGCTGTCCTAGAGCCATCACGATCTCGGCTAGGCTGATCTCAGGAAGGTCTTCGGTGTAGTGCCGTGTGAGACTGGCTCTGGAATCTTCGGTGCGGGGAACTGGTGTAGGCGCTTAATATATGTATATGTATTAAAAATTTAACCTATCAGGAAAAGCTTACATGTGTGTCATATTTCATTCAAATCGGTTAAGCGTTCTATGCAAATCATAAATATCTAAACTTAAATATACTGTTTACATTAATAGGAAGTAGGATTATTACTTTTATGAAAGGTTGTTAACATCTGTCTTTTAGGCGTAAATAACTCGTTGCCTAGCAACGGTTTGTTTACCTATATTCTTTATCCAATTTGGCTTTTTATAGATTCATTTATTTTTATAATACTTACGTTAAATTCACAAAAAAATCTCTGAACTTTAGAGAGTAAAAATCAAAATTTGCCGGCATAGCACCCTTACGTTGTTGACACCACTACGATCCGGACGAAGCGTTTCTGCTTGCCTTTATACCGCGTACATCGAGGGACTGGAACGATTTGCCAGCGGTGTCAACAAGTGTCTTCAAGGCTAGAGTGAATAGTCTCTTAATAAACTAGCGCGCTTTACCTTCAACGATTGCATCAGTACTTACCATTTGTGGGATTACGGCCAAGCGCTAGTTTATAATTATAAAAAAAAGATATATTCCCAGAATACCTACCATCTAATGCTACTTTTCCATTTTAAATAATTTTCAACAGTAAAAACTCAAGTCAAATCAACAGAGTTTTCCCGTTGGAGACATGACAGGGACAGAAAATTTAACCAAACATCTTCGCTAAGTCCGCGTAGGTGGTCGGCGAAATTTATGGAGAGGCTTCTCTGTAATTAGTAATTCATTAACTGCGTGGGTTCTGTGAAATACGCTAAGTTCACCTAAAAATAACTTTCTCGTAATTTTTGATAAGAACTCGTTTTCATAACCAATGTTTTCTCGTGTTCAATAAAGTAGGTATAAGCGCAGCCGGCCGATTTCGCCTGACAAATATGGCGACAACGCACAACTTATGTCTGCAGCGATGTCAGATGAAGTCGTGCGACTTTGCGAAACTTCACCTTACATAGGTATCTGGGGATATCGCACGACTTATGTCCGTAGCAACGTAGTAGTAAATCTGGTTGGCGACACGTGTCGCACGTTGTTACCAGACATGTCGAGCGAAGTCCGGCAATGTCGCGCTACCTCATCTGACGTCGCTGGCGACCCGTGTCGCGCGATGTTGCCAGACATGTCCACCGAAGTCCGGCAACGTCGTGCTACTGAACCCAACGTGACTGGCGACACGTGTTGGACGACATTTGTCCCCTAGTGTATAATATAACTAGCTTTCGGCTTGCGGCTTCGCCCGCAAGGAGTTCGGTTTTATCGCGCTTTTTAGATTGCCCTCGGGAATATGAAATATTTCCGGGATAAAAGGTAGCCTATGTCCTTTCTCAGGGCCTGAAGATTGTCTGTGCCAAATTTCATCAAAATCGGTTGAGAGGTTTAAGCGGGAAAGTGTAACAGATAGACAGACAGACAGACAGACAGAGTTATTTTCGTATTTATAATATTAGTATGGATAACTTTAATAAACGAATAACCAAGCACTTCCACAATCCTACCAAAGTAATGCCATCAAACCAAAGGATTTTCAAATGCTCAAAGTGATGAAACTAATCAACTCCATCGTAGCCATCTTTGCTTGATCTTACCGATCTCGGATTTCCGGTGCTGAATTCCTAGCCTCTATTTGGTTTGAAGAACGGTTGCAACAACACTGACCAAGCTTCGATGAGGTTTTTGAAGTGTAGCGCCTTCGGCTTCGATCATTAGCCAAGATTCCGTGGTAGATCAATATTTTATATTAATAGTTGTTCTGGTCCTTTGAAATGTTATTCACCCAGAACGTGAATATCTATTTATTACACTCGTAGTCGCTAATAATGCGCTTTATAGGAAAACTCAAGGTCACTCAAAGGGCAATGGCGAGGGCTACGCCTAAGCATAGCCCTCGCTCGGTTTCAGTGCGTGATCAAATCAGAAATGAGGAGATCAGCAGATGAGTGAGAGTAACCGACGTAGCCCGAAGAATTGCAACTAACTTTTAAGTGGCAGTGGGCCGGGCACATTGCCCGTAGGACTGATGCCCGATGGGGGTTCTCGAGTGGCGAATACACACCCGAAGTCGCAGCGTGAGTACGCCATCGACAAGGTGGTCCGACGACCTGGTCGCGGATGCGGGAGGCGCAGGGCTGGTCGTTGTGGAGATTCTTGGGGGAGGCCTATGTCTAGCAGTGGACATCTTTCGACTGAAGTGGTGATTATGATGATGACGCTCGCACTGCTGAATCTACAGTGTTTCTTTTTCTAAAAATCATATAGCTTCATTCAACGATTGCATCACTGCTTACCATCAGGCGGGATTACAGTCAAGCACTAGATTATAATTATTAAAAAAAAATATAAGGTGTTGCAAAAAGTTTTACTCATCTTCATATTTCATCATCTTTTATGTTAGGGTCAGCTTTCAGTCTAACCTGAAACAGCCTAATAAAATCAAAACCAATTATTTCAACTAATTTAATGGCTTCAAAACAGTTGTTAGTAATTCTGTAGTTTTGAGTGAAATTTACCTTCCTTAGAACTAGAATACACCCACAGTGTACACTAATCTTAGATTTACAGAATATAGTGAAATCTCAAGTGCCCCAGTGCACACTATCGGAACAGACGGCCTTAATTTGTGCCCGACGGTGTAAAGACAGCCTTTACGTTCCTTGAGACTTACAGGATACAGTGAACTAACCTGTATTTAGTTTTAGAGACGCTGTCCTTTATTGTCTATCGCTTGTGACCTGGAAACAAATTAAATTGTAAAGGGTTGGTCTTCAAAGGGTGCGGCAAAATACAATCATGATTAACAATTTTGACATCCCATACAATTAGGTGGCCCAGTGGTTAAAACACCAGCCTCTCAAGTATGAGGGTGCGGGTTCGATTTCAGGTCAGGGAAGTACCAATGTAACTATTCCAAAGTTATATGAACTTTCTAAATATATTTTGGACATCAATGACAGGTGGAGAAAAACATCTTGAGGAAACCTGGACTTTAAGTCTGAAATCGCCAACCCGCGTTGAGCAAGCGTGGTGATTACGCTCAATCCTTCTCTGTATGAGAGGAGACCTGTACCCAGCAGTGGGAAGATAAAAAGGTTGATGATGATGATGAATGGTTATTGAATTATGCATCTAACCATTATAGAATGAGATATGCTGGGCACCCAGCAGTGGGACGTTGATAATGATGTAAGTTATGATCCTACTAACGCTTCGTTCGACCCTGGAGTCGATCTCATGGTCCACAATATCGCTCAGTACCACTTAACCCAACGCGGCAGTGAAACCGAACTATTTATCTAAAATTAAAACAGTCCCATCTTACGTTCAATTTCAGTCCCCAATTCGATTGTATAGAGCCTAAACAACATTCCGGGTCTTCCCATGAATATATTACCAACCTCGTCTGTTTCCCAACATATTCCTATAGGCACCCATTTTATTTTTATTTGTTACATATTTGTCACGTCATGGAAATACAGTGGCTCTATTCACGAGAAATTGTATGTTCTTATTTCGTACCCAGAATTCCAATACAGTTGAGGATATTCCACACCTTTACGGCGTTTATAGCTATGATATTTGCTTCTGTTTTTTTTTTTTGATACTCCAATTCAGTGGAGTAAGGAAATATTGAAAGTTGGTATAGTGCAGTTGAATTTTTGAAGTAGGGATACCAAAGATACCAAATGTTTGGTATCTCTGGTTTTGTTTTGGCATTAATTGGTATTTTACTAAGTTTTGCATGTGATCTCGCCTGAGTAGATTTTGGAAAATATCACACGGGAAGGTGCTACCTGACGGATCTGGCGGGCATTGCTAACGTGACCAGACGTCCCGGTTTGAACAGGACTGTCCCTTTTTATAATTAAAGAGTCCCGGTGGCCCCAAAACGAACTCTGGGACGTAATATTGTCCCATTTAAATTAAGTTTAATTATGTGGTGGAAAAAATAAACGTTTATTATTATTATTCTTTTATTCCATTATATACACTTATAAATTATATTTTTAAATATTTCTAATTAAAAAAAGATATATAAAAAACATTTAAAAATATAAAAAATAGTAGCCCACCGGTATCGGGAACAGGGTCCAAGCTACCGGCGGTCAGGGCTCATTATTATTATTATTATTTTCAGAAACTGGGCGAACATTTGAGTAGCAGACAGCTATTCAGTTTTAGTTGTAACGATAATGTTAATAAAACAAGGTGAATATAAAAAAGGACCAAGTTTTTGTTTTTCTTTTAAATAAGCACCAGCTATATTAAAGACAATTTTATTCGTCTGATAAATATAAGTAAGTACCTAAGAACCGAAAATTTTCAGGTACCTATATTTATTGATTCGTAACCTTTAAGACAAATAACTTTTCAGATTATGTAGCTTACATTTTTTTTTCATTTCCTATCTATTATTTGACTTAATAAACCAATGTCCCGTTTTGAAATGAAGAAATAAATGGTCACGTTAGGCATTGCCCAATGGTTGATTAATGGGAAGTTGTATGTATGTTAATTGTAAGGTAAACTCTATATGCAAGACGTAGAATTTGTAGGTATCGCTGCAGTACTCTATGTGTTAATCCAGATTACATGTAATATCTTTCATCTGCTTAGAATTTTCCCAAGTATGTTCCTAACTATGTGCTAGGCCACCGGAAGGAAGCAGCGGTGGCCTATCACATAGTAATAATATAGGTAAGTTAATAATAAAATAAGTTAATAGGTAATATGAAATGAAACCAATTGCCAGGACTGGGTTTTAGATTTTCGAGCCTCTGACGACCTATGACGGTGTGAAAAATCTATTAATGATAACCGAGACCAATAGCTTGACGAGCTTATCTAGACACGGAAAGATCTTGGAATGTAAAGATAGGTCATCTATCAATTGACCTGGGCATGACCCGAGCGGTTGTTCTAATAATTACGCGACGCATGGCAGTGACACGAGCAAGAATTTTTTTCTGAAATCTTCTACATACATAATCAGTTCCCACTGTCGGGATACAGGCCTGCTCCAGATGAGAGAGAGTGGGCCGTAATCTAACACACTGGCTCTGGCTTAACAAACTAATGTGTTGTACCATCAACGATTGCATCACTGCTTACCATCAGGCGGGATCGCGGTCAAGCACTAGTTTATAATGTTAAATAAAGCTTATATTTGTCCCACTGCTGAGCAAATGCTTTTTTTTAATACATTATAAACTAGCGCTTGACCGCAATCCTGCCTGATGGTAAGCAATGACGCAATTGTTGATGGTAAAGCGCACTAGTTTATTAAGAGTCTATTCACTCTAGCCTTGAAGACACTCAAATTGTAGTCCGACGGAAACACCGCCGCTGGCAAATTGTTCCAGTCCCTCGATGTACGCGGTATAAGGGAGGAGGCGAAACGCTTCTTTGCTCTTCTTTCTTGAAAAGGAATTGTTGGACAAGAACAATTCCCAAATTGTCATGCCAGTAGCGTTTCTTGGGTCTGACTCAGTGATGACGTTCTTCTTGAGGACACTGTGTGACGACTTTGGCCTATTAGTCTGGATGCATCCTACAAGTGTGATCTACCCAGTCCCATTTCAGAATCACAGACTTGGCGCCAACGTTGGCGATACCTGTCTTGGAGATTATACTTACCAGGGTAGGCATCGCCAACCTTGGCGCCAAGTTTGCGATTGGGTTGTTTGGGTGTTGCGAATTTAGTTAAATGAAGTATTTAAATATGGAAATTAAATACAGCTGAATGAAATGTTAAATTAACGAGTTACTCTGGATATTTCTTTTGTGATCATTAGTTTAATTTAAATTTGATTTAGGCGACTTATTTTTCCTGTTACGAGATAAACACCTCGTTAAGGAAAACGTTAATATTATTTTATATTCCCAATACCCGCAACAGCTACTGAAGATGTTTCTTACTCAATGATGGCTTTGGATTTGTATGTGTAGACGACAGCAAGTCTAATAAACTCAATCGACCTTGAGCTTTAATACTTTAGCGATAAAGTTGAAAATCAATAAAAAAAATTACAGATTGTAGTAGCTTGATGTGATGTCGTCTGTTAGAAGGACTCGAAAATATGTAACACCTATTTGTATTAATACCGACATTCTATGCAATAAAAAAATCATATAAAGACAATCTATATACTCGTTTCTTAACAACGAATCTACCAACCAGCACTCGGCCAGAGCGGTAGATTAGGGCCCACTCCCTCTCACCGAGAGAAGGCCTGTTTCCCAATAGTGGGAACAATATAGGCTGGTTTTGCCTATAGTTATCAAAGAATTAGCATTGCTATTCAAACGTGCCAATGTTACCAAGCACTTTAAACATTGACAGTGCGATGTGGACGAATTTTTATGTCCATTGAGCTCTTCCGTTTTTTACATCTTCTTCTTCTTCTTCAGCCTATAGAGGTCCACTGCTGGACAAAGGCTTCCTCCAAGGCTTTCCACGATAACCGGTCTTGTGCTGTCCGCATCCATCGGCTTCCCGCGAACTTCACCAGTCATCGGTCCACCTTGTTGAAGGCCTCCCTACGCTTCGTCTTCCAGTACGTGGCCGCCACTCCAGAACCTTACTGCCCCATCGGCCATCGGTTCTTCGAGCAACGTTCCCCGCCCACTGCCACTTAATTTTAGCAACTCGAAGAGCCGTGTCGGAGTTTTTTTACATAGACTACTTTAATCCTTATATACGTAAGGCTTACGGATCAAAATGCAAGAAACCAGCAAAAGTCTATGTAAAATATCGAAATGTACCGCTTATAGTCTGGACCTTAGAACTAAACTATTTCACCAAAACATGAATGAAAGAGATTGTGTTACAAGCTAAAATTTAATTACTGTACAGCTTACCTTAATATAGTGCTAACTTAAGTCTATTTGGGCAGTAATATAGGTCTTCAACGTGTTCAAAGATACTGCAGCAGGTGACCGTGGGGCCACAAGAAACTAATCAATTCTGGGAAAGATTTTAGTAGACAGAAAATACAACGAGGTTTGTGCATTTTAACCATACAATTCTTCCGCTGTGAAATAGGCATAGCTCCTGATGGTAAGCAGAGATTCAATCGTTGATGGTAAAGCGCGCTAGGTTAATAAGAGCGTATTGACTCAAAAAAAAAACCGAGGTAATAGGAAGGAAGACGCCAGTTGAGCGAGGTGATGCAATGTTCAACCCAACAACATGACTGACGATGCTACGCCAGAGGAAGATTGATCTGAACACCCTCCACGACCAAACTTCCGACACAAAAACATTTGGCGCATCGTACCCGGCACACATCGTAACACAACTGCTCAGACCCGTCCTCCGTACGGCTTTGTTAAAAATTAATGAATCCAGCATTAGCGCATTCCCCGAGTAGTTATATTATTATTTGTTATATGGACCGTATCAGCTTCACACCATTTATTTTTCATAGTTATGTCATAACGACAGACAGCTGCATCATGTGTTAGTTGCCAAGGTAGGTATACAACCTCCAACAGGCTTCACCAGACATCATGCCGGAACATGACAAATTGCTCGGCGGCAAGGCTTTGCCTGGTGGGTGGTAACTTCTACCGGCAGCCGATGTTATGGGCTACTACCGAGAAGTCGTCTTCCAGTTTAATCGGATGCAGTTGAATATTAGTATTTTACATGCAACGATTCCCTATAAGGCCACCTCCATATATTGAAGTTATCTTTACAATGAATTAGCTGCGCCCCACGGTTTCACCCGCGTAGGTCTCGATATGTTTATTTTTTTATATGCTCCGCTCTTATTGGCCGGAGCGTGATGTTATATAGCCTTAAGCCTTCCTGCATTAATGGGCTATCCAACGCAAAAAGAATTTTTCAAATCGGAACATTAGTTCCTGAGATTAGCGCATTCAAATAAACAAAGTCTTCAGCTTTACATATTAGTATATATATGCAAAAACTGTCTTATTGACATAAGCGTGGTAGCTGCCAGCTGTCACGAATGTCTACTGTCAGTCACGAGTAATGGCGCGAAAAAACAAGGTGCAGAAGGCGCTTGGTGAGCTAAAGAGGTGATATATTCAGTATAGATACTGAATTAATAGGATCCTACACTCCATAGCCCAATTACTGAGTATCACGGTACCCTTTGAAAAAACTGGTAGTTATTTGTGTGAGATTTTGATATAGAATGCAGCCTTTTTGAAACAACAGCTTAGAATTCTTGCCTCGGGATATCGTGTCGTGTCTTTCTTTATGCTTCCAACAAAAATAGGGATGTTCCCTGGGTAAAAAAAAAATATTCTGTTTAGTCCGTCATTCAGATTATAGAAAAATATTGGATACGTATATTTTGTTTTATCAAATCAATAAAAATTGACAATTATAAAAGGCATCAAAGATTAGGAGTGGTGGCTGGTGACGTCACTGGCTGCTAACAAGTGTAGCGTGCAGTGACGTCACACGAGTTTTAAACGAGCTGTGTCGTCTTCATTTTTTGTTTATATGAAAAAAGAAAAAATACGTGTCTAGTATTTTCTGGTAGTCTGACTGACGGACTAATTAGTTTTTTTAGTCAAATAAATATTTTTGTTTTCTGATTTTTATTTTTACTTCTGATTTTGTGATTATTGATTATTTTTATACATTTTTGACATTTTGATGATTACGAATTTTTTGAACGTTATTAATTTCTATTTATCTCATTTTGTGTAGTGTATGGACGTGTGTCTGAAATAAAATGATTATTATTATTAAATACCTTATTCCTTATCTGTTGACTCGCTAACGCTTTAGTTGCTTCTATGGCCCAACAGTGAAAGAGGCCAGGCTGCATCCATTAGTACAGGTGGCGTTGGTAATTTGCATTCTGGATCGGCACAATTCAAGTCTCCTGGCAGTCTCATACAGAGCTGATGCTCTTTCTGCTGACACCCTGCGGTTGAGGTTTTTGGTGAAGAATTTAAACCAATTCGTTGTGGTTTTTGTTAGGGGTTTGTGATGGTTGCTAGTTTCAAAGTAATGAGGTTTGAGGTCTTGTTATCTTCATACTAGTCTAGTACAGTATATGCGGAAGAAACTTTGTTTTTTGCTTTGTTGTATTTCGGCTGATGAGAGAATGTCTTCTTGACACCTGTTCATTTTATAGAATTTAATATCTATTATACTCTGTCTATTAGGTAAACCATTTTTGACAGATAGGATATGTGATTGTAGCAACACACAATCCATTTATTGACGTTCATTAATACATAAACTTAGTTAAACTAAAGTTACCATAAGATTTTTAAAAATCTCATTGTTCGAGTTTTAATCGAACACTCAGCGAAAATGAATAATGGCATAGAAGGCAAATAGACCCCCTGGGTCCAATAGGTCCTGTGCTGCTGGGGAGTTTGTTCCGCCACTTCTTCTTCCCAGCGAAAACACTAGAAAGTGTCTATGGGTCGGCGTTTTGGGGGACTGTCTTATGTTATATTGACGTTCAAAAAGCGCTGATTCTCAGCCTAATTTCAATAAATTACTTTTGATTTTAATTTTAAATTGACGTAGGTTTGGGGAATAGTGTCAAAATATTGTTCGACGTAACTTGGAACGGCATAGGTCGAGGACTGTCTGTAATTTAAAACGTTCTAAATCTAGCCACAGTCTCATCTTGGCGGCAAATAAACGTCAAAAACTTGCTAAAATGTAGGGAAACTCAAGTACTTTTTGACAGATTGAAATTGAGATCAGATTGTGAACTTTCTTGAAGTTAGGAGAATTGCCCTCCTGATATCAAGCAATGGATAACATAACATTGTCAAACTTTTAAGTTTGGAATACGAGTTATTTGTCTACTTTTGTATTGAATAGACCATTTTTCCATCGTTGTTCGTTCTTCCTCATATGAACAACGTTCGAAAGCGGTGAAACTCCATGAATGATATCAATGGTTTTAGTAGGATCAACTACAAGAGCAGCCTGGACCGCCTCCGTGGCGTAGCCGTAGCGAACGCGGCCGCTGTGGAAGGAGGCGCGGGCAAAGACTGATGCCTCCTGGGTCAGGGTTGCGGGTTGGTTAAACAAAAAGCGTGGCCCTGGCCGTCGCACAGGCAAGTGAACGCGTGTGGGTTTTAGTCAGTAAAAGTCTGACACGCCCTTTCGCTGCGCCCAGAGCGGGAGAAGTCATATGATGATTTCCCATCCCAACAAAAAAAAAAAGGAGGCACGGGTTCAATCCCCGCGCAGTGCAAATTTTTGTATGCAGGAATGGGAATATTAGCACTGGTCTGGTCGTGCCTCGGAAAGCACGTTAAGCCGTTGGTCCCGGTTGCCATACGAACATCTAATGGCAGGCGTTACGGCTTGTTGGAGCCCTCAAAAGTCCAACGATTGGGCTAATGCCTTCGGGTTGTGGAGATCAGACGGCAGTCGCTCCACGGAAAATATCGAAGTTTAGCCAAAATCAGCAGTTAGACTGGTAAAGCGGACTCCAGACTCCAAAGCTGAAAAAGCTTTGAATGCGACTTGGATTAAAGCTGAGATGATGATGATGAACTACAAGAGCTGCCTTGTCTAGAGAATTCAGTATTAATTAATTAGTAACAATCACAATAATGCATTATAATTAATAGACGGTTGCCTATTAAGGTAATGATTCACTATCTATGTACAGAAGTAGGTATCGTATAGGTAGATATCTAACGTAATGCGATTTTTAATCAATTATGCTTATGACCTATGGTTAACCTATATCAAGTCTGAAGGAATACCTTTGCTTCCGTTAATACTGGGTTTTGTTTAAAGGAGATGTTTCATTTTGGGCCACCGCAATGTACGCTATATAGATAAAAAGGAAAAAAATAAAAGATTTTCATAAAAATACTACTAAATTAATTTGAATAAAAATACAAGTATATATAATTAATTGTTTGAAACGGTTTTTTAGTGAGATAACCCTTTAATAAGGTAGCCATGACACTGGTTATGACGTGTGATTGGCGACTTTGACAGTTCTATTTTCCCGTTGTGTTCGTGTAGAGTGTTGATTTGAGTTGATTGTATTTATTTAATGGGCCGTATGTTCGGAATTCATGTTTCGTTTTTTTCGCAATCATATGGTAGATAATATAGCGATGATAGCCTTGGATACATGACACGTCAATCAAATCTCACTGTCAAAATCTTATTTCGCTTATTGCTGACCACCATATTTACTAGTAGTTGTGTTGCACTCCTTGGCTGAGTTAAATTGAATCTGTATAAAAACTAAGCCAAAATGTAGGAAATTAACATTAAAAACAGTTAACCATAGCGTAACTATACCTAGCATTAAGTGTAGGTACAATGTGCTGGCCCAGGCTCCATATATTTCTGAAACATCTCCTTTCGCTTACTTACCGGTAAGGTAACACAACACACTATCAGTAGCAATGGATTTCATTTTGATAGTTCAGCAACATACATTGCGTTATTTCCGTTGTTAGGTTGACATTTTTGGAACATAAAGAGCAATGCATTAGTAATATGCTTCAAAATACCTTATTCACTACTTGATTTATGCGGTAGAAAAGACCAGGTGAAACGCATCGTCCGGATAGTAGTGGTGTCAACAACGTAAGGGTGGAAACTCGCCGTACGTCGGGTCGTCCGGTGATGGAACGGAGATGGGGGAATTAAAGCATGCAATTCCTTTATTAATGGGAGTAAACGTAACCATGATTTAAATAAATTTAAATAAATAGTAAATATATTTGTAAAATCTTAACAACGTGAAATAAATATAATTTATAAAATTACTAGCTTTTTAGATTTCTCCACGAGAATAGCAAATATTTCCGCGATAAAAGGTAGCCTATGTCCTTTCTCAGGGTCTAAAGATTGTCTGTGCCAAATTTCATCAAAATCGGTTGAGAGGTTTAAGCGGGAAAGCGTAACAGACAGACAGACGTAGTTACTTTCGCATTTATAATATTAGTATGAATTTCATGACAGTCATCTATAAAACCTATGAGGAATCCATAAATATAGTGGTTTTCGAGGGCATATAGGTAGAAAGATTAAAAATTATACATACTAAAATTCGCCCGTACTAAACTTTTTTGTTGTTTTATTTATTTATTTATCCATTTATTTCAGGCATCAAGGTCCCATATAAACATATAAAATACTATATTAACATAAAAACTTAAAATAATATAAATACATATAATACAACATTATTAAATAAATCTAATGTACACGAAGTGTCGGCGTCGTGTTTCGTTGACTGGTGTCACGTAAGTAGCTGGCCACGAAATCGGCGGTACACAACACCTGATGATGTGGCGGAACACGTACCAAAAAAGACTTGCAATTCGTGCTGTGACGCGGCTCCAACCTCTCGACCCTTAAAGTCCAGTTGGTCTTGATGCGCAGATACTTCACGATCTCCTCAACCTTCGTAGAGTGGTGCAGTCTGGACACATATAGCACCGTCGTCGGTACTGCTGGACGCAGCAGCATGTCGGGTCCTGTCAGAGCTGTACTACACTGATTCCGACAAGGGGGCTTCTTCTTCTTCTTCACTACCATAATGAAACCATCCTTGTCGCACGTGTCCTTTGCTGGACCCTGCCTTTTCAGAACTTGCTTTGGTTTTGACAAGTTTCGTTTACCCCCTTTTGTATTATCCACTTGTTCTACCTGCGAGTTTTATGAGTCAACAGGCGTTTTAGCGGCTACAATTGCTGCGTAGGCTCGTGTCGGGAGTTTGATCGTGGAGGGTCTCAAGATCAATCTCCCTCTGGAGCAGCATCATTGGTCGTGTTGTTGGGTTTAACATTGCATCACCTCGTTCAAATACCATCTTCCTTCTTATTCACTCAGTTTTTTTTTTTACATATTATAAACCAGCGCTTGACCGCAATCCTGCCTGATGGTAAGCAGTGACGCAATCGTTGATGGTAAAGCGCACTAGTTTATTAAGAGCCTATTCACTCTAGCCTTGAAGACACTCAGTTTTTTTAGTTAATAGTTTCTTAATAAACTAGCGCACTTTACCATCAACGATTGCATCACTGCTTACCACCAGGCGGGATTGCGCTCAAGCCCTATGTTATAAATATTTATATACAACGTTATTTTTTGTTTAAGCGAAACCTGAATATAGTTGTTTTACACCATGTTATATTTTTTCCCAAATATATTTATAGTGAGACCGCAGAGTGGATACCGAGCGGTAACGATGGATCCCAGCTGACGCCAGAGGTCAACGCCCGCGCTAGCCCGTCCGTACGGACCTTTGACCATATTTTTGTTGGGACAACCAAGTAGAGTAGCAAGCTCAAAACTTGATGGTTTTTCATTACATATTTTTGAAATTTTGTATATAGATTCTTTACTTAAAAATACTGGACACGTGTTTGTGGGTTCGCATAAACAAAAAATAATATTGTATAAGTATACAAAATCTGAATTCTGTACGAGAAGCGGACCTACCTAACGTCATAAATCTAGACTTGAAATAGGTTTCGCAATTGATATTGGCAAGGTTGGCATTTAAGTAGCTATATAGGGTCAAATCAATTTGTTAGCGTAAGCTCGAAGACGTGAGGTGGGTATGGATGTGATGTGTAGCGATATTAAACACGATTCTCTTGTTCAAAAACTTAAGTTAAGGGCATCTGTTTCTTTCCATTTCATTAGGATAAGGATAGAAGATAACATTTTAGTAAGAAAACAACGTGGCGAGCGCCGCCCTATTTTCGCGCCATTGTTAACTTTTATCTGCATCCATAAATAAAATTGTTTTGAAAATGAGTAAATCAGTCATAATAGCGAAATGGACAATACCTTAATGCCTCCTAAAATGAGAGAAATATCTATGGAGACCACAAAAGAATTGGAAATTACTGTAATTCTTAATAAAGTTTACATGACGGTTTTTTGTATTTATTTATTTCCAGATCACAGAAAAAGTTTTGTATGCCCCTTTCGCAAAAAGCTATTGTAATACTCGTGTTGATTTGCGTGCAAATTCGCGATCTATTGTGCCACTCAGCATCGCTTCGTGGCACAAACTATCACTTATATTACAATAGCTATCATTGCTTGACAGTGGCATAAATGACTATTCCAATTATTAAGTTATAATAAAAAATCCCAATGCGCTTGCAATCAAACTACCAGCGAGGCAGTCAATCTATTATTACGTGTTTGATCCAATTGAATTACTGATCATCCTCACCTGCCTCGCCTTTCCCCAACTAAGTTGGGGTCGGCTTGCAGTCTAACCAGATTTAGCTGAATACCAGTACCTATATTAATATACCAGTATTTTTAGTTTTTTTTTAGTAGTAGGCTCAAGGCCACTCAAAGGGCAATGGAGAGGGCTATGCTTGGGGTTTCACTGCGTGATCGAATCAGGAATGAGGAAATCCGCAGAAGAACGAGAGTAACCGGCATAGCCCAAATAATTGCAACACTAAAGTGACAGTGGGCCGGGCACATTGCCCGTAGGACCGATCCCAATGGGGCCAACGGGTTCTCGAGTGACGACCACGCATTGGAAGACGCAGCGTGGGTAGCCCTGACAAGGCGGACCGACGACCTGGTGAAGGTCGCGGGAAACCGCTGGCTGCGGGAGGCGCAGGACCGGTTGTCGTGGAGAAACTTGGGGGACGCCTATGTCCAGCAGTGAAATGCTGATGATGATGATGACCAGTATTTTACCTGGTAATCTGACCTCCGCAACCCAGTCACTGTTGAAGGAGTACCTACAAACGCCACAAAAATGAACAACGCGTCATACTGACGTCACACGAATTCTACATCTCGCAATCAGAGTTTACCGTGCAATTAGTATACCTACATACAACTTGCCAATTTCAACTATTGGGCAAGTGGCCAACCAGACATAACACCGTCTTCTATGGAGGATGAGTCAACTTTACTCCCTGTTCCTCATACCTCCACACTGTGTAACACGATACCTCTTAGTAAAATTTTTCTGATTATGAAGACTACCTGAAACCACTTTCAAAGATGTACGAATGATGGCCGGGACCAACGGCTTTACGTGATTTTCGAGGCACTGAGGGGTAAAGATGGTCACCATTGGTCATTGATGGTCATTCAGAAACCAGCCGCAGCAAGTGTAGCTTAACCTGATCGAACGCACTGCAGCTATTATTATTTAGCTACGGATCCCTGGGTATATTTTTTTCTTTTTTTATATAATTGTAAACTAGTGCTTGACTGGTATCCTGTCTGATGGTAAGCAGTGATGCAATCGTTGTTGGTAAAGCGCGCTAGTTTATTAAGAGCCTATTCTCTCAAAAAAACTGAGTGAATAAAAAAAGAGACAGCCATTGTGCGAGGTGATGCAATGTTAAATCCAACAACACGACCAACGATGCTGCGTCAGAGGGAGATTGATCTGGAGACCTTCCACGACCAAACTCCCGAGACAACAACATTTGGCGCATCGTATCCGGCACACATCGTAACACATCTGCTCAGACCCGTCCTTCGTACGGCTTCACTAGACATCAAGCCGGAACACGACGAATCGCTTAGCAGATACTGTCTGGTGGGTGGTAACTTCTGCCGGCAGCCGATGTTATGGCTGACTTATGACCAGGAAACATTTCCTCGGTGGCAATATTTCCTTGGTGATGTCTTCGGTATGGAAGATTCTCGAACCATGATGTCGCCTTGCACTACCATGTTCCTACCTTCTGCAAACACATGTACCTACGCCATCAATCATATTGTAAGTTGTGGTGTCGACAACGCCATATGCGAACAATGCGTCATACTAATATTACGCAAATCCTGTATCTCACAAGCAGAATTTCCCGCGCAACTAGCATACATACAACTTCTCAACATCAACCGCCTGGTCGGAGGATTCTTACGTTTCTATGAAGGATGACTAATTTTTACCTTTAGTATGAGGACAAGGGTGTAAAATTAAATAAATTGTTGATTAAGTAATCATTAGCTTAATTATAGGAAATAGTCCCGAAATTTTATATAATGTAAGAGAGAATCAACTCAACTTAAAATGTTAAATTAAAATATCAGGTTAAATGAAAATTTCCTCAGTATTAATGGATTGGTTTGAAAGAAGATACGATTAATTATATCTAATCTTAGTTTAGCCGTTCAGATTCTCTGGAGTAGACTAAAAATTTATGTTTAGACACTTACATATGTTTACTTTTTATCCTGATATTCCTACGGGGTCGAGACTTACGCGGGTGGAACTGCGGGATACAACTAGTAATAAATATTATCAATAGAAGTAGTTAATACAAGTAAAAAACTTAAGTTACAAGCAACTAAGTTCTTACCCGCTAAAACGAAAACCATGCTTGTGGAGACTCTGTTTTTTCCTATAATCGATTATGGTGACGTGTGATACTTTGAACTGAATGCGGCTTTGCTGAATAAGCTTGATAGATTAGACCGGTCAGACTACAAGCCGACCCTAACATGGGAAATTTCTAGGCAAGCGATGATGATGATGATGTAAGTCAGTTGAATCAAACACGTCATAGTAGATTGACTACCTTGTTGGTGCAATTTGCAAGCGCATTAGGAATTTTTAGTGACAGTTCATAATTTGGAAGTTGACGGTCCCTCGTGTCTCAGAAAGCACATAAAACCAATAGGAGTAAGGGAGTATGTTTTTCGTTTAAACATATCTCTGTTCAAACGAGTAAAAAAGTAAGAAACAAAAAACTTTTATTTGCGGTAAACATGACGCAAAATTTACAATAAAATAAGAAATAGTTGAGGAACATGCGTCACACAAAACGGCTATCGCTCAGCATTATGCTGCGACCCTATGCAAAATAGAGCACATCGATGGTTTTCAGCGACAGCCGGAAACGAATCTGTGTTTACGCACACATTTGTGCACTATGTCTCCTGCTGCGTACCTAGCCAATCTCCATCGAGATTGGCCACTGTATCCTGTACCAATCTCAATCAGTCGGGAGGCCTATTAACTGCGAATTTCCCCAAAGAAAAACATCTAAACTGCATTCAAGAGTTGTCTATCATGCATATTGATACTGATCTTAAATGCGCTTTTTCTGTTTAGTTTAATAAGCGAAATTGTTCATAAAGGATGCATAATCGAAGAGCAGCGGTTGCCGAGTGTCAGAGGTCCCGATTCACGAGTTTTGGTTCTTGGGTAACAATCCAGTCAGACATTGTTTTATATAAAAATATTTTTTCATTGCTATTCTCAAAATGGTGAAGAAAAAATAAAAACCCAGCATGTCCTAGAACCAGAATTTCGAAGAAATGTGACATCTTGCAACACGCTCTGGGTCAGCGTGGCAGATTACCGCCCACTTGGAGAAGAGAGGAGGTGTTTCCCAGCAGATATGATAAGCTAATTATGCTAGAAGTTAACATTACTTTATTTACAGTTCAAGCCATGAATTTTTGTAAAAACTATCTCATAAATGTTCCAAAATTTTGCCTATATTTACGTTAGGTGTTCTAAAATCGTCAGTGTACACACGTACCGGACTGTATGCGCTGACTACTGATGTGTTAAAGTGTTATTGAAACTGTTGCCTGCATTTCATATTAAAACAATATTATTTTAGTTTTTCAGTTGCAGTTCGGGGTTCGGTCTTCTCTCTAATTCAGCGAATGAAGATACGGTACCGTCGGAAAGCAAGTGTAGCTTAACCTGATCGAAAGCATTGTGCAGCTGTTATTATTTAGCTACGGATCCCTGGGTATATATTTTCTTTTTTTTTTATATAATTGTAAACTAGTGCTTGACCGGAATCCTGCCTGATGGTAAGCAGTGATGCAATCGTTGTTGGTAAAGCGCGCTAGTTTATTAATAGCCTATTCTCTCAAAAAACTGAGTGAATTAAAAAAGAGACGGCCGTTGTGCGAGGTGATGCAATGTTAAATCCAACATCACGACCAACGTTGCTGCGCCAGAGGGAGATTGATCTGGAGACCGTCCACGACCAAACTCTCGACACAACAACATTTGGCGCATCGTATCCGGCACACATCGACAAAACAGACAAAAACAGTACACCCTATAAATTAGAGAACATAAATATGAATATTTTACTAAGGGTACCACAATGGACGGTCTTATCGTTAAGAGCGATCTTTTACAGACAACCTTTGGAGGGAATACTCTATTTTCACAAAATGTTTATCTTCGTCTCCAAACCTCAAACTACGTCTGTTTATCTAGAAACTAATAATAATAATAATAATAATTACAGCAAATGTCAACATCATATTTTTTTATCAATATAAGAAATAATATTTATATCAGTTTTTTATCTCTATTCTGTGAAATATTTAACAATAACCGAAACCCAAAGTTGAAACAGTTTAGAAAATTTATAAAGAGTATATACATTTATCTGCAATAATAAAAATACCGAATCATTGGAGGTGACATCTGTCATGTCACTTCGGACACAGCCATGCAAAACAGTGAACAAACAATTATGAAACAATAAATATGAAATGTTGACACGATCTGCCGCTCGACGTGCACGCCCACCATCTCCGGACTCGTCGCTCAGCTCCGCCTCGCCGCCGCCGGTCTCCAGCCCCACTGTGAACGCTGTGATGACACCGGCCGCTGTAGTTGCGTCGAGCTCGAGCGACGAGTATTTCTCTCCGCCAACGACGCCACCACCTGCTCGCCGACGGGGAGGACGCCGGCCGCCGGACCGCTTAGGACCTCGAGGCCCATCGGCTTCTGACAGGGTCCCAGCTCCCGGCGGAAGTGTGCAGCGCATGAGATGGACACAATCCATCAACGAAAATGTCATGCGCTCATACTATGGGGCTACAGAGGGAGGGAATAACCTGACCGCGTACCGTGTTCGAATGCTCTCTCTTTTCAGGTGCTTGAGCCAGCTGTCAACGTGTCGGCGCAACGACTGTCGGATCAGGTGCGGGTCATCCAGCGTAACCATATGCTGGATGATGTGGTACTTTATCGCCTACGCCTCGAGTCACGGAATAGTCATGTTACGCCTGCTTCGTCACTGGTCGCGGTACAATTTAACAGTGTTTCACCGCGACCCAACCACGTTGATGAAGAGGATGATGATAGGGCTATATCCGTGAGTCCCCAGTGCAATGAAAAATTGAGGAGCGCTTTGGAGGATGCTTTCCGTGAGTACCGCTCTATTCCGCCTGAACTTAGACCACGTTTGCCTCGATTGCCCATGCATAAAAAAAAACAAGGCGCTGGTGTGTGCTCTAGACTCTCAGCTGTCTAATTATTTAAAGGACAGCAAAGATCTGAATGATACGCATTCAATCTTGTACTGTGGAGCTGTTGCGATATGTCGTGTGGCTCATGTCAAATTCCCAGATAATGACAGAGCCACACGACCAAAATCAGCTGTACCAGCTTGGCAGTGCAGGATTGAACGTCGTATCGGAGAGACTAGAGCACTCATTGGCAAGCTTATTAGCTTCAGGGAGGGCAATACACGTCCTAGAGTGATGCGCTTTGTGAGGCGGGCGTTCTCGGGGACTGATACTAGTACTCGAGACTATTTGTTCCGCGTCACAGAGCGCATCGACTTTTTTAAGCAGAAGATTTATGCATGGGCAAACCGTATTCGTCGGTACAGGCGAAGAGTTGAGCGGTATTCTCAGAATCGCAATTTCCAAAGCGATGAAAGGCGGGTCATTAGAGCTTGGGAGCGATCAGACCAAGGTGTCACTGACACGTGCCTACCGGATGATGATGCCACGTGTTCATTCTGGCGCAATATCTGGTCGGTGCCTGTCAGTCACACCGAAGGTAGTTGGACTCGGGTTGTTGAGCGAGCCTGCGATCCAGTACCAGAAATGGGGGCCATTACCATCTGCCCCCAAGATGTAGCTCGTGCAGTCCGTCCGTTGCCTAATTGGAAGTCTCCAGGGCCGGATGGGCTGCACAACTTTTGGATCAAATGGTTTTCCAGGTCGCACGCTCGCTTGGCATCTCAATTCCAGACTGCTTTAGAGTCTGGTTCGCTACCCCAGTTTCTAACAACTGGAGTAACCCACCTGCTCCATAAATCAGGTAGCACCGCGGAACCCAGAAATTATAGGCCGATCACGTGTTTACCGACGGTCTATAAAGTTCTTACATCCATTTTGAAATCTAAAATTAACACGCATATTGACAGCAACTCCATCATGTCTGCCTCTCAAAATGGATGTAGGAGCGGGTCCCGCGGTACTAAGGAGCTACTCCTCATTGATATGGCCATTAGCCAACAGGTTCGTCGTTCCTGAAA
Organism: Sesamia nonagrioides; assembly: GCA_017933935.1. Taxonomy (NCBI): domain Eukaryota; kingdom Metazoa; phylum Arthropoda; class Insecta; order Lepidoptera; family Noctuidae; genus Sesamia; species Sesamia nonagrioides. Next base: position 412,104 of record JADWQK010002379.1, on the reverse strand, counting down.
GGATCTGTCGACATGTTGGATAGATTATAAGAAGGCCTATGACTCAGTGCCACATACATGGCTCATGCGGGTGCTGGAGTTGTATAAAGTGGATGCAACTCTACGCACCTTCCTGATGACGTGTATGAGGACATGGAGGACAGTCCTTCGCTATCCAGGATGTCGAAATATTCAGAGGAATAGCGAACCGATAAGGATCGAGCGAGGTATATTTCAGGGCGATAGTTTGAGTCCACTTTGGTTTTGCTTAGCACTGAATCCTCTAAGCACACTATTAGAGGATTCAGGTCTAGGCTATCGGTTGAGGAGAGGTGGTCAGGTTATATCGCACCTCCTCTACATGGATGACCTGAAACTTTTTGCTCGCACCGATTCACAACTGAAGGAGCTACTGAAAATTACTGAAACTTTCAGTAGCTCCATCAGGATGGAATTTGGTGTGGACAAATGTGCAGTCATGCATGTAAAGCGAGGAGAGATTATGGAATCCGTGGGAACCCAACTCACGAGTTCCATAAACCTTAGAGCCCTCTCCGCATCCGAAACCTATAAGTATTTGGGTATGTCGGAAGCGTTGGGTATCAATGTTACTGACATGAAGCAATCGTTGAAGGAACGCTTCTTTGGCCGCCTGAAAAAAGTACTTAATAGTCTTCTATCAGGTGGAAACAAGGTGCGCGCTTTCAACGGTTGGGTCATGCCGGTATTGATGTACTCTTTCGGCATACTCAAATGGACTCAAACCGAACTCGACGCCCTGGATAGGAGAGTCCGTACACTGCTGACTGCAAATCGATTGCATCACCCACGGTCATCGGTTATGAGGCTGTATATCCCGCGAAAATGTGGAGGTCAAGGCTTTTTAAACGCTAAGACACTCCACAATCGTGAGATATGCAGTCTCAGAGAATATTTCCTAACAACCGACGTGGGAATGCATCGAGATGTGGTCGCAGTTGACAAGGGCCTCACTGCGCTCTCCTTGGCGAAAGAGAACTGGCGCAAACCAGTAGTGCTTGACACCAATGATCGCATGGAGGTATGGAAGAGCAAGGAGCTTCACGGACGCTTTTTCAAAGCCCTACATGGGCCTGATGTAGACTTACAAGCGTCCGTGGCCTGGCTACGATTCGGTGACCTTTTTGGGGAAACCGAAGGTTTTGTATGTGCAATTACGGACGAAGTTATGATGACGAACAATTACCGGAGATTTATTGTGAAAGACGGCACAGTTGACATCTGTCGGGCATGTCACCGGCCGGGGGAATCAATAAGGCATATTATCTCCGTGTGTTCTCGTCTAGCTAACGGAGAGTACTTGCATAGACACAACCTTGTAGCCAGGATCATTCATCAGCAACTTGCTCTTAAATACAACCTTGTGGAATCGGAGGTGCCGTACCACAGGTATACGCCCGACCCAGTTCTCGAAAATGACCATATCACATTGTACTGGGATCGATCCATCATCACTGACAGGACTATTATTGCCAATAAGCCTGATATAGTGCTGGTGGATCGATCAGAGCGGCGTGCAATGATTGTTGACATAACCATCCCACATGATGAGAACCTCGTGAAAGCTGAGAAGGATAAACAAATCAAGTATCTTGACTTGGCTCACGAGGTTGTCGACATGTGGGAAGTGGATTCAGCAATCATTGTACCGATAGTCGTGACAGCCAATGGTTTAATAGCCAAGAGCCTCGACCAACACCTCAGGAGGCTCTCGTTAGGCAGCTGGATCAAGGGCTTGATTCAGAAAGCGGTACTGCTGGACACGGCTCGCATCGTCAGGAAGTTCCTCTCTCTGGAGCCCTGACCGCCGGTAGCTTGGACCCTGTTCCCGATACCGGTGGGCTACTATTTTTTATATTTTTAAATGTTTTTTTTTATTTATTTATATATAAATATTTAAAAATGTAAAAAAATATGTACATATAGAAAAATAAAGAGAATAATAATTACTTTATTGAGCAAAAAACGTACATAGATAAAGTTTGCAGGTACATGCCTTAAAGAAACTAACAATAGATACAAGAAGAGAGAATAGAATAAAGGTAATTTTCTATGTAACAAAACAATAAATCCTGCCTCCTAAACTAGGGAATACCTGTATCTTAGGAGACAGTAATTCGATCCGAATGAGTTGAACTGTACAATACATATCGGGCCCTTGGTTTCGATTATCGATGTTAGTTCAAATCCTATCTTAACAAATAAATATATCTTTATATATATAATTCTGCTGTACGTGTGTATGTCATTGAACTCCTCCTAAACGGCTTGACCGATTTTAATGAATTTTTCTGTATGCGTTTGAGTGGCGACCTGAATGGTTTAGATTCACAAATCAGCCCGGCAGATGGCGCTGATCGCTTGAAGAAGCATGTGATCTCGGAAACGGCCCTAACGATTTCGCTGAAATTTAATATGTGGGGGTTTTCGGGGACGAGAATCTGATCTAGCTCAGTTTTATGTCTGGGGAAGCGCATATTTTCGAGTTTTCTCTTTCGCAATATTTCACGCATAATATGGGCGCTAATTTCACGCGGCTTGACATAGCGGCTGTAGCGTAGGTGATAGTGGTATGGTCTACTCGCGGTGGCTGGTGTTCCTCGGTTCAAACCCGGGCAATCACAAGTTTTTTTTTGTTTTAGACAAGTTTATAGTTTTTTTAAAAATGTTGTAGTTACTTAAAAAGAAAATTGTACATAAGAACTAAAAGGGGAAAAAATAAAAAAAATATTTTCATTTTTTTTTATTTAACTATTATTGTACTAATGAACTAAAAGAGAAAAAAATAAATAGAAATAAATAAATATTTAAGATTTTTTAATTAACTTTAGGAGACTGAAACAAGAGCTCTAGGGGTAGAGAGAGGTATGATATCTTTGTTACAAATGTAGATGACAATGCTTTCCCTGGGTATATTCCTAAATCTGCTGTACCTGTGTACGTCACTGAATTCCTCCTAAAGGGCTAGTCCGATTTGAATGAAGTCTATGTATATAAATGAAAGTCGTGATAGTTACTCTATTTATAACTCAAGAACCGCTTAATCAGTATGGCTCAAAATTGCTATGGAGAGAGATAAGAACTGGGAGAAGGATACACATAGGATACTTTTTATCCCGTTCCCGTTGTTCCCGTCGTTCCCGTGTGACGTGACATGGAATAACAAAACAACTCAGTCAAAATATAAGTCAGCGGTTCATTTTTTAAAAATGGTACAAACACACTGCTGCACTACTCAGCATATTAAAAAAAATCTTACCGATTGAATGTTGATGCATTCATTTAAAGCAAGGAATATAAATACTATCTGCCGGTTTAATTTTTTTAATAAAAGCCCCAAAGCAAACTTCAACTTCAAAATTTCTAATATTGTATTGCTGTGCCATTTACCACTTCACTACATACTATAAAACAAAGTTACCTTCTCTTTCCCTATGTTCCTTTGTATGATTAAATCTTTAAACTGCGAAACAGATTTTGATGAGGTTTCTTTTAATAGATATAGTAATTAAAAAGAAACGTTTATATGTATAATAACATCCATTAAATTGTGGAGAAACACTATCCCTCGCCCACATGTGGGAGTGATGAGAGGAGGCATAACTCTGTTGCCGCGAAAAATCGCAGTACAGCGGACAGAGCTCCGGCGGGGTCTCATGGCGACATGGAAAGTGTGATTGTCGCAATCCAGCACTGAGTACGCCGCAATAGCGGCGGTATGTCCTCTCTTTGAGGAGTAGCTAAAGAGGCGCCACGGCGTCCTCACCTTCCGACTGACGTAGGTCCTCACCGGACACGGCTGTTTCGGGAGGTTCCTGCTCCGTATAAGGCGGGAGGAAACGCCAGGGTGACCACTGTGTGCATCACCCTGAGGACACGGTGGAGCCTAAGGTGGAGGTCTGCCCGGCTTGGATAGAGCTTAGCCGTGTTCTGTTCCGAACCTGGTCCGGGTTGACAGGGTTACGGGTTGATTAAAAAAGAAACCATGGCACTGGCCGTTGCACAGGCAAGTGAAGGAACACGGGTGGGTTTTAGTCAATAAAAGTCTGACACGCCCTTCCGCTCCGCCCAGAGCGGGAGAGGTCACTTGATGATTTCCCATCCACAACAAAAAAAAACTGAAGAAGAGCAAGAAATTGCACTTGAAGGCGCAGCCTTAGTATGGCTCGACTTCGTGCTTCTCACTCACCAGAGCAAAGGGAGGCAGCCCGTGAAATGGCTCGGTTGGCAATGCGAAATCGTCGAGCAAACCTCAGAGATCAAGCGCCAGATAATTTACGAAACACAAGAAGAAATTCATCAAATACTGATTTGAATCGGGCAGCGTTTCAATACGCATATAATATAGCGCAATGGCGTTCGCATTGGGCCAATGGATGTTGTTTGTGAGTATTGTAGCACATTAAAGATTTCCGGAGAATCGCCAGGATTGTGCTCCCAAATAAAGAATCATTGAATAATAATATTCATTTATTTAAAATTATCCTAATTTAAAAAGTAGTCATGTGATATTGCCTTTAAGGCGGAACGAAGTTCGCCGGGTCAGCTAGTATATATATATATATCATAGAAATAAAAAGGTAAATTAAGGTTAGTAAAGTTATTACATGTTTAATTACAAAAATAGGTATAAACATTCAATCCCAATTTATTTGAGTCTGGAGTAGAGAAAGTACCTATGTGTGTTCGTAAGTGTAATGTAAGTTTTGTTGGATAGTGTATGTGTTATGTGTTGATTGTTATATGTAGTGTTTCGAGTTCCAAATTGAATAATGTTTTGTTATTCGGTAATTGTTAAGCGATGTATTCCAATAGGGATTCAGTGTTATTGTAGTCCTGCTGAATGAGCCAGTCCTTAATTTTAGTTTTCAAGTCGAATTTATTTAGGTTTATAATATTTAGTTTTTGTTGTACAATTTTGTATACATGAGAACTTAACACGTAGTATTGATGTTTTGCAAAAGAGGTTTTGTGTTGTACACTCGGGGCAACATATGTACGCTTGCAAGGGTCAGGTAGGAGTAGACCGCCATGGACTCTGAGAACAGATCGCAAAACAAACAGCTGACGTACCGTCAGAACTTTGCAGTCAGAATAGAGCTTTGCTGTGGGGTATCTAAAAGGTTTCCCGATCATCACCTTTAGCACAGCTCTCTCTCTCTCTCTCTCTCTCTCAAACTGTATTGTCATCATGTCCTATTCAAAACAGACGTAACATTTGCTCTAACTAAGGCACTGCTGTTACAACCTACGTCACTTTATTGACACTGACAAATTGTTCCGCCTCAAATGTATCCCTCATAACTTACTGTTTTCGTTTCATTTACAGATTTAAGTAATAAAATGTTAAGAGAATGTGTTTTAGGATCAGTCGGGGTTGAACGATGAAGAATGTGGCTGTAATTTTTAATTCTCTGGTAAGTGGACTATAAACCAAACAAGCCGCCAGAAGCTATTCTTCCAATTAAGTGGGGACTCAGGGACTCTAGTGCCGAGGAATTTGGAAAATAGGTATTTGAAGAAACTATTACCGATGCGATGCTTCCAACCTCTCCCGGTAAAGTGCGAAAAGGACAGTTGCAGCTCAGGCTGATTTTATTTACAAAAACGTTGACCAAAAGACGTTTCGTATTCCGCTGTTTTCTTTTTCAAAACATAACAGGTCCCAATTATTTTTGTATCAACATTTAGAGAAAATGTATACCTATGCTTCTATTTTCTTTTTCGTAAAAAACATATCACGTTTATCTAATAGTCAACTGAACATCATAGTAAAAATGGGTTATTTTTCGCGATTTTGAAGTATCATATCTCTTTTATTAATTAAGTTTCGGAAAAAATCGAATGATAGGGGTACGTATAATCACGGTGTCAAATTGTAGAAAAAAAAGCCCCAAAAACATTATATATAAAAATAAGTACCTAATATTTTTACAAAAAAATATTATTTATATTAGAAATTACCTGTGGCGGTCTTTCCATCTGATCATAATTTTAGTGTCTTCAATGGTATAGTGAACAAGCTCTTGATAAACCAGTGTGATTTACTATCACAGCTCAAAATCAGGCGGGTTCGTGGTTAAGTAATAAAAAATAATGCAAGTTAAGTTTTCGTTGGTTAGAGTTCTTGTAAAGACCATCAAAACTATACCCATCGTGTCCAGAAGTACTGGTTTCATGCTGCTGCCTTACACTGCCTCCTTACATGTACCTACGTCGAGACTCTTGCACATGGGAAGATATACAAAAATTTTATCGCCTTTCTGTATTATGCAATTAGCTGCCACCACTATCGTACAATCACCTATCAGTAGCAATGGGTTTCATTTTGACAGTTCAACAATATTCATTGCGTTCTTTACGTTGCTGAGCAGACACACTTTTTGAACAGATGGAGCAATGGATTAGCAATAAGCTTCGAAATTATTCCAACTGATAGTAATAGTGTGTTACGTAATTAGGGTGCAGGTCAAAGTACTTATTATCCATACTAATATTATAAATGCGAAAGTAACTCTGTCTGTCTGTCTGTCCGTCTGTCTGTCTGTCTGTCTTTCTGTCTGTCTGCCTGTCTGTCAGTTACGCTTTCCCGCTTAAACCTCTCAACCGATTTTGATGAAATTTGGCACAGACATTCTTTAGACCCTGAGAAAGAACATAGGCTACCTGTTATCCCGGAAAAATTTGATATTCCCTAGGGAAATCTAAAAAGCGCGATATAACCGAACTCCACGCGGGCGAAGCCGCGGGCGGAAAGCTAGTCATAAATAATAATATCAATTACTAGCTGCGCCACACGGTTTCATCCGCGTTTTTTTTATATACCCCGCTCCTATTGGTCGCTGCGTGATGTTAAATAGCCTAAAGCCTTCCTGGATTAATGCGCTATCCGATGCAAAAAGAATTATTCAAATCGGACCAGTAGTTTCTGAGATTAGCGCGCACAAACAAACAAACAAACATACAAACTCTTCAGCTTTATATATTAGTATAGATTTGAGCTGTAAACGGATTAAACCAACTTATCTCAGATTAAGGTTAATTTTCGGATAAAACCACCGACGATCGATCTTTAGTATCTTTTCTTTAATCTTTATTTCTAATTATGAATCATCGGATTATTATTCATTTGGTAATAAACCACAATCGAATGGAATCGAAATCGAATGGTTATCTCTATAGATTACTTATTATTTTATACACGTTTTTAAATACTTCCTACTACATTACTTTTTACTTGCGTATCCTCGGTCTCCAAAGCCTGGAGCACAGGCGAAGAGTAGCCAGCCTTTCGGTCTTCTATAGGATGCATTTTGGAGAGTGTGCGAGAGTATTGCATGAATGAATTCCCCCATCTCCGTTTCATCATCGGACGGTCCGTCATACGGTGAGCATCCACCCTTATATTGTTGACACCACTACTATCCGGACGAAGCTTTTTGCCTCGCCTTTTATACCGCGTACATCGAGGGACTGGAATAATTTGTCAGCGGCGGTGTTTCTGTCTGACTACAATTTAAGTGTCTTCAAGGCTAGATTGAATAGGCTCTTAATAAACTGACGCGCTTTACCATCAACGATTGCATGGTACTTACCATCAGGCGGAATTGCGGTCAAGCCCTAGTTAATAATTATTAAAAAAAATAGTACTTATTACTACTTTATATACAGTATAGGGTATGTATATTGCGTTATCAATTTATCATTAAGAAAATAATTTAAGTCGTTATCGGTCTCATAAAATAAAAACTATACAATTTGATTTTACTAAAACTGAACATTTGGTACGAAATATTAGCCCCTTGATTATAAGGCACACGCGCCGGCCGATGGTATCAACAATTCACAGCAAACTTAATAGTACCTATTGCTACCAAATTATCACATTCTAGCGGCCGCCAGCGACTTCGTTCTGGAGTTAGTTATGCTCCGCTCCTATTGGTTACAGTGTGATGTTATGTAGCCTAAAGCCTTCCTAGATTAATGGGCTATCTGGGACCAGTAGTCCCCGAGATTAGCGCGAACAAACAAACAAACAGACATACAAACAAACTCTTCAGCTTTATATATTAAAGTAGTATAGATTAAGGTTCTTGTTAAATAATAAAACGAAATAAAAAGGTCCTTCTTATTCAGCTTATTGAGGTCCACAGCTGGACAAAAGCCTCGCCTAAGGTTTGATATTCCACAGGAGAAACACTGCTGCCCGCTTCCCTGGTGAGAGCTCCCTTAATTGCCTCTTACGACACCCACGGGAGGCAAAGATGATAAAGATAATTTTATTTTGCAAACATGAGTAAGTAACTATGATAAAAAAATGTATATAATATAATGACAGGTTCAGCCATGTTTTTCAAAAATTTTGTATGCGTAAATGGTAAAAATTTAGGCATGCAAAATTTTTTAAAACATTCAACTTAAAACTAGAAAATACAGTTTAAGAAAATAGTTCAAAACAACATTATTCTAACTTTAAAAAAATCTTTTTCAGTAAGGTACTCCTACAACTCGCTTATATTATAATATGCTTTCACCACTATAAATCTTCGGAGTCTTTTTTTAAATAATTTTAGCGGAAGCTCTTTCCAGGTCTGTGGTGACTTATTATAAATAACCGAAAGCCATGCAGTAGACATTTTTGGGAATAAGTCTAAGCTAGCTCCTGACATAGCAAGCTATTGTCGCGTCTATTGTGTTGAAAATCTTCAGCTATACGTCTGAAACGACTCGGATTTGCCTTAACAAACACAACTACTTCTAGTATATACAGACAAGATAATGTCAATATCTTATATTTTTTAAAATATGGTTTACAACTATCAGTGGGCTTCTCCTCCAATGCATCCAATCCAATCCAATCCATCCAATCCATCCAATGCATCTTATTTGCGCCTTGAAGGCAGTTTCTTTTAGAGAGAGAGTAGTGTAGTTTTAGAAAGTAGAGTTTCCCCAAAATATGATTCCATACCGTAAATTTGAGGATATGGGTATATTAGAATGTTAACCTGGTCTAATCACCACACTGTAAACAAAGATAATAAAATTTAAAAAGATAACACACAGCTTTGTTGACGCATGTACGAGTAAGATAGAAAATACCGGCCAAGTGCGTGTCGGACTCACGCACAAAGGTTTCTGTACCATTGATTTATGAAATTAAAGAATTTAAGTTATTTGTATGAAAGATTACGCAGTAATATGCGGTTGCGATTTACGAGGTATTAAAAAAAACTACTTACTAGATCTCGTTCAAAACAATTTTTGTTGGTAGTTTTTATAGTAATGTACATCATATGTTTTTTTTAGATTTTTCATTTTCTTATTTTAGAAGTTAAAGGGAGGGGGGACCAACTTTTTTCCACTTTGGAAGCATCTGTCACGCAAACTATTCGGTTTAGAAAAAATATTTTAGAAACCACGATATCATTTTTGAAGACCTATCCATAGATACCCCACACGTATGAGTTTGATGAAAAAAAAAATTTGACTATCAGTTCTAAGTATGGGGAGTCTCCAATATTTATTATTATTTTTTTATTTTTGCATCAAAATCTTAATGCGGTTCACAGAATACATCTACCTACCAAGTTTCAACAGTATAGCTCTTATATTTTCGTAAAAAGAATGACTGTGACATACGGACGGACAGACGGACAGATAACGAATCTATAAGGGTTCGGTTTTTGCCATTTGGCTACGGAACCCTAAAAAGACGGCAAAGAATTTTATAATTGAACGTCTCTCGCAGTCTGCAAGGTTGCAGCCGTCAGTGCTTTATCACAACACATTAAAAAAAAAGTAAATGAAACATGGCCGACTAAGAACGAAGGTTTTTATAAAGCGCTAAAGTATTATATATAGTAGTAGTAGTAGTATTAGTCTGGATGCATCCTACAAGTGTGATCTACCCAGTCCCATTTCAGAATCACAGACTTGGCGCCAACGTTGGCGATACCTGTCTTGGAGATTATACTTACCAGGGTAGGCATGTAGGCAATTAACGAGTTACTCTGGATATTTCTTTTGTGATCATTAGTTTAATTTAAATTTGATTTAGGCGACTTATTTTTCCTGTTACGAGATAAACACCTCGTTAAGGAAAACGTTAATATTATTTTATATTCACAATACCTGCAACAGCTACTGAAGATGTTTCTTACTCAATGATGGCTTTGGATTTGTATGTGTAGACGACAGCAAGTCTAATAAACTCAATCGACCTTGAGCTTTAATACTTTAGCGATAAAGTTGAAAATCAATAAAAAAATTGACAGATTGTAGTAGCTTGATGTGATGTCGTCTGTTAGAAGGACTCGAAAATATGTAACACCTATTTGTATTAATACCGACATTCTATGCAATAAAAAAATCATATAAAGACAATCTATATACTCGTTTCTTAACAACGAATCTACCAACCAGCACTCGGCCAGAGCGGTTTCCCAATAGTGGGAACAATATAGGCTGGTTTTGCCTATAGTTATCAAAGAATTAGCATTGCTATTCAAACGTGGCAATGTTACCAAGCACTTTAAACATTGACAGTGCGATGTGGACGAATTTTTATGTCCATTGAGCTCTTCCGTTTTTTACATCTTCATCTTCTTCTTCAGCCTATAGAGGTCCACTGCTGGACAAAGGCTTCCTCCAAGGCTTTCCACGATAACCGGTCTTGTGCTGTCCGCATCCATCGGCTTCCCGCGAACTTCACCAGTCATCGGTCCACCTTGTTGAAGGCCTCCCTACGGTTCGTCTTCCAGTACGTGGCCGCCACTCCAGAACCTTACTGCCCCATCGGCCATCGGTTCTTCGAGCAACGTTCCCCGCCCACTGCCACTTAATTTTAGCAACTCGAAGAGCCGTGTCTGAGTTTTTTTACATAGACTACTTTAATCCTTATATACGTAAGGCTTACGGATCAAAATGCAAGAAACCAGCAAAAGTCTATGTAAAATATCGAAATGTACCGCTTATAGTCTGGACCTTAGAACTAAACTATTTCACCAAAACATGAATGAAAGAGATTGTGTTACAAGCTAAAATTTAATTACTGTACAGCTTACCTTAATATAGTGCTAACTTAAGTCTATTTGGGCAGTAATATAGGTCTTCAACGTGTTCAAAGATACTGCAGCAGGTGACTGTGGGGCCACAAGAAACTAATCAATTCTGGGAAAGATTTTAGGAGACAGAAAATACAACGAGGTTTGTGCATTTTAACCATACAATTCTTCCGCTGTGAAATAGGCATAGCTCCTGATGGTAAGCAGAGATTCAATAGTTGATGGTAAAGCGCGCTAGGTTAATAAGAGCGTATTGACTAAAAAAAAAAACCGAGGTAATAGGAAGGAAGACGCCAGTTGAGCGAGGTGATGCAATGTTCAACCCAACAACATGACCAACGATGCTACGCCAGAGGAAGATTGATCTGAACACCCTCCACGACCAAACTTCCGACACAAAAACATTTGGCGCATCGTACCCGGCACACACCGTAACACAACTGCTCAGACCCGTCCTCCGTACGGCTTTGTTAAAAATTAATGAATCCAGCATTAGCGCATTCCCCGAGTAGTTATATTATTATTTGTTATATAGACCGTATCAGCTTCACACCATTTATTTTTCATAGTTATGTCATAACGACAGACAGCTGCATCATGTGTTAGTTGCCAAGGTAGGTATAAAACCTCCAACAGGCTTCACCAGACATCATGCCGGAACATGACGAATTGCTTGGCGGCAAGGCTTTGCCTGGTGGGTGGTAACTTCTACCGGCAGCCGATGTTATGGGCTACTACCGAGAAGTCGTCTTCCAGTTTAATCGGATGCAGTTGAATATCAGTATTTTACATGCAACGATTCCCTATAAGGCCACCTCCATATATTGAAGTTATCTTTACAATAAACTAGCTGCGCCCCACGGTTTCACCCGCGTAGGTCTCGATATGTTTATTTTTTTTATATGCTCCGCTCCTATTGGCCGGAACGTGATGTTATATAGCCTAAAGCCTTCCTGGATTAATGGGCTATCCAACGCAAAAGGAATTTTTCAAATCGGAACATTACTTCCTGAGATTAGCGCATTCAAACAAACAAAGTCTTCAGCTTTACATATTAGTATAGATATGCAAAAACTGTCTTATTGAAATAAGCGTGGTAGCTGCCAGCTGTCACGAATGTCTACTGTCAGTCACGAGTAATGGCGGGAAAAAACAAGGTGCAGAAGGCGCTTGGTGAGCTAAAGAGGTGATATATTCAGTATAGATACTGAATTAATAGGATCCTACACTCCATAGCCCAGTTACTGAGTATCACGGTACCCTTTGAAAAAGCTGGTAGTTATTTGTGTGAGATTTTGATATAGAATGCAGCCTTTTTGAAACAACAGCTTAGAATTCTTGCCTCGGGATATCTTGTCGTGTCTTTCTTTATGCTTCCAACAAAAATAGGGATGTTCCCTGGGTAAAAAAAAATTATTTTGTTTAGTCCGTCATTCAGATTATAGAAAAATATTGGATACGTATATTTTGTTTTATCAAATCAATAAAAATTGACAATTATAAAAGGCATCAAAGATTAGGAGTGGTGACTGGTGACGTCACTGGCTGCTTACAAGTGTAGCGTGCAGTGACGTCACACGAGTTTTAAACGAGCTGTGTCGTCTTCATTTTTTGTTTATATGAAAAAAGAAAAAATACGTGTATAGTATTTTCTGGTAGTCTGACTGACGGACTAATTAGTTTTTTTTAGTCAAATAAATATTTTTGTTTTCTGATTTTTATTTTTACTTCTGATTTTGTGATTATTGATTATTTTTATACATTTTTGACATTTTGATGATTACGAATTTTTTGAACGTTATTAATTTCTATTTATCTCATTTTGTGTAATGTATGGACGTCTGTCTGAAATAAAATGATTATTATTATTAAATACCTTATTCCTTATCTGTTGACTCGCTAACGCTTTAGTTGCTTCTATGGCCCAACAGTGAAAGAGGCCAGGCTGCATCCATTAGTACAGGTGGCGTTGGTAATTTGCATTCTGGATCGGCACAATTCAAGTCTCCTGGCAGTCTCATACAGAGCTGATGCTCTTTCTGCTGACACCCTGCGGTTGAGGTTTTTGGTGAAGAATTTAAACCAATTCGTTGTGGTTTTTGTTAGGGGTTTGTGATGGTTGCTAGTTTCAAAGTAATGAGGTTTGAGGTCTTGTTATCTTCATACTAGTCTAGTACAGTATATGCGGAAGAAACTTTGTTTTTTGCTTTGTTGTATTTCGGCCGATGAGAGAATGTCTCCTTGACACCTGTTCATTTTATAGAATTTAATGTCTATTATACTCTGTCTATTAAGTAAACCATTTTTGACGGATAGGATATGTGATTGTAGCAACACACAATCCATTTATTGACGTTCAATAATACATAAACTTAGTTAAACTAAAGTTACCATAAGATTTTTAAAAATCTCATTGTTCGAGTTTTAATCGAACACTCAGCGAAAATGCATAATGGCATAGAAGGCAAATAGACCCCCTGGGTCCAATAGGTCCTGTGCTGCTGGGGAGTTTGTTCCGCCACTTCTTCTTCCCAGCGAAAACACTAGAAAGTGTCTATGGGTCGGCGTTTTGGGGGACTGTCTTATGTTATATTGACGTTCAAAAAGCGCTGATTCTCAGCCTAATTTCAATAAATTACTTTTGATTTTAATTTTAAATTGACGTAGGTTTGGGGAATAGTGTCAAAATATTGTTCGACGTAACTTGGAACGGCATAGGTCGAGGACTGTCTGTAATTTAAAACGTTCTAAATCTAGCCACAGTCTCATCTTGGCGGCAAATAAACGTCAAAAACTTGCTAAAATGTAGGGAAACTCAAGTATTTTTTGACAGATTGAAATTGAGATCAGATTGTGAACTTTCTTGAAGTTAGGAGAATTGCCCTCCTGATATCAAGCAATGGATAACATAACATTGTCAAACTTTTAAGTTTGGAATACGAGTTATTTGTCTACTTTTGTTTTTATTTTTATTTTATTTTATTTTATTTTGGCATCAAACAGTCATATACAAACAATTAGTTATAAATACAATTGGTTTCTTATAATAGACCTATAGTGCCGACAATGTTATATAAATGTTAAAATAATGCAAAACTTCCTATAAGGAAAGACGACGGTTAGACTTAAATATGTTTGGGTACATAACATTTTTGCATAGAAAAATGACTTCAGTGAAACATATGCTTATTAGTTAGAAAGGACGTAAACTGGCAAAAAATATAAATTTTGATTAGGTGAGATATTTACTTTTTAGCTTTAATTTTAGTTTATTAAGAGAAATGTTAAAAAGATCTATGTCTGTAAATTCTCTATTATAGTTGTTAGTGGAACGGTATAAGAATGAGTTACGAGTGTAAGTTTTAGTTAGTCGAGGAGGAACGAAAAGTGGTTTTATACGTGAGGGGCGTACGGGTAGACGAGCATGTGCTTTTAGGGATATTTTACCAAGTAATGATGGAGAATCGGTTAACGAGGTCAAAATTTTGAACAACTGAATAATGTCGAATGTATCACGTCTGTTGCGAAGGCTTATCAGTTTATGCCTACGCAATGCATCTTCGTATTCGGTCTCATAAATATTATTCCGATAATTTAGTGATTTTAAAAACTTTTTTTGTATCTTTTCTATTCTATCGATGTGTACTTTAAAACATGGACTCCACACAGTGCTACAAAAGTCTAAAATAGAGCGGACAAAAGAAAAATAAATAATTTTTAAAGTCATAATATTTTTGAAAGGTTTACTGATTCTCAAAATAAAACCAAGGCTGCGAAAAGCGGAGCCGACGATGTGATCGATGTGATTGGTAAATGTTAATTTGGAGTCCATAATGAGACCTAGGTCCCGAATGGTGAAAACTCTTTTAAGGATTGAGCCATTTATGGTGTAGTCGAAATTGAGAGGGTGAGTTTTCCGAGTATATGACATTATGAAACATTTATCTATGTTGAGATAGAGTTGGTTTGTTGTACAGTAGTTATGCAGGTTTAATAAATCGCTTTGTAGTTTAGCGCAATCTGTGAGACATTCAACCACTCTGAATATTTTTGTGTCGTCAGCGTAAAGTAAATGGTTACTATGGTCAAATATAGATCCTATGTCATTAATGTAAAGGTTAAAGAGCAATGGTCCAATATGGGAACCTTGGGGAACTCCAGAGGGAACAGGGAGGAATTGAGATGAGTAACCTTTAACACAGACCGCCTGACTTCGATTTTTTATATAAGATTGGATCCATCGCAGTAAGTTACCGTGTACTCCGGCAATCGCTAATTTTTCAATAAGCATATCGTGATTAATTTTATCGAACGCCTTCGAAAAGTCCGTGTACACGACATCGACTTGTTGATTTTTATCCATGGCTTGCACTAAAAATTCCGAAAAATCCAACATATTACTATCCACGCTACGATGTTTGATGAAACCGTGCTGGTGCTGAGAAATGTGATTACGAAGAGCGAGTGAAACCTGAGATGTTACTATTTTTTCTAATATTTTTCCAAGAACACATAATTTTGAAATTGGTCTGTATTCTGTTACAATATCTTTTTTATTGTTTTTGGGTATAGGGGTTATAATTGATTGTTTCCATTTTGTAGGAAATACTCCAGTTTTAATAGATGTACGAAATATGATGGTTATTGGTCTTGCAAGAACCTCAGCGCACCTAGATATGAAAATTGGGTGAATGTCATCGGATCCCGCACCTTTTTTCGTATTGACATTTTTTAATTCTTTTAATACTTGTTTAAAAGTGAGGTCGATTGTGCCTATATCTACAGTTGAAGATGAGTTACAGCTGTGAGGGTAGGATTGAGAGGTGACTGAAACAAAAACTGAATTAAAATAATGATTAAAGGCATCACAAATCTCCTCACCAGTAGAGAGAATCTGACCTTTGTACATCATCTTTTCAGGTATGGTATTAGATGCATTTTTTGATTTGACAAATGACCAAAAGGAATTAGGGTCTTTCTTTATATTGTCTTCAGAATATTTAATAAAATTACGATAGCAATCTTTAGACATTTTTTTAAATCTACTCCGCAGTAACGAGAACGTATGGTAATCCTGAAGGTTGCCGTAAGCTTTCCATTTATGGTGAAACTTGCTTTTCTCTTTAGATAATTTAATAAGTGGTTTTGTATACCAAGGTGGATACTTTTCTCTAAAATTTAAATTGCAGGTTGGCACAAATTCGTCCACAATATTTTCGAGAACACTATAGAAATAATCAACCATCGAATCGACATGGGTCATACTTGAAAAAATATTCTCCCAATGCATAGACTCAAGGGCAGTTTTAATTGATTCATAGTTTGCTTTATAGAATTGTCTTCTAGCTGAAGATGGGAGCTTGAGTGCGGGACGGAAATATAATTTTATGTCAATTTCTAATGGGTTGTGATGCAAATCTTGTGGTACTAATGGATGTTGGCAGAGTGAGATGAGGCACAATTCATTACTAAAAATTAAATCTAATAGTCTATTATTATGGTTAAATTGATTATTATACTGTAATAACGATGAGAAATTCATAAAATCGGCGGTGAGGCTGACTAATTTATCACTGTTAGTGTGTATATCCATGTAATTTGAGTTATGATTGCAAGACCAATGTGCATGGGTGACATTAAAGTCTCCGAGTATAAGAAATTTATCACTATGGTTACGTAAAATAAATTCACTCACTCTGTCGTAGAACGATGTTAGCAATGATTCGTGACTAGCACCATGGGGTATATACGTAGCTATCATGTGTAAGCAGCTAGAACCGGCATTGTTTTGCCACACTAACGAATTCGTGCGCAGAGGCAGAGAGACCCAAACCTCGTCCGACAGCGGTGACGCATGCGTGTCCCTGCGCTGCCAAGGACAAAGCTCGCGACGCACCGCAATCATAACACCCCCGCCACGATCGCTGCCGGTCGCTTGGTAATTACGATCACAGCGGTATAGTTCGTATCGGCTATCAACATATTCGCTACTATGAAAATTATCATTAAGCCAAGTTTCTGTGATACATATGACGTCATAGTTACTCTGCAAGACTTCTGAAAGAAATATATGTGATTTAGTGCGTAATCCCCTCACGTTTTGATAATAAATTGACAAGTTATTCTTATCGAATTTTGATCGTTATTTTTGCCATGAACAGGTAAACAAGTTCCACTAACATTACATTGAAGAATTTAAAATATATTATTATTGATTGGTAATGAGTTTTATAGATGAATGTACAGTCCTTCCTAATATATGAACAACAAATTATTATACAGTAAAGTGATATAGGTAATATTATAGTAGGTAAAAAACTAAGTATGCATATATAATGAACATGAGTGGGTAGTCACTTTATTTTAGCTAAATCGATATCGCTAGACACACACATAATTTTGGACGTATCACTTTTACGCAGCAAGATTTTACACCCTGACAACCATACATACTTATAGTCATATTCTTTTGCAAGAAGACGGGCCCGCTTATATAATTGTTTATTTAGTGGAGTTAAGTGATCACTTATGAAAATGGGTTTCGCCGGCCCATCCAATCCAGCATCAGCTGTTGTCAGACCCCGTCGTACGCGGACAGCAGCCAACATATCATTTTTACGTTTCCTCTGAGTGAACTTGACGATGATGTTCGGGATGGATGTAGCATTATTGGCAGCTGACTCACCAGTACCCACATTTGATTTATTAGAGT
Source organism: Sesamia nonagrioides (assembly GCA_017933935.1). Taxonomy (NCBI): domain Eukaryota; kingdom Metazoa; phylum Arthropoda; class Insecta; order Lepidoptera; family Noctuidae; genus Sesamia; species Sesamia nonagrioides. The sequence goes on along the minus strand of JADWQK010002379.1, from coordinate 394,311 downwards.
TGAAACGTCGAACTCGATGGATAAAATCGATGTCCGTGGTTGTAATAGCGAAATTAATCTTTCTTGCTATGTTATGTATGATGTTAGTTAAGTTTTCACCTTTTATGGAGGGAATGCCAGCTATTTCTAGGTTATTGATTCTATCCTGCTGTTCTTTGAAACGTAACTGGTCTGATAGGTCTGCAACGGTCGCTCGAAGCACTTCGACATCCTGTGACACAAACTGTATTTTGCTACTGGTAGCTGTATTTGTAGATTTTAAATCCATCACATCCTTCACAGTACATGCCTGTTCTTCGGACAACTTATCTATTTTGGCATCCACCATCCCCAAATCGTTCCTAAAGCCATTTATATCCTGACGCAATGCTTCCAAAGTGGCCATCATATTTTGATTCTGAGTTTCAAGAGTGGATGTAATAGTCTTCATGATTGTATTCTGAAGCTGAAGTAATACTTCCGAGTGATTACAGCTACATTCGGGCTGCTTCCTCTTTCTGAAAGTGACAGCTGTGGAATCATCACGCAGCCTGGAAAGGTCCGGTTGCGATCCCGTGTTTACCATGGGAGGAGATCTTTGGACATTCATTATACCGCTACAGACAATATCCACGATGTAGGTAGATGTACAGATAACTCGGTGGTGTCAGCGAATACGTGCGCTGCGGCAATCACGACGAAAATATAGATGTCTCGTTCCCACGTATTACGAAAGTTTTATTATCACCACACGAGTTGATACGAGCGCCTACGATGCAAAATGTGACAGAGTCAAAGAGTCCGACTTCTCACTTGTTGCAAATAAACACAGAAGTTATCTTGACAGTATATTTACAACCATACAGCACAATAACAAGGTTCCGATTGCGAAAACAGTCACTTGAGTCAAAAACACAAAATCAAACACGCGTCCGTCCCGACAAGAGCTTTGACAAGAACTGTTTTGTATTGAATAGACCATTTTTCCATCGTTGTTCGTTCTTCCTCATATGAACAACGTTCGAAAGCGGTGACAGCTGTTGAACTTGGTTTGGAAGATCTAATCGTGTTCAGTTTCAATTGAGAAATTCCATGAATGAGATAAATGGTTTTAGTGGGAACAGCTACAAGAGCAGCCTGGACAGCCTCCATGGCGTAGCGGTAGCGAACGCGGCCGCTGCGAAAAGAGGCGCGGGCGAGAACCGATGCCTCCTGGGTCAGGGTTGCGGGTTGGTTAAACAAAAAACCGTGGCCCTGGCCGTCGCACAGGCAAGTGAAGAAACACGGGTGGGTTTTAGTCAGTAAAAGTCTGACACCGCTTACGCTACGCCCAGAGCGGGAGAAGTCATTTGATGATTTCCCATCCAAAAAAAAAAAAAGGGAGGAGTGAAAATTTTTGTATGCACGAATGTGAATATTCGCACTGGTCTGGTCGTGCCTCGGAAAACACGTTAAGCTGTTGATCCCGGTTGCCATACGAACATCTAATGGCAGCCATTACGGTTTGTTGGAGCCCTCAAAAGTCCAACAATTGGGCTAATGCCTTCGGGTTGTGGAGATCAGACGGCAGTCGCTCCACGGAAAATATCGAAGTTTAGCCAAAATCAGCAGTTAGACTGGTAAAGCGGACTCCAGACTCCAAAGCTGACAAAGCTTTGAATGCGACTTGGATTAAAGCTGAGATGATGATGATGAACTACAAGAGCTGCCTTGTCTAGAGAATTCAGTATTAATTAATTAGTAACAATCACAATAATGCATTATAATTAATAGACGGTTGCCCATTAAGGTAATGATTCACTATCTATGTACAGAAGTAGGTATCGTATAGGTAGATATCTAACGTAATGCGATTTTTAATCAATTATGCTTATGACCTATGGTCAACCTATATCAACTCTGAAGGAATACCTTGGCTTCCGTTAATACTGGGTTTCGTTTAAAGGAGATGTTTCATTTTGGGCCATCACTATGTACGCTATTAGATAAAAAGGAAAAAAATAAAAGATTTTCATAAAAATACTACTAAATTAATTTGAATAAAAATACAAGTATATATAATTAATTGTTTGAAACGGTTTTTTAGTGAGATAACCCTTTAATAAGGTAGCCATGACACTGGTTATGACGAGTGATTGGCGACTTTGACAGTTCTATTTTCCCGTTGTGTTCGTGTAGAGTGTTGGTTTGAGTTGATTGTATCCATTAATATAAAGTGCGTATGTTTGCATGTCTGTCTGTATGTATCTATGTGCCCGAAGTTGCTCAAAACCCTCACCACTATAGATAATCATATAGATCTGGATGCGCTGAGTTCAAAAAAAAAACAAAACAAAGAATTTTGTTTTTGTCTCGGTCCTTTATTTAATGGGCCGTATGTTCGGAATTCATGTTTTGATTTTTTCGCAATCATATAGTAGATAATATAGCTACGATAGCATTGGATACACGACACATCAATCAAATGTCACTGTCAAAATCTTATTTCGCTTATTGCTGACCACCATATTTACTAGTAGTTGTGTTGCACTCCTTGGCCGAGTTAAATTGAATCAGTATAAAAACTAAGCCAAAATGTAGGAAATTAACATTAAAAACAGTTAACTATAGCGTAACTATACTTAGCATTCAGGCTCCATATACATTCTGAAACATCTCCTTTCGCTTACTTACCGGTAAGGTAATTGCACAACACACTATCAGTAGCAATGGGTTTCATTTTGATAGTTCAACAACATGCATTGCGTTATTTCCGTTGTTAGGCTGACACATTTTGTCAACATAAAGAGCAATGCATTAGCAATATGCTACAAAATCCTTTATTCAAATTGGAATATCGATGTACGCGGTATAAAAGACGAGGTGAAACGGTTCGTCCGGATCGTAGTGGTGTCAACAACGTAAGGGTGGAAACTCGCCGTACGACTGGACGTCCGATGACTGAACAGAGATGGGGGAATTAAGTCATGCAATTCTTTTATCAATGGGAGTAAACTGATTAGATTGGAGTAGAGTGATTTAAATAAATCTAAATAAATAATAAATATAATTTGGAAAATCATAACAAAGTGAAATAAACATAATTTATAAGTTTATTTTAGAACTGTCATCTATAAAACCTATGAGGATTCCATAAATAGAGTGGTTCTCGAGGACATATAGGTAGAAAGATTAACAATGATACATACTAAAATTCGCCCGTTGACAGCCTCCGTGGCGTAGCGTGGGTTCGATCCCCGCATGGTGCAAGTATTTGTATGCATGAATATGAATATTTGCACTGGTCTGGTCGTGCCTCAGAAAGCACGCTAAGCCGTTGGTCCCGGTTGCCATACGAACATCTAGTGGCAGTCGTTACGGGTTTTTGGAGCTCTCAAAAGTTCTAACAATTGGTCTAACTGCAATGCTTCGATGTCGCCTTCGGGTTGTGGAGGTCAGACGGCAGTCGCTTCACGGAAAATGTCGAAGTTTAGCCATATCAGCAGTTTGACTGGTAAAGCGGACCCCAGACTCCAAAGCTGAAAAACGCTTCGGATGCGACTGGGATTAACGCTGGGAAGATGATGATGACTAAAATTCGCCCGTACTAAACTTTGTTGTTGTGTCGGGAGTTTGTTCGTGGAGGGTCTCCAGATCAATCTCCCTCTGAAGCAGCATCATTGGTCGTGTTGTTGGGTTTAACATTGCATCACCTCGTTCAAATACCATCCTCCTTCCTATTCACTCAGTTTTTTTTAGTTAATAGATTTTTAATAAACTAGCGCGCTTTACCATCAACGATTGCATCACTGCTTACCATCAGGCGGGATTGCGATCAAGCACTAGGTTATAAATATATATAAATATACAACATTATTTTTTGTTTATCCGAAACACGTGTCCAGTATTTTTATTTAAAGAATGTATGTACAAAATTTCAAGAAGATATAATGAAAAATCACCAAGTTATGAGCTTGCTATTCTACTTGGTTGTCCCAACAAAAATATGGTCAAAGGTCCATACGGGCGGGCGAGCGCGGGCGTTGACCTCTGGCGTCAGATGTGATCTATCGTAACCGCTCGGTAACCATTCTGCGGTCTCACTCTAAATGTTATTTTGTGAAAAAAACATAACATGGTGTAAAACTGATTGGAATCGATTCAGTTGCTTAAATTCTGAACAAACTGTATTCAGTGTCGCATAAACAAAAAATAAGGTTGTATAAGTATACAAAATAATGTTGTATAAGTATACAAAATAATGTTGTATAAGTATACAAAATAATCAGCCTCCGTGCCGTAGCAGTAGCGGACGCGGCCGCTGCGCAAGGTGGCGCGGGTTCGATCCCCGCACAGTACAAGTATTTGTATGCATGAATATGAATATTTGCACTGGTCTGGTCGTGCCTCGGAAAGCACGTTAAGCCGTTGGTCCCGGTTGCCATACGAACATCTAGTGGCAGTCGTTACGGGTTGTTGGAGCCCTCAAAAATCCAACAATTGGTCTAACTGTAATGCTTCGATGTCGCCTTCGGGTTGTGGAGGTCAGACGGCAGTCGATTCACGGAAAATGTCGAAGTTTAGCCATATCAGCAGTTGGATTGATAAAGCGGACCCCAGACTCCAAAGCTGAAAAAGGCTTCGGATGCGACTGGGATTAACGCTGGGATGATGATGATGAAGTATACAAAATAATGTTGTATAAGTATACAAAATCTGAATTCTGTACGAGAAGCGGACCTACCTAACGTCATAAATCTAGACTTGAAATAGGTCTCGCAATTGATATTGGCAAGGTTGGCATTTAAGTAGCTATATAGGGTCAAATCAATTTGTTAGCGTAAGCCCGAAGACGTGAGGTGGGTATGGATGTGATGTGTAGCGATATTAAAAGAAGTATTCGATTCTCTTGTTCAAAAACTTAAGTTAAGGGCATCTGTTTCTTTCCATTTTATTAAGATAAGGATAGAAGATAACATTTTAGTAAGAAAACAACGTGGCGAGCGCCGCCCTATTTTCGCGCCATTGTTAACTTTTATCTGCATATATAAATAAAATTGTTTTGAAAATGAGTAAATCAGTGATAATAGCGAAATGGACAATACCTTAATGCCTCCTAAAATGAGAGAAATATCTATGGAGACCACAAAAGAATTAGAAATTACTGTAATCCATACTAATATTATAAATGCGAAAGTAACTGTCTGTCTGGCTGTCTGTCTGTCTGTTACGCTTTCCCGTCTAAACCTTTTGATGAAATTTGGCACAGACAATCTTTAGACCCTGAGAAAGAACATAGGCTACCTTTTATCCCGGAAAAATTTGATATTCCCGAGGGAAATCTAAAAAGCGCGATATAACCGAACTCCACGCGGGCGAAGCCGCGGGCAGAAAGCTAGTTCTTAATAAAGTTCATCATGACGGTTTTTTGTATTTATTTATTTCAAGATCATAGAAAAAGTTTTGTATGCCCCTGTCGCAAAAAGCTATTGTAATACTCGTGCTGATTTGCATGCAAATTCGCGATCTATTGTGCCACTCAGCATCGCTTCGTGGCACAAACTATCACTCATATTACAATAGCTATCATTGCTTGACAGTGGCATAAATGACTATTCCAATTATTAAGTATAATAAAAATCCCAATGCGCTTGCAATCAAACTACCAACGAGGCAGTCAATCTATTATTACGTGTTTGATCCAATTGAATTACTGATAATCATCACCTGCCTAGCCTTTTCCCAACTAAGTTGGGGTCGGCTTGCAGTCTAACCAGATTTAGCGGAATACCAGTATATTAATATACCAGTATTTTTAGTTTTTTTTTAGTAGTAGGCTCAAGGCCACTCAAAGGGCAATGGAGAGGGCTATGCTTGGGGTTTCACTGCGTGATCGAATCAGGAATGAGGAAATCCGCAGAAGAACGAGAGTAACCGGCATAGCCCAAATAATTGCAACACTAAAGTGACAGTGGGCCGGGCACATTGCCCGTAGGACCGATCCCAATGGGGCCAACGGGTTCTCGAGTGACGACCACGCATTGGAAGACGCAGCGTGGGTAGCCCTGACAAGGCGGACCGACGACCTGGTGAAGGTCGCGGGAAACCGCTGGCTGCGGGAGGCGCAGGACCGGTTGTCGTGGAGAAACTTGGGGGACGCCTATGTCCAGCAGTGAAATGCTGATGATGATGATGACCAGTATTTTACCTGGTAATCTGACCTCCGCAACCCAGTCACTGTTGAAGGAGTACCTACAAACGCCACAAAAATGAACAACGCGTCATACTGACGTCACACGAATTCTACATCTCGCAATCAGAGTTTACCGTGCAATTAGTATACCTACATACAACTTGCCAATTTCAACTATTGGGCAAGTGGCCAACCAGACATAACACCGTCTTCTATGGAGGATGAGTCAACTTTACTCCCTGTTCCGCATACCTCCACACTGTGTAACACGATACCTCTTAGTAAAAAATTTCTGATTATGAAGACTAACTGAAACCACTTTCAAAGATGTACGAATGATAGCCGGGACCAACGGCTTTACGTGATTTTCGAGGCACTGAGGGGTAAAGATGGTCACCATTGGTCATTGATGGTCATTCAGAAACCAGCCGCAGCAAGTGTAGCTTAACCTGATCGAACGCACTGCAGCTATTATTATTTAGCTACGGATCCCTGGGTATATTTTTTTCTTTTTTTATATAATTGTAAACTAGTGCTTGACTGGTATCCTGTCTGATGGTAAGCAGTGATGCAATCGTTGTTGGTAAAGCGCGCTAGTTTATTAAGAGCCTATTCTCTCAAAAAAAACTGAGTGAATAAAAAAAGAGACGGCCGTTGTACGAGGTGATGCAATGTTAAATCCAACAACACGACCAACGATGCTGCGCCAGAGGGAGATTGATCTGGAGACCGTCCACGACCAAACTCTCGACACAACAACATTTGGCGCATCGTATCCGGCACACATCGTAACACATCTGCTCAGACCCGTCCTCCGTACGGCCTCACCCGACATCATGCCGGAACACGAAGAAACGCTTGGCAGACTTTGTCTAGTGGGTGGTAACTTCTGCCGGCAGCCGATGTTTGGCCGACTTATAACCAAGAAACATTTCCTCGGTGGCAATATTTCCTTGGTGATGTCTTCGGTATGGAAGATTCTCGAACCATTATGTCGCCTTGCACTACCATGTTCCTACCTTCTGCAAACACATGTACCTACGCCATCAATCATATTGTAAGTTGTGGTGTCTACAACGCCATATGCGAACAATGCGTCATACTAATATTACGCAAATCCTGTATCTCACAAGCAGAATTTCCCGCGCAACTAGCATACATACAACTTCTCAACAACAACCGCCTGGTCGGAGGATTCTTACGTTTCTATGAAGGATGACTAATTTTTACCTTTAGTATGAGGACGAGGGTGTAAAATTAAATAAATTGTTGATTAAGTAATCATTAGCTTAATTATAGGAAATAGTCCCGAAATTTTATATAATGTAAGAGAGAATCAACTCAACTTAAAATGTTAAATTAAAATATCAGGTTAAATGACCTCAATATTGTCTTAATGGATTGGTTTGAAAGAAGATACGATTAATTATATCTAATCTTAGTTTAGCCGTTCAGATTCTCAGGAGTGGACTAAATATTTATGTTTAGACACTTACATATGTTTACTTTTTATCCTGATATTCCTACGTGGTCGAGAATCACGCGGGAAACTGGGGGATACAACCAGTAATAAATATCATCAATAGTAGTAGTTAATACAAGTAAAAAACTTAAGTTACATGAAACCAATTTCTTACCCGCTGAAAGGAAATTCATGCTTGTGCAGACTCTGATTTTTCCTATAATCGATTATCGTGACGTGTGCTACTTTGAACTGAATGCGGCTTTGCTAGATAAGCTTGATAGATTAGACCGGTTAGACTACAAGCCGACCCTAACATGGGAATTTTCTAGGCAAGTGATGATGATGATGATGTAAGTCAGTTGAATCAAACACGTCATAGTAGATTGACTACCTTGTTGGTGCAATTTGCAAGCGCATAAGGAATGTTTAGTGACAGTTCATAATTTGGAAGTTGACGGTCCCTCGTGTCTCAGAAAGCACATAAAACCAATAGGAGTAAGGGAGTATGTTTTTCGTTTAAACATATCTCTGTTCAAACGAGTAAAAAAGTAAGAAAGAAAAATCTTTTATTTGCGGTAAACATGACGCAAAGTTTACAATAAAATAAGAAATAGTTGAGGAACATGCGTCACACAAAACGGCTATCGCTCAGCATTATGCTGCGACCCTATGCAAAACAGAGCCCATCGCTGGTTTTAAGCGACAACCGAGAGTGAGTCTATGTTTATGAACACACATGTGCACTATATCTCCTGCTGCATACCTGATCAATCTCCATCGAGATTGGCCACTGTATCCTGTACCAATCTCAAGCAGTCGGGAGGCTATTAGCCTATTTAACTGCGAATTTGCCCAATGAAACACATCTAAACCGTAATCAAGATTTGTTTGTCATAGTATATTGACACTGATCTTGAATGCGCTTTTCCTGTTTAGTTTAATAAGCGAAATTGTTCATAAAGGATGCATAATCGGAGAGCAGCGGTGGCGGAGTGTCAAAGGCCCCGAGTTGTCAAAGGTACATTGTTTTATATAAAAATATTTTTTCATTGCTATTCTCAAAATGGTGAAGAAAAAATAAAAACCCAGCATGTCCTAGAACCAGAATTTCGAAGAAATGTGACATCTTGCAACACGCTCTGGGTCAGCGTGGCAGATTACCGCCCACTTGGAGAAGAGAGGAGGTGTTTCCCAGCAGATATGATAAGCTAATTATGCTAGAGGTTAACATTACTTTATTTACAGTTCAAGCCATGAATTTTTGTAAAAACTATCTCATAAATGTTCCAAAATTTTGCCTATATTTACGTTAGGTGTTCTAAAATCGTCAGTGTACACACGTACCGGACTGTATGCGCTGACTACTGATGTGTTAAAGTGTTATTGAAACTGTTGCCTGCATTTCATATTAAAACAATATTATTTTAGTTTCTCAGTTGCAGTTCGGGGTTCGGTCTTCTCTCTAATTCAGCGAATGAAGATACGGGACCGTCAGAAAATATATAGTTGATACGTCAAAACCAATACCAAATTCGTTTTTCGAACAGGCAAGAACTTAACGGGCTTTGAGATATTTTTTTCTTTATTGCTATAATTTAGTGCTTTGCTCAAGTGGCAGTGGGCAGGGCACATTGCTCGTAGAACCGATGGCCGATGGGGCAGCAAGGTTCTGGAGTGGCGGCCACGTACTGGAAGACGCAGCGTAGGGAGACCCTCAACAAGGTGGACCGATGACCTGGTGAAGGTCGCGGGAAGCCGATGGATGCGGGCAGCACAAGACCGGTCATCGTGGAAAGCCTTGGGGGAGGCCTTTGTCCAGCAGTGGACATCTATAGGCTGAGGAAGAAGAAGTGCTTTGCAATCGTTGATGATAAAGCGCACTAGTTTATTAAGAACCTGTTTGCCCTCGAGGACACTTAAATCGTAATAAGACGGAAAGACCCCCTCAGCTAAATTGATCCAGTTCTTTGATGTATGTACAGACGACAGCACATCAAGCTACTATAACTTGTCAGATTTCCTTATTAGATTTTAAACTTTATCTCTAAAGAATTAAGGCTCACGGTTGATTGGGAATGTCTCATAGTCTGGGGTAGCTTTACCTGCTGTCGTCCGTACGTAGTATAAAAGATGAGGCGAAACGCTTTGTCCAGATCGTAGTGGCGTCAACAACGTAAGGATGGATACTCGCTGTACAGTCAAAAGCAAAAATATGTATAGATTGCCAAGGCTCCAAAAATATGTAAACATCTTCGACTTTAAAACGAAGTGCTCAACTTGAAGAGCATAAAATTGTAGCCACTGGTGCACATCATAAATATGTATACGCTCATTCTTCATTAATTTATGAACCAACACGTGAATACATACTATTGATGGAAGCGTGCATACATAGTATTGTTCCTTTCGTGGTGGGCATAATTTAATGAAGCAATGAGCGTATACACATTTATGATGTGAACCGGTGGCTACAATTTTATGCTCTTCAAGTTGAGCACTTCGTCTTAAAGTCGAAGATGTATACATATTTTTGCTTCTGACTGTACGACGGGTCATCCGATGATGGACGGTGCATGAAAATGCATGTCATAGAATACGGAAAGGCTGGGCACTCTATGCCTGTGCTTTGACGATTGTTCTGGCTTTTTTATTTATTTGATTGGCCTAATGCTGATTCTTTGGTTGCGATGTGTGCCGGGTACGATGCGCCAAATGTTATTGTGTCGGGAGTTTGAACGTGGAGGGTCTCCAGATTAATCTCCCTCTGGCGCTGCATCGTTGGTCGTGTTGTTCGGTTAACCATTGCATCACCTCGCTCAACTGCCGTCTTCCTTCCTACTCACTAAGACTTTTAAGTGAATAGGTTTAATAAACTTGCGCGCTTTACCATCAGGCGGGATTGCAGTCAAGTACTAGTTTATAATTATTAAAAAAAAAACCTTGCAGATTCGTGAAGAGTTGATCAACCGACAGGCGATATTTCGAAAAAGTGAATGGGCACCTGGATCGCCATATTTGTGAGACAGATCTAAAAGTCGTAAGAAAGAAAGAAATAAAGAAAGAAAATACATTTATTCAGCACAGACTTGACGCACAATACAATACATCTAGCATAAACACACATCGGGTAGCAATAAAAAAATAAATAAAAACAAAATAAAAAACCAAATAGTAAAATAACCAAATAAAAAATAAAAAGCCTTATGTAAAAAATAGCAGCAAAGTTTGCCTCGTGGCTGCAACAAAAAGGTGACAACAAAAACAGTACACCCTATAAATTAGAGAACATAAATATGAATATTTTACTAAGGGTGCCACAATGGCCGGTCTTATCGTTAAGAGCGATCTTTTACAGACAACCTTTGGTTGGAATACTCTATATTCACAAAATGTTTATCTTCGTCTCCAAACCTCAAACTACGTCTGTTTATCTTTCTATCTAGAAACTGTATTGTCATCATGTCCTATTCAAAACAGACGTAACATTTGCTCTAACTAAGGCACTGCTGTTACAACCTACGTCACTTTATTGACACTGACAAATTGTTCCGCCTCAAATGTATCCCTCATAACTTACTGTTTTCGTTTCATTTACAGATTTAAGTAATACAATGTTAACCTAAAATAAAAATCTATCAATAATTTTAGTAGAGAATGTGTTTTAGGATCAGTCGGGGTTGAACGATGAAGAATGTGGATTGTGGATGCAATTTTTAATTTTCTGGTAAGTGGACTATAAACCAAACAAGCCGCCAGAAACCATTCTTCCAATTAAGTGGGGACTCTAGTGCCGAGGAATTTGGAAAATAGGTATTTGAAGAAACTATTACCGATGCGATGCTTCCAACCTCTCCCCGTAAAGTGCGAAAAGGACAGTTGCAGCTCAGGCTGATTTTACCTACAAAAACGTTGACCAAAAGACGTTTCGTATTCCGCTGTTTTCTTTTTAAAACACGAAAAATCTCAATTATTTTTATATCATTTTAAGGAAAAGTATACCTATGCTTCTATTATTTTCTTTTTTGTCAAAAACTTATCACATTTATCACGGTAAAAATGGGTTATTTTTCGCGATTTCGAAGTATCATAATTCTTTTATTAATTAAGTTTCGGCAAAAATCGAATGATGGGGCACGTATAATCACGGTGTAAAATTGTGGAAAAAAAAATTGCTCGAAAAGCATTTTTTTTATAAGTTATAAACTAGCGCTTGACCGCAATCTCGCTTGATGGTAATCAGTGATGCGATCGTTGGTGGTAAAGCGCGCTAGTTTATTAAGAGCTTATTCACTCTAGCCTTGAAGACACTCAAATTGTAGTGTGACGGAAACACCGCGACCGTCGCCGCCGATTATCCACAAAGAAAACAGCGGAATACGTTTGTATAGAGAAAGCACCACTAGAGTTCCCTCTTAATATAATTATTTTCTTCAAATATATAAAAATAAGTACCTAATATTTTTACAAAAAAAATATTATTTATATTAGAAATTGCCTGTGGCGGTCTTTCCATCTGATCATAATATAAGTCTCTTCAATGGTATAGTGAACAAGCTCTTGATAAACCAGTGTGATTTACTATCACAGCTTAAAATCAGGCGGGTGTGTGGCTAAGCAATAAAAAAAAATGCAGGTTAAGTTTTCGATTGTTAGAGTTCTTGTAAAGACCATCAAAACTATACCCATCGTGTCCAGAAGTACTGGTTTCATGCTGCTGCCTTACACTGCCTCCTTACATGTACCTACGTCGAGACTCTTGCACATGGGAAGATATACAAAAATTTTATCGCCTTTCTGTATTATGCAATTAGCTGCCACCACTATCGTACAATCACCTATCAGTAGCAATGGGTTTCATTTCGACAGTTCAACAATATTCATTGCGTTCTTTACGTTGCTGAGCAGACACACTTTTTGAACAGATGGAGCAATGGATTAGCAATAAGCTTCGAAATTATTCCAACTGATAGTAATAGTGTGTTACGTAATTAGGGTGCAGGTCAAAGTACTTATTATCCATACTAATATTATAAATGCGAAAGTAACTCTGTCTGTCTGTCTGTCCGTCTGTCTGTCTGTCTGTCTGTCTGTCTTTCTGTCTGTCTGTCTGTCTGTCTGTCTGTCTGTCTGTTACGCTTTCCCGCTTAAACCTCTCAACCGATTTTGATGAAATTTGGCACAGACAATCTTTAGACCTCGAGAAAGAACATAGGCTACCTGTTATCCCGGAAAAATTTGATATTCCCTAGGAAAATCTAAAAAGCGCGATATAACCGAACTCCACGCGGGCGAAGCCGCGGGCGGAAAGCTAGTCATAAATAATAATATCAATTACTAGCTGCGCCACACGGTTTCATCCGCGTTTTTTTTATATGCCCCGCTCCTATTGGTCGCAGCGTGATGTTAAATAGCCTAAAGCCTTCCTGGATTAATGCGCTATCCGATGCAAAAAGAATTATTCAAATCGGACCAGTAGTTTCTGAGATTAGCGCGCACAAACAAACATACAAACTCTTCAGCTTTATATCTTTATATATATAATTCTGCTGTACGTGTGTATGTCATTGAACTCCTCCTAAACGGCTTGACCGATTTTAATGAATTTTTCTGTATGCGTTTGAGTGGCGACCTGGATCGTTTAGATTCACAAATCAACCCGGCAGATGGCGCTAATAGCTTGAAGAAGCATGTGATCTCGGAAACGGCCCTAACGATTTCGCTGAAAATTAATATGTGGTGGTTTTCGGGGACGAAAAATCGATCTAGCTCAGTCTTATGTCTGGGGAAGCGCATATTTTCGAGTTTTCTCTTTCGCAATATTTCACGCATAATATGGGCGCTAATTTCGCGCGGCTTGACATAGCGACTGTAGCATAGTCAATATTGGTATGGTCTACTCGCGATGGCTGGTGTTCCTCGGTTCAAACCCGGTCAATCACAAGTTTTTTTTTTTGTTTTTAGACAAGTTTATAGTTTTTTTTAATTTATTTAGTTACTTAAAAATATAATTGTACATAAGAACTAAAAGGCGAAAAAATAAAAAAGATATTTTTTTTTATTTAACTAAATTTGTACTTATGAACTAAAAGAGAAAAAAATAAATAGAAATAAATAATTATTTAAGATTTTTTATTTTACTTAAAGAGACAGAAACAAAAGCTCTAGGGGTAGAGAGAGGTATGATATCTTTCGTGCCGGAGGTTGTACCTGGGAGTCGTGCGGTCAATGGCCCTTTACGGGGCCCCAGTGTGGGCGGATCACCTGACGCCTCGCAACTTTGCGGTCTTTCATGGGCCGCAGCGAGCGACGGCAGTCAGGGTGATAAGAGGATACCGCACGATCTCCTATGAGCCGGCCTGCCTCCTAGCCGGATCGGCACCCTGGGATCTCGAGGCCCGAGCCCTCGCGTCGCTTTACAAGTGGCGCGGGGAGGCCCGAGAGCGGGGCGAAAGATCGTTTCTGCCGAGAGTTATCGAGGCGAAACGGTCCGAGCTCCGCCAAGTCCTGGTGGCGGAGTGGTGTTCGAGACTTGCGCAACCCAGTACGGGGCACGCCGTCATAGCGGCGGTAAGACCCTGCATGGAGAAGAGGATCGACCCGAAGAGGCATGGGGTGCTCACCTTCCGTGCGACGCAGGTGTTGACCGGACACGGGTGTTTCGGCAGTTACCTGTGTCGTATCGGTCGGGAGCCGACACCGGCGTGCCATCACTGCGGTGGCGGGGCAGAGGACACGGCGCGGCACACCCTCGAGGAGTGTCCCGCATGGGACGAGCAGCGCCGTGCGCTCACCGCAGCGATCGGCGGAGGCGACCTCTCGCTGCCGGCCGTGGTCAGAGCCATAGTCGACAGCGGGGAGTCATGGGACGCGGTCGTCTCCTTCTGCGAGGAGGCCATCTCCGCGAAGGAGACGGCCGAGCGGGAGAGGAAAGCACTGAGCACTCTCCCGTCCCGCCGACGCGACGGCACGCTGGCCGGAGGAGGAGGGAAGCCGAGGTCGATCTGCTTCCTCCATAACGAGAGGCCAACGGGCCGAGGACCGGGGAAGTCTGACGTCCGTCGCTAGGGCCGGAGTAGGCGTGTAGTGGCTGTTCCTACACGCCTACCTGATGGAAGGAGGGGAGGAAGAGGGACCCGCCAATCTCGGGCGTGGCGGGTCGAGGCCTGCCGGGGATGCGGTGAATGGCAAACCAGGGCCCGCACCCCCGGCTATAGGCAAGAAGAGGAACGCTCCAGTGGTTTTAGCCGGTGAGAGCCCGGCACACCCTCCGTCGACCCCCAGACGGAGGACGGTCTGGTAGAGATTTCCACTGGGAGAACAAAAAAAAAAAAAGGTATGATATCTTTGTTACAAATGTAGATGACAATGCTTTCCGTGGGTTTCTTCTTTCCATCCTAAATCTGCTGTACGTGTGTACGTCACTGAATTCCTCCTAGGCTGGTCCGATTTGAATGAAGTCTATGTATATAAATGAAAGTCGTGTTAGTTACTATATTTATAACTCAAGAACCGCTTAACCAGTATGGCTCAAAATTGGTAGGGAGGTGGATAAGAACTGGTAGAAGGACATATCACATAGGATACTTTTTATCCCGTTCCCACGGTTCCTGTCGTTCCCGTGTGACGTGACATAAGACATGGTTTAACAAAACGCAACTGACATGGAATAACAAAACAACTCAGTCAAAATATAAGTTAGCAGTTCATTTGTTAAAAATGGTACAAACACACTCCTACACTACTCAGCATATTAAAAAAAAGTCTTACCGGTTGAATGTTGATGCATTTATTTAAAGCAAGGAATATAAATGCTCTCTGCCGGTTTAGTTTTTTTAATAAAAGCCCCAAAGCAAACTTCAACTTCAAAATTTCTAATATTGTATTGCTGTGCCATTTACCACTTCACTACATACTATAAAACAAAGTTACTTTCTCTTTCCCTATGTTCCTTTGTATGATTAAAGCTTTAAAACTGCGAACCAGATTTTGATGAGGTTTCTTTTAATAGATAGAGTAATTAAAAAGAAACGTTTATATGTATAATAACATCCATTAAATTGTGGAGAAACACTATCCCTCGCCCACATGTGGGAGTGATGAGAGGAGGCATAACTCTGTTGCCGTGAAAAATCGCAGTACAGCGGACAGAGCTCCGACGGGGTCTCATGGCGACATGGAAAGTGTGATTGCCGCAATCCAGCACTGAGTACGCCGCAATAGCGGCGGTAAGTCCTCTCTTTGAGGAGTAGCTAGAGAGGCGCCACGGCGTCCTCACCTTCCGACTGACGTAGGTCCTTACCGGACACGGTTGTTTCGGGAGGTTCCTGTTCCGTATAAGGCGGGAGGAAACGCCAGGGTGACCACTGTGTGCATCACCCTGAGGACACGGTGGAGCATAAGGTGCCCGGCTTGGATAGAGCTTAGCCGTGTTCTCGCGGCGGCGATCGGCGGCGATCTCTCGCGTCCGACCCTGGTCCGGTTTGACAGGGTTACGGGTTGAATAAAAAAGAAACCATGGCACTGGCCGTTGCACAGGCAAGTGAAGGAACACGGGTGGGTTTTAGTCAATAAAAGTCTGACACGCCCTTCCGCTCCGCCCAGAGCGGGAGAGGTCACTTGATGATTTCCCATCCACAACAAAAAAAAAAAAACTGAAGAAGAGCAAGAAATTGCAATTGAAGGCGCAGCCTTAGTATGGCTCGACTTCGTGCTTCTCACTCACCAGAGCAAAGGGAGGCAGCCCGTGAAATGGCTGGGTTGGCAATGCGAAATCGTTGAGCAAACCTCAGAGATCAAGCGCTAGATTATAATTTACGAAACACAAGAAGAAATTCATCAAATACTGATTTGAATCGGGCAGCGTTTCAATACGCATATAATATAGCGCAATGGCGTTCGCATTGGGCCAATGGATGTTGTTTGCGAGTATTGTAGCACATTAAAGATTTCCGGAAAATCGCCAGGATTGTGCTCCCAAATAAAGAATCATTGAATAATAATATTCATTTATTTAAAATTATCCTAATTTAAAAAGTAGTCATGTGATATTGCCTTTAAGGCGGAACGAAGTTCGCCGGGTCAGCTAGTATTAGTATAGATTTGAGCTGTAAACGGATTAAACCAACTTATCTCAGATTAAGGTTAATTTTCGGATAAAACCACCGACGATCGATCTTTAGTATCTTTTCTTTAATCTTTAATTCTAAATATGAATCATCGGATTATTATTCATTTGATAATAAATCACAATCGAATGGAATCGAAATCGAATGGTTATCTCTATAGATTACTTATTATTTTATACACGTTTTTAAATACTTCCTACTACATTACTTTTTACTTGCGTATCCTCGGTCTCCAAAGCCTGGAGCACAGGCGAAGAGTAGCCAGCCTTTCGGTCTTCTATAGGATGCATTTTGGAGAGTGTGCGAGAGTATTGCATGAATGAATTCCCCCATCTCCGTTTCATCATCGGACGGTCCGTCATACGGTGAGCATCCACCCTTATATTGTTGACACCACTACTATCCGGACGAAGCTTTTTGCCTCGCCTTTTATACCGCGTACATCGAGGGACTGGAATAATTTGCCAGCGGCGGTGTTTCTGTCTGACTACAATTTAAGTGTCTTCAAGGCTAGATTGAATAGGCTCTTAATAAACTGACGCGCTTTACCATCAACGATTGCATGGTACTTACCATCAGGCGGAATTGCGGTCAAGCCCTAGTTAATAATTATTAAAAAAAATAGTACTTATTACTACTTTATATACAGTATAGGGTATGTATATTGCGTTATCAATTTATCATTAAGAAAATAATTTAAGTCGTTATCGGTCTCATAAAATAAAAACTATACAATTTGATTTTACTAAAACTGAACATTTGGTACGAAATAATAGCCCCTTGATTATAAGGCACACGCGCCGGCCGATGGTATCAACAATTCACAGCAAACTTAATAGTATTGCTACCAAATTATCACATTCTAGCGGCCGCCAGCGACTTCGTTCTGGAGTTAGTTATGCTCCGCTCCTATTGGTTACAGTGTGATGTTATGTAGCCTAAAGCCTTCCTAGATTAATGGGCTATCTGGGACCAGTAGTCCCCGAGATTAGCGCGAACAAACTAACAAACAGACATACAAACAAACTCTTCAGCTTTATATATTAAAGTAGTATAGATTAAGGTTATTGTTAAATAATAAAACGAAATAAAAAGGTGCTTCTTATCCAGCTTATTGAGGTCCACAGCTGGACAAAAGCCTCGCCTAAGGTTTGATATTCCACAGGAGAAACACTGCTGCCCGCTTCCCTGGTGAGAGCTCCCTTAATTGCCTCTTACGACACCCACGGGAGGCAAAGATGATAAAGATAATTTTATTTTGCAAACATGAGTAAGTAACTATGATAAAAAAATGTATATAATATAATGACAGGTTCAGCCATGTTTTTCAAAAATTTTGCATGCCTAAATGGTAAAAATTTAGGCATGCAAAATTTTTTAAAACATTCAACTTAAAACTAGAAACTACAGTTTAAGAAAATAGTTCAAAACAACATTATTCTAACTTTAAAAAAATCTTTTTCAGTAAGGTACTCCTACAACTCGCTTATATTATAATATGCTTTCACCACTATAAATCTTCGGAGTCTTTTTTTAAATAATTTTAGCGGAAGCTCTTTCCAGGTCTGTGGTGATTTATTATAAATAACCGAAAGCCATGCAGTAGACATTTTTGGGAATAAGTCTAAGCTAGCTCCTGACATAGCAAGCTATTGTCGCGTCTATTGTGTTGAAAATCTTCAGCTATACGTCTGAAACGACTCGGATTTGCCTTAACAAACACAACTACTTCTAGTATATACAGACAAGATAATGTCAATATCTTATATTTTTTAAAATATGGTTTACAACTATCAGTGGGCTTCTCCTCCAATGCATCCAATCCAATCCAATCCATCCAATCCATCCAATGCATCTTATTTGCGCCTTGAAGGCAGTTTCTTTTAGAGAGAGAGTAGTGTAGTTTTAGAAAGTAGAGTTTCCCCAAAATATGATTCCATACCGTAAATTTGAGGATATGGGTATATTAGAATGTTAACCTGGTCTAATCACCACACTGTAAACAAAGATAATAAAATTTAAAAAGATAACACACAGCTTTGTTGACGCATGTACGAGTAAGATAGAAAATACCGGCCAAGTGCGTGTCGGACTCACGCACAAAGGTTTCTGTACCATTGATTTATGAAATTAAAGAATTTAAGTTATTTGTATGAAAGATTACGCAGTAATATGCGGTTGCGATTTACGAGGTATTAAAAAAAACTACTTACTAGATCTCGTTCAAAACAATTTTTGTTGGTAGTTTTTATAGTAATGTACATCATATGTTTTTTTTAGATTTTTCATTTTCTTATTTTAGAAGTTAAAGGGAGGGGGGACCAACTTTTTTCCACTTTGGAAGCATCTGTCACGCAAACTATTCGGTTTAGAAAAAATATTTTAGAAACCACGATATCATTTTTGAAGACCTATCCATAGATACCCCACACGTATGAGTTTGATGAAAAAAAAAATTTGACTATCAGTTCTAAGTATGGGGAGTCTCCAATATTTATTATTATTTTTTTATTTTTGCATCAAAATCTTAATGCGGTTCACAGAATACATCTACCTACCAAGTTTCAACAGTATAGCTCTTATATTTTCGTAAAAAGAATGACTGTGACATACGGACGGACAGACGGACAGATAACGAATCTATAAGGGTTCGGTTTTTGCCATTTGGCTACGGAACCCTAAAAAGACGGCAAAGAATTTTATAATTGAACGTCTCTCGCAGTCTGCAAGGTTGCAGCCGTCAGTGCTTTATCACACCACATTAAAAAAAAAAGTAAATGAAACATGGCCGACTAAGAACGAAGGTTTTTATAAAGCGCTAAAGTGAACTGACGTAAACACAGTGTAATCCTCCATACCAAGTTTCAGAAAAATGTTTCTCGCAAGTAAAATAAATAAAACCGCGACAGCGGAGTCACGTTTTAGAAGTATTTAATTAATGGAGACAGTGCGAAATTAAATTTTCTTTTCTTTTAAAAGTCAGCGGGAAAGCTAAGATAATAGTTTGTTGGAGTCCGGTGACGGTGTGGGGTGGGTTCCATCTTTGTTGGCGTTCTCTCCCTTCGATAATTGAAGTGCTCAGGTTGCTACGGCCGCCCCTTAATCATTGTTTTAATTTTGCTTTTAAAAACATTTTAGCTGCAGTTTTACTTATTATTTTTCGTTGAATTTTAGGGAAATGGAAAAAACTGGTGCTTATTTTATCAGTAATGGATTTAAATAATTCATTCAGTTCTTATTACCTAGTGTTTTTGCTTCCTATGTGCAAATGACAAAAGCTGCTTATAAGGATTTTGTTTTCTCAGTTCTTCTCTGTAACGATAATCGCGTGTACCTAACTGCAGTCGTCGATTTATTTGGATATAATTCCAGAATAATATAATACAAATGACAAAATAAAAAGTGAAAATAATGTAATTTATTTGGACATAGTAACAGAAACATAATAATACAAGTGACACAATAAAATAAAAAGTGAAAATAGTGTTCTAAACTAATCTCAATATTCTAAATACAATATGTTAAGAAAACCCTGTCCGACCCGTAAGGATAGTAAAGGTTAGGTAAACACATGACCAAATAAAATATGAAATTTTACATAATCGTCATAGTAACAATACTAATGAATTTTGAAATAATCCTTTTTTCCCGGGAATTAATTCAAATTTCCCCGAAATTTGGTAATTTTTAAAAAAGTGACAACTCCGGTATTATTATAAGCGAATAGCGACGCGACCACGTCCCAGGTGCCGCGTGCCCTGCCCCCCGCCGCCCGCGGAAGGGGTTGCTTAGCGCACATGTATTAAGTTACCTCTTTTTGCGAAATAATATTTATTCTTTTAGGGGAATTTTTTTTTTTAAGTTTTGCCTGACTTTGTGGGCATTATTAGAATCAGTTATAGATACCTAACAATACCTTCACGGATCGGACAGGGTTTTCTTTACATATTGTATAGCGGCTGGTGGAGAGTACTTTGAAAAGATGTAATAAAAATATATGTACCTAGAGAACATTTATTATCATTATCGCAAAACTTTCTGAGTGTCCCATGTATGTTTATAGCAATATGCTTTTTATCACCTAAACTCGTCACCCGGCTGATATATGGGCGCCAGGTATAAGACTCTTGAACGATTCAGTTCGTTCTTTAAAGGCAAATTATCTATATTCTCAACTAAGCAAAAACCTGCCAAATATGAAACAAAAGTAAAGCGCTGTCCAGCAGAAATATGCAGCAAAGTAGGACAAAAAAGCAGTTTCAATATAGCCAGCTCTAGTGGTGCTTTTTCGATCAGGGGTGTCGAGTGTCTAGTGTCCATTAATAACACATGGTGTCTTACGACGCTGATATTAAACTTCAGGGAGTTGGGAGTGAAAAATGAAGCGAAGATAGCAGAGAGAGACAGCCCTGCTTATTTTATACATCAGTGCTTTATATTTGGTGGTAACCCGTTTAAAACATTTATGTTTCAGGATATGGAGAAGATTTTATTTTATTATTTATGTACACACAATAAAATACATAAGTGTAAGTCAAAATTAAGATCTGAGTACAAAGGTGCTGCTTATTTCTTATGAAATGTCTTCAAGCAGACCTGCGAAAGGAGGAGTGAAACGGAACTGTGGACCATAGTGTGTAAGAACAAGGAGGAAATAAAATATGAATATAATAAATAAAAAAGCTATAATATTAAATATACCTAAACATAAAATAATTATATAAGTATACTTAAATAGTTACATAATACTAAAATCGGTCCAGGCGTCTTCGAGCAATCGGGGAACATACACAAAAAATTAAATATTTCGACGAATTGATAACCTCCTCCTTTTATAGAAGTCGGTTAAAAATACTGGACACATATTTCAGGTTTCGCATAAAATTGTAAATTCAGCCTTTTTCAAGAAAGTCGTTATTAAAGTGGATAAATATTCAAAACACAACCAATATTAAGATTTAAACCTACACTTACCAACAAGTACGCGGTAACCAGGTTTTCATTTAAACTGCTGCGGTCACACGACTCAACTCTCTGGCGTTAATAAGGCAAGTTTTGAGTACACCCTGTCAACTCAGACAGAGTGTGGCCAAAATATGCGAAGTACTTACCTAGTGGTGGTTGAGGGGAAACATGAAATTACAATAAAGGTTTCTCCCTAAATTTGAACGATTTGAACAGCTTTCATTTTGACAGTTAAGTAATATTCATTTTTGTTACTTTATTAATCATCTCAGCGTTAATCCCAGTCGCATCCGAGGCTTTTTCAGCTTTGGAGTCTGGGATACGCTTTACCAGTCTAACTGCAAATTTTGGCTGGCGGTTTATTTTTTTAACATCGATATTTTCCGTGAAGCGACTGCCGTCTGACCTCCACAACCCGAAGGCGATATCGAAGCATTGCAGTTAGACCAATTGTTGGACTTTTTGAGGGCTCCAACAACCCGTAACGACTGCCATAAGATGTTCGTATGGCAACCGGGACCAAAGGCTTAACGTGCTTTCCGAGGCACGACCAGACCAGTGCAAATATTCATATTCATGCATACAAATATTTGCACTGTGCGGGGATCGAACCCGCGCCCGCGCCTCCTTGCGCAGCGGCCGCGTTCGCTACCGCCACAGAGGCTGTCCTGTGATTTTTGTCACTTTATTATTAGACAGTTATTAGTTGCTTTTTTTTAATAAATGAAGAACCATTTTGTAAATTAATGTTTTTTAGGGTTCCGTACCTCGAAAGGAAAAAACGGAACCCTTATAGGATCACTTTGTTGTCCGTCTGTCTGTCTGTCTGTCTGTCAAAACCCTTTATCTCAAGAACGCGTGGACGTATCAAGCTGAAATTTACATGAAATACTCAGGTCTATTGTCCCTTTAAGCTGTAAGAATATCAAACTTCTAAGCCAAGCCAATCAAAAGATACAGCCGATTATGTCGATATTTTCAACAAATTTTCGACACTCCCAAAGGAATCAAAACCTACGGGATACTTCCCGTAAACTCAGAATTTTGAAATTTGGCATGAAGCATTGTTATATAATGAAAATATAGGAAAACTTACGAAAATCACATTTTTTTACTTATATAATATAATAAAAATATTTTAATAAAATGAAACTTACTACCTTATTTCTCACGAACGAATAAAGATATCAAATTGAAATTTATACCAAATACTTAGGTTTATTGTCCCTTTAAGCAGTGAAAAAATCAAACTTCTAAGTTAACGCGATCAAAAGATACAGCAGTTTATACTGACACCTTAGACGAATTTCCGTCACACACTAGGGAATCAAAACCTACAAGGTACTTCCCGTAAACTCAGAATCTTGAAATTTGGCATGAAGCATTGTCATATAATACAAATATAGGAAAAATTGAGAAAATATTTTTTTTAAGTTATATAATGACATATTTTTTTTTTTATAAAATGGAACTTACTACCTTATTTCTCACGAACGAATAAAGGTATCAAATTGAAATTTATACTAAATACCTAGGTCTATTGTCCATTTAAGCAATGAAAAAATTAAACTTCTAAGTTAACGCGATCAAAAGATACAGCAGTTTATACCAACACCTTAGACGAATTTCCGTCACACGCTAGGGTTATAAATTGTAAACCGCTACGTTTGTACGGCGGAACCCTCGGTGTGCGAGTCCGACTCGCACTTGGCCGGTTTTTTTAATAAAACGGCGCTATAATGCTTTGACGGACAAGCGTTTTTTGACAGTTTTTTTTTTGTTTGACGCTTTGTAAGGACCAAACGAGCATTCAGAGTATTAAAAATCCAATGCTTAAAAGCGGTAATGTTCACACTGCTGATATATATGTAGACTTCCTCTTAGTCAGAGGAAGTGCGCCGTAAATATGAATTATTCTTTCAATTTAATATGATATGATAATTGTTAATACATACTTCTTGACCTTAGAGTTATACTTTATTTGCTCTTGTATGATATATTTAAACTAGTATGATACTTAATGTATATATTTGTTGTATAATCTATGTAAATACTACACTGTAGACTACCTACATTATTTTCTCTCCTTCCCCTTAGTATTCCATCCAAAGGTTGTCTGTAAAAGATCGCTCTTAGCGATAAGACCGCCCATTGTGTCACCCATTGTAAATTTTTTTTTATTAGTTATAAACTAGTGCTTGACTGCAATCCCGCCTGATGGTAAGCAGTGATGCAATCGTTGATGGTAAAACACACTAGCTTATTAAGCATATTCACTTAAAAAAAAACTGGGTGAATAGGAAGGAAGACGGCAGTTGAGCGAGGTGATGCAATGTTTAACCCAACAATACGACCAACGATGCTGCGCCAGAGGATGATCTGGAGACCCTCCACGACCAAACTCCCGACACAACAACATTAGGCACATCGTACCCGGTACACATCGCAACACAACTGCTCAGACCCGTCCTCCGTACGGTTTCTGGCTACTTCTACAAAATCTTTATATTTATGTTCCGTAATCTTTAAGGTGTACAATTGTACATAATAAAGAGTATTTTTTTCTATTATTACATCATTTCTTCATTCAGTATAAGATTAGATACTTACGAAAACCTTTTTTTAAGTCCAATTTTGACTTCTATTCTGCTGGCATAAGAATGACATTAAAATCGAAAAAGGTGGCAACAATACCAATTATTTACTCCGGCTACCACGTGTCATGACAACAACGCAGTAAAACTCGAAATCGGGTGAAGGGACTGTAAAAAAGGCTTGTTTATATTTATGTCTTATTTCGAATGAAGTATCATCATCATTTCAGCCGAAGGACGTCCACTGCTGGACATAGGCCTCCCTCAAGGATGTCCACGATGACCGGTCCTGTGCCCCTCCCCGCGTTTCCCGCGACCTTCACTAGGTCGTCTGACCACCCGAAACATGTGTCCAGTATTTTTAAACAAAGAATCTATGTATAAAATTTCAAAAAGATATTATGAAAAACCAAAGTTATGAGCTTGTTATCCTACTTGGCTGTCGAGGGCCAACCCACGCTGCGTCTTCCGGTGCGTGGTCGCCACTCGAGAATCCCTCGGCCCCATCGAGCATCGGTCCTACGGGCAATGTGCCCAATCCACTGTCGACGACATTAAAATTTTTAATATCGTTTTTTTTATTTTGTAATTTTAATCTGTTGAAATTTGCCGTTATTGTATTAACACTGTAGTTCAAACGATTTGCAATTAATTATTATTTACAAAATGTTATAAAAAATCATAATATATTTAAATGCGTGTTAATTATCAAATATATATAATAATCTTGTGATGCGGTGTTTGTTATTAAACTCTTTCGAAACGGAACGGATTTGTATGAATTTTTGTGTGCATGTCTGATAAATCTGGGAATCGGCCAATATCCATTTTTTTTTATTTGGTAGAACACGTTTGCCAAGTCAGCTAGTAATAATGTTTTGCTTGGCGATGTGGCGTATACTACACTGATATGAAATAAAATAAATAAATTGAATTAGAAATTCAAATTCCATCGGTCCTCGTGGACCCCGTCACATGTGCTGACACGATGTGCTGACATCTCTTTGAGGCCTACGGTGGCTGGGAGTTTGATGTCGTCTCCCGACCAGGACGTCTCCTGCGGCGGCTAGTGGTGTGAGGGCGCTGGGATTCCCGCTGCTTCCTCCTCCTCCTTTGCCAGCATCACTGCTTTGCAGAAGGAGGTGACGGTCTGCAATGCACTGTCGCTCCGGACCATGACCTGGACCAGGGTCGGACGCGAGAGATCGCCGCCGATCTCCAATACGAGGGACACGTCAGTGCTCTACCCAAGGCGGACAGACCTCCACCGTGTGCTTCACCGTGTCCTCAGGGCGATCCACACAATGGTGACACCCTGGCGTTTCCTCCCGGCTTATACGGAACAGGAACCTCCCGAAACAACCGTGTCCGGTGAGGACCCGCGTCAGGCGGAAGGTGGGGGCGCCGAGGCGTCTCTCTAGCCACTTCTCAAAGAGAAGACTTCTCCCAAGCTCTTTAACCTGTATGTAAACAAGTTGTTGGTTGAGCTCAGCAGCACGCGTGTGGGTTGCTCGGTTGATAATGTTTGTATTAATAATATTAGCTATGCTGACGACATGGTGCTGCTGAGCCCAGCTGTCGGTGCGATGAGACAGCTTTTACATGTTCGTGAGAGTTATGCGAAAAAACATGGTCTCATGTATAACTGCACGAAAAGTGAGTATTTGGTCTTTAAGTCTTCTGGTAAATGCCCATCTAGTGTACCTAAATTGACACTAAATAATAATGCACTAAAAACTTAAGCGGGTAAGTCATTTTAAATATTTGGGACACTATGTTACCGAGGATCTTGATGACCAAATGGACATTGAAAGGGAGCGCAGGGCACTGGCGGTTAAGAATAACATGCTGGCACGCAGGTTTGCTCGTTGCAACGAGAATGTTAAAATCTCTTTTTTTTAAAGCGTACTGCCAGACCTTACACACGAGCAGTCTGTGGTTTTGTTATACACAAAGATCGCTCAGTGCCCTGCGAGTCCAATACAACAACGGTTTCAGGATGTTGCTGGGGTTGCCCCGTTTCTGTAGTGCATCTGTCATGTTCGCGGAAGCCCGTGTTGATGGCTTTCATACCATTATACGCAAGAAAACCGCCTCCTTGCTACGTAGAGTGCGGGGTAGCACTAGCAGCATTTTGAAAGTATTCGCTGATAGGATGGACTCCAAAATAATGGAGTGTTTCATGCGGGTCCTAGTTAGACAGTAAGGAGTGTCTGGCTGAGCTCGCAAATAATTTAATATTGTCTTACTTTTTATTACTACTAACATAGACTAAAGATTTTTGTAGTACTAACCGAATATGGATACCTACTGTCCGAAATAAATTATTATTATTATTAGTACTTACCGCCGCTACCGTGGCGTGCCTAGTACTGGGTTGCGACATTCACACTCTCCATGTCACCATGAGATCCAGCCGGAGCTCTGTCCGCCATACCGCGATTTCTCGCGGCAGCGGGTTATGCCCCGGCGTTTTGCCTCCTCTCGCCACTCCCACATGTGGGCAAGGGCTTTGACCTCCAGATCCCATAGCGGAAATCCGCAAGGCTGGCCGCCTCAGCGGAGACCGTGCTGTATCCCCGGACCAGCCGAACGGCCATGACCCTCTGGGACGCGGTCAGGCATCGGGCTGGTCGCTTTCTTAGCGACCGGGCCCCGTAAACGGCCATGGACCGCACGGCCCCCGCTTAGAGCCTCCGAGAGGAACTTTTTGCCATCAGGCGGGATTACGGTCAAGCCCTAGTTTATAATTATAAAAAAACCGACCAAGTGTGAGTCGGACTCGCGTAGGAAGGATCCGTATCTTTAAAAACGGCAAAAAATCACGTGTTGTATGGAAGCTCCCTTTAATATTTAAATTTTTATTTTTAATATTTGTTGTTATAGCGGCAATAAAAATACATAATTTCTGAAAAATTCAATTGTCTAGCTATTACGGTTCATGAGATACAGTCTGGTGACAGACGGACAGACAATCGGACAGACGGGCAGATGGACAGACGGACAGCGAAGTCTCATGAATAGCGTTCCGTTTTACATTTTAGGTACGGAACCCTAAAAAAAGAGATGCTAAACTGAAGCAGTGAAATGCAACCTCCTTTCTGCAAGCTAGTCTTTGACCCACGTCGGCATACTTAATTAATGAAAGCTAGCGAATAAGAGCACACTTAATTGTATTACATCATGTGATTCTCTACCATTCCCTGGAGTCTAGAGAAGTAGGTAAATCACTTGGAGAATTTTCTCTTTGGAAATGAGTGGACATTTAATATTATATACGGAGTCATTACGTGACAAGACTCGGAATGAGCGGTTGTACAGTCTTTGAAATATTTTTATCGCTCCTCCAGGACCGATCTTAAGTGTTTAGATAGGTCCTAAATCTAAATTAAATTGTTAGAAAATTTTAAGTTAAATAAGTCGTGGTGGCTTAATGGTTAAAACATCAGCCTCACAAGTATGAGTGTACGTGTAAACTTTTCTAAAGTTATATGTACTTTCTAAGTATATCTTGAACACCATTGACTGATTAGATACAAGGTGAAGGAAAACATCTTGAGGAAATCTGGACTTTGTCTGAAATCGCCAACCCGCATTAAGCAAGCGTGGTGATTACGCTCAATCCTTCTCTGTATGAGAGGAGACCTGTGCCCAGCAGTGGTACGATAAAAAGGTTGATGATGATGTGCGGTTTTTGTTGGGCGTTTTGTGTGTTTATTGTGTTTATATCTTCGAATTTTTAGCAAAACATCTCAGTTTCCGAACGGTGTTTTTCGTCACCATTTTGAGAGCAGCTTTTAATTTTGTATATGTTAAAGGACGCTTACTCTGAACTTTAGAATAAAAAATATTTAATATAAGCATTCTAAAGTCGTTTTTTTATGTTAACTTTCGATCTATTGTATGTGTTTTGTTTTTTGTGTGTTTGTATTATGTGCATTCGTTTTTGGAAATTTGAATTTTGATTTTAGAATTTAGAATTTAGGTTTAGAATATTTTTAACAAAAGTCACTGCTTATCGTCAGACGGGATCGGAATTAAGCATTAAAAAAGGTATTAACGCGATGCGACGGATATTAATTCTAGTTTAAGTTGATTTAGTTCACCCTTTTAAGGCCAATTTAGTTTTTATGCTAAAACACGCTATATTCAAATTTAATTTATGTTTCCAATTAACGTTATTTCAAGTTAAACAAATATAAATGTTAATTTAATTGAAATTGTTTTTTGTTGACACTAGGAATTTTACCTGTGTGCGTTTACAAACATAAATTCACATACACAAATATCCCGGAACAACTACTTGTAGATCATACAAATCTTTTTTCCGTGCGGGAATCAAACTCCTTAACCACTAAACCACTACGCTAACGGTGCAGTTAAAAAAATATCTATAATTAGAACACTGTCCTCTTTTTAAATGTTTGATATAAATTCATCCTTTGTGGTACCGGGCATAGAATAGTACCAACCCATATCCTCCCGTGGGTGTCGTACGAGGCGATTATGGGACTCTCACCAGGAATGCGGGCAGCGTTTCTCCTGTGGAATATCAAATTACTGCGATCCCCAACCCGTCTGCCAAGCGTGGGGATTATGGCAATGCCCCCCCATTGCAGTGAAAGCCTTGGGGTAGGCCTTGGTCCAGCAATGGGCCTCTATAGGCTAAGAAGAAGATGGCCTGAAATACAGGTTTTCATAAACCTAGATCAGGCTACGGGGTAATTGCGTAGCACACTATCAGTAGCAATGGATATCATTTTGACAGTTCAACAACTTTCATTGCGTTATTATGTTCATCAGGAAACACATTTGTTTTTAATATTATAAACTAGTGCGTGACTGCAATCCCGTCATCATCATCATCCCAGCGTTAATCCCAGTCGCATCCGAAGCCTTTTCAGCTTTGGAGTCTGGGGTCCGCTATACCAGTCCAACTCTCTTGTCGGTCTCCGTGGCGCAGCGGTCAACACGCCTGCCTGCGACGTGGAGGCCCCGGGTTCGATCCCCGGCCAGGTCATGATGGCAAACGATCTTTTCCTAATTGTCCTGGGTCTTGGATGTTTATCTATATATGTATCTATTATAAAATATAGTATCGTTGAGTTCGTATCCCATAACACAAGTCTCGAACTTACTTTGGGGCTAGCTCAATCTGTGTGATTTGTCTGAATATATTTATTTATTTATTATTTATTTAACTACTGACATGGCTAAACTTCGACATTTTCCGTGAAGCGACTGCCGTCTGACCTCCACAACCCGAAGGCGACATCGAAGCATTGCAGTTAGACCAATTGTTGGACTTTTGAGGGCTCCAACAACCCGTAACGACTACCACTAGATGTTCGTATGGCAACCGGGACCAACGGCTTAACGTGCTTTCCGAGGCACGACCAGACCAGTGCAAATATTCATATTCATGCATACAAATACTTGCACTGTGCGGGGATCGAACCCGCGCCACCCTGCGCAGCGGCCGCGTCCGCTACCGCTACGCCATGGAGGCTGTCTGCAATCCCGTATGGATGGTAGTTGTGATGCAATCGTTGATGGTAAAGCGCGCTAGTTTATTAAAAGCCTATTCTCTCCTTGAAGACACATAAATCGTAGTCAGACGGAAAGACCACCGCTGGCATATTGTTCCAGTTCTTCGATGTATGCGGCATAAAAGAACGGCGAAACGCTACCTCCGGATCGTAGTGGTATCAACAACGTAAGGGTGGAAAGTCGCCGTACGACGGGTCGTCCGATGGTGGAACGGAGATGCAGGAATTAAGTCATGTAATTCCCGCGCACACCCGCCAAAATGCATCCTTTATCCTATTTAATACTATATCCTATTTTTTTTTTCTAACATATGGAACAACGGATTAGTAATATGCTTCCAAATGATTCAAATTACGAGTAATGTGCAGGTCTTCATTATAGTTAGAATTAATTTTCCAGCATAGTAATTAATTGTAAATCACAGATTTACTAACACTTAAATAGATAAATTATATAACTTATCTAAAGACACGTACAAAGACCAGCTATTAAGTTCTCAAAGTTCGATGACCTGGTAATCAGCGGGTCCCCCCCTCGTCGCTGATTAATGGGCACAACTCTGACAAAGTGACCACTTTTCGTATCCATTGACAAGTGCTGCTGGTAACAAGCGTAGGTTTTGTGTTGCTTTAAGGGGGTAAACAGTTTTTGTGTTAGTTCAGGAGTTTGTTTTCCAACATGGCTGCGAACTAGAGGCACCGTGTTAATGAAACTTTGTTATTTTGGAGGATTTTCTTGATGATGTCACACTACTGAACGGATTTGGATGAGATTTGGCACATAGACGGCTGATAACTAGGATCTTATGTGGATGAAACTGCAAGGCGCAGCTAGTCGAGGGAGAGAGAGGCGCAAAATTCTCCCCCTTCCCGGCGAGGTTGCGGGGGTCGCCGTTGCAGGGCCGAGACAGACCTACAGCCTATAGGGTAATGGCCGACGGGCGAAGGGCCCGGGGAGTTCAACGTCCGTCACATGGCTGAGTTGACGTTGTGGCGCGTTCGCAAACGCCACTCAGATGAGGAGAGCAGCCGCTGAGGGCTGGTCGCGCGATAAGGGTCCCGTCGAACTCGCGATGACGGGTCAACGCCTGCTGGGGGTACCGTGGAATAGGGAGGACCCGGTACTCCGAAAAGGCAGATGACGAACGCTTAGGTGGTTTTTTAGCCGGTAAGGGTCCGGTACACCCCCTCCGCGTCCTCGAGTGGAGGATAGTCCATGAGGATTTTTCCACCTTCGAAAAAAAAGGGCGCAGATAGTCAGAAAGCCGTGGCCCTGGCGCATAGGCAAGTGGAAAAACACGGGTGAGTTTTAGTCAGTAAAAGTCTGACACGCCCTTGCCCCCGCCCAGAGCGGAAGAGGACATTTGATGATTTCCCATCCCAAACAAAAAAAACCGGCCAAATGCGAGTCGGACTCGCACACCGAGGGTTCCGCCGTACAAACGTAGCGGTTTACAACTTATGACGTACTAGCTTTCCGCCAGCGGCTTCGCCCGCGTGGAGTTCGGTTATATCGCGCTGTTTAAATTCCCCTCGGGAACATCAAATTTTTCCGGGATAATAGGTAGCCTATGTTCTTCTCAGGGTCTAAAAATTGTCTGTGCCAAACTTCATCAAAATCGGTTGAGAGGTTTAGGCGGGAAAGCGTAACAGACAGACAGAGTTACTTTCGCATTTATAATACTAGCATTCATTTAGAATTTTTCACAGTTTAGAGGCAATTAGATTTAAGAAGTGTTTGATTTTTTTTTTTTTAATGTGGCATCTCGTAGTTGACCTTGATAGGTCGGTACTACATAACCGGACTATCCTGTGGCTGCCTTAAGTGAATTTAAAGCCTCCAGCCAGGGCTACTAAAAGCTAAGCGACTACACGCTAAGGTACCCCCTGTGGGGTACGAACCTCGGCTTAGGGTGTCGCTAGAAGAACAGCAGGGGACGGCTGGATCGAATTCTTATTTTTATTTCGGTTTGATGATCGCGGCGTTTCCTAGTACTAGCTCTGAGAAGAAACGTCCGAAACAAACCCAGAGGTCATAGTTGGGAATTTATATTTACTGGCTCAGCTGCGGCGCGGGCTGGCCTTCATCGGGCAAAGAAGTGTTTGATATGAATTTCAACTTTAATATCTCTACTCGTTCATGTGAAAAAGGGTAGGTAGTAAGTTTATAATTATTAAAAAAAAATATTTTATGTCATGTAAGCAAAAATAATATTTTAATATTTTATGTAACTTCAAATTTATAATTTTCACAATTTTTCCTTTATCTGTCTGTACTATAATATAACGTTGCTTCGTGCCGAATTTCAAGATTCTGAGTTCACGGGAAGTACCTTGTAGGTTTTGATTCCTTTGCGAGTGTCGAAAATTTGTTGAAAATATCGACATATCGGCTGTATCTTTTGATTGGCTTGGCTTAGAAGTTTGATATTTTCACAGCTTAAAGGGACAGTAGACCTAGGTATTTGGTTTAATTTCAATTTGATACCTTTATTAGTTCGTGAAAAATAAGGTAGTAAGTTTCATTTTATTAAAATATGTTTATTATATTATATAACTAAAAACATGTGATTTTCGCAATTTTTCCTATATTTGCATTATATGAAAATCCTTCATGCCAAATTTCAAGATTCTGAGTTTACGGGAAGTATCCTGTAGGATTTGATTCCTTTGCGAGTGTCGAAAATTTGTTGAAAATATCGACATATCGGCTGTATCTTTTGATTGGCTTGGCTTAGAAGTTTGATATTTTCACAGCTTAAAGGGACAGTAGACCTAGGTATTTGGTATAAATTCCAATTTGATAACTTTATTCGATCGTGAGAAATAAGGTAGTAAGTTCCATTTTATTAAAATATGTTTATTATATTATATAACTGAAAAAATGTGATTTTCGCAATTTTTACTATATTTGCATTATATGACAATCCTTCATGCCAAATTTCAAGATTCTGAGTTTACGGGAAGTATCCTGTAGGTTTTGATTCCTTTGCGAGTGTCGATAATTTGTTGAAAATATCGACATATCGGCTGTATTTTTTGATTGGCTTGGCTTAGAAGTTTGATATTTTCACAGCTTAAAGGGACAACAGACCTAGGTATTTGGTATAAATTTCAATTTGATAACTTTATTCGTTTGTGAGAAATAAGGTAGTAAGTTCCATTAATATAATATATATTATATATATATATTATAATAAAATATGTTTATTATATTATATAACTAAAAAAATGTGATTTTCGCAATTTTTTCTATATTTGCATTATATGACAATGCTTCATGCCAATTTTCAAGATTCTGAGTTTACGGGAAGTATCCTGTAGGTTTTGATTCCTTTGCGAGTGTCGAAAATTTGTTGAAAATATCGATATAATCAGCTGTATCTTTTGATTGGCTTGGCTTAGAAGTTTGTTATTTTCACAGCTTAAAGGGACAATATACCCGAGTATTTCATGTGAATTTCAGCTTGATACGTCCACGCGTTCTTGAGATAAGGGGTCTTGACAGACAGACAGACAGACAGACAGACGGACAACAAAGTGATCCTATAAGGGTTCCGTTTTTTCCTTTTGAGGTACGGAACCCTAAAAAAGGGCGCAGATAGTCAGAAACCGTGGACCTGGCGCATAGGCAAGTGGAAAAACACGGGTGAGTTTAAGTCAGTAAAAGTCTGACACGC
This sequence comes from Sesamia nonagrioides, assembly GCA_017933935.1. Taxonomy (NCBI): domain Eukaryota; kingdom Metazoa; phylum Arthropoda; class Insecta; order Lepidoptera; family Noctuidae; genus Sesamia; species Sesamia nonagrioides. The sequence goes on along the minus strand of JADWQK010002379.1, from coordinate 360,782 downwards.
CCTTGCGCCCCGTCCAGAGCGGACGAGGACATTTGATGATTTCCCATCCCAAACAAAAAAAGTGCACAGATAGTCACCAGTAAGTGTCTTTATATGGCCACCAAACGTCCACCAAAATAAACTAAGCACTGTGCCATTTTTTAAAAGTCCTGTTAATAAAATAAGGAGCGATATAAATAAAATATAATAAGATAGGAATTCAAAGAAACGTAATCCGGTATCTGGCTTATGATATTGTGCTCACAACGGCACCAAGTCCGGGAGGTAATAAATGATTCCGTGAAGAATTCCGGGCAAAATACTTGACGACTCACCTCGGTTTTAGAGATTTTGTTGAGGATTTAGGCATTTAACATTTAAGTAAGAATGAAATTTTATGGTCGCTGTAACTGCTTCAGTATTTTGGATTGACGAGGAAACTGTTTGTTGTGGGTGGAATTACACCTCCTATCCTGCTTCTCACGCCTTTCGCTACCCTGCTGAGTGTGTGTTTGCGACGATAGGTCGTGGTGAAGTACAGTAAAAACGGCTGATAATGCACTGTTATTCATGTAATAATGGATCAATGGAAATCACAATGGCCGGTTGAGAAATATCTAAGAGATGATATTAAAACGCAAGCGTAGCTGTGTGTGGGGAAATTCGCCGAGTGAGTTGCTTGAAAGGAGCAGCGCCGTGTCCTCATAAATGAAGTAGGAGGCGATCTGACGCTGACGGCCGCAGTCCGAAGGATGGTCAGTAGCGCTGAGTCGTGGGACGCGGTGGTGTCTTTCAGGATGTTTTGTCGCAGAAGGAAACTGCGGAGCGGCAGAGGGAGATATCGACTCCTTTCCCCGGCCGCCGAAGGCTCACCGGGTGCAGGGAAAGGGCTGACAACGCCCTTTTCCGGCCTCCATGAACGGGTCCAGGGGCGGGGGACTTGGGGTAGTCTCTGCCCTCTATTCGATGTACCCGAGGCGGAAGGGCGCGCGAGTGTCTGAGGTGATGCACAGGGTAGTTTAATACCTCCTACCCCGTGCACCCCGCGAGCACGTGTGAGGAGAGACACCGGGTAAAAAAAGAAAATAAATAAAATAAAATGAAATTAAAGGATTCAAGTTATTTGTATGAAAGATTACGCGGTAATAAGCGGTTAACGATTTACGAGGTATTATAAAAAAACTACTTACTAGATCTCGTTCAAAACAACTTTCGTTGGTAGTTTTTATAGCAATGTAAATCATATGTTTTTTTTAGATGTCTTATTTTAGAAGTTAGAGGAGGGGGGGCAACTTTTTTCCACTTTGGAAGCGTCTGTCATGCATACTTACTTTTTTTTATATGATTTAGAAAAAAAATATATTTTAGAAACCTCGATATCATTTTTGAAGATCAACCATAGATATCCGACAAGTATATGTTTGATGAAAAAAAAAAATTGAGTTTCAGTTCTTAGTATGGGGAGCCCCCAATATTTATTATTATTTTTTATTTTTGCATTAAAATCTTAATGCGGTTCACAGAATACATCTACCTACCACGTTTCAACAGTTCTATCTAGAAAAGTTTGTTAACATCTGTCTTTTAGGCGTAGACTACCTATTGCCTAGCAGCGGTTTGTTTCTTTATTTATTTATTTAAAGCACAGCCACATCACATACATTAAGTTCTTATAGATCCGGAAAAAAATGGCTGTGACATACGGACGGACAGACGGACAGACAGACATGACGAATCCCACTTCTTCTTCCCAGTGAAAGCACTAGGAAGTGTCGATGGGTGGGCGTTTTGCGGGACTGTCTTATGTAATATTGACGTTCAAAAAGAGCTGACTCTCAGCCTAATTTAAATAAATGACTTTTGATTTTGATTTTGTTCCGTTTTTTGCCATTAGGCTACGGAACCCTAAAAAGCTGTGTGTGGAAGCAAGCAGCTGCTGACGTGTGCTGCGTGGCCCGCAATCGGCGGTCGGCCAACAGTCACCCCACTATCTTACAGAAATAGGGTGTAAAATTCACTTATCCTCCTTAGAAAAGGGCGAATCTTCCAACCGGACGGGTGCACTTAGCAACTCTTGGAACAGTGAAAAAATCCAACTTCTGAAATAAAGTTTATGCTGTTATTAAGTTTAAAAACAAAATTTATGAGGTCCATCCTGCTGACCCAGAATCAAGAAATTTGGCAAAATACAATGTTATGTAGCAGAAATAAAGGATAGATATGAAAACTGCTTTGTAGGAAATCTCAGCATTCGAATCCTACTGTAACCTAATCTAAAAAAAACTATTTTTCACTTCAACCCTAACGTACGATATATGGTTGGATAAGTATTTAAACATGAATAGGGATTTACTATAAATCATTTTCTGATTTTGTTAATATTTTCGGAAATAATAGCTCCAAAAGTAAAAAAAAACTCCCTCTAACTTTTGTACCGTAAGTTAAAAAAAAAATAAAAATAATCTCAAAAGAAAAACTTTCTAGGAATTATAAAGTTAGAAAGATAAAATGCAAGCATTATTCCTACCCTACCTTTCAGTATTTTGCAAACCTTATTCGGCATCGGTGTTTGTGTTATCAGTGCTATGGTAAAATATAATCTAGAAAATTCGAACCCGCGATCTTACAGTCAAATTACCGGAACTGAGCACTGTATTTTTATTCATGCAAACAATGTGAAGATAGTTGTTGCAGTTGTTGATAAGTTATTGTTGTATTAGTAATGACCGTTGTTGTCAAATTAATTAAATTAGCCTTGCATAGTTCATGCAAATGCCCCAACAGCGTCGCAATGGGGTTTATTAATAATTTGTTGTCTCAAGACAGATCTTGTATTATATTTGGAGATATTAACGAAGAATTGGGAATAATGGTGGCTTAGTGGTGTCAGCCGCGACTAGGTCGTAGGTTCGAACCCCGCCAGGTGCCACACTGGGCCCACGTGGTAGACTACGGCCCATTCCCCCTCACTGAGAGGAGACCTGTGTCCCAGGAGTGTGAATATTAGTCTGATTATGTTATGTAACGAAGACTATCTTAATAACAGCAATACTGGAGTATTTCTACTATTTATATTACTAAGTAACGCTGGTTATCACTCCATGTTACAACTCAACTTAGCAAAAAATACTTATAGCTAGGTTTCCAAAAATCTTTTCAAGACAGAAGAAACAAAGCAGCGGTGTAAATGAGCAACATGCAATCAGTAGCAATAACCTTCATTTTGGCAAATCATTGTGAAATCAATTCAAATCATCATACGTTTTTTAGCCGACACATTTTGATGAGTACTACACAATGATTGAGGTAGTATGTTATGCAAGGGTGCATTTCTCAAATATTAACTACTGAAATTGACTGTCCGGAATAACGCCATACTAAATTGTAGCGGTATCTAGAAACGCCACATGCGTCAAATTGACGTCACACAGATACTGCAACTCGCAACCATTACTGTACAACTAGCATATAAAATATGTAAAGAAAACCCCGTCCGACCCAAAAGGATAATAAATGTTAGGTATACACATGACCAAATAAAATATGAAATTTTACGTAATCATCATAGTGACAATACTAATGAACTTTGAAATAATCTTTTTTTTTCCGCGAATTAATTCCAATTTCCCCAAAATTTGGTCATTTTTAAAAAAGTGACATCCCCATTTGGGACCGAGCGAATAGCGATGCGACCACGTGCCGCCTGCCCCTCTTCACCCGCGCATGTATGCCTAACGTGTTGCCTACCGCACATGCATTTAGTTACCATGCTTTTTCGAAAAATATTTATTTTTTTAGGGGGATTATTTTTGTAAGTTTAGCCCGGCTTTGTGGACATCATTAGAATCAGTTAACGATACCTAACAATACCTTCACGGATCGGACAGGGTTTTCTTCACATATTGTATACAACTTCTTAACATGAACTGTAGCGGTACTTACTGAAAACTATGGACGGAGTAAACTGACGTCACACGAATTCTACGTCTCGCAAGCAGATTTTACCGTCCAAATAGCATACATACACAACATCAAACAGGGGGTAAGTGCCCGCCAGACATAATACCAGTCAGGTCGGAGGATCCTCCCTTTTCTATGCAGAATAAGTGAATATTACACCCAATTCCTTATACTTACCTCAATAAAATCATTAAGCCAAGATTTGGCTTAAGCAATCTGTATTACGTAGAATTAATTAAAAATATAGGATTACGATTTCGGCGAATTCTTACTACAAACATCAATTAACAACAACCCCTTTGATCCTAATTGAATAAGCCACTCTACACTGAAAACTTGCTCAAAATACACAAGAAGCAGGCGAACCTCTTTATGATATTAGTATAAAGCATTACACAGAGATTTCTCTGAAGGAACCTTTCAGAAACAGTGTAACAGAAATTAATATGCGCGTATTAAGGAATGCCGGGAGTCTGCCACGTTATCCACGGGAATTCGCTTTTGGATAGATTCCAGGTAGATATTAAGGTCTGAAATAATTCTAAGGTGTGGTTGGAAGTGTTCTCCGTTTTAGTATTCTGTTGTTACTTGTTTTTGGTTTAATACATAGTGCAAAGAGCTTCCGAGAAGGATTTTGTGATGTAAGCTTAAAACAGTAGTAGCAGCTTGCAGAGTAATTAGTTAAATGAGGTGGCAGTTGTCTGGCCGTGTTTGTCGAAGAACGAATTGCCTGAGCAGAAGAGTTCTTTAGTTTTTTTTTATAATGCATCTCGTGATTGACCTTGAGAGGTCGTGACAACGTCCCCGTACTATTCTCTGGCTGCCTTAAATGAATTTAAGGCCTTCAGCCAGGGAATAGACCTGGCAGACTGCATAGAGTGGGATGTCCCTCAGCTAAATGGACAGGCTATCTAAGGAAGTCGGCGGGTGTAGAGTGGATGTAGAAGGCCGGGTACATGGTATTGCGGCGGCGCAATCAAGATGGTGGACATAGGCCTCCTATGTCCACCAGCGGACTGCTATAGACTGAGTTAATAATCATGAGGATTGACAATAACGTCCAAGGCTTTCCACGATGACCACGTGATGAGGTCTTATGCTGCACGCATCCATCGGCTTCCTGCGACCTTCACCAAGTCATCGATCCACCTTGTTGGGTCTCCCTACGCTGCGTCTTCCGGTACGTGGCCGCTATTCCATAATCTTACTGCCCCATCGGCCATCGGTTCTAGGAGCAATGTGCCCTGCCCACTGCCACTTAATTTTAGCGACTCCAAGAGCTATGTCGGTGACTTTGGTTCTTCTGCGGATCTCCTCATTTCTGATTCAATCGCGCAGAGAAACTCCAAACATAGCTCTTTGTGTGACTCCTTCGTATGAGGCCCATTGTGAGCGACCACGTTTCAGTTGCGTAAGTCATCACTGGCTACACACACTGGTCAAAGACTTTAGTCTTGAGGCACTGTGGTATCTTGGACGACCAGAAGAAGTAGCGTAGCTTCCCGAACGTCCTCTTGAGTAGCCCTAACAACAGTAGCCTTAAAAAGGAGACTGTTTTTTCGTTAGGCGATTTGGCCTACCGAGAATTGTGGCACATATTATTGAATTGCATGTTGATTTGTTCCTTACAACCTCTAAAGGAGACGGGCGAAAGTTCATACAAAGTTGGGCCTGATTGTACAGCAACGATTATTGCATTAAATCATTTCAATATTATTACTATTTAAAAAATAAAACTTTATTTAGAATGACAGATTCGGAGAAAAAAGAAATAGGGTATTATTAGCTTGCACAAAACTAACCTCAATTGCGTTTTTATAAGTTTTCTTACAAGCTGTCAGCGCTCTTATGGTATAATTAAATAATTATTCAGACTTTTTTATAGACTAGATTTTATCAGAATGTATTTTTATGACATTAACACATCGAGAGTGTGGTTTCCAAAGGGCCGGCGGCGCTTAACTGCATATTAAATGTTACAAAGGAGGTTAAAAAAGAATTAGGAAAACCATTTACAATCTAATTATAGAAAACAGTAAGCAGGAATAAAAATCATATTTCTCTTATATCGATTTATTAATCATCCAATTCATCATATACAATTAATGCTGGCAAAGGTGGCGAAGCTCGTGAGGGAGCAGGACTCTCAGCGCCCTCACGCCTCTAGCCGAAGCAAATGACGCCCTGATCGGGAGACAATATTGAACTCCCGGCCATCATAGGTGCTGGTATGAACAAAAAAAAAAAGAATCAAAATCAAAAATCATTTATTCAAAATAGGCTGAGATACAGCACTTTTTGAACATCGTTGTTACATAAGACAGTCCCCCAAAACGCCCACCCATCGACACTTCCTAGTGCTTTCGCTGGGAAGAAGAAGTGGCGGAACAAACTCCCCAGCAGCACAGCTGTCTGTTCATTTAAAAAAAAAACATGACTTTATACAATAATATGTTCATACAGTAGTGAAGACAAGAAAACAACAACAATGAAATTATTTATCATATGCCAGCTAGCCACGCTAAAATACCAACAAAGCAAAAACAAAATATCATTAAAATGGAAATGTAAAAAAGTAAAAACTTTTAAGTACCTAAATAAAGGTCCCAGGTATAAACGGCGTGACAGCTCACATATTTATGCATTGTGAAAAAAAAAATATATGAATAAAGAAGAAAAAAGAAGTAGCGGAACAAACTCCCCAGCAGCACAGCTGTCTGTTCATTTAAAAAAAAACATGACTTTATACAATACTATGTTGGTACAGTAATGAAGACAAGAAAACACAACAACAATGAAATTATTTATCATATGCCAGCTAGGCACGCAAAAATACCAGTAAAGCAACAACAAAAAATAAAATATCATTAAAATGGAAATGTAAATAAGTAAAAACTTTTACCTAAATAATAGCCCCAGGTATAAAAGGCGTGACAGCTCACATATTAATGCATTGTGAAAAAGAAAATTCTATGAACTCATATAATGTGTCAGTAAGCTAAATCTGGAGAAAGGTGTCATTTACGGAATAATATGCTTTTAAAACTAAGCTTGGATTTGATTTGTGCTTTAAATACATTGTAAGGCAAGTCTAGCAAAGCAGAGGGTATGTTATACAAAGAAATACAACAGACTTAAAAAAAAAGCACCACAAAGTGAAATATAACTAATTTCGGAAGTCGGTGGCAAAAAGGAATACATAATATGTTCACGATCATGGTGTCTTTGGTTTTTGTATATTCGTTTGTTAGCTACATCGATATTAGACTATGAAGTTGATTCATCATGTTCACTTGTTACATCTACTGATGCTGAAGATCCAGATGGTCCAGTCCAATCCAAAAAAGTCCAGTGAAATCTGAAAAATAATTTTGTCATGAGACTTTTGTGTAAAAAAAGGTGAGAATGCAAACAGTGCTGGAAAATGTATGTCTCCTTTTATCTACACCTTACAACTAACAACAAATACAGGCTGCAATATAATTCTTTGCATTTTATTACATTGCCTAACTATATTACACTAGCTTTTGTTCGTACCTTTGTAAACCCATATCCCATTTATTCCTTTTCCAAATCTTTCACATGAATGTGACAATAATATACGAAAATTATTATCTAAATCTGACTGATATTTCTTAATTAGTGCGAAAAAATTAATAAACTATAGAGAATAGTAGTATTACCATATGGTAGTTTCAAATACAAAACAACTAAACCTAATAAAACTCACATTCTGAGGCAGTATCTATGAGGAAATGACTATGAATTCTTCTTTCTTGAACGGTGTCAGAACGCAATAAATAAGATATTGCCCGCAAAACTGAAATCCACAGTTCACGCACACTTGGCATTCATTGAAGATGGAAGTTGCTCATCTGTGCTCAAAGTATTCACGACTAAATCTCTGCATCCTTGGCAAATATGATGTGATCCTTTGTCCTACAACAATATTAGTATGTTATTTACAGTTTCCACAAATAATAATTACAGATTTATGAATCAGAACATTGTATATGTTTGTTGTACAAAATAAAAACGGTGAGAAAACTGTATCTTTAAAAAAAAAAATATTGGATTGTTATTTACGGCTTCCACAAATAATAATTACAGAATTATGATGCAGAACATATAAAAAGAACTATCTTCCGTAATTGATAATCAAACTGCAAATCTTACTTGGAACATAAATAAATCAAGTTCAATAGAGTGAGATATATATATATATACTAGCTGACCCGGCGAACTTCGTTCCGCCTTAAAGGCAATATCACATGACTACTTTTTAAATTAGGATCATTTTAAATAAATTAATATTATTATTCAATGATTCTTTATTTGGGAGCACAATCCTGGCGATTCTCCGGAAATCTTTAATGTGCTACAATACTCGCAAACAACATCCATTGGCCCAATGCGAACGCCATTGCGCTATATTATATGCGTATTGAAACGCTGCCCGATTCAAATCAGTATTTGATGAATTTCTTCTTGTGTTTGGTAAATTATCTAGCGCTTGATCTCTGAGGTTTGCTCGACGATTTCGCATTGCCAACCGAGCCATTTCACGGGCTGCCTCCCTTTGCTCTGGTGAGTGAGAAGCACGAAGTCGAGCCATACTAAGGCTGCGCCTTCAAGTGCAATTTCTTGCTCTTCTTCAGTTTTTTTTTTTTTGTTGTGGATGGGAAATCATCAAGTGACCTCTCCCGCTCTGGGCGGAGCGGAAGGGCGTGTCAGACTTTTATTGACTAAAACCCACCCGTGTTCCTTCACTTGCCTGTGCAACGGCCTGTGCCGTGGTTTCTTTTTTAATCGACCCGTAACCCTGTGGACCAGTCCTCGTGGACACCGTCAAGGTGTGCTGACATCGCTTTGAGGCACGTGTGAAACACAATGGGCCGTCAACCCGGGCCTGGTTCTTACAAGGAGGCGAGCTGCCTATCCCTCGCCGCCGCAAGCCCGCGCCTACGGCGATTGGGAGTCCGATGTTGCCTCCCGACCAGGGCGCTTCCTGCGGCGGTTTGAGCCGTGAGTGTAGTGGGATTTCCGCTCCCTTCCCCGCTCCGCCTCCTCCTTTGCCAGCATCACTGCTTCACAGAAGGAGGTGAAAGCTTGCCATGCACTCTTGCTCCGGACTATGGCCCGGACCAGGGTCGGACGCGAGAGATCGCCGCCGATCGCCGCCACGAGAACACGGCTGTGCTCTATCCAAGCCGGGCAGACCTCCACCTTATGCTCCACCGTGTCCTCAGGGCGATGCACACAGTGGTCACCCTGGCGTTTCCTCCCGCCTTATACGGAACAGGAACCTCCCGAAACAGCCGTGTCCGGTGAGGACCTACGTCAGTCGGAAGGTGAGGACGCCGTGGCGCCTCTCTAGCTACTCCTCAAAGAGAGGACTTACCGCCGCTATTGCGGCGTGCTCAGTGCTGGATTGCGACAATCACACTTTCCATGTCGCCATGAGACCCCGCCGGAGCTCTGTCCGCCGTACTGAGATTTTTCGCGGCAACAGAGTTATGCCTCCTCTCATCACTCCCACATGTGGGCGAGGGATAGTGTTTCTCCACAATTTAATGGATGTTATTATACATATAAACGTTTCTTTTTAATTACTCTATTTATTAAAAGAAACCTCATCAAAATCTGTTTCGCAGTTTTAAAGATTTAATCATACAAAGGAACATAGGGAAAGAGAAAGTAACTTTGTTTTATAGTATGTAGTGAAGTGGTAAATGGCACAGCAATACAATATTAGAAATTTTGAAGTTGAAGTTTGCTTTGGGGCTTTTATTAAAAAAATTAAACCGGCAGAGAGCATTTATATTCCTTTATTTAAATAAATGCATCAACATTCAACCGGTAAGACTTTTTTTTAATATGCTGAGTAGTGTAGGAGTGTGTTTGTACCATTTTTAACAAATGAACCGCAAACTTATATTTTGACTGAGTTGTTTTGTTATTCCATGTCAGTTGCGTTTTGTTAAACCATGTCTTATGTCCCGTCACACGGGAACGGGACAAAAAGTATCCTATGTGATATGTCCTTCTCCCAGTTCTTATCTACCTCCCTACCAATTTTGAGCCATACTGGTTAAGCGGTTCTTGAGTTATAAATATAGTAACTAACACGACTTTCATTTATATACATAGACTTCATTCAAATCGGACCAGCCTAGGAGGAATTCACTGACGTACACACGTACAGCAGATTTAGGATGGAAAGAAGAAACCCATGGAAAGCATTGTCATCTACATTTGTAACAAAGATATCATACCTCTCTCTACCCTTAGAGCTCTTGTTTCTGTCTCTTTAAGTAAAATAAAAAATCTTAAATAATTATTTATTTCTATTTATTTTTTTCTCTTTTAGTTCATAAGTGCAAATTTAGTTAAATAAAAAAAATATCTTTTTCATTTTTTCGCCTTTTAGTTCTTATGTACAATTATATTTTTAAGTAACTAAAAAAAAAAAAAAAAAACTATAAACTTGTCTAAAAACAAAAAAAAAAAAAACTTGTGATTGACTGGGTTTGAACCGAGGAACGCCAGCCATCGCGAGTAGACCACACCAACATCGACTACGCTACAGCCGCTATGTCAAGCCGCGCGAAATTAGCGCCCATAATATGCGTGAAATATTGCGAAAGAGAAAACTCGAAAATATGCGCTTCCCCAGACATAAGACTGAGCTAGATCGATTTTTCGTCCCCGAAAACCACCACATATTAATTTTCAGCGAAATCGTTAGGGCCGTTTCCGAGATCACATGCTTCTTCAAGCGATTAGCGCCATCTGCCGGGTTGATTTGTGAATCTAAACTATCCAGGTCGCCACTCAAACGCATACAGAAAAATTCATTAAAATCGGTCAAGCCGTTTAGGAGGAGTTCAATGACATACACACGTACAGCAGAATTATATATATAAAGATATATATAGGAATATTATTATTGAAACTTACTTCAATAATATACCTATATATGTATAGGTATCCTTGCTGGAATAAACTCGGAAACTATCACAATATGAAGTTTTATTTAAATACATAAGTTTTAAATAAATACTTACGACTTGAGGTGCAACCCATTGCTCTTTAACTGAAAGAATGCTTTCCGCTTCTATTTGTCGTAATCCGATAGAATTACCCTGAGAAATGCCGCAATTGTGCATCAATTGCGGCATTTCTCAGGGTAATAAAGACTTTGGTCCGTCATTGTACAGTTGTTTCGAAATAAGTCACGCATTTCTCACAACAAAATAATAACCGTCAGAATCCTAAATACGTTGCCAAAGACGCAAAATAATATAAAACGACACAAAAATACAATAAAATACAATATCCACTACGGCAAGTTCAAACCCGGAAGGGAATAATTTTTGACGTTTGGCGTCATGTTGTCACGAGTTTACTTTGTTGCCTGTATAATAAAAAAGTTGAATTGATTATTATATCGATTTGTTGATCAATTTGTTTTAAGATGTTTTTGTAAATAAGTAAATAATAGGTAATATAATTAGGACCTTATATTAAAAGATTTTCTAAAACGAATCTATAGAAATGTACTGATTCATTTTTAATTTTATTTTTGTAATAATTTGATGTATCGATTAGAACTTATTAATGATTCGCATTTCATCTGGTAACATTGTTGAAAAGTGAAAGTAAAGAAAGTCAGTATTATTTCATTAAATATTATCTTTTTTATTCTGACGAATCCAGAATTAGTAATAAATGATTGAAAACAAAAAAATAAATGAAAATTATTGACAAATAACTCATTTGTGTACAGTTCAGGCCCAATTTCGCCCGTCTCCTTTCAGTATTGGTAATAAATATTTCTTTGTATAAGAGGAAAACTACATATTGACTAAAGCACTACTCTTGGCTGTTGACCTACCTACTACTTTGCTTACCCATACTTTGGTTAACGCTGTTTAAGATGGTAAGTATATTAATCTATTTATACTAATACTAGCTGACCCGGCGAACTTCGTTCCGCCTTAAAGGCAATATCACATGAGTACTTTTTAAATCAGGATAATTTTAATTATATAACTATTATTATTCAATGATTCTTTATTTGGGAGCACAATCCTGGCGGTTCTCCGAAAATCTTTAATGTGCTACAATACTCGCAAACAACATCCATTGGCCCAATGCGCACGTCATTGCGCTATATTATATGCGTATTGAAACGCTGCCCGATTCAAATCAGTATTTGATGAATTTCTTCTTGTGCTTCGTAATGCTCTGGTGAGTGAGAAGCATGAAGTCGAGCCATACTAAGGCTGCGCTCTTCAAGTGCAATTTCTTGCTCTTCTTCAGTTCTTTTTTTTTTTTTTTGTTAGGATGGGAAATCATCAAATGACTTCTTCCGCTCTGGGCGGAGCGGAAGGGCGTGTCAGACTTTTATTGAATAAAACCCACCCGTGTTACTTCACTTGCCTGTGCAACGGCCAGTGCCATGGTTTCTTTTTTAACCAACCCGCAACCCTGTGGAACAGTCCTCGTGGACCCCGTCAAGGTGTGCTGACATCTCTTTGAGGCGCGTGTGAAACACAACGCGCCATCAACCCGGGCCTGGTTCTTATCAGAAGGCGAGCTGCCTATCGCTCGCCACCCGCAAGCCCGCGCCTACGGTGGTCAGGAGTCCGATGTTGCCCCCCGACCAGGGCGCTTCCTGCGGCGGTTTGAAGCGTGAGGGTAGTGGGATTTCCGCTCCCTCACGCGCTCCGCCTCCTCCTTTGCCAGCATCACTGCTTCACAGAAGGAGGTAAAAGCTTGCCATGCACTATTATTCCGGACTATGGCCTGGACCAGGGTCGGACGCGAAAGATGAGATCGCCGCCGATAGCCGCCACGAGGACACGGCTGTGCTCTACCCAAGCCGGGCAGACCTCCACCATATGCTCCACCATGTGTCCTCAGGGCGAGGTACATAGTGGTCACCCTGGCGTTTCCTCCCGCCTTATACGGGACAGGAACCTCCCGATTCAGCCGTGTCCGGTGAGGACCTACGTCAGTCGGAAAGTGAGGACGCCGTGGCGCCTCTCTAGCTACTCCTCAAAGAAAGGACTTACCGCCGCTATTGTGGCGTGTTCAGTGCTGGATTGCGACAATCACACTTTCCATGTCGCCATGAGGTCCCGCCGGAGCTCTGTCCGCTGTACTGCGATTTTTCGCGGCAACGGAGTTATGCCTCCTCTCGTCACTCCCACATGTGTTCGAGGGATAGTGTTTCCCCACAATTTAATGGATGTTATTATACATATAAACGTTTCTTTTTAATTACTCTATCTATTAAAAGAAACCTCATCAAAATCTGTTTCGTAGCTTTAAAGATTTAATCATACAAAGGGACATAGGGAAAGAGAAGGTAACTTTGTTTTATAGTATGTAGTGAAGTGGTAAATGGCACATCAATACAATATTAGAAATTTTGAAGTTGAAGTTTGCTTTGGGGCTTTTATTAAATAATTAAACCGGCAGAGGGTATTTATATTCCTTGTTTTAAATGAATGCATCAATATTCAACCGGTAAGATTTTTTTTTAATATGCTGAGTAGTGCAGCAGTGTGTTTGTACCATTTTTAACAAATGAACCGCTAACTTTATATTTTGACTGAGTTGTTTTGTTATTCCATGTCAGTTGCGTTTTGTTATACCATGTCTTATGTCACGTCACACGGGAACGACGGGAACAACGGGAACGGGATAAAAAGTATCCTATGTGATATGTCCTTCTCCCAGTTCTTATCTACCTCCCTACCAATTTTGAGCCATACTGGTTAAGCAGTTCTTGAGTTATAAATAGAGTAACAAAAACGACTTTCATTTATATACATAGATTTCATTCAAATCGGACCAGCCTTTTGGGAGAAATTCAGTGACGTACACAGGTACAGCAGATTTAGGAATATACCCATGGAAAGCATTGTCATCTACATTTGTAACAAAGATATCATACCTCTCTCTACCCCTAGAGCTCTTGTTTCAGTCACTTAAGGTTAAATAAAAAATCTTAAATATTTATTTATTTCTAATTATTTTTTTCTCTTTTAGTTCATAAGTACAATTTTAGTAAATAAAAAAAATTAAATAGTTTTGTTTATTTTTTCCCCTTTTAGTTCTTATGTACAATTTTCTTTTTAAGTAATTACAAAAATTTAAAAAAAAAAACTATAAACTTGTCTAAAACAAAAAAAAAAGACTTGTGATTGCCCGGGATTGAACCGAGGAACACCAGCCATCGCGAGAAGACCATACCACTATCGACTACGCCACAGGGGCTATGTCAAGCCGCGCGAAATTAGCGCCCATATTATGCGGGAAATATTGCGAAAGAGAAAACTCGAAAACATGCGCTTACCCAGAGATAAGACCCATCTAGATCGATATCTCGTCCCCGAAAACCCCAACATATCAAATTTCAGCGAAATCGTTAGGGCCGTTTCCGAGATCACATGCTTTTTCAAGCAATCAGCGCCATCTACCGGGCTGATTTGTGAATCTAAACCATTCAGGGCGCCACTCAAACGCATACAGAAAAATTCATTAAAATCGGTCAAGCCGTTTAGGAGGAGTTCAATGACATACACACGTACAGCAGAATTATATATATAAAGATATAAAGCTAAAGAGTTTGTTTGTTTCTTTGTTTGAACGCGCTAATCTCAGGAAGTACGGGTCCGATTTCAAAAATTGTTTTTGCCTTGGATAGCCCATTAATCCAGGAAGGCTATAGACTATACAACGTGTAACATAATGGGTATATACATAACAAAGGCATGGCATCTTTACATGATATCAAACAATAGTGGAAGGTTTTTTTAATTCTATCTCTTTATGTTAGGAAGTTGTGAGGAAAAACACCGCCTGTGATAGGCTACTATCATACTAGTCGCACAGAGATATTGAAGACATTTATCGGATTTTGGCGAGTAACGTGACGGGTAACGAGTAGTTATTAACATATGTAGTGTGCTGCCACGTTTGTTATGATTTTATTTTAAAAAACACACGAAACCGAAAATTTGGTACCAATTTTTTGAGTATTTTATTTTGAGTTGAAACCCTTCCGATATCGTTTGATATCATCTAAAGATACCATGCCCTTGGTATGTATATACCCTTTTTGTTACACGTTGTATAAAATCACGCTGCGACCAATAGTCGCTTGCAGCCGCTAGTGTTTGATATTCCCATCTAGATATTTTATGGTCCAACTTTCGCCTATGTTAGCTGGCCTTGATTCCCTCGTTCGCAAACTAAACTTAATTTAATTTCATCTTTTTCTTTCCATTTCAATATGAAAACAAAAGGTAATTAATTTTAGTTTAGTTCTATTATTCCGTGTCTGACGTAAATCGACGTACCTGTTTTTAGTTGCCATGTTTTTAATCGCGTCAAAACTGTCTACGGAGTATCTTAAATTTGAAGCACTACACTAATGGTCATCATCATCATCTCAGCGTTAATCCCAGTCGCATCCGAAGCTTTTTCAGCTTTGGAGCCTGGGGTCCGCTTCAGCAGTCTAACTGCTCATTTGGCTAAATTTCGATATTTTCCATGAAGCGACTGCCGTCAGACCTCCACAACCCGAAGGCGATATGGAAGCATTACAGCTACGCCAATTTTTGGACTTTTGGGGGCTCTAACAACCCGTAACGACAGCTATTAGATGTTTGTATGGCAACCGGGACCAACGGTTTATTGTGCTTTCCGAGGCACGACCAGACCAGTGCAAATATTCCATATTCATGCATACATGACTAAACTAATGGTATCTTCTGTTATAATTTCATTCAATATTCTGGGGTTTCTTGTGTTAATTACATATACATAGTAATGTATAAAGTCATGTGTTTTTTAAATAAATGGACAACTGTGCTGTTGGGGAGTTGGCTCCGCCACTTCTTTTTCCCAGTGAAAGCACTAGGCAGCGCCGAAAGGCGGGCATTTTGGGGGGGCTGTCTTATGTAATGTAGACGTTCAAAAAGTGCTGATACTCAGCCCAATTTGAATAAATGCATTTTGATGTTGATTTAATCCTTTTCTTTAAGAAATACTCGTAAGAAGAAAAAAAAAAATTAAAATGAGTTTACTTTCTGAACTAGAGAATTGACATCAGTAGGTATTTGGCGCCCATTCTGTTGTTCACAAACTGAATTAATGTCAAGTTATGTGCATCTTTTTCTTTCCATTAAGTTAAGAAAAGGACAGATGGAGGGGCCAAAGTGGCTTCGCGGGGTTTAATATACCTTCCTTCGATCTGGACTGTTATTTGTATGGAAAAGAAAAAATGGCGTCACTGTCGCGCTGTAAACTCTTAACCTAGGAATGGGTTATGGAAATATCATGCACCTTACCTCGCTTTACGCCGGGCTGTTCGTCGTCTCGTAGGAGTTCGATCAGTCCACTCCGTCTTCGACTTTCTTCACCCTCGCGGTTCGGCACAAGCTCCACACAACACACGTGGTTATAAAGTTCCCCGCTAACAGCTTCGGTTTCATTTCTTGAAGCCACAAAGACACTTCTCCAATTTGAGCGGATGGTTACAACTTATAATCGAATTATTATATCGTTCAGCGATAAATTCACACAGCAGAACTATGCGAATGCGGGTTTTTAAACAGCGATTAGAACGCGGTACGGGATGCGCACGCGCGGAGGTTCCATGGGACACACTAAAATCTCTCTTCTCTCGTATGATCAAGGCGCTGTTTTCGATCAGCGCCATCTCACGGGCAGCGGGTGCATGACGTGATAGAGGGTTACGGGGACAAGGATTAAGCTCGAGATTTACAGCGCAACAGTTCCATTTATAAACGCCAATAGATGGCGTCAACAACAGAAGATAGAATGTCAGTTTAGACCTGTCAAATTAGTGCGCTCCTGACGTAAATTGGCGTATTGTTAGTCGCCATGTTTATAATCGCGTCTAAAATGTCAATGGAGTACCCTAAATTGACAGGCTTAACTTAAAATGTTATCTTCTATCCTTTTCTTAACGAAATGAACAGAAAGAGATGCACATAACTTGAAATTAGTTTAGTTTGTTAACAACAGAATCGGCGCCATTGTTTTAAACTCAGTTGTTAGCGACGCATTTTTTACACAGCTAAAAGAGGAGTGTACATGTTTCAAACAAGTATTCTAACGACCCTGGCGTATGATTAAGTGACGATGCAAAAAACAAAAAGGACAATGTCCAGTCAGCATTACTCGTTTCGTTGAGGAATTTGTTTCTGATTACGGTAGTCGTGGTAGCAATGGATACTTGAAAAGGTTTGTTGGCGCTGTAATAAAAGATGGTGCAACTATAAACAACACTATAGATGTTGTGTTTATGTCATTTCGTTGTTTTTGATCATATAATTTTGACCATCATCATCATTTTGATTCGGGTTTAGATAAATTTTTATTTATTTGACTAGCTGCTCCCCGTATCAGTTTCGATCGCGTGGGAATATCATCATCATCCTTTTTTTTTATCGTCCCACTGCTGGGCACAGGTCTCCTCTCATACATAGAAAGATTGAGTGTAATCACCACGCTTGCTCAATGCGGGATGGCGATTTCAGAAATTCAGACTTAAAGTCCACGTTTCCTCAAGATGTTTTCCTTCACCTTTTAATCATTCATTGGTGTCCAAGATATACTTAAAAAGTAGGTACATATAACTTATAAAAGTTACATTGGTAATTGCCAGATCAGAAGAACATATATTACTGGACAACCAGATAATCACACAAAAACAACGAGAAAGCCTACCGAACGAGTCAAGAATCCACGACATCGGCAACTATACGATAAGCACTCTGCTGGTTGAATCGTCATCGCTATTGGAGTATGGCAAATAAGAAGATATCTTGCCACACGTAAGAAAAGCGATATAGCGAAGAAACAACAGGCACTTTCAACAAAACCTCGAAAGAAGTCAGAAGATATAGAACTGGAGGACATTACTACCTACGCTGCAATAGGAGATCGGCATTTGAAGAACTCAAAAGAAACTGGATTCGAACTTTAATAGTCATTGTTTTCGCTTATTGTTTTAGTGTACTTTATTTACCTGGTAACATGTGTTGGTAAGTGATTTATGTATACCTTCCCCTCGGGAGCATGTACGAGCCAATAATGTTCATACAGCAAAATGCTATTGTATAATGAACTTGAACACATTAATGTCATTCAGTCGTAACTAAGTATACCTTCGTCACGAGGTCAGGTGTCAATAAAACAAGTGCGACTGAATACTAGTGGTTTTCGTGTTACTTATTAATTATGGATGTCCGCCGCCCTGGGGCGAGCGACGGGGTCTGTCAGACTCTTACTGACTAAAAACCACCCGGTTGTTCCTTCTCACACCTACACCGGAGGCTGCGAGAACTAATACTGCTTCCGCAACCCCCGATTGGTGCTGGCCCACCACCGTAGGCCTCCTCGGGTCAAGGGGGGGAGTGAGGTGTAGGACTCCCCCCGTGACGTCTAAGAGTAGCGCGCGTGGAACACTTCGCGCCGCCACCTCGGGTCCTGATGTTTGGGGGGCGACAGATGTCCCCGAGTCTATCGCCCCTGAACCCATTTAGGGGGGCTGGAAGAGGGCGTTACCGCCCTCCGACGACGCCCGGTACGCCTGCTGCGGGTCGGGTGAGAGGACTTATTAATTACCTACAACAACTCTGGAGTATCGTCAAAGGCGAAAAACCCCAACAATTAGTTCAACGAAGTTAGACGATTTTGAACTTTCTTACCAACATTATAACTTATCATTTCCTCCATTTCTTAAGTTTAATCCAGCTAAACTACCTTTCTTCCAAAAACATAACACTAACTCACAGCAATATAAAAACGCTGCATTCAGCTGCATAAGCGCATCTCATTTAATTCAGAGATTCAGCTGAGACGGCAAAATAGAACAATACCAAGAAATATACAGAAGATCAACTTCATATAATGAACGAAAAGAAGAATTATCGAAGATGTATTGAAGAACAAACAAATACGTAAGCTTTTAGACACCCAAAGCTAAGCTTTAAGAAAACCGTGCGGTTCATTAGCGGCACGCGAAAACCGCTCGGTTCATGAGCGGCATGCTTTCCGCTTGAGCATTGGAGGCTTAGTGATAAGGGTCGCAACTTCCAAGATATAGGTTGTAGGTACGAATGCTAACAGACCTTCCTTTCCTTCCTTTGTGTTTCTAAATTATTTCATCACAGCTGCTCTCAAAACAGCGAAGGAAAACAACGCGCAACGTGAGGAAACCGGCATGTTCAAGAATGAAAAATTCGACGACATCTGGCATCTACCAACTCGCGTGGTGGTGGTGGCCTATTTCCTCTTACCGAGATGGTCCGAGTCCACTGACGGGAACATTATAGGGTGATTTTGTTTACGCTCTCCGCGCGGATTCCGCTATCTTTGAATAGTATCTACGAGTAAATCGGTAAAGCCACGATCGCGCAATTATTGTAGTGGGTTTTTCTTGGTATTAAGGCGAGGCCGAGACTCGGTGGGCGTTCTGTTAGATACTCAATGCTATGAACAGACGGAAACACTGCAGCATAGCATTTTGCTCAACCTCAGTTCGAGTCGTGAGTAGGTAGGAATTGCGCGTGAACCGAGCAACGTTCAAAGCAAAAAGCGAGTGAGTAGCGGCAAAGCATACGAATCATTTTAGCTGGACTTTTTGCCTCAAACCGGGACACTGGACAACGTGTGAAATAGCTGAAAAATCCAACCAACTCCAGCCAAACTGGCAACTCTACACCAAACGCGTCAAAAACTATACTTGGATTATCAACTCTCTGCGCTAAACAGTGCGTTGAAAAAATCATCGACGATTTTACCTGGGTTATTTTTTTTTTGTGGAACAAAACCCGCCACACTTTTCCAAACCCACTGCAACTCCAGAACGCCAGAATCAACAGTGGAGACCGCCAGATAAACGCCGAGCAATGAAGCTCGACGAGTCCCGGAGAAACGATTCAACTGTCTTGGGTCCCGCAACGAAATTAATCAGAAAACAATAACGGAGGAGTAAGAAAAAAGATATTTTTTCCACTTCCCACACACTTACCTGGGTTAAATGGACTCGTGTTTTCGCCGGTGACATTGAGAAGAACTTCTGCACTTAGTTCCTATCTTGTGCTGCACGAAACTTGGAATGCTCCCAGCAGGTAATAATGCTCCTAATGGGTATGTGTAAATAGAATTAGTGCAGATTTCCAGTTTGGCAAAATACTGGGCCATGTTTCAGGGTTAATGTGAGTGATTGCTGATGGTATTTTGTTAATAACGATTCGGTGTATACTCTATGCTAGCCATTACCAAAGTGTGCTCCGCGGAACCCTAGGATTGCGTGTAACACGGGAGGGGAACGAGAATTTAAAACGCCTATCTGGTTCATCATCATCATCAGCAACCTTTTCATCGTCCCACTGCTGGGCACAGGTCTCCTCTCATACAGAGAAGCATTGAGCGTAATCACCACGCTTGCTCAATGCGGGTTGGCGATTTCAGATCTATAAAGTCCAGGTTTCCTCAAGATGTTTTCCTTCACCTTCAGTCATTGGTGTCCAAGATATACTTAGAAAGTACATATAACTTTAGAAAAGTTACATTGGTACCTGCCTGACCTGGAATCGAACCCGCGCACTCATACTTGAGAGGCTGGTGTTTTAACCACTAGGCCATCACTATCTGGTTAATCATTCGCTATAACTAGCCAACTATTAATGGGTTTCATTTTGACAGTTCGACAACAATCATTGCGCTATTCACGTTGTTGAGCAGACAGATTTTCGAACTTAAGGAGCAATGGAATAGCAATAAGCTCCAAAATGATTGCAACTGATAGTAATAGTGTGTTACGCAATTGTGTAGTGTGTTGTCGTCCTCCGTGGCGCAGCGGTCAACACGCCTGCCTGCGACGTGGAGGCCCAGGGTTCGATCCCCGGCCAGGTCATGATGGAAAACGATCTTTTCCTGATTGGCCTGGGTCTTGGATGTTTATCTATATATTTGTCTATTATAAATATATTATCGTTGAGTTCGTATCCCATCAAATATCATAAAATCTAGATAATCTGCTGAATCTGGTTAGACTAGAAGTTGACCCCATCACAGTTACATCACAGTAAGCTAATACTATTAACCGACCCTTTGACAGTTCAAAAGCGTCTGTAATTGGTTTACTTAAAATAAATATTTTGAGTTTGAATTTGAGCCACAGAGTTGGTTTGTTTGAAGGCAGTAATCTACTACCGGTTCTTTCAAAGCATCTTTTGCGAATTTGATAGCCCAACTCTTGAGGAAGGCTTCACGCAAAAAAACTATATTCAAATTGAATTTATGTTTGCAATTGCACAGGTTGTCCTAGTACAGGCTCCAGTTTCCACTACATCGTTATATCTTGTATACTTAATTTTGTGTTAAACTTATGTTTAATTATGTGGTGGAAAAAATAAACGTTTATTATTATTATTATTAATTGACGTTATTTTTTTTTTAAATAATTACAAACTAGTGCTTGACCGCAATCCCAACTGATGGTAAGCAGTAATGCAATCGTGGATGGTAAAGTGCGCTAGTTAATTTTTTTGGAAGGAAGACGGCAGTTGAGTGAGGTTATGCAATATTAAACCCAACAACACGACCAATGCTGCGCCAGACGGAGATGGATCTGGAGACCCTCCACGACCAAAGCCCCATTTGACGCATCGTACCCGGCACACATCGCAACACTGAGACCCGTCTTCCGTACGGCTTCATCAGACATCATGCCGGAACACGACGAATCGCTAGGCGGCAAGACTTTGTCTGGTGGGTGGTAACTTCTGCCGGCAGCCGATGTTGTGGCCTACCACCGAGTAAGATTTCAAGTTTAACAAAATATCAACTTTATTTTTAATGCGAATTAAGTTGATTTCAGATCGACTAGGGCCCGGTGCCTCATTTTCGGCATCGCAAGGAAAAATATCCTACGGCATCCCTACATGAAAGCGCTCGCTGTCGGAAACTATGCCTTGGCATGCTGCACCTTCTTAGGGATGACGAGCCGTCTTTAAGCACCATCGAGTGCGCCGACGTAACGGCGCCAGTGTGCCAGTGCCGCTGCGGGCGTACCAACGGGTCTTTAAGTATCCCGAAGGCCGAAGTATCTTCAAAGCTGCCGATACAGTAACTTCAAGCATACCGCACCCGATTTTTTGTTACTGCGATCATGTATCATAGAAATTTCTACTTTATTTCCATGAAATTAATGTACAATGCATTTTAACACATAAAAACCTCCGCCCTGCCGATGCCCAGAATGGGGGACGGGCCTAGATTGTTGTTAAGTTAATAGTAGTAGTTTGTACCCGACCGCGACGGCCGAGTCTTATTTTATACAGTATGTTAACTAACAGAGGGCGTTCCCGTTAACCCGAAATAATATAGCATACATACATGCTAAAAAAAATATTTCCATTCGAAAACAAAATGTTTTAAAATTTTTTCTTCTTCCTTCCTCAGCCTATAGATGTCCACTGCTGGACAAAGGCCTCCCCCAAGGCTTTCCACGATGACCGGTCTTGTGCTGCCCGCATCCATCGGCTTCCCGCGACCTTCACCAGGTCATCGGTCCACCTTGTTGGGGGTCTCCCTACGCTGCGTCTTCCAGTACGTGGCCGCCACTCCAGAACCTTGCTGCCCCATCGGCCATCGGTTCTACGAGCAATGTGCCCTGCCCACTGCCACTTAAGTTTAGCGACTCGCAGAGCTATGTCGGTGACTTTGGTCACCCACATAAAAAATTTGGAAAATTTTTTCAATATGAAAATATTCAATAAAAATTTTAAATTCACATGTAAAAGAAACACACTGTACACGCGAACGTGAAAGACGGTAACGTCGCAATTTATTTATGAATGACGAGCCGCGTATGCGGCGGCGATCTAAGATCTAATTGATTGATGTGTGTTGGTTGATGTGTGTTGGGCAATGGTAGATACTATTCCGCGCTACTATTTTGATTTAAAACAGGAGGTTTCAAATTTATTTTCAATTATAATTTCTTTTTATTCGGATTATTTTATGCTTATTTTTCTATGCTGATATTTTTATTTTATTCTATTAATGATATATATTAACGAGTTTAAAGGAACGCCCTCTGTTATTTAACATACTGTATAATTTATAATTTTTTCAATAATTGTAAAAGTTGCATTTTTTTTTGTTTTTCTGCCTAAATATAATAAACTAATTTACTCCACTAACAATCTTTCTTCTGTAAGGTTTATTTCTGCTTACAGCGCAAATTAATAGTCGCCTTAAAAAGGATCCTCTTTTGTATTACTTACTTATCTAGCCTTGAACACACTGACAATGTATGTAGTCAGTCGCAAACATCGCCGCTGGCAAATTTGTTCCAGTCCCTCGATGTACGGTATAAAAGACGAGGCAAAATCTTCAACAACGCACCCTCACAGACCCTGATGACCCCATAACCCTCCTCCAAGATGCCAATAGGGCCACCAGCACAATACACAAGAAAAGACCGACCTACCGACCTCGCCGCCGAAGTCCATCGCGACGCGTTCAACGTAGTAGCCCCCGTCCCTTGTCCGATGACGGCCAGCCCGCGCCGCAGCTGAGCCAGTAAATATAAACTCCCAACTATGACCTCTGAGTTTGTTTCGGACGTTTCTTCTCAGAGCTAGTACTAGGAAACGCCGCGGTCATCAAACCGAATAAATATAAGATATCGATCCAGCCGTCCCTTGCTGTTCTTCTAGTGACACCCTAAGCCGAGGTTCGTACCCCACTATGGGGTGCCCTTAGCGTAGTCGCTTAGCTTTTAATAGCCCTGGCTGGAGGCTTTAAATTCATTTAAGGCAGCCACAGGATAGCCCGGTTAAATAGTGACGACCTCTCTAGGTCAACTATGAGGTGCCATATCAAAAAAAAAAAAAAAAAATTCAACAACGCACTCGCCGTACGACGCGGACACGGAACGGAGATAAGGGAATTCACGACATGCAATTCCCTCGCTCACTCTCCAAAATGCATTACAAAATGTAGTTGCAAGGTCTCACCTCAGCGACTAACAAAAGCAGTGCTTGACTGCGATCCCACCTGATGGTAAGGAATGATACAATCGTTGATAGTAAAGCGCGCTAGTTTCTTAAGAATTTCTTAAGAGAGAGATTCAGTCTAGCCTTGAAGACACTTAAATTATAGTCAGACGGAAACATCGCCGCTGCCAAATTGTTCCAGTCCCTCAATGTACGACGTGTAAAAGACTAGGAGAAACACTTCGTCCGGATCGTAGTGGTGTAAGGGTGGATACTCGCCGTACGACCGGTAGTCATTAATAGAACTGAGATGGGGGAATTAAGTCATGCAATTCCCTCACACACTCCAAAATCCATTTTATAAAACAGCGACAGGCTGGCTACTCATCGTCTGTGCTCCAGGCTTTGGAGACCGTTTTGAACATTACAAGAAATGCCCCTCAGATTTGAGGTTTTGGCGATAGTATCTTAAGCGATTCCAAGTGAAGTAATGGTACAGACGCCAGCATATAAAGCTACTACAACCTGTCAGATTCATTTATTAGATTTCCAACTTTATCTCTAAAGCATTAAGGCTCAATGTTGATTGGGAATATTTTTAAAGTTTCGCGTAGCTTGACCTGCTGCCGTCCGTACATCAATATATGGTATTACATAATAGATGTACCTACACTTAACTGTTATTAATATCGACATCGATCGTCGATTGTTATTTGACTAAAGAAATGAATCGATTATACAAACAACTTTTTTTTTATCCATACTTGGTGTTTGGCAAAAACTGAAACAGTGGCTTCAGTCTTCGTCTTCTTCAGCCTATAGAAGTCCACTGTTGGACAAAGGCCTCCCAAGCTTTCATTACATAATCTCTACGCTTGGCAGGCGGGTTGGGGATCGCAGTAGTTTAATATTCCCGTGTGGAATAAGGCTTAGAATAAGGTACTTGCGCCAATTATGGCCATGTTCCTAAGATGGCCCGCTTTCGTAAATTCATATTACTTGAAGTTCTACTGAGTTAAAACTTTTCGCCTACATTTGGATTGTACCATAAACAAAACTGCAACTTCATGTTATAGGACGGGTGCCGCCATTTTCGAATTTTGAATTTCGGGCCATGATAAGTACCTTTGTTCTTAAAAGGGCTCACTTTTGAGGTTTTTTTTAAAAAAAAAAAATTGTAAAGGACTTTATAAAACGTGTTGATTTATATGTTGATTTTATTCACAAATAAATGATTAATATTGTGAGAAGGTTTATTTGTATTAATAATTTAAATATTTTTATTAATTGCAATATTGCAAAAAATGGGCCTTACAAGGCGCAAGTACCTTAGTATCATCCCATATCCTCTCGTCGCGTGGGTGTCGTAAGAGGCGACTAAGGGAACTTTCACCAGGAAAGCGGGCAGGAGCGCTTTTCCTGTGGATGGTGACACAGACCACGAATTATGAACAAAATTCGTCAGAATTATCCTTCGGAAAAAATTTAAATTTTCCGACCGTTTCTCCACTAGATTTGTGACGTGTTCATATGTAACCATAAACCCCAGTCCTATACACTTAATTTAAAATGCGATAAAACGGTAACTCGTCAATGTAACTCGCATAAAAAAATAATTACTACCGGAGGTTATTCACCTCACAGCTGATTTCGTGTGCTCAGTCATCATCATCATCAACCTTTTTATCGTCCCACTGCTGGGCACAGGTCTCCTCTCATACAGAGAAGGATTGAGCGTAATCACTATGCTTGCTCAATGCGGGTTTGCGATTACAGACTTAAAGTCCAGTTTTCCTCAAGATGTTTTCCTTCACCTTCAGTCATTGGTGTCTAAGAAATACTTCATATAACTTTAGAAAAGTTACATTGGTACTTGCCTGACCTTCTCGGTGGTAGGCAACAACATCAGCCGCCGGCATTAGTTACCACCAGTCTTGCCGCCAAGCGATTCGTCGTGTTCCGGCATGATGTCTGGTGAAGCCGTACGGTGGACGGGTCTGAGCAGTTGTGTTGCGATGTGTGCCGGGTACGATGTGCCTAATGTTGTTGTGTCGGAAGTTTGGTCGTGGAGGGTCTCCAGATCATCCTCTGGCGCAGCATCGTTGGTCGTGTTGTTTGGTTAAACATTGCATTACCTCGCTCAACTGCCGTCTTCCTTCCTACCCACTCAGTTTTTTTGAGTGAATAGGCTTAATAAGCTAGTGCGCTTTACCATCAACGATTGCATCACTGCTTACCATCAGGCGGGATTGCAGTCAAGCACTAGTTTATAACTATTAAAAAAAAACCTGGAATCGAACCCGCGATCTCATACTTGAGAGGCTGGTGTTTTAACCATTTGGCCACCACGACATTGTGTGCTCAGTATCACAAATAAAACATTCATCTTGCGTTTCCTGGAAAATCTTTTAACTCATATACTACTTCCTATAATACTACACACGCAGTATAGAATTGGACGGTGAAAATAAAACGAACAGAATGATAAAAAAGCATGATTTCGCCTTTACGAAAGGACGAATAAACGCCAATAACAATGGGAAAGTCCAAACAAGGCGTAATCATATTAAAATATTTATTAAATATGGGACTCCTTTTATAATACCATTAATTTTCATTCGATATCCATTCTTACATTAATCGAGAAATTCGGATTATCAATATCATGGAGATCTACATACACCAGAATAATATTATACCTACCTAAATATCATACATCAATATAATAATACTAACACAGACTTAAAATACAGGAATACAGGGCTTAAAATTAATAAAATAATAATAATACAATAGACGAGATTTCGTAAAACCGGAATGTACCGGATTGGTTTCAAGTGGCAATTCTGGTTTAAACCGGTTTTTTCCAGATTTATAATAGGACAGCGCCAATTCTAATGACAAATTTCAATTGCTAAACCAATTCTACCTACTAAAAATTTCTATCACTAAAACACTGACACCATACAAAATAAAATATCACTACCAATATAAATATAAAAATAAGTCTTTATATGAGAACAAAAGTAAACTTTGAATAACTTTGCTAATTTCGACGGTAGACTTATACAACGTGTAACTTATAGGGTATATACATAACAAAGGCATGGCATCTTTACATGATATCAAACGATAGCGGAAGGGTTTTTTAATTCTATCTCTTTATGTTAGGAAGTTATGAGGAAAAACACCGCCTGTGATAGGCTACTATCATACTAGTCGCACAGAGATATTGAAGACATTTATCGGATCTTGGCAAGTAACGTGACGGTTAACGAGTAGTTATTAACATATGTAGTGTGCTGCCACATTTGTTATGATTTTATTTTAAGAAACACACGAAACCGAAAATTTGGTACCAATTTTTTGAGTATTTTATTTTGAGTTGAAACCCTTCCGATATCGTTTGATATCATCTAAAGATGCCATGCCTTTGGTATGTATATACCCTTTTTGTTACACGTTGTATAAGTCATCTTCGTCTTTTAAGCCAATATAAGACAATGAACTAAATTCCCTAAGTCACAAACTAAATTAAACTTCGTTCAGTTGCATGTTATTCTTTCTATTTCATTTTGAAAAGGACACAAGATAAATATTAGTTTAGTCCTGTCAAATTAGCTTCAGCTTTAACTTCAACTCTTGATCAATGGCCCCTGTTGAAGATACATCACAATTTTGCCTATAACACACATATAATAACACAACAAATTATAGAAATTCTTCGAAAATTTTACTTCACAATAATGGCGGATATCGCCAATGACAGTCGAAAAAGACGACCGCGTGAACCGTCTACAAGGGAGGTCTGAGGCAAAGTCATGATGTGGCCATTATGCTGCGTTAATTATGAATTATTTACTGAGTGCACTTTTTACTACATAAATCACGCGCTTTTCTTTAATAACCGACACTATAAATAATTTAAAAGTCCAACGAAATATGAGCGTGAAACTCATCTTAGCTTTCCCGCCAAAATTCCTGTCAAATTAGTCAGCGCCCGGCGCAAATTAACATACTGTTAGACGCTATGTTTTTAATCACTTCTAAACTGTCTATGGAGCATCTTAATTTGACAGGACTAAACTAATATGTTATCTTCTGTCTTCTTTATAATGAAAGGGAAAGAAAGAGATGCACTGAACTTAAAATCAGTTTAGTTTGTGAAAAAGGAAATCGGCGCCAATAAGTTTCCTTTGCACAGCAAGAGAACACAAAATAGGACAAAAAATATATTTTAAAATAACATCAAAACATCCAACACTACAATAAATTCGTCTAATAGAGTTTTTTAAACTTTTAATTTAAAAATTAAATATTCAATCTGAGGAGAATATACCAAAAATCCAAGTACTACTTTTTTTTTTTAAATACTCTGACCACAGCGCTTTCCTTTATCAAAATTATATATTTTTTATTCAGTTCTAAATTAGCCAATAGCGGGCATATATCGCAGAAAATTCTTTGATATTTTAGTTTCTAGATCAAGATTTTTCAACATTATCTATTGGTTGTTTCTTCTCTTCATCTACAACGACAACTTCTACGTCATAACCTGGCGGGCGCATGGGTCCATTAATCAAACACTCGATATAAGATGGTGGCTTCTCAATGTTCTGCGTAGCTGCCTTTTCCAATCTCAGGACTGTGGAGTATTTCTGAACGATTATCAGGAACATAATACCGATTACTGAAAAAGAAAAAAAAAAGAAAATTAGTGACTGCATTTTGGTTTTCAAGAATACTTTTTTATACTTTTTCTGAACTTGGACCACGATTGTTGAAAACCAGATCAAATCTTACTCGTGTAACTACATCTGCTCTGCTACTGCTGCTCATCTGGATCGATTTTGTAAATGTCTCAGCGTGGAAAGATAATTAAAATATAAATATCTAATTTCCCAAGATACAGGCTTGCCTAGTTTGGGGTCAATGCAAAATCTCTGTAATCTTTTGAGCAATAAAGTTTATTATTTATTTATTAATAAAATGAGCTTCGAGTGAGCTCTCAATGCTCAATCCAGTATTCATTTCATTTTAAAAAGGTAATAATAATACAATAGACGAGATTTCACAAAACTGGAACGTACCGGATTTGGTTATTTGAAAGTGGTTCTAAGTGGTAATTCTGGTTTAAACCGGCTTTTTTCCAGATTCATAATAGAAAAGCGCCGATTCTTATGATTAAATTATTTAACCATTTCTAGCTGCTAGAAACTTTTATCTCGAAAGTATAAACACCATACAAAATAAAATATCACTATATACCAATCTATACTAATACATAAAGCTGAAGAGTTTGTTAGTTTGAACGCGCTAATCTTAGGAACTACTGGTCCGATTTGAAAACTTATTTTTGCGTTGGATAGCCCATTAATTCAGGAAGGCTTCAGGCTATATAACATCATGGTGTGACCAATAGGAGCGGAGCATAACTAACTCCACGCGAACGAAGTCGGCCGCTAGTATAATTATAAAATATAATTCTTTATATGGACGGTGAGATGTTACATAATCGTACTACTGCTGATTAATCGGTCCAAACACATCGAAGAATCCAACGTAAATAAAAAAGAAAATAATGCGCTATGTTTCTCATCAATAACATTCAAATGGTTGACTGGAATTTCATAATTCTGGGTAAACTTAGGTAATATATTAAATCAAAACAGTGCATAGAATTACATTAAAATCATAATCCAAACACATCTGCAATATTTATGTTATAGTATCAAGTATCAAAATAGGAGGCTTCCGTCGACTGGGACCGCAATTAACTCGGACCACGGTCCCAGTCGCTTATTACCGCGTAATCTTTCATACAAATAACTTAAATCCTTTAATTTCATAATCAATGGTACAGAATGTACTAGTCGCCTCTACGATTTTTAAAAGGTCGCCTTGATTTCCCTGGTCTTCCATCATCAGATCCTGACCTGGTGACTATGGGACCACCTGGAAAGTATACACTTTCTAAAAAAAAAAGAGAATTCTGCACATTGGTCTTAGAGTGATCGGTGAACATAATATGTAAACAAAAGATTACGAAGAATTGAGAATCTCCACCTTTTTTTGGAGTCGGTTAAAAAAGATTTTTACTCAATTATTACTTTGTCATTTGACTGTACATTATTTGATTTCAGTTATCATTTATGAGTGGTCCCAGTCGCCGGAAGAAAATTATTTAATTTTTATGAATCCGGTGACTGGGACCGCGGTCCGAGTTAATTGCGGTCCCAGTCGACGGAAGCCTCAAAATAGTCCATGGTACTCAAAAATGTTGACATTACATTTAAAATGATTCAGAATGACACAAACAAGGGCATATGAAAGCGCAAAGTGTTCTGCATAGATAACTTTTGTTACAATAAAATCCATTGAATATGCATATACAATGAATATACTATTATATTATCCGGACACTCGATAATACTATTATGATCATGGTAACATGACCTAGCTGCAATGAAAGATTGAATTACAATAAAGTTAACAGGAATATTTGTCGTGGATAACGATACCATTTTAATAAAACATTGCTCATTTGATGACGTGACGTTATTTTGTAATGGCGGCACATGGCCAGGGTCCCTTCTGAAAAGTGGGTATTGTCGAATAGTCACTTCGAATTGAGACACGGACCAGTAGGCCTAGTAAGAACTTTCATTACGAAACTCGATCGTAAGGTTGTAAGAACTCTCAACCAATAAGAGCGTCAAACGCGCTCGATATCGTCGATCGAATCTCGTAACGAAAATTCATACTAGGCATACAGGACACTTCTCCGGGGCGAAACTGTCAGTTTGTCTATTTAAATTGTTATTGTCAAGATTAGAGGGTATATTTACACTTCGTGCTTTAATTCAAAACTCCACCTACGAAATGGAGTCCTTACCCGGTCACTTCGAATTGAGACGCGGACCAGTAGGCCTAGTAAGAACTTTCATTATGAAACTCGATCGTCGATATCAAGCGCGTTTGGCACATCGATTGGCCCGCTTCAAGGTTGTGAGAACTCTCAACCAATGAGAGCGCCAAACGCGCTCGATATCGTCGATCGAATCTCGTAACGAAAATTCATACTAGGCATACAGGACACTTCTCCAGGGCGAAACTGTCAGTTTGTCTATTTAAATTGTTATTGTCAAGATTAGAGGGTATATTTAGACTTCGTGCTTTAATTCAAAACTTCACCTAGGAAATGGAGTCCTTACCACCGTACTAAGATGCTGACGATCCCATCCGACAGTCGCTGACGTCGTCATATGTATTAAGTAAAACAGAAACTATCCATACTATTATTATAAATGCGAAAGTAATTCTGTCTGTCGGTCTGTCTGTCTGTCTGTCTGTTACGCTTTCCTGCTTAAACCTCTCAACCGATTTTGATGAAATTTGGCACAGACAATCTTTAGACCCTGAGTAAGAACATAGGAAACAGAACATAAAACACTAACACCATACAAAATAAAATATCACTACCAATATAAATATAAAAATAAGTCTTTATATGAGAACAAAAGTAAACTTTGAATAACTTTGCTAATTTCGACGGTAGACTTATACAGTATGTTAACTAACAGAGGGCGTTCCCGTTAACCCGAAATAGTATAGCATACATACATGCTAAAAAAAATATTTCCATTCGAAAACAAAATGTTTTAAATTTTTTTCCAATAAGAAAATATTCAATAAAACTTTTAAATTGACATGTAAAAGAAACACACTGTACACGCGAACATGAAAGACGGCAACGTCGCAATTTATTTATACATGACGACTACTATTTTGATTTAAAACAGGAGGTTTCAAATTTATTTCCAACTAGAATTTTTTTTTATTCGGATTTTTTTATGCTTATTTTTCTATGCTGATATTTTTATTTTAATCTATTAATGATATATATTAACGCGTTTAAGGAAACGCCCTCTGTTATTTAACATACTGTATATTTATTATATGATTTTGGTAATGAGTGAATGAGAATTTATGATTTCAAAATTATTCTTTTGAAATCAAAAGATCGACTGACTGATTTTTTCGCGAACAAAGTGAAATCTTGTTTTAGTGTTTAGTATTCATTTATTTCTAAAGATTACAAGAAATTACTTGAATAGAAATTAATACTAACATATATTTAATTTATACATTTGTACTGTCTAGGAATAAGTACATATTGTGAGCTTAATCCCCTTATTATAAAAAATGGATTAAAACCATCTGAATGTCAATATAGTAATATTTTTAAATCAGGTTTAAACCATCTAAGTGTCGCGACACATCTGCAGGACGTATGGTGCTGAAAGTTCGGCTAAATACGCTCGCAGTGTATTTCAAGTACTCTATGACACAATAGCCCTAGCCCATGTAACATCGCTTCGTAGCGAAGCGAAATCGAAAACCAAACCAACCAATGGCGAGAACGATAGACCACGCGACGCGATAAATCACGTAGTCGATCGTTCGCGCCATTGGTTGGTTTGTTATTCGATTTCGCTTCGCTACGAAGCGATGTTACATTGGCTACGGGCCCAGTCGACATTACGCCGCGTTCGGCGTAGGGCCTACCCTTCCTTCGGGCGGTTTTTTAAGCTAAAACGCATTTAATCTATTGTGCATAGCAAGCGACACATCACGCGATGCGTTGCGCGACCGAAAGTTCGGCGGGCGTAGCTGAACGTTCGACGTGTGTTGTGCATCACGCGCGTGGCGATAACGAAGAGCGGCAACGTCTTCTAAGCCCTCTATAATAGCTATAATTCTAATTAAATCTATTTTTCCGGGCAATTCAGGTACGTCACAAAAACCGCACACTATAAGTGTCGACACAGACAGACTGACGATGACACCACGTAACTTTCCGTCGCGTAGCGCGCTGAACAAGACACCGCGTTTTGACCGTTTGGTTTCTTATAACAGCTGAATATTGCGACTGACACTTCAGCCGTTGAGCTTTCGGCGCCGTACGTTCCGCAGATGTGTTCCCACCCTAAATGCTTATTGAATTATGCACCTAACCATTATTGAAATGCAGTTCTATGTATATATAAAAATGACAGCTTAGTTCGGTACCTAGTTGTTACTTTTGTATTAAGAACTTTGCATATATATAAATAAAGTTCGAAATACAAATACTGATTCAAAGGTATCGTTTTGTAATAAACGAAAATATGTTTACATTACAAATCTATGAAGGTAGTCGCAAAAAGTTTTATATTGTCTACCGCCGCGCGACGCGTTTTGGGGCGGTCGCCGCGCGGTGACTCGTAATATTTGATTTTGTTTAGAAAATTTAATGACTCCTTCATACTGGAAACAAATAGATTAACTGTAAGTATAATAACTATTTTATTTTATGACCCTCTAATATGGGGAACTTCCTTACTACATTATCATCCGCCAATCGGAAATGAGCCGAGAAAAGTTTTTGATAAAGTAGACCCAAGAGACCAAACGAAGTCAGATAAAGATAATAATAATTATATAGGTATTCAGATACTCATTTTGGACTGTTGGCTCGACTCAGAAAGCGGTACTTCTCGACACGGCTCGCAATGCCAGGATGGTCCTCTCTGGAGCTCTTTTTGGCTATTGCGCTACTATTTTTTATAGTATACATATACATGCAAATATTAAAGAAAATATAGGAAATTATTACATATACTTACAGATATCACTTAGCTTCAAGAACCAGACGGTCGGAAATTATTACATATACTTACAGATATCACTTAGCTTCAAGAACCAGACGGTCGGAAATTATTACATATACTTACAGATATCACTTAGCTTCAAGAACCAGACGGTCTCGCTTCTGTAAACATCGTAGAAGATTGGCTGGTAGCCCAAGTACATGACCTGCATCACCAACTTGACGACAGATAGGGTCACGAACATTCGCATTGGCTCGGGATCTTTCTGTATAAGGAAATAGTTTGTGTTATATTACCTGCCCTCTAATCGGTGAACACATTTTTGTCTAATGATTGCGACTAGTTGGGATAAGTTGGGATCGTTCGGCCCGCCCATTGGTCCGTTCGGTCCAAATGATCCTAACTAGTCGCAATCATTTGTTAAAAATGTGTTCGCCGATTAGGGGGCAGATCAATGAATGCAATTCAATGGATTTTTTATACAATATGTAAACAAAACCCCGTCCGAACCATAAGGATAATAAAGGTTAGGTAAACACATGACCAAGTAAAATATAAAATTTCACATAATCGTCATAGTAATAATACTAATGAATTTTGAAATAATCTTTATTTTCCGCAAATTAATTCCAACTTCCCCAAAATTCGGTATTTTGTTTTAAAAGTGACAACACCATTTCGACTGTATTGTTATGAACGATGCGACCACGTGCCGCGTGCCCTGCCTCCTTTCGCCCGCGCATGCATCTGCACTAGGGTTGTAACGGAGCTTCGCCTCCGCTTCCGTTACTGCGGAAGTTCCGCAAGAAATCGTATCTTCGCTTCCGCCTCCGCCTCCGCACAATTTTTTGCGGAGTTATAACGAAGGTTTATTTACGTATTTATAAAATAAATAACGCGCAAGCTGCGACGCTCGACAACCGTCCGGCCGCGTTTGAGCGCGAAATGGTCAAGAATCAACTAGTGCGAGGTGGGAATGCGGCAAACACAATTTGTTTCTCCTTAATTTTCATTACAAGAAGGTAATTTTTTTTTTTACCAAGTATACTACTATTAATGTACGTATTTAAAATAGAAAAAATGTTTTAATTAACCATAAATTTCAATTTTTTCTATATGTACTTTCACCTCCGCCTCCGCCTCCGTTAACCTCCGCATCCGCGGAGGTGAGACTCGTCGCCTCCGCATCCGCCTCCGCCTCCGCTAACAAGCCTCCGTTACAACCCTAATCTGCACACGTATTAAGTTCTCCTCCTTTTGCGAAATATTTTTTTTTATATGAAATTTTATTTTACTTTAGCCCTGCTTTGTAGGCATTAGTAGAATTAGTTATCGATACCTAACAATACCTTCACGCATCGGACAGGGTTTTCTTTACATATTATACTTATAATTGGAGTAAGTATGTTACGTAACCAGCATAACTATGAAAAATCTTAGAACAACTTGTATGTCTAATGGCTGATTTAACCTAGGTTAGCACGAGCGATATTCCCGTGGCGATTTTGGATTTTCAACTTACCGCCAAAAGTTGAAAATCCAACAGTTTTTTTTTTATATACACACTGAGGTGCCCTCTTTCAGATTTGTAATACTCTGCTCAATGTTAAAAATTCAGTAAGAGATAAAATTTCGCCGCGATATTTTAATATCCATGTGAACGTAAACTACAAAAAATATCACCAATCAATAACTTTTATAAGACATAAAACTTAAAATTTCATTAGATAACGAATATACAACGTTATTTTCTGTTTATGCGTTACCTGAATATAAATAGTTTGTTCAGAATAAGCAACTCAATCGATTCCAATCATTTCTATTACTCCATGTTATATTTTTTCACAAATACATTTAGAAAATATTGCAATATGGTTACAGAGCGCATAGCTTAGGTCGATCGTCGTCCGCGCAACAGCCGACACCAAAGGTCAATGCACCGCTCGTCTGCCAGAGCGGAGTGTGACAGCCAAGTAGGATAACAAGCTCACAACTTTGTTGTTTTTCATGACATTATTTTGAAATTTTGTACATTAAGTCAGAATTTTAATTCGATTCCAGATTTGACATCAGCTACTGTCATTTTGTGAAATAATGATACCACATATAATAGTGTAGTGATGAACACCAAAAGGGAGCTAAACCCTATCGAATTGATATGGGCGAAGGTAAAGGGGCATGTAGCTCAAAATAAAACCTTCAAATTGACAGAAGTGAGAAATTTATTTCAGGAAGGCATTCAAAATATTATAGCTACCGAATGATCTAAATGCATATCCCATATTGTCAAAGAAGAGGAAAAAATGAGTAGGCTAGTTATGGTAATTGACAATATCACAGATACATTTATATTAAATGTTACAGAAAGTGACAGCGATAGCGATGACGGCAACAATTTACAAAATAAATTATTACCATAATACATCTATCTGTTTTATTTGTCATGTTCCTTCATGATCCCATTTTTTTTTTTATTTATTTCACACACAATTATAAAAGAAAAGTCTCAGATCGTTAAATAATCGTCAAAACTAAATTATCGGTTCAGAAATATTTAATTTCCTGATATACTTAGTTTACGAGAGTAAAATTATAAACGAGAAGAATCGATTCGGAAATATTCCACTTCCATATCGAATAATTTCGCAACGTCACTATTTAGTACTTGTCATAACGTTGCAACACTGAAATTGTCAAATCTAGAATCGCATTAAAATTCCGAGTATAGTTTCTTTACTTAAAAATACTGGACACGTGTATCGGGTTTCGCGTAAAAAAAAAAAATAATGTTGCATAGACAACAGCGTAGTAATTATTACCTTATGTACAGCCCCAACGTAGGATACAACGATCCTCAGCCAGATACTGTTGATGAGGAAACTGAGCAGATCAATGAGGTAGATGTGCACCATCCCAGGGTAGCACTTGACTTCTGTGGGCACGGGCATATGTTCCACATAGATGTGATATTGATTGTCCGATAAGAACCGGGGGTAGGGGTAAAAGCCATGGGTTCCGAGGTTCAGCACGATGAGGATAGGTTCCAGCCACGGGATTGAGATACCTTTGAGCTGTAAAATAAATACTTTGTTACTAATAGTCATTTTAGAATCCTACTCTATTAGACTGATGACCATGGGAAGGCCGCAAGAATTCGTATGTAGGAAGCACAGATCTGCCCCCTAATCGGCGAACACATTTTTGTCAAATGATTGGGACTAGTTGGGATCGACCGAACGGACCAATGGGCGGTCCAAAGTTTGGACCGCCCATTGGTCCGTTTGGACTCCAAACGATCCCAACTAGTCGCAATCATTTGGATTAGGGGCCGATCGATGTGAACGTGATTGGCGAACAGCAGTGGACACCTCTTGTCTATATACAACGTGTAACAAAAAGGGTATATACATACCAAGGGCATGGCATCTTTAGATGATATCAAACGATATCGGAAGGGTTTCAACTCAAAATAAAATACTCAAAATATTGGTACCAAGTTTTCGGTTTCGTGTGTTTCTTAAAATAAAATCATAATAAACGTGGCAGCACACTACATACGTTAATAACTACTCGTTACCCGTCACGTTACTTGCCAAAATCCGATAAATGTCTTTAATATCTCTGTGCGACTAGTAGCCTATCACCGGCTGTGTTTTTCCTCATAACTTCCTAACATAAAGAGATAGGATTAAAAAACCCTTCCAATATCGTTTGATATCATGTAAAGATGCCATGCCTTTGTTATGTATATACCCTTTATGTTACACGTTGTATATGTTATTATATGTATGTGTATATACATTATGTTAACTAACAGAGGGCGTTCCCGTTAACCCGAAATAGTATAGCATACATACATGCTAAAAAAAATATTTCCATTCGAAAACAAAATGTTTTAAAATTTTTTCCAATATGAATATATTCAATAAAAATTTTAAATTGACATGTAAAAGAAACACACTGTACACGCGAACATGAAAGACGGCAACGTCGCAATTTATTTATACATGACGACTACTATTTTGATTTAAAACAGGTTTCAAATTTATTTCCAATTAGAATTTTTTTTATTCGGATTTTTTTATGCTTATTTTTCTATGCTGATATTTTTATTTTAATCTATTAATGATATATATTAACGAGTTTAAGGGAACGCCCTCTGTTATTTCACATACTGTATATGTTGTGTTGTTTGTTGTCTTGTGTTGTCTTGATGATGATGACTGCATTCGAAAGAGAGAAACACATATTCTTCAATCTCTAACAAATTACAGCTTTCTCTAAGGAAACTGCTTATAAATACAAGCTGTACGGTGTACGTACATGGTTTTTAAAATAGCCAGTATAGTATAGTTTTAATTAGCCAGCAGGCTAGGGTATCTGCACTTTGGGCGCGACCTACATTTGGCAGTGCATTGACATTGACGTATTGCATTATTCTATGCATTTCATGTATATTACTTTTATTGTTCAATTAGACGTGGTTTGAATCGGACAACTTGCATTTTTATTTAGATTCATTGACATTTTCTGCATTTAAGTTTGACATTTTACATCTGCATTGACTTACTTATGTTAGAGAAGCACCCTACACAAGCTGTCTGTTAATGTTATACATAACTAGCTTTCCGCCCGCGGCTTCGCCTGCGTGGAGTTCGGTTATATCGCGCTTTTTAGATTTCCCTCGGGAATATCAAATTTTTCCGGGATAAAAGGTAGCCTATATTCTTTCTCAGGGTCTAAAGATTGTCTGTGCCAAATTTCATCAAAATCGGTTGAGAGGTTTAAGCGGGAACAACTGCATCTTGACAGTTTAACAACGTCTAATAATTCAGTTTACCTACTATTTTAGATCATATTATATCCGTTTATTTTTTATTTCGTTTTTATTTTATTAAATTCTAATTACATATAATTATGCAAATAATGCATTGGAAACTTGCAAGGCGTTATTTTCATAGAAAAATAACTGTAAACGGCTACTTAGGTACTTTTTATGCACTATTCATAGTTAGTAGAACACATTTTAAAAATATAGCTCCAAAATAATAACCAATATTGAAAATCACGAAATACCTATGACACTAAACCTATGAACTTTAACCTTGAATAGCAGTTTTCTCTGATCTAACGTTTTTATCTCTATGCGTCTGTTATTTATTATTTACCTATTTCAGTACGTTCCTTGGTTTTGAAAGTCACATACCTATTCATGTTTATTAAACATGTTTTGTGATTCATTCAGCTGAAGGAGGTTATTATCATATCACCCATGGTCATTTAGATAGCGTTACGTGGAGCCAGAATATAATACTCTTTATAATGTACCCCATAAAGGGTGTATCTGACATCGACGCACAAACGAGTACCATGGATCCAGTACCTACATGATTCTGAACCCCCCAGTGGTGGAATTTTTCGTCGGGTTTTTCGTGATTTAAAAATATATGTGTAGTTTTTTTCACTTTAGACCGTTCATAATTGCTATACTTTTATAACCCAATAAGATTTTAAAGTAAAAATTAATTAATTCGCTAATCACACAAAAAAACGCAATGAAAACAAAACTCGAAAAACTATGTTATCAGCTGATTTAATAGAGTTCACATTAGGGATCAACGTCATACCTACAAGCTCGCACGGCGGCACGCTTGCAACGTTCAAATGCCGAGCCGACACTTTTTTAAACACTGTGAATTCTGTAACCTTTAATTTACGACATAAATGACTATCATAATTTTATTAGTGACATGCGGTCTAGTCTTTTCGCGAAGTTTGCGTTACGATGTCAGATACATCCTGTATAAATTACAGAACATAAATACAAAGCGTGACCCAATGGCCGGTCTTATCGCTAAGAGCGTTCTTCTTATAGGTACCAACAATCCGTTCGGAAATAAATATACAACGTTACTTTTTGTTTATGCAAAACCTGAATATAGGTAGTGTGTTCAGAATAACCATTCGATTCCAATCATTTTTACACCATGTTATATTTTTTGCCAAATACATTTTAGTCATTATTGCAGTGTGGATACCGAGCGCGCGCACACAGCTTACGATAGATCATAGTACTTGCGCGCAGCCAACAGCTAACGCCAGAGGTCAATGCACCGTGCTCGCCCACTTGAGCGAAAGATTTTAACCATATTTTTGTTGCGACAACCTAGTACAATAGTAAGCCCATTGATAAAATATTAAACTAAGGTAGATATGTCACTAGCGCACTAAAAATGAAGCGTACAAAAGGAAGTAAGTCCTGTATCTCGCTTTAGTCACTCTCGATACACTCGTAAAAACAAACGACAAACACTAACAGCGCAAACGACAAACACTAGCCATCTTTTTCTTCTATACGCTTTAGATTGCGCCCCATCTCACTCACACTGTACCAATGTATGCCGAATAAAAATATGCATGTGTGCTGCTGCTGTGTTCGGCACATTTTTTTTGTCAGTTTGTTAGAATATATCGTATCTGTTTAATATTTTATCAATGAGTAAGCCCATAACTTTGTGGTTTTACGTTATAAATTTTTGAAAGGTACATAGATTCTTTCTTATAAATACTGGACACGTGTTTCGGATTTCGCATAAATAACCAAAAAATAATGTTGTATGTGTTCCACTAGCATTTACTTCAAACAACGGCACAACAATGGTCACTCAATTCAATAATATTAATACAAGTACCGTGAGAAACCTTCTATTAATAAATCTCTCAAAACTGTTTTTTAAGAAACCCCCATTGTCCACAAAACAATACAAGCAACAATCACATAGCAACATCATCAGATTACTCACGCTGTCATTGTTCACCTCGCACTGAAACCCGTTCGTCGCAATGGCGACTGTCAGCAAATGACAGGTCAGATCCACGAAGATGGATACCTGAAATATAAACAATTCTTATTTACAAGTCAAAACAGAAGGGATACAGTAACTGTATTGTGTAAATCGGAAATATTATCAATATGCCTGAAACCTTGAATTTCGATATTCTGCAATACCAGGAATTCAAGATAAATTTCATAATGTGGAACAACTAACTGAATGTCATACTTGGCAAAGTCCAAATTCCATTGCATCGGTATTGTTTTTTTGTATGACAAGACATTTATTACATTCATATTAATATTTCAACAATCATTACTGTATTATTTTCTAAATTTGAATTTCAAAGTATGTTTTCATAGGGTATTCTTTTTTTTAAATAAATTATTGTAATCCATTTTCGAATCGATAAACTGCCAATGTTATACGCCATTATTGTCACATGCATCAGGCCATAAATTGAATGGTTTATGTTATTTTCAATGTTAAATGTTTGTGATGTGGCAGTACTTTTTGAATAAATAAATAAGTTATCAGAATAATATCCTATCATTAAAGTTGTATGTAATAGGTAGTGTAAACAGGCCAGTTTGTCCTCAGTTACAATTTCATTTATAGCTACTGAGGCTGCCACGCCACTGCAGCGCCTCGGGCATGTTCGCGGAGGCGCGTACCGACTGCTTTCACGTGACAGTGCGCAAGAAGTGCGCGTCTCTGGTGCAGAAAGTGCGGGGCAGCGACAACACTGTCCTCGCGATGATTGCCAACAGACTGGATTGTCTTTATATCCAGCAATGCTGCGGCAGACACATTGCTGCCATATAAAGTTGTTGTTTGTTGTTTCGTAGGTTCGAACCCCGACAGACACTTTACTATGTGTAAATTATTTCATCACCACTGCTCTCAAAACGGTGGAGGAAAACATTGTGAGGGGATCGGCATGTTTTAGAAGCAAAACTTCGAAGACATGTGGCATTTACCTACCCGCACTGGGTCCACATTGTAGATTATGGCCCACTCCCCCTCACCGAGAGGAGGTATGTGTCCCAGCAGTGGGAACATTACAAGCTGATTATCTTTTATGTATCTTTTACTGTGAATGAGTCTTGATACTTGTAATAAACTAAATTATTATTGTTATTATTAATATTTATATCCATAATATATCATCTTAAGCTTAACCTTTTCCCAACTATGTCAGAGTCAGCTTCCTGTCTGACCGAATGCAGCTGACAGAAACCAGTATATTACATGAAGCTAGTGTCTATCTGACCTCGACATTCCAGGTGATATGATACCGCGGTCAAAGTGTGAGAAACAGTTATTTATTTTATGAGTTTTGTGTCGCTGTTTTTTTTAATAATTATATACTAGTGCTTGACTGCAATCCCGCCTGATGGTATGCAGTGATGCAATCGTTGATGGTAAAGCGCACTAGTTTATTAAGTCTATTGACTTAAAAAACTTAGGAATAGGATGGATGACGGCAGTTGAGCGAGGTGATGCAATGTTAAACCCAAGACCAATATGACCAACGATGCTGCGCCAGAGGGAGATTGATCTGAAGACCTCCACAACCAAACTCCCGACACAACAATATTTGGCGCATCGTACCTGGCACAAATCGCAACACAACTGCTCAGACCCGTCCTCTGTACGGCTTCACCAGACATCATGCCGGAACACGACGAATCGCTTGGCGGCAAGACCTTGTCTGGTGCGTGGTAACTTCTGCCGGCAGCCAGAGTGTATTTAAATACAATTCCCGAAGTTGACTGACACCAAAAAGGTCCATAACAGACGAAACACACTGGAATAATATTAGAAACGATCGCTGTATCAACTAACAGGAAATGTATATTAATTGGACGTACAATTAGATACAAAGTTTGCCGTTGCAACCAAGCATTAGTTTCAAGAAACTGTAGGTGGTTGTGTGATGAGTCAGGTGTAGTAACTTGAGAACTACATTGTACATCGTACGATCAACAATGTACTCGCAACCACATCCTGTCCTTTATACCGTCATAACAATTAAGCAACAGATGTTTCAACTTTCAAGTTCTAACAAGAAATTGATGGTACGCAGTTACACATCTACTCCAGCTCTAACTGGCCTCGCATTGTATAAGCTTTTCGTACAACCAGGAGTCAGTTTAAATTTGTTATTTATAACTTCTTTTTTTTTTATTAGTTATAAACTAGTGCTTGACTGCAATCCCGCCTGATAAGCAGTGATGCAATCGTTGATGGTAAAACGCACTAGCTTATTAAGCCTATTCGCTCAAAAAAACTGAGTGAATAGGAAGGAAGACGGCAGTTGAGCGAGGTGATGCAATGTTTAACCTAACAACACGACCAACGATGCTGCGCCAGATGATCATCTGGAGACCCTCCACGACCAAACTCCTGACACAACAACATTAGGCACATCGTACCCGGTACACATCGCAACACAACTGCTCAGACCCGTCCTCCGTACGGCTTCACCAGACATCATGCCGGAACACGACGAATCGCTTGGCGGCAAGACTTTGTCTGGTGGATGGTAACATATGCCGGCGGCTGATGTTATTACCTACCACCGAGAAAAAACTTAATGTATAGCCATGCGTATAATTTTTGAAGTCTGTTCTAAGAATATGTCACCTGACACAAGTATTGTGATAATCGCCCCACAGGGTAATTGTGTAACATGCTATCAGTAGCAATGGGTTTCATTTTGACAATCCAACAACATTCATTGCGTTATTTACGATGTTAAGTAGACACATTGTTTGTACATATGGAGTAATGGATTAGCAATATGCTTCAAATTTATTCCAATTGATAATAATGGTGTGTTACGCAATTAATGGCGAGTTTCCACCCTTACGTTGTTAACACCACTACGACCCGGACGAAGCGTTTCGCCTCCTCCTTTATTCCGTGCACATCGAGTGTTTCCATCGGACTACTATTTGAGTGTATATAATTATATTTCAAGGCTAGAGTGAATGGGCTCTTAAGAAACTAGTGCGCTTTACCATCAACGATTGCGTCACTACATACTATCAGGCGGGATTGCGATCAAGCGCTAGTAGAGTTTCGCCCCCTCCTTTATACCGCGTACATCGAGGAATTGGAACAATTTACCGGCGCGGGTGTTTCCATCGGACTACAATTTGAGTATCTTCAAGGCTAGAGTGAATAGGCTCTTAATAAACTAGTGCGCTTTACCATCA
The DNA here is from genome assembly GCA_017933935.1 of Sesamia nonagrioides. NCBI lineage: Eukaryota > Metazoa > Arthropoda > Insecta > Lepidoptera > Noctuidae > Sesamia > Sesamia nonagrioides. The sequence continues at coordinate 317,073 of JADWQK010002379.1, read as the reverse complement.
ACGATTGCGTCACTGCTTACCATCAGGCGAGATTGCGGTCAAGCGCTAGTTTATAATTAAAAAACAATAATAATAATAATAAACATCTCCACTAACTATAGGATCAACAAACCCCATAATGGCCACAAACAAACGAATCGTGTCAATTTGACAACTAAATTCCCACTAGTCTCAAAAAACCTAATGATCTAATTCCTAACTAATATCAATGATGCGCACTACTGATCACTTTAAAGCGTTGGAATGGAACAGACCTCTATATAATTATTGTCAAATTTGGTAGACCAATCGGATCGGGTAATAGGCAAATTACACACATGATCGAATAGGTCAATTTGCCTCAATTGCAAACATCCAAACTAGGCTGAAGACGATAATTATTGATTGGTGGCTTTGTAACTTGGTCTATGTTTTGGTTTAATTAGTTTTAGTATTTAGATACACAGAAGACACGAGAGAGAAAGGTTTTAGGACTAAAATTGTTTTATGGCGATAGTTGACCAAAATTAGATTGGAGTTGATCACATTTGTTTTTTTTTAAGGCGTAGCAAAAGACGAACTTGATAAAGCAAAGGAAGGTCTATCCTAACTTATTATCCTAAACATGACATTGTATTTTTGTGGCTAAATTGATAACCGACATATCTACAAATTGGTCGAACAGGTTCGCCGGTTCGTTAAAGAACGTTAAGTGGGCAACATGCTGGTTTCGTGGTGAACTTTGCTTCGGTAATGCAGGAATTATGTGACGTCATATGAGGAAAAGAAGACATTCGAACAATCATTCAAACCAATCAGAAGGTTAGTTCGAATGTAAGGGTATAGATGCCATCTTGGCGACGATCGGCGGTTATTTCTCGCGTCCAGGCCTGGTCCATGCTATGGTTCGAAGCGGAGTGCATGGCAGGTCATCACCTCCTGTGAAGCAGTGATGCTGGCAAAGGAGGAGGCGAAGCGTGTGAGGCAGCGAGAATCCCAGCGTCCTATGCCTCTAGTCGCCGCAGAAGACGCCCTGTTCGGGAGACAACATCGAACTTCCAGCCACAGTAGGTGCGGGCTTGTGGGCGGCGAGCAGTGGGCAGCTCGCTGCTCACTACCCTGGTAAGAACCAGGCCCGGGTCGATGGCGCAGTGTGTTTCACGCTCGCCTCAAAGAAATGTCAGCACATCGTGACGGGGTCCACAAAAACCGATGCCTCCTGGGTCAGGGTTGCGGATTAGTTAAACAGAAACCGTGGCCCTGTCGCACAGGCAAGGGAAGGAACACGGGCGGGTTTTAGTCAGTAAAAGTCTGACACGCTCCGCCAAGAGCAGGAGAGGTTATAAAAAAAGGGTATAGATGTCACCGCAGGGTTATGTTAAAGCATTGTTGAACTTCTGTACTTACCAAATGCAGGTAACCTATGAAGAAACATAATGGACGGAGGCTGATACCGCAGCAGCGGTTCTCTTTAGCTGTCATGGCAACACTAGAATGGAAAAAAAAATTGTTTATTAATGATCTGCTTGAATATAGTTTTAATGTTTTTGTTGGTATGTCAACGTGTATTAGCTGATACAGCAAATAATTCAATTGAATGTTTTATGCTTCATAATGCTTTCTAAATTGTATAAAATCAAGTTTATTTATTTCATTATATATTTTACTAACTGTTGCCCGCGACACCGTCCACGTTTTAATATAAAATAAGCGCCTGTTAAAATAATGGAAGCAATATGTACATCTGCGTTTGCCCCCGTTTTCGCAACATTTTTTTTCTTACTGCTCTGCTCCTATTGGTCACAGCGGGATGTTAGCTAGACTATCTGTGTACCAAATTTCATCACAATCGGTTTAGTAGTTTTAGCGTGAAAGCCGGACAGACAGACAGAGATACTTTCGCATTTATAATATTAAGTATGGATTGTAACACCTGTTAAATTATATAAAAAAATACATTCAAGATCGCAAAATATACAATGGGCTAATGCAATCTTAGAATGCATAAGCTGCCCTAACTGTGCAGACAAAGCTGTGCTGTGGAGTTTGTGGCACCACTTTTTCTTCTTATTTAAATTAAAAAATAGGGGACCGTTTTGAGGAATGTCTTAAGGCCTTTTATCTGTTCTGAGGTCTTAAGACGAGTAACGTTTGCGGGTTTGCGGGACTTCTGCCGGCAGCCGATGTTATGGCCTAAGACCAAGGAACGAATACGAGATTTACGAATAACTCCCTTAAATACTGCGGTGTTTATTCATAACCGATGATTAGAGTTAAGTGACGTGCAAACGTTTAAAATATATGGTTAATCACTAGTTAACTTTAAACAACGTTTATGAATAAGGGGGACAATGGTAGAAAAATTTATATATTTTAGCAAGAGTAGGCAACAATCGTCAGCATCTTTTTCTAAATATTTTTCCTCAATCCGTTATTAGGATGACACACGGTCAATTTCAGTTTTGCTTGATGTAGTAAACTCGAAGGCCACTATCCGTTCAAAATGAACCAATCAGTTTGTTTTAACCTTTTCCTTGTACATATCTGTCGGTATTAATGACGAGTTTCTGCGTAAAAACAGTCTCAGGTTCATTGATATGACGTAAAAGTGTGTCATAAGGAAAATGTTAATTTATTATGGGAGTTTATTATGAATAATACTTGTAATGTTGCGTATACCGCCTTATCAGAGCGCCGTTTGATATCGTTTCCTGTCTTTTTTTTTCTTTTCTAACGTTTTCCTCGTCGATTCCAAATTCGAAATCTATGTAAACATTCTTTTTTTTTTTTGTGAATACGGATGTGGCAGTGATATACATTATTTATCTAGTTCTAGTAAAGTAAAAATAATACATAACAGTTACATGAGTCGATTGATTAGATTAAGTTACATTCGCTGAAGTAATTACCCTGCGGACCTACCGACTGATTACGCAATTGCGTAATACTATCAGTAGCAATGGGTTTCATTTTGACACTTCAACAACATTCATTGCGTTATTTACGTTGCTGAGCAGACAAATTTTTCGAATGTATGGAGCAATAGATTAGGAATATACTTCAAAATGACCCCAATTGATAGTAATAGTACGTTACTACAGCTCTTTAATACAATTTTACGAATTGAGGTGTTATGGTTCTTTTAATATGAATGAGTATCCCCGCCCATAAGTTTCGATCCCGAATGAATATAGAGATAAAAAGTCATCATCTCAGCGTTAACCCCAGTCGCATCCGAAGCTTTTTCAGCTTTGAAGTCTGAAGTTCGCATTACCAGTCTAACTGCTGATTTGGCTAAGCTTCGATACTTTCCGTAAAGCGACTGCCGTTTAACCTTCACAACCCGAAGGCGATATCGAAGCTTTGACTTATGAGGGCTTTAACAACCCGTAACGACTGCCATTAGATGTTCGTATGGCAACCGGGACCAGCGGCTTAACGCGAGGTAGGTCATAAAATCGGCTGCCGGCAGAAGTTACTATCAACCAGACAAAGACTTGCCGCCAAGCGATTCGTCGTGTTCTGCCATTGTTCACACACACTTCGAAGACGCGGACAGCGCGGCGGCGTCGACTACGGGACCGGCCACACAAGCTTCATTGCATCGTCCGACACGACCGCGCGCAGTCATCCCTTTAGACTTTGGGTTATACTTGTGAACGATTATTTAAATATACAGCGTGGCGCCATAATGGTGACATTAAATTAACACACGAGTAGTGCTAGTGCCCATTAATCATATGACATTTGCTATTTTAAAATAACTCGAAAAAAAAAATTTTTTTTTCAAACAAAATAAATAATATATTATTTAAAAAAAATTTTTTTTCAAACAAAATAAATAATATATTATTTATTTTGTTTGAAAAAAAAATTTTTTTTTTCGAGTTATTTTAAAATAGCAAATGTCATATGATTAATGGGCACTAGCACTACTCGTGTGTTAATTTAATGTCACCATTATGGCGCCACGCTGTATATTATACAGTCCGCTTGCCTTTAATTTAATTTAATAACACCTGAGCCTTAACAGCCATGATGTCTGGTGAAGCCTTTTAATCAGTCATTGGTGTTCAAGATATACTTAGAAAGTACATATAACTTAAAAAAGTTACATTGGTACTTGCCTGACCTGGAATCGAACCCGCACACTCATACTTAGGCTGGTATTTTAACCACTAGGCCACAAAACCTTCAACTGCAACATCGGAGAGGTTCAAGTCTTGGGGCAGAAGTGTGGTTTCAGCCGGTAAGAGTCCGCAACTGCTCAGACTGGCTCACTAGTGAGGCAGTCTGGGCGTCCATGAGGATGTCCCACTAGCCACTAATAATGTTCTACAACAGACTGTGAATTTGAACAGTCCGCACATCACATCTTGTGGGAGTGTATTCTTTGGCAGAATGAACGCAATATTATGTTGGATAGTGTACAAGTTACATCCGGAGTTGTTTATTATACGGACCTTGTAGAAACTAGAACTAATTTCCGTGCGTTCAGGCGCTTTTGCCATACCTATTATTGGAATCAATTGTAACAGCACATACCTACTTAGGACCCATTAACTTAATCAAATTTTATTCCGTGGTGCTTGGCAATCTGGGCTTCTCCCAGTTGCAATAATGTCCCTTTGTGCCGATTGGCCTAGTTCTGTTCTGTCTCCTGCTTGTTATGGAGGGAAGTGGAAAAAATATCTTTTTTCTTACTCCTCCGCTATTTCGTTGCGGGACCCAAGACAGTTGAATCGTTTCTCCGGGACTCGTCGAGCTTCATCGCTCGGCGTTTTTCTGGCGGTCTCCACTGTTGGTTCTGGCTTTCAGGAGTTGCAGTGGGTGGGAAATGTGTGGCGGGTTTTGTCCCAATAAAAAAATATAACTACTAAAAACACCACCACGACCTAAACATACGTAACTAGTGAAAAAATCCAATAACCTACTCATTTAACATATGTGTAATCAATTCTGTGCGTAAATCAGTGTGTATATTTACATATTATACCTACATGCCTGAAAAATTTACAATTTCCTTGTATTTACTTCAAACATTCATATTATTTATTCTTTCGCTTGACGTCATTAACTACGGGTTTTTACAGTTTACATTATAATTTATTGTTTTATAAATTCTATCATAATTATGGACATGTAAAAGGATTCACGAAAATAAGGCACCTATCCACGGAGGAGCAGGGTAATTGCGTATCATACTATTAGTAGCAATGGGTTTCATTTTGACAGTTCAACAATTTTCATTGCGCTTTTTACGTTGTTGAGCAAACAGAGTTGTCGAACATATGGCGCAATGGACTAGGAATATGCTTCAAAATGATTCCAATCGTTAGTAACAGTGTGTTACGCAATTAGGGTGTTGCTGGGTAATTGCGTGACACACAATCAATAGCAATGGGTTTCATTTTGACAGTTCAACAACATTTATTGCGTTTTTTTACGTTTTCGAACATACACATTTTCGAACAAATGAAACAATGAATTGACAATTAGCTTCTAATGGTTCCAACTAATAGTACTTAGCCATAAGCCAATTCTTATTAATATCAAGTATTATTAAGTTAATAGTCAACATTAATTCGTAATATTTGACGACTATTATGCAATAGCAGCGATGGCATAGTGGTATCGACCACAACTTACAAGTTGTAGGTCGCAGGTTTGAACCCCGAAAGGCGCTTTACTTTTCGTAAATTATTTCATCACCACTGCTCTCAAAACGGTGAAGGAAAACATCGTGAAGGAACCGGCATGTCCTAGAGCCAATAACTTCGAAGACATGTGACATCTACCAACCCGCACTGGGTCCGCGTGGTAGATTACGGCCCACTCCCTGTCACCGAGAGGAGGGCTGTGTCCCAGGAGTGGGAATATTATAGGCTGGTTATGTATGTGTGTTATGTATGCAATATAACAATACATTAATTCCAGAACATACGACCAAACTTACCATTCCATTTTTAAAATCAATTACCATTTGAAAACAAGTTATCATGGAGTTTTTGGCGGGAAAGTCAAGATGAGTGTCACGTTCATTTTCATTGGACTTTTAAAATTATTAATAGTGTTGTTTACTAAATAAAATGAGTGATTTATGTAGTAAAAAGTGCATTCAGTAAATAATTCATAAAGAACAGTGAAATATCGCAGCATAGTGGCCACATCATGACTTTGACTCAAACCTCCCTGGTAAGAAGGGTCTCGCGACCGTCTTTTTCGACATGAACAATTCATTACGTGACATTGGCTAAATGCACAAACCGTGTGAAGCCATAAAAGAAAGAAAGAAAGAAAAGAACGAAACAAGTTATCATTACAATCATTGTAAATACTCGTTTTAGTCATAATGAAACCGGTAATTGGATACCGCTACCTAACTAATTAGTAATTAACTTATAATTTCTCATCACACTAATATTACTTATAAAGGTGAAAGTTTATGAAATTTTGTTTGTTTCTTCAAGCTAAAACTACTAAACAGATTTGGATGAAATCAATCTTTTTGAAACATTTTCAAAACTATTAAGTATCTAATCAATTGCTTAATATGTTAGAAAATTTGGTCCGCTTAACTAGATAAATACAGCAATGAATGTTGTTGAACTGTCAAATTGGAATCTATTCCTACTGTTACAAAGATGTTACACAATTATTCACTGATCTTGCAAATCAGCATCATGTTTTGACTTACCGACATAATTTGACATTTCCATATTTAAAATATCGGGTAGGTAAGATAACAAATTCAACCGTAACGAATGACTACATACCGTGAAAATATTCTAAATTGAAAGTACATCACTACCTACTTCATTTTCAACAGAAGGATAAAAAAGCCATTCTGCGAGCGACACCACAAGAACGATCCATTTAAAACTGTAGCACTAGTAGCAGTTGAATGAAACACCATTTACACACACAAAAAATAGTTAAAAATATGAATAAAATTATTAAAATACAAGTCTAAAACGCTTACCTAGATTTAAAACGCAAGAAAATCCAATAGATCACGTACTAAAACAGTTTAAACTAATAAAAATGAGTACTAAAACGCTTTGATAACTTCACTAACGGAAGAACGCGCATTGAGCACTGAACAAGTGAACACTGCCGACTGCGCAGTTGTGCGAGCATGCTGACAATTGCAAGCTGCGCACGAGTGTGAGTGAGTCAGCGAACGTTGGCGACGCATGTGTGCGTCTTCTTGGAAAGCCCCGCGTGTATATCAACCCGACTCTCCACTCAAACAAGGAAATTAAGCGTCGTATTGTTTCTAAACTATCGCTTATAAAATTAGTAATTTCTTTACTTTTCTCCAAACAAAACATTCAATGAAAATATTTATTTAGAACGCTTGCAAATACTATGGAGCGTCTGTGAAGGGAGAGTGCAGTTTATGGGCAAACATTTGGTCAAATGTTGGTGTTGTGCGGCCTTTTTCTAACGCCAACATTGATTAGATGAATGCATTTTTTTTATCATGATTGGCGTGTTTTTTACTGCCATATTGATGACTAAGTCTAGGCTTAAGTAATGTTTATAAAAATGCGCGATAGTACAGATACGTACCTAACTATGGTTTTTTTATTATGATAACCTTGAGGGTTTCGGTAATTTACATTTTAACCGTCCTCAAAAAAGGGGATGATTGCGCGGTTGTCCTTTAAAATTTTCACTGTACTTGAGTGGTTTTTGAGTTAGATGTGCCGATGACAAATGTATTTATTCATTACATAACAAATATTTAGTGGTATGCGAATTAAAAAAAAAAAAAATTATTAGAAAACTACCCACTTGAAAAAAATGCTACAAAGCGAAAAATTACTTTAATTTAGGAAGATGACATTATTTTTTTTTAAATACAGATCCAAAGATAGACTTCTGAAGTTAAGTTGTGAAGTTCAACTTTCAGTCTGTAAATGAAATTCAACTGAATCTAGTAATATTTACAATGGCCTTCTCAAACCCCGTATCGCGATAAGTTTGAAAGCCATTTCAATCGATGTCATGGTTACTTGAATATTAGCTGATCGATTAAGTAAAAGTCTCACCGTGAATGGTTCGGTGAAATGTGCTTCGAATGAGCTGTAAAAAGTGTCAAACCCTAACTTAAGCTGGAATAACAGCTCATAATTATACTAATACTAGCTTTTCGCCCGCGGCTTCGCCCGCGTGGAGTTCGGTTATATCGCGCTTTTAGATTTCCCTCGGGAATATCAAATTTTTGCGGGATAAAAGGTAGCCTATGTTCTTTCTCAGGGTCTAAAGATTGTCTGTGCCAATTTTCATCAAAATCGGTTGAGATTAAGCGGGAAAGCGTAACAGACAGACAGACAGACAGACAGACAGACAGACAGACAGACAGACCGACAGACAGACAGACAGACAGAGTTACTTTCGCATTTATAATATTAGTATGGATTATAATGGGAAAGTGAGTTTGTTTGTTTGTTCCGCTTTCACGCCGCAACTACTGAACCGATTGCTTTGGAATTTTGCAGACGTAAAGTTAGAAGTCCGGATTAAATAATGAGGTACTTTTTATCCCGGAAAAAAATTGATATTCCCGAGGGAAATCTAAAAAGCGGGTTATAACCGAGCTCCACGCGGGCGAAGCCGCGGGCGGAAAGCTAGTATACAATATATAAAGGAAACCCCGTCCGACCCATAAGGATGATAAATATTAGGTAAACACATGACCAAATAAATCTTGAAATGTTACATAATGAACATAGTAACAATACTAATGAATTTTGAAATAATCGTGTTTGTAAAACTCCATAATTATGTGTCAACGCAATCAAAATAAAAGTGATGGGACACGCGTTATCGATATTTATAGGTACTCGACGGATTTCATCGATAGACGTTCGCCGACCCATCCGTTTCGTTCAACTACAAATTGCATTCAACTGACGAGGCCCTATCATTGTAGCAATTATTCGTATAGCTTTTAGTGCTGTTGCATTTGTTTTAAGTTCTTTGAGTTTTGTTAAAATGTATAAGGTTTTTGAGCTGATTTAACAGCAGTTTATCAGTTTGTGCTTGTTGTCACATTGAAACTTTGCGTCTATGTCTCTCTCTGTCGCGAAACTTTGCTCAATGGCCGAAATTTCACGTGGACAAATTATTTTGTTTTCAGTATTTTTTTTTTATAATTATAATCTAGTGCTTGACTGCAATCCCGCCTGATGGTAAGCAGTGATGCAATCGTTGATGGTATAGCGCACTAGTTTATTAAGCCTATTCACTTAAAAAACTAAGGAATAGGAAGGATGACGATAGGAGCGATGTTAAACCCAAGAACAACACGACCAAACGATGCTGCGCTAGAGGGAGATTGATTTGGAGACTCTCCACGACCAAACTCCCGGCACAACCACATTTGGCGCATCGTACCGCGTAAAGCCTTGGGGAGACTTTTGTCCAGCAGTGGACCTCTATAGGCTGAAGAAGAAGAATATACCCCTTATACAGGAGTGGCGAAGACAGGACGGTCCACAGTTTGGGATAATACATAAAAATAGTAGTTCGCGTATATTGACAGGTCTAAATATACGAGCTACAAGTCATGTACGGGTGACAGCAGGTCAACCATCAAGCTACCCGAAACTCAAACATTCCCAATCAACTTTGGGCCTTAAAGCTTTAGAAATAAAGTTGAAAATCGAATAAAGAAATCAGTCAGATTATAATAGCTTGATGTGCTCTCATCTGTACCAATATAGTACGAATATAATATAGGGTTTTGTTTGATGAATAATTAATATTTACACGAGATTTCACAATACAATTATGTTAAATGTTTGGTTTAGTTTTAACTAAATTTGCGAATAGCCCATAGGAGAAAACAGAGGAAATCCTTTGTAAATATTTGTATGGATTTACCTATATTTGTGTTATTTTTAGACAGCCAGTCATTACTGTGTATGTCGTGGTGGCCTAGTGGTTAAAACGCCAGCCTCTCAAGTATGAGTGCGCGGGTTCGATTCCAGGTCAGGCAAGTACCAATGTAACTTTTCTAAAGTTATATGTACTTTCTAAGTATATCTTGGACACCAATGACTGAAGGTGAAGGAAAACATCTTGAGGAAACCTGGACTTTTAAGTCTGAAATCGCCAACCCGCATTGAGCAAGCGTGGTGATTACGCTCTATCCTTCTCTGTATGAGAGGAGACCTGTGCCCAGCAGTGGGACGTTAAAAGGTTGTTGAAAGAAGTCATTACTGAATAAATATTACGGTTGGCAACGGTGACGTAGCGGGTACCTATGACATCATACTTTTACCCTACACTCTAATTACCTAACACACTATTAACCGAATAACTTTGAAGAATGTTAGTAATCCATTGCTGCATATTTTCGAACAAAAAATTTGCTCAACAAAGTAAATAACGTAATGAATGTTGTTGAACTGTCAAAATGAAACCCATTGCAGCTGATAGTGTGTTACGTAATTACTTCGCTGGACTGCAATAGGAGCAGTTAAAATCTTTGGTTCACTGACCTCCGATCGGCGACAGCGCGATCCCGTATCGACTTGCTTTTTTCGTGTCATTATTATTAAAGTTTGGTACCGCAGGATGCGGCGGTCATTAACCTGTAAGCGCTTCATGTAGAAAATGTGAAAAATAATTTCCTGTGACTAAACTAATGGATATATTTATATGATTTTTTATGAGTAGATTGAGAATGTGTTGAGATACACGATGTTTAATTTATTGTCGTATTGTCAGCACCATTCTGTATACTACGTTATTTTTGTTTATGTGAAACCTGAATATAGTTTGTTCAGAATAAGCAACTGAATCGACTCCAATAATTTTTACACCATATTATAATTTTTTCCTCATACATTTAGAAATTGTTGCAGAGTGGTTACCGAGCGGTTACGATAGATCTTAGAACTTGCGCGTGCGCCACAGCTGACGCCATAGGTCATCGCACCGCGCTCGCGGAGCTTTGACGATATTTTTGTTGGGACAGTCAAGTAGGATAACAAGCTCATAAATTTGTGGATTTTCATAAAAAAAAAAAATTGAAATTTTGTACATAGGTTCTTTACTTAAAATACTGGACACGTGTTTCGGGTTTCGAATAAACAAAAAAAAAAAATTGTATACATACAGATAGAGCTAAAGAAGTTTCACTTTAGTCGTGTGGTCATAAACACACTGCATTTTTTATATTTGATGCCACTTAGTATAAAAAACCTAAAGTACTTAGCTTAAACAATATGATGACACACACCATGTCACACTTTGTTAACATTGTCCTTGATGCGTAACATGATTTATGGATAGCTCCATGTGTTATCAGTATTTCACAGAAATGGGGACGTGGATGATAACATTGAATTTGAGTAAAATACGCAGTGCTAATCATTTGTAAGTTTTCCCCGATCTTATTACAAATCATACTCATAGAGAGCCTTTGAAAGCAGCTACAATTCTTCTTCAGTCTTCCCCGAGGCTTTCATTCCGCTGGGGTGGGTTTGCCATAATCCCCACGCTTGGCAGGCGGATGAATCGCAGTAATTTGATATTCCACAGAAGTAGCGCTGCTGACGCTTCCCTGGTGAGAGTTCCCTTAGTCCGTCAAAAATGGTGTTTTCACTTATTAAAAATTACCAAATTTTGGGAAAGTTGGAATTAATTCGTGAAAAAAAAAAACGATTTCGAAATTCATTGATATTGGTACTATGATGATTAAAATCAATTTATTTTATTTGGTCATGCGCTTACCTAAACTTTATATCCTTATGAGCCGGACGGGGTTTTCTTTACATATAGCTTTTTTTATAAATTATAAACTAGCGCTTGACCGCAATCCCGCTTGATGGTAAGCAGTGACGCATTCGTTGATGGTAAAGCGCATTTATTTATTAAGAGCCTACTCACTCTAGCCTTGAAGACACTCAAATTGTAGTCCGACGGAAGCACCGCCGCTGGCAAATTGTTCCAGTCCCTCGATGTAAGCGGTATAATGGAGGAGGCGAAACGCTTAGTCCGGATCGTAGTGGTGTTACCAATGAAAGGGTGGAAACTAGCCGTACGACGGTCGTCCGATGGTGGAACGGAGATGGGGGAATTAAATCATGCAATTCCCTCGCACACAACCTCGCAACCGATCTGGGGCGGCCGTTTAGCCATCTTTTTTTGTAATTCATCTATTTTTATGATACAGAACATAATGACTATTGATATCAAAGTTTAGCCGAAATCAGCAGTTAGACTGGTAAAGCGGGCCCCAGACTCCAAAGCTGAAAGCTTCGGACGCGATTGCGATTAACGCTAAAATGATGATGATGATGATAAAGACTATTGATAATATTTAGATAATTTAAAAAGTTTAAAAATAATATTATGTACAAGACTCCAAAGTGACGTCTGTCTGGGAGGACTCTTATCCGAATGCCAAAGTAGGTGGGATAATTCCATCAAGGGCCGGCACCTCCACCTGTTCTTTCCATCCGTTGGCGATCGGCTGGCTAAGACATGGCTGGAGGTTGACCACTGCGTTGCCCAATTTCTCACAGGTCATGGCAACTTTAAAAGTAAACTGTATTCTTTTAAACTTGTTCCTTCGCCTTTGTGTCAATGTTCTACATCGAACTGTGAATTTGAACAGTCCGCACATCACATCTTGTGGGAGTGTATTCTTTGGCAGCATGGACGCAATATTATGTTGGATAGTGTACAAGTTACATCCGGAGTTGTTTATTATACGGACCTTGTTGAAACTCGAACTAATTTCCGTGCGTTCAGGCGCTTTTGCCATACCTATTATTGGAATCAATTGTAAGAGCACATACCTACTTAGGACCCATTAACTTAATCAAATTTTATTCCGTGGTGCTTGGCAATCTGGGCTTCTCCCAGTTGCAATAATGCCCCTTTGTGCCGACTGGCCTAGTTCTGTTCTGTCTCCTGCTTGATAAGGAGGGAAGTGGAAAAAATATCTTTTTTCTTACTCCTCCGCTATTCTTTTCTGATTAATTTCGTTGCGGGACCAAAGACAGTTGAATCGTTTCTCCGAGAATCGTCGAGCTTCATTGCTCGGCGATTTTCTGGCGGTCTCCAATGTTGATTCTGGCTTTCAGGAGTTGCAGTGGGTTGGGAACAGTGTGGCGGGTTTTGTCCAAAAAAAAAAAAAGACTCCAAAGTAGGAATGGAAATAATTAAAGGGCATCAAAAAATTCATCCGTATCGCTGTCAACAGTGTCAACAGGAAACATGCCCAAAAGGCTGGCAGCATTGCCACGTTGTATGGCGATGCTGATTCTTTGGCCAAAATATAGCCCAGCTGTCACTTATAAATTAATTTAAAATATATTATATAAGATCTTTGATCCTTGTGTCTGTAACATATTAAAAAAATAACCGGCCAAGTGCGTGTTAGACTCACGCACAAAGGGATCCGTACCATTGATTTATGAAATTAAAGGAATTATGTTATTTGTATAAAAGATTACGCGGTAATAAGCGGTTTACGATTTACGAGGTAAAAAAAACTACTTACTAGATCTCGTTCAAAACAATTTTCGTTGGTTATTTTTATAGTAATGTACGTCATATGTTTTCTTTAGATTTTTCATTTTCCTATTTTAGAAGTTAGAGGGGGCGGACTAACTTTTTTGCACTTTGGAAGCGTCTGACACGCAAACTATTCGGGTTAGAAAAAAAGTGCTTTAGAAATTTTTTTGGAGTTTTAGTTCTAAGTATGGGGAGCCCCCAATATTTATTATCATTTTTGCATCAAAACCTTAATGCGGTTCACAGAATACATCTACTTACCAAGTTTCAACAGTATAGCTCTTATAGTTTCGGAAAAAAAGGCTGTGACATACGGACGGACAGACGGACAGACAGACATGACGAATCTATAAGGGTTCCGTTTTTTTGCCATTTGGCAACGGAACCCTAAAAACACAATTATAATCACGCATTTATATTTTCAGGAATTCATAATGTAGATGAAATCATAACGTGTCGTCGATTCGATTAAACGTTTCTAGGTATTATAAATCTGAGAACTGGTCGGAAACTTCTGATTCCTGCACTGAATATCCTCGTTTTACACACCAACCACAACAAAGCTAGAATTCTTCGAAATTATAAAAAAAAAACTCCATTGTTTCTTCCAGACAAACAAACGAATGTAAGTATAGGTATTTACTGATATAGATCGATAGCGGCCAGGTGGGATCGCTTCTGCATTATGTATGGACACAGATGCCGACTGCCTTTTGAATATTATATGCGAGTTTGAATGACCTGCCTTAGAACCTCGGATAAGCATTTATATATGGTTGCATGTCGCCTATTTTAAATGGTTCGTGTCCATTATAATTTTATAGTGCGGTGGAACACACGCGGCTTCAAACAGGAAAATAAGGCTGAATATAGGTTTTATTGCAAAGGAGTCTCCCAACAATAACCTCTGAGTTTGTTTCGGCGTTTCTTCTCAGAGCTAGTACTAGGAAACGCCGCGGTCATCAAACCATTAAGTATAACTTTCGATCCGGCCGTCCCCTGCTGTCCTCTCTAGCGACGCCCTAAGCCGAGGTTCGTACCCCACAGGGGGTGTGGCCCTTAGTGCGTAGTCGCCTAATTTTAAGTTAGTTTTAAGTGTCCCTGGCTGGAGGCTTTAACTTTTAATTAAGGCATTCACAGGAAGGTCCGGTTAAGTAGTTACGGCATCTAATGGCCATCTACGAGATGCCATATAAAAAAAAAGCAAAGGAGTTTAAGTCGTGTTTGTCTTAAAAATTAGTCTAAATTTCAGTGGTCCCGATTTTAAGTTCAGTGCATATTTTTATTTCTATTTCAATAAGAAAAGGACAGAAGATAACATATTAGTATAGTCGTGTCAAATAATGATCAATTTTTTTCGGGATAAAGGGTAGCCTATGTCCTTTCTCAGGGTCTAAAGATTGTCTGTGCCAAATTTCATCAAAATTGGTTAAGAGGTTTAAGCGGGAAAGCGTAGCAGACAGACAGACAGACATACAGATAGACAGAGTTACTTTCGCATTTATAATATTAGTATGGAGTATGGATTCACAAAAGTTTGAATTACTTATTTATCGGTATGTCATTCTATTTGCACATTTACAACAGTAGGTATTGTTTTTAATAGAAATTAGAATAGTTGTTATTTCTTCATCCTTTCTTCTTAAAATCCTTTTGTCAATTGTTACAGTAGTTGTTGCATCATCTAATAATATTTATGTTTAGCTGTTCTTCATCTATTCCCGTATAAACATAGTTCATAATATATTATTCGACAACCTCCGTGGTGTGGCGGTAGAAAACGCGGCCGCTGCGCAAGGAGGCGCGGTTTCAATCCCCATGCAGTACAAATGTTTGTATGCATGAATATGAACATTTGCACTGGTCTGGTCTTGCCTCGGAAAGCATGTTAAGCCGTTGGTCCCGGTTGCCATACGAACATTTAATGGCAGTCGTTACTGCCCTCAAAAGTGCAACTATTGGTCTAACTACTGAACTACTGCAATGCTTCGATATCGCCTTCGGATATGGAGGTCAGACGGCAATCGCTCCACGGAAAATATCGAAGTTTAGCCAAAATCAGCAATTAGACTGGTAAAAGCGGACCCCGGACTCCAAAGCTGAATAGCTTCGGATGCGACTGGGATTAACGCTGAGATGATGATATATTATTAGTACAAAAACCAAATACTCGCACCCTGATTACGTAACACATTCTCAATATCCATGTACATGGCGTTTCTGTGCGGCTACCATGAGTTTACATTACGAGACTCGATCATACGCATCGACCGCGTTTGGCGCTCTCATTGGTTGAGAGTTCTTACAAACTTGAAGCGGGCCAATCGACGAGTCAAACGCGGTCGATATCGATGATCGAGTCTTCGTAATGAAAACTTATGGTATCCACACTGTTACCTTCTCACCGTGAATACTTACGTATAGATGAAATCAGTGAGAAGTGAGCTTCAACTATTGCTAGGGATTGACGGCTCGTTCCAAGCTCCCTTCACGTAACTTTGCAAGGTATGATTTGAACAGAGTCGCTCTGATGTCGAATTCTCAACCATAGAAGCATTAGGTCGTATCATTTTTTTTTCCGCGTGGAAAATCCTCATGGATGTCCACCGCCCCGGGGCGGGCGACGGGATCTGTCAAACTCTTACTGACTAAAACCACCCGGGTGTTACATCTCACACCTATACCGGGGGTTGCGAGAACTAATACTGCTTCCGCAACCCCCGTTTAGTGCTTGTGCGCCACCGTAGGCTTCCTCAGGTCAGGGGCGGAAGTAAGGTGTACGACTACCCCGTGACGTCTAAGAGTGGCGCGCGTGAAACACTTCGCGCCGCTACATCGGGGGCTGATGTTTGGGGGGCGACAGATGTCCCCGAGTCTATCGCCCTTGGACCCATTTAGGGGGGCTGGAAGAGGGCGTTATCCGCCCTCCGGCGACACCCGGTACGCCTGCTGCGGGCCGGGTGAGAGGACGAGATTTCCCTCTTCCTTTCCGCAGCCTCTTGCCTCTCTGCGAGACAACTGTTTCGCAAAAGGAACCACTGCATCATAGGACTCTTCGCTTCCGACCATCGACTTGATTATGGCCGGCAGCGACAAGTCACTGCCTACTTCAGAGATGAGGGCACGGCGCCTCATGCGGTCCGAACCTACGACCTATAACTTGCAAGTCGCGGCAGATACCATTAGGCCACTGTTGCTCTCATAATAATTTAGAACGATATTACTTAATATCCTTTCTATACGTCCATTGATTATATATAATACTATGTTAATATTATTGATAATGTCAGAACACAACACAATGTTTTTGGCATGACAGTGTCAGCAGAACACTGACTTCTAAGTCACAGGATCACCTAGTTTAAGAGTCAGGGTTGCATTATTTGTACGACCTTTAGTTAACCAAGCTATGTATCCTAGTCTTAAGCAAAGTCAAAGGTTTCTGTATCAATAAAGAATTTTAATTTATTTATTATTTATTAAATATCATAAAACGACACGCGCTTTACTTTAGTATCCAAGTATACTAACACGCTGTGAATTTGTGCTGAATACTTGTGACGTCACACACACAACAACAATTCCGACATCGCTATTGTCTCAGGGGGTATCGAGTGCTTGTTGTTTGTTCAATTTGCCAGTGCATTACACTGAGCAGGCAAAGGTGTCTCAGACCATGATAGCCTCTTCTTGAATTAAATTATATTCTTCATAAAAAATGGTAAGGCTGGACGAAACCATTAGCCATAACCAAGTCTTGAATTAATATCTTCTTAAATTATAAAATAGTAAGGCCGAAGCCAAGTCTTTAGTAAAAGTGTATTCCTTGAACTTTTAAAAGTAAGGCCGAAGTCAAGTCTTGAATTAATATCTTCTTAAATTATAAAATAGTAAGGCCGAAGCCAAGTCTTTAGTAACAGTATATTACTTGAACTTTTAAAAGTAAGGCCGAAGTCAAGTCTTGAATTAATATCTTCTTAAATTATAAAATAGTAAGGCCTAAGCCAAGTCTTTAGTAAAAGTAAATTACTTGAAATTTTAAAAGTAAGGCGAAAGCCAAGTCTTCATCAGGTATTGTGTAAATCCGTTTGATTGAATTTGTTTCCAATTCCAATAATTAAATTTTTCCAACACAAGAAATAATATAGTCATAATCGGTAAATACGTTTCAAAATTCTTCAATAGTTCTTGCACGTCGCGCGGGATAGCAACGGGCTTCTTATATATTGCTAAAAGATTCTCAATAAAAGACATACGTTGTAAGCTATATGATGAACAGTCAAAGAATATATGATGCAGGGTCTGATCATAGTTACTATTGTAGTTGGTACATGATGGTGATGATATAATATTCATTCTATGGAGGTGTACATTAAATCTACAGTGACCCATTCTTAGGCGGAATAAAAGTGTGTAAAAAAATCTGCTTCTGTATGTTGAGGGGTATCGAGTGCTTTGGAGTTCTAAATTTAAAAGCAATCACGGTATGTTTGTAACCACAAGTCAAGCACGCATCGATTTGTATTATAAAAAAAAAAATAGATTAGGTACAGACATAATAAACGTATTTCCGTGTAAACATCTCAGTTAGACGTTGATTCCAATCGGGTACAGATTGTGTATACATGAATAAATGCTTCCGATTCGCAAGGTGTTACGAGCAAGGATAATCTTGTCAGGGTTGCCATCCTTTGTAGTAGTTATGATGAAATAGTAATTTGAGTGCAGACAGTACCTTCTGGGATCCTTTACATTTTAAAAAAGAACTTCAAAAATAAATTAATATACCATTATAAACGCAACATTGTTTTAATCTTTGCCACACTTTTAAACACCAAAAAACTCTATATAAAAACACTACAATTTTACATGAACATTTTACTTTGACTGCAGTCTTTCTCCTTGTGATGCTACCGAAAACAATAATCACACGAAACAATAAAACTTTTGCTCCTGTCTACCTCGTCTTCCAAACTTAAATATTTTTCCTTATAAATGTTAGCTGCCAGAGACAACAATCAAATTCAACCTCAACATCCTTAAAGTTTATTTATTTATATTGATTTACAACATTCTTCGTGGAGTTTCTTGCCAGTTATTCTCCATAAACCTTTCTTCAAAAACCAAAAATATTTTATAATTGGTTTATATGGAATTAATTATTTTAGTCAACATTATCATCATCATCTCAGCGTTAATCCAAGTCGCATCCGAAGCTTTTTCGGAGTCAGGGGTCCGCTTTACCAGTCTAACTGCTGATTTGTTGCTGGTTTTTGGCTAAACTTCGATATTTACTGTGAAGCGGCTGCCGTCTGACCTCCACAACCCGAAGGCGACATCGATGCATTGCAGTTAGACCAATTGTTGGACTTTTGAGCGCTGGACGCTCCAACAACCCGTAACGACTGCCACTAGATGTTCGTATGGCAACCGGGACCAACGGCTTAACGTGCTTTCCGAGGCACGACCAGACCAGTGCAAATATTCATGCATACAAATACTTGCACTGTACGGGGATCGATCCCGCGCGATTTTGTACATAGACTCTTTACTTAAAAATACTGGACGCATGTTTCGGGTTTTGCAGAAACAAAAAATAACGTTGTAGATTACAGAACATAAATAAAAAGTTTTTTTTTTATTATTTATAAACTAGTGCTTGACTGCAATCCCGCCTGATGGTAAGCAGCGATGCAATCGTTGATGGTAAAACGCACTAGCTTATTAAGAATATTCACTCAAAAAAACTGAGTGAATAGGAAGGAAGACGGCAGTTGAGCGAGGTGATGCAATGTTTAACCCAACAACACGACCAACGATGCTGCGCCAGAGGATGATCTGGAGACCCTCCACGACCAAACTCCCGACACAACAACATTAGCCACATCGTACCCGGTACACATCGCAACACAACTGCTCAGACCCGTCCTCCGTACGGCTTCACCAGACATCATGCCGGAACACGACGAATCGCTTGGCGGCAAGACTTTGTTTGGTGGGTGGTAACTTATGCCGGCGGTTGATGTTGTTGCCTACCACCGAGAATCTTGTTGCCTACCACAGATCTTACAAAAGGTGACACAATGGGTGGTTTTACAGACAGCCTTTGGATGAAATACTTAGGGGAAGGAACTTCCATCTCATGGTGACAACCCTATCTAATAAGACGGGATAGGAACTCACTAATTCCTGCTAAACCAATGTATTTGCACATTGTGTGAGCGTCTCGCAGAAAGGCGAACGAGTGCTGACTTACCTCCGCATTCATTTACTATTTATTTTCTTAGAAAACGTTATCAGTGGATATAATTGATTCGTTATAACAAAACCTCTATTTACGATTTCTGACAAATATCAGCAAAATTACCAAAGGATGGATTATTACGTAGAGACGACAGCACATCAAGCTAGTACAATCTGTCAAATTTCTTTATTAGAGTTTCGAATTTATCGCCAAATAATGAAAGTTCAAGGATGACTGGGAATATTTGACAGTTTCATGTAGCTTGACCTGCCGTCGTCTATCTTCTTTTTCTTCAGCCTATAGAGGTCCACTGCTGGACAAAGGCCTCCCCAAGGCTTTCCACAATGACCGGTCTTGTGCTGCCCGAATCCATCGGCTTCCTGCGACGTTCATCAGGTTATCGGTCCACCTTGTTGGGCGTCTTTCGGTACGTGGGCGCCACTCCAGAACCTTACCGCCCCATCGGCCATCGGTTCTACAAGTAATGTGCCCTGCCCACTGCCACTTAATTTTAGCGACTGGAGTCGCTAAATAATGCATAGCACGATAATCTATCCTCTGTACTAATCTATAAAGCTGAAGAGTTTGTTTGTTTGAACGCGCTAATCTCAGGAACTACTGATCCGATTTAAAAATATATTTTTGCGTTGGATAGCCCATTAATCTAGGAAGGCTTTAGGCTATATAAAATCACGCTGCGACCAATAGGAGCGGAGCATAACCACGCGAACGTAGTCGCTGGCGGCCGCTAGTATTTTATAACAATGTGTAACAATTTGCTACAACTCCAATGCAGGGTAACTGCCTCCGCCCAGAGCAGGCAAAGTGATTTGATGATTTCCCACCCAAAAAATGGGTGATTGCGTAACAAATTATCAGTAGCGATGGATTTCATTTTGACAGTTCAACTAAATTGATTGCGTTGTTTACGTTGTTGAACAAACACATTTTTGAACATGCAATGGTGGTAATATACTGTTACGAATGGACCTTATGTCGATGGCATAAGGTTCAATATCGCGTGACATGCAGTGTGTCACTTTTAAGCCCTATTTTTCCAGATCTAGACATTTTCCAGGTACAATAATAAAACGCATTACTAGACTTAGGACGGCCTATCGAATGGTACAGGTCTCAACAGTTTTGTCAACAAAGTGTCGACATCGAAATTTCTAGAAACCCGTTTCCGGGAATTACCGTAGGTACTTCCGAGTGACCTCGAAGTTATGTGCTATTATTATTACGTCTAGAGGAATCTGGAATGTTCGATCAGCTGGGCTATATAAGGCGCTGCGACGCCGACGCAGAGGGAGTCTACACTCGACTAGCGATACGAAACCAGCGACAGTTAAGAAGCAATCTTAAAGAAGACCTACTGCGACAATTATAACGAGAACTGTAAGTACTACGTGAAGAAACATCTGTAGCGTTATTGTGTGTTTACAATACGGACTTCGTGGACGTAAGAGAAGACTTCGGTACGACGTCAGCTACGTTCTACTTGTCATTGCCTACAATCGACTGTACCTTCGTTGCCAATAAACTTCGTAACCCTTAACCGGCGTTTAAGTACCCCTAGCCTGTAACAATTGGTGTCAGAAGCGGCATGCCGGTCACGCCAAGGGAAGACGAAAGAGTTCGCACGCGACGACAAGCAGCGATGGATTTGGCGCGTCAAGAGGAAGAATCGCTTGGTGTCCCTGCACCCGAAACAGAAGCGGCCGTCGTAACACCTATTAGTGCGCCTACTACCACTACTATTCCCGGAAGCAGTGGATGCGATTTATCGGCGTTGCTGGCCCATTTGACGGTGCAAATAAAAAGTATGGCAGAGTCCCAGGCAGCAACCCAGGCACAGATTAAAAGTGTGGCAGAATCCCAGGCAAAATCCCAGGCAGAAATCCAGGCAAAAATACAACAATCTCAGGCAAAATCCCAGGCAAAAATCCAGGCACAGATACAACAATCTCAGGCGGTAACCCAGGCACAAATAAAGGAATCCCAGCAGCTGGTATTAGAATTAAATGAAAAATGGGAAAAAACCAAAGAAGAGGTCAATGAACTTAAAATAAAAACAGCACAACAAGATGCCCGTATGGACCAGCAAGATACGCGCATAGACCAGCAAGACGCTCGTATAGACAAATATGATGCGCGTTTCGAAAAACTAGACAAAACCATCATGGAGTTTGGAAAAGAAATAGACAGAGTACAAAAAGGAGTTATTAAAGGTGTGGTACCGGTACCTAGTGCTTTGCCGACTTTCCAAGTACCTCATTTCGACGGAACAACGTCATGGGTGGCCTTCCGCCTTCAATTCGAAAAGGTCGCAAAAGGCAACAACTGGGACGACGATCAAGCGGTAACCGCTCTTACGCTTGCTCTGCGTGGTGATGCGGTACAAATTCTCGAAAATATTTCCGGCGATTGCAATACCCTAGCCTGTCTGCTAGAAGCGTTGGAGTCTAGATACGGGGAGAAACACCTGGAACATGTCTACAGGGCTCAACTCCGCGACCGCACACAGAAGAGCAGCGAGGGTTTGCAACAATGGGCCACGGAAATAGAACGTATGGTTCGGAAGGCGTATGCATCAACACCGGGATTGATTGGCGCTACTACTCTGCGATTATTTACTGATGGGATTCGAGATGCAGAAGTCAGGGCTGCTGTACGTCTGGGTCACCATCAGACCCTGAAGGCAGCTTTGACGCATGCTCTGGAGGTGGAAGCAGTACGTCAAGATGGCCCACAACAAGACCGTATTCGTGAAGTAACTGCACAAATAAAAGCCCGACGAGGACCAACTTGTTATGAGTGCGGCGAAAAAGGGCACATTCGAATTGATTGTCCCAGGAAGGCTAAGGGAAGAAGAACTTCTTGGTCACGTGAGGAGGCCGCAGTGATGGAGTGGCGCAAGCGTGATGCGAAGGTCGAGCCCGAACTCCCGTGCGAGCGAGTCGAGTGGCGCGAGCGGAGCGATCGGAGCGGGCACCGCGAGCGGAGCGATCGGAGCGGGCACCGTGAGCGGAGCGATCGGAGCGGGCACCGCGAGCGACCCGCTGAACGAGAGCGGGAACGCGTCAAGGACCGGGAGCGAGTCCGAGACCGGGAACGCGAACGTCCCGGCAAGCGAGAACACGAGCGCGAGCGGTCGCGCGGAAGGTCGTGGAGTGACGCAGACGCAATGCGGGACAAGGAAGTCGAGGACGAGGCGCGTAAGAAGAAGCGCCTCGAGAAAAAGGCAAGACAAAAGGACCGCCGTCGCCAGGTTACTTCAGGAAGTAAGGGCCGACATTGTGACAAACAGGAAAAGAAAGAGAACTTACGGATTATCCAGGTGAACGCTTTGGATGAAGACTGGGATAATCAATCATTGGAAGATGCACAGAAGGAAGATAGTGACTTGAAGACAGTAATCGAATGGAAGGAACGTGGCCAAAGGCCCACTTGGAGTGAAATATCAGCGCTTAGCCCAACAGTAAAAAGTTACTGGGCTCAATGGGATAGCCTGATAATTGATAATGGAGTTCTCAAGAGGAAATGGGAATCACCCAGTGGTCAGGAGGTCACCTTACAGATAGTTGTCCCCTGTGATAAGGTCGCGTCAGTGCTACGACAGGTGCACGACGGAGTATCCGGAGGACATCTAGGAGTAAAGAAAACCCTGGAGAAGGTGAGAAAAAGATTCTATTGGGTGCATTGCCGTGAAGACGTTGAGGACTGGTGTAGAAAATGTGTAGCTTGCTCCTCAGTAAAGGGACCGCAAACGAGAGCCAGAGGTCGGCTGAAAGTGTACAATGTTGGTGCACCATGGGAAAGAGTTGCTGTCGATATAGCTGGGCCATTCCCTGTTACTGAAGAAGGGAATAGGTATATCATCGTCATGCAAGACTATTTCAGCAAATGGCCAGAAGCTTTTGCAGTACCTAACCAAGAAGCTCATACAGTCGCCAAAAAGCTAGTACACGAGGTGTTCTGTCGATTTGGCATTCCTTTGGAATTACACTCTGACCAGGGTAGAAACTTCGAGTCTTCACTATTTCAAGAGGTTTGCCAACTACTCGGGATACATAAGACTCGTACAACACCGTATCACCCACAGTCAGATGGAATGGTCGAAAGATTCAATCAGACGTTGGAGAATCATTTGGCCAAAGTAGTGGAAGAACATCAAAGGGATTGGGACCAATACATTCCACTCTTTTTAATGTCATACCGCTCAGCAACACATGATAGCACAAATTGCACACCGGCGAAAGTCAACTTCGGCCGAGAAATTAGACTACCCATAGATGCACTAACCGGAACACCTCCCGATACTCCTATCCTAGCCGTCGACTATGTGGCCGACCTGCGGCGTAAATTAGATGGAATACATGAGCTAGTGAGAGAGAATGGTCTGAAAACCAGTGAGAAGATGAAGATCCGATACGACCGCAAAGCTAACGTGCCCGGATTTGAAGAGGGAACTTTAGTATGGTTACATAATCCCATTAGAAGGAAAGGAAAGAGTCCAAAGTTCCAAGCCAAATGGGAGGGTCCGTACACGATAGTAACCAGAATAAACGATGTCACCTACCGGATTAAGAAAGGACCTAGAGGGAAGCTGAAGGTCGTACACGTTGACCGCCTAGCTCGCTATTATGGATCAAATCATGCTCGGGACGAGCATGACTAAGAAGGGGGCAATGTTACGAATGGACCTTATGTCGATGGCATAAGGTTCAATATCGCGTGACATGCAGTGTGTCACTTTTAAGCCCTATTTTTCCAGATCTAGACATTTTCCAGGTACAATAATAAAACGCATTACTAGACTTAGGACGGCCTATCGAATGGTACAGGTCTCAACAGTTTTGTCAACAAAGTGTCGACATCGAAATTTCTAGAAACCCGTTTCCGGGAATTACCGTAGGTACTTCCGAGTGACCTCGAAGTTATGTGCTATTATTATTACGTCTAGAGGAATCTGGAATGTTCGATCAGCTGGGCTATATAAGGCGCTGCGACGCCGACGCAGAGTCAGTCTACACTCGACTAGCGATA
The DNA here is from genome assembly GCA_017933935.1 of Sesamia nonagrioides. NCBI lineage: Eukaryota > Metazoa > Arthropoda > Insecta > Lepidoptera > Noctuidae > Sesamia > Sesamia nonagrioides. Next base: position 292,259 of record JADWQK010002379.1, on the reverse strand, counting down.
CGAAAACAGCGACAGTTAAGAAGCAATCTTAAAGAAGACCTACTGCGACAATTATAACGAGAACTGTAAGTACTACGTGAAGAAACATCTGTAGCGTTATTGTGTGTTTACAATACGGACTTCGTGGACGTAAGAGAAGACTTCGGTACGACGTCAGCTACGTTCTACTTGTCATTGCCTACAATCGACTGTACCTTCGTTGCCAATAAACTTCGTAACCCTTAACCGGCGTTTAAGTACCCCTAGCCTGTAACAATACAATTAAATACATAAATAAGCAAGTTATATTCAAATATTCCCACACTTTTTTCCCTTCAACCTCATTACATGGCGTAGAATTAAGGAATGAAGAACGAACCAAACTCAAGAATTTTTTCCATTCACTCGTCACTATAGGGGTCGGCACTCGAAGTGTTACCAATTCAAAATGCTGTAATTCTGTTAAACATGAGCATATTTATTTAAAAACTTCAGTATCGAAAAAAGACATACGAGTATACAATAAATAAAAAAAGAAGCTATTGTTCGATATGGCCACCTTTAGCGCGGATAACAGCATCGAGTCTGACCGAGAATGCTTCACGCGCTGCACGAATGTGGTCTGCTGGTATTTTGTTCCATTCTCGGCGAAACGCAATCTTTAAGGCGTCGACCGTCTCATATTTTTTTGTTGACACTTTGGCTTCTAGAATTGACCATATGGAAAAATCCATTGGGTTTAAGTCCGGGGAATATGGTGGCCATTGTTGCGAAGAACTGAAGCTCGTAACATTTTCTTGTAAAAAAAATTTGAGTATCACGAGCTTTGTGAGATGGTGCCGAGTCTTGTTGAAAGGTCCAATGATTTCTACCAAATTGCTTACGTGCCCAAGGTAAAAAAGCATCGTTTAAAATCTTTTTACGGTAGATCTGCGGGTTTATCTTTACACCCTGGTCAATGAAAACGAGAGGTGAGCGTCCCATGGCAGTTACCGCCGCCCAAAGCATCACAGATGCTGGTGCTTGCTTTCGCAAGGCAATTCGTTGGTCTAAATTGTCTTTTGATTTACACTTTAACCATACGCGATCATTTTGCTTGTTCACATATTGCTGAACGGTAAAAATTTTTTCATCGGAGAATACCAAATTTTCAAGCAAGCTATCAACGTGCAAGTGCTTTAAGTTCTTAGCTCTTTCTAGACGAACTGTCTTTTGTGCAAGTGTCAGATCTTGCACTTTTTGTAATTTGTAGGGCTTCAGTTGAAGTTTATTTTTTAATATGCGCCCTATGCTCCGGGCAGATACATTAAGACTTTTCGCCAATTTAACTGCGCCTTGTCGTGGATTTCGTTCAATTCTAGCCTTTAGCTTTCGAACCATTGCTGATGATGTTGCTGTTGTTGGATGTCCACCTCCATGGCGTTTTTTATAGCATCAAATCATTCCGTATCATTGTAACGCGTGATGGTCCGATACACAAACATTTTGTTCAAATGTAAATGTCCTAGCTCATTAACGATGGCTGCCTGCGATTTTCCAGCCAAATACAAAGCAAAGACACTGTTTCGTTTGACTTCCATCTGCAAAACTTTTTTTAACAACGACGAAAAATAGTAGACTTTTGTTAGTTTATTAACAATACCATACACTAAGGAATGTGAAAAAAATGGGCGCCATATTGTTAACAGTTTAGTTGCTATAGCAACGTAAAATTAGTAACACTTCGAGTGCCGAACTCTGTATTTTTTTCTCTCTCTCCATAACCCTGGTTTGAACAACATCAAGTAACCAAAATACAGCCGCCACTGGCCGGTGAGTTATCGGCAAGTCTATAGCGCTGAGTGGGCATCTGGTGGAGGCGTCTAACCTTTTTTTAAAAATATGGCATCTCGTAGTTGACCTTGAGAGGTCGTGACTACTTAACCGGACTATCCTGTGGCTGCCTTAAATGAATTTAAAGCCTCCAGCCAGGGCAACTAAAAACTAAGCGACTACTCGCTAAGGGCACCCCCTGTGGGGTACGAACCTCGGCTTAGGGTGTCGCTAGAGAGAACAGCAAGGGACGGCTGGATCGAAATTTTATTTTTATTTCGGTTTGATGACCGCGGCGTTTCCTAGTACTAGCTCTGAGAAGAAAGAGTCGAAAGAAACTCAGAGGCCACAGTCGGGAATTTCTAGTTACTGGCTCAGCTGCGGCGCGGGATGGCCTTCATCAAAATCAAAAGTCATTTATTCAAATTAGGCTGAGAATCAGCACTTTTTGAACGTCAACATTACATAAGATAGTCTCCCAAAGCGCCCACCTATCCACACTTCCTAGTGCTTCCGCTGGGAAGAAAAAGTGGCGAAACAAACTCCCCAGCAGCACAGCTGTCTGTTTATTTAGAAAAAAACACATTACTTTATACAATACTATGTAGTTACAGTAATACAAAAAAAACCGGCCAAATGCGAGTCGGACTCGCACACCGAGGGTTCCGCCATACAAACGTAGCGGTTTACAATTTATGACGTACTAGCTTTACGCCAGCGGCTTCGCCCGCGTGGAGTTCGGTTATATCGCGCTGTTTAAATTCCCCTCGGGAACATCAAATTTTTCCGGGATAAAAGGTAGCCTATGTTGTTTCTCAGGGTCTAAAGATTGTCTGTGCCAAACTTCATCAAAATCGGTTGAGAGGTTTAGGCGGGAAAGCGTAACAGACAGACAGAGTTACTTTCGCATTTATAATACTAGCATTGATTTAGAATTTTTCACAGTTTAGAGGAAATTAGATTTAAGAAGTGTTTGATATGAATTTCAACTTTAATATCTCTACGCGTTCATGTGAAAAAGGGTAGGTAGTAAGTTTATAATTATTAAAAAATATTTTATGTCATGTAAGCAAAAATAATATTTTAATATTTTATGTAACTTCAAATTAATCATTTTCACAATTTTTCCTTTATCTGTCTGTACTATAATATAACGTTGCTTCGTGCCGAATTTCAAGATTCTGAGTTCATGGGAAGTACCTTGTAGGTTTTGATACCCTAGCGTGTGACGGAAATTCGTCTAAGGTGTCGGTATAAACTGCTGTATCTTTTGATCGCTTTAACTTAGAAGTTTCACTGCTTAAAGGGATAATAGACCTAGGTATTTGGTATAAATTTTAATTAGATAACTTTATTCGTTCGTGAGAAATAAGGTAGTAAGTTTCATTTTATTAAAATATGTTTATTATATTAGATAACTAAAAAAATGTGATTTTCGCAATTTTTCCTATATTTGCATTATATGACAATGCTTCATGCTAATTTTCAAGATTCTGAGTTTACGGGAAGTATCCTGTAGGTTTTGATTCCTTTGCGAGTGTCGAAAATTTGTTGAAAATATCGACATATCGGCTGCATCTTTTGATTGGCTTGGCTTAGAAGTTTTATATTTTCACAACTTAAAGGGACAATAGACCTAGGTATTTGGTATAAATCTCAATTTGATAACTTTATTCGTTCGTGAGAAATAAGGTAGTAAGTTCCATTTTATTAAAATATGTTTATTATATTATATAACTAAAATAATGTGATTTTCGCAATTTTTTCTATATTTGCATTATATGACAATGCTTCATGCCAATTTTCAAGATTCTGAGTTTACGGGAAGTATCCTGTAGGTTTTGATTCCTTTGCGAGTGTCGAAAATTTGTTGAAAATATCGACATAATCGCTTGTATCTTTTGATTGGCTTGGCTTAGAAGTTTGATATTTTCACAGCTTAAAGGGACAATAGACCCGAGTATTTCATGTGAATTTCAGCTTGATACGTCCACGCGTTCTTGAGATAAAGGGTCTTGACAGACAGACAGACAGACAGACAGACGGACAACAAAGTGATCCTATAAGGGTTCCGTTTTTTCCTTTTGAGGTACGGAACCCTAAAAAAATCACAACGACATTGAATTTATTTACCATATGCCAGCTAGCCACGTCAAAATGCCAGAAAAGCAAAAAAAAATGAACTCATATAACGTGTCGGTAAGCTAATTCTGGAGAAGGAACACAAACATTGTCTTGAGTTATTCAGAGCGACCAGCTATTCGTATCATTTAAATAGTCATTTACAGAATAAGATGCCTTTGAACAAAGCTTGGATTTCATTTATGCTTTAAATTCATTGTAAGGCAAGATTAGCAAAGCATCGGACAAGGCTTCCATCCACTCTAGCTTACTAGGATTACATCACAGGAACCCCTGTAAGTCCAGTCTCGCGGTTTCTCTCCGTATTTCAATTTCAATACCTAAACCTAATGGGCGCCTATTTTAGAGTCTATATATCGAGGGAACATAAATACCACAATAATTTTGGCTAATCTAGCCCGAAACCAAAACAAATGGATTAGCAATACGCTCCAAAATGGTTCGAATTGAGAGTAAAAACGTGTTACGCTTTTAGGCTGCAATTTAAAATTACGTTATGGAACCATCAGAATAGGTCTGCTTTTGGAGTAGTCGTTCCTAACCTTTTCTATGTCACTAAACTGTGAACAAGTATGGAAATTGAGTCTTAGCTAATTAAAAATAATTACAACCACCAAATTCGAACGAAAATATGTTTATTATATATAAAGTTAACTTGTGTGAAGGTTGAAATTGCTTTGTATTCGCAAGTTTGACAATATTAGGTTCGATATGAGATGCGCGTTGAGTGAATGAGATCATGTCATGTTCAACATTCAGACGGTTTCTTTCTTTTGTTTTTAACCGACTTCAAAAAGGAGGAGGTTACTCAATTCGACCGTATACATGCTCTTATTTTTTTTTTTTTTTATATGTTTGTTCGCGCGTAACTTCGTTGTTTATGAACCAATTTTGATAATTCTTTTTTTGTTGGAAAGAAGACATTCCCAAGGTGGTCCCATGATAAGGACATCAGGGTCTGATGATGGAAGACCAGAGAAATCAAGGGGAACTTTCAAAAATCGTAGGGGCGATTAGTGCATTTCTTAGTATTTTCATTAAGTATTTAAAGCACTACAATTTGATAAGGGTCTGGAGTAGATCTGATGATGGAGCCGGAAGACAGTCGAAGGAACTCCTCAACAATTCACAGCAGCTACCTTGTGTTTGGGCTTGATTAATTTGTATTGATAAGAACTTTACACCTAGATGGGTTGTGACTGTCATAAGAGCTCTGATGATGAAAACAAAGGCCAGTTCCGGGAACTCCTTAACGGTTTGCAGTAGCTACTTTGTGTTTGGTTTTAATTCATTTATATTGATGAGAACTTTGCACCCATTGGGTTAAAATAATGGTCTACAGTACCTAAATCTGATGATTAAGACCATAGGCAGTCGAGAGAATTCTTCAAAATTACTACGGGTAAAAATTAAAGTAAACAAAATTACGCCATTTCCCAACTATATTTGCGTCAGCTTCCACGGCCTTCCAAGGCGACAGCCTCCGTGGCGTAGCGGTAGCGGACGCGGCCGCTGCGCAGCGTGGCGCGGGTTCGATCCCCGCAAAGTGCAAGTATTTGTATGCATGAATATAAATATTTGCACTGGTCTGGTCGTGCCTCGGAAAGCACGTGAAGCCGTTGGTCCCGGTTGCCATACGAACATCTAGTGGCAGTCGTTACGGGTTGTTGGAGCCCTCAAAAAGTCCAACAATTGGTCTAACTGCAATGCTTCGATGTCGCCTTCGGGTTGTGGAGGTCAGACGGCAGTCGCTTCACAGAAAATGTCGAAGTTTAGCCATATCAGCAGTTGGACTGGTAAAGCGGACCCCAGACTCCAAAGCTGACAAGGCTTCGGATGCGACTGGGATTAACGCTGGGACGATGATTTGCGTCAGCTTCCTGTCTGACCGGATGTAACTGAATACATAGTACCTACTTTTCACAACTAAAAAGTGTAAAATAAAAACTTTTTTACAAAAAAACAACCGACTTCTAAAAACCATTACAAAGTGAAAAATAACTAATTTCGAAAGTCGGTGTCAAAAACTAATACCTATACAAAAACCAAAGACACCGACTTCCGAAATTAGTTATTTTTCACTTTGTAGTGGTTTTTAGAAGTCGGTTGTTTTTTTGTAAAAAAGTTTTTTTAATGTAACAAGAGTTGAGAAACTAGTTTCACATCTGTAAGTTGTAGCAAATGGAATCAATATTTTTAAAGCTCAGCTATAGGTAATAGAGTATTCTGCAGCTGCTTTTCGCCCTAATGTGCTGAGTTTATCATTTTGAAAATCAACTTTTAATGAGTTATTCTCCCGTAGTCCTAGAAACTCTACTTTCGCTGATACATTTTCGTCCTTGAAAATATCGACGCAAGTAGAAAATGGTCTTCAAATCCAGGAGTAGGACTCACGACTGTTCTGACTGTCTCTGCTGACCGACACTGACCATATTCCGAAAATATTGGTGCAGTGAGTCGTATCACACGGAATTTCCAAACGTGATTTTATCTTGTTTATTATTTACTAATTGCTCACGTAGTTGTGTAAACATTGACAAATCTAAGTAAATCTTTAGAGTATTACCCTGCGGGGGTAGGATCCGCTGCTTTAGAGGAAGCTGGTAGTGAATGCAATAAGGGCTTATGTCCATGCTAACATTATAAATGCGAAAGTAACTCAGTCTGTCTGTCTGTCTGTTACGCTTTCCCGCTTAAACCTCTGAACCGATTTTGATGAAATTTGGCACAGATAATCTTTAGAACCTAAGAAAGGATATAGGCTACCTTTTATCCCGGAAAAATTGATATTCCCGAGGGAAATCTAAAAAGCGCGATATAACCAAACTCCACGCGGGCGAAGCCGCGGGCGGAAAGCTAGTATATATTATAGTTTGACTTTTAGAGTGATCTCACCCCGTCTCTCTACAGGTGCCATTATAAACTTAAATCACTAATCTCAATTTAACACACAAACTGCCAAACCCTCAGGAACATTACTGTCTATACGTCAAATATTCATTATCGTACCGTGCGAGTATCAAACCCACAATGTACGTAACGGGGAACCAATCACTCCCCGTTATCGACGGTTTCCCCATTTCGATGTATTTTGCTAGTTCCCAGAACTTATCTGCTGGTTTCTCAGAAGCAAATAGTTTCTATAAATGTGTTGTTTTTGTATTCGTAATCAAGCGTGTTTTTCTTCTGTTTTCTCAACAAACTGTTTATCGTCGGGAGTTGAATTTCAAAGAGTGTTTTTTTACGCTCTAGGATGCGCTCTGTTGGATTTTCAATGCTCCGTTCAAGACCCAGAGTTGAAATTCTAGTGGGCAATAAATTTCGCCACGTTTTTTTTATTCTCGTACGGTCGTAGGCCTATAGCGTTCTCACTGTAAGGACACAGGCCTCCTCTCGATGAGAGGGCGTGGGCCGTAATCTACCACGCTGGGCCAATGCGGGTTGGTAAAGTCACATGTCTTCCAAGTTTTTGGCTCTAGGACACGCCGGTTTTCTCACGATGCTTTTTTTCCATCACCGTTTTGAGAGCAGTGGTGAAGAAATCTATATTATAACTAGCTGACCCGGCGAACTTCGTTCCGCCTTAAAGGCAATATCACATGACTACTTTTTAAATTAATTTAAATAAATTAATATTATTATTCAATGATTCTTTATTTGGGAGCACAATCCTGGCGATTCTCCGGAAATCTTTAATGTGCTACAATGCTCGCAAACAACATCCATTGGCCCAATGCGAACGCCATTGCGCTATATTATATGCGTATTGAAACGCTGCCCGATTCAAATCAGTATTTGATGAATTTCTTCTTGTGTTTCGTAAATTATCTAGCGCTTGATCTCTGAGGTTTGCTCGACGATTTCGCATTGCCAACTGAGCCATTTCACGGGCTGCCTCCCTTTGCTCTGGTGAGTGAGAAGCACGAAGTCGAGCCATACTAAGGCTGCGCCTTCAAGTGCAATATCTTGCTCTTCTTCAGTTTTTTTTTTTTTGTTGTGGATGGGAAATCATCAAGTGACCTCTCCCGCTCTGGGCGGAGCGGAAGGGCGTGTCAGACTTTTATTGACTAAAACCCACCCGTGTTCCTTCACTTGCCTGTGCAACGGCCAGTGCCGTGGTTTCTTTTTTAATCAACCCGTAACCCTGTGGACCAGTCCTCGTGGACCCCGTCAAGGTGTGCTGACATCTCTTTGAGGCACGTGTGAAACACAATGGGCCGTCAAACCGGGCCTGGTTCTTACAAAGAGGCGAGCTGCCTATCCCTCGCCGCCCGCAAGCCCGCGCCTACGGCGATTGGGAGTCCGATGTTGCCTCCCGACCAGGGCGCTTCCTGCGGCGGTTTGAGCCGTGAGTGTAGTGGGATTTCCGCTCCCTCACCCGCTCCGCCTCCTCCTTTGCCAGCATCACTGCTTCACAGAAGGAGGTGAAAGCTTGCCATGCACTCTTGCTCCGGACTATGGCCCGGACCAGGGTCGGACGCGAGAGATCGCCGCCGATCGCCGCCACGAGAACACGGCTGTGCTCTATCCAAGCCGGGCAGACCTCCACCTTATGCTCCACCGTGTCCTCAGGGCGATACACACAGTGGTCACCCTGGCGTTTCCTCCCGCCTTATACGGAACAGGAACCTCCCGAAACAGCCGTGTCCGCTGAGGACCTACGTCAGTCGGAAGGTGAGGACGCCGTGGCGCCTCTCTAGCTACTCCTCAAAGAGAGGACTTACCGCCGCTATTGCGGCGTGCTCAGTGCTGGATTGCGACAATCATACTTTCCATGTCGCCATGAGACCCCGCCGGAGCTCTGTCCGCTGTACTGAGATTTTTCGCGGCAACAGAGTTATGCCTCCTCTCATCACTCCCACATGTGGGCGAGGGATAGTGTTTCTCCACAATTTAATGGATGTTATTATACATATATACGTTTCTTTTTAATTACTCTATTTATTAAAAGAAACCTCATCAAAATCTGTTTCGCAGTTTTAAAGATTTAATCATACAAAGGAACATAGGGAAAGAGAAAGTAACTTTGTTTTATAGTATGTAGTGAAGTGGTAAATGGCACAGCAATACAAATCAAATCAAATCAAATCATTTATTTCAAATAAACCAGTTACAGGCACTTTTGAATTGTCAGAACGTCGGTCAGTCGAAGATGAAGCTAGTCGCCCATTCCAAAAAGTAGGTACCTATGGAGAAGAACGGGCAAGAAACTCCATGGACACTCTTTTAAATTTTTAAGCTATTGTTACAAATATTTGATTACATCATTCATGTTGAAATCAACCGCGTGAGAAAGATGCAGAAATATATTGTGCGCCGAGAGCGTCCATTATGGAAAACACACAAAAATCAGTTCAGAAATTAAAATACGCCGTGGCAGCTAAGAGATGACCAGTCCCCTCTGACGGCGTCCGTTCACGAACATGACGTATGGATCAGCATCATTCAGCTCAACCATATCGAAGGGAACCCAATGACCCAAAACACACGCCACCATCAGCGAGACATTTGAGTGAGCATGACATACTCTCAACAGCCAGAGCACAATTAAGTCAATAAAAAAGACTAACCCAACAAATAAATGCCTTACAGCACATACGTACATTGTGCTCACACGTTTGCCATGCAATAATACAATACTAAGAAATTGAATCTACACAATGCTAAGATAGTTTTGTCCAAGGTTCAGCAGCTCCAACAGTGTTCCCGAATACTAAGTTTAGCTCCTGTGTTGCTGTACAAGTGCCGAACACCTCTGTCAGCGATACAATTCCGTAACGGTAATGGTAGTCAAGCGTAAATGTAGCACCTTTAGATTAATTTAGACAATTTTCATTTTCAAAACGCAGCCAGCCAACGGATGCTGGTAAATCTACATCAAGCCCGTGGAGAACCCGGAAATAACCTTAATGTAGCTTGCTAAACATCCATGCGATCTTTAGTGTCAAGTAGGTGTACTGGCTTGCACCAGTTCTTTTTAGCCAAGGCAAGGAGAGCGGAGTGAGTCCCTTGTCAACCGCGACCACATCTCGATGCATTCCCACGTCGGTTTTTAGGAAATATTCCCTGAGACTGCATATCTCGCGATTGTGGAGGGTCTTAACATTTAAAAAGCTTCAACTTTCACTTTTTCGCGGGGTATACACTAATACGGCCTCATAACCGATGTCAGTGGGTGATGCAATTGAATTGTAGTCAGCACCGTACGGACCCTCCTATCCAGGGTGTCGACTTCGGTCCGAGTCCATTTTAGTATGCTGAAAGAGTACATAAAATCGGGATGATCCAACCGTTGAAGGCTCGTACCTTATTTCCGTTTAATAGAAGACTATTTATTACTTTTTCCAGCGATGCGAAGATGAATATGAGATTCGAAACGTTTCTTCAGCGAATGCTTCATACCAGTAACATTGATACGTTGTGTATCAATGTTACTGGTATAAAGTATTCGACATACCCAATATTTATAGGTTTCAGATGCAGAGAGCGCTCTAAGGTTTACGGAACCCGTGAGTTGGGTTCCCATGGATGCCGCAATCTCTCTTCGCTTTACATGCATGACCACACATTTATCCACATAAAATTCCATCCTGATAACGCTACTGAAAGTTTCAGTAATTTTCAGTAGCTCCTTCAGTTGAAATTTGTGGGGAGCAATGAATTTTAAGTCACTCATGTAAAGGAGGTGCGATATAACCTGACCACCTCTCCTCAGCCGACAGTCTAGACGTGTATTCTCCAGCAGTGTACTTAGAAGATTCAAGGCTAAGCAAAATCAAAGTGGACTCAAAGTATCGCCCTGGAATAGACCTGGCTCGGATCGCTATTCCTATGAATATCTCGATATCCAGGATAGCGAAGGACCGTCCTCCATTAGCCATACACGTCATCAAGATGGTGTGCAGAGTTGCATCAACTTTATAGAACTCCATCACCCGCATGAGCCTTGTATGTGGTACCAAGTCATAATAGGCCTTATTATATAATAATAATTATTATTATTCATTTATTTCTCCTCACAATGTTTTACAATTACTCAGTCTAGTATTTGTTACATATGTGAGGAGCTGGTGTCCGTGAAAGGCAATATAAAAAAAAACTATTCAACATGTCGATAGATCCTTTTGGGAACGACGAACTTGTTGGGTAATGGCCATGTTATTAAGGAGTAGCTCCTTAGTACCGCGGGAGCCGCTCCTACATCCATTTTGAGAGGCAGACATGATGAGTTGCTGTCAATATGTTTCTTAATTATAACTTTAAAATTGGATGTAAGAACTTTAAAGATAGTCGGTAAACAAGTGATCGGCCTATAATTTTTGGGTTCCGCAGTGCTACCTGATTTACGGAGCAGGTGGGTTACTCTAGTTGTTAGGAACTGAGGTAGCGAACCAGACTCAAGCGAGCGTGCAACCTCGAAAACCATTTAATCTAAAAAAGCGACATGCACCAAACAGATACTGCGCCAGAATGAACACATGGCATCGTCATCCAGTAGGTTAGTGTGTTGGTCTGGTCGATAAACCCACCTTTCATTGTTTTAGAAAGTGCGATTCTGGGTGTACCGTATATTTTCTCCTTCAGGAAGTCGATGTGCTCCCTGACACGGGTCGTATAATCCTGTAGGTTGGTATTTGTACCTTAAAATACCCGCCTTACAAAGCGTATCACTCTAGGACGAGTATCACATTCCCTGAAGCAGATTAGTTTACCGATAAGTGCTCTGGCCCCACCAATACGGTAGTCAATCCTGCACTGCCAAGCTAGTAAGACTGGTTACGTTCGTCTAGCTCTGGAGTCATTGGAAAATTTGACATGAGTTCGATAGTCGTTGTACAGTACAGTTATACAAACTAATGAATGACACGAATCGTCACAAACGCTTACGTCAAAGCTACTGTCAAGTGTCAAACATTACATATAATGGAAAGTTTGACGTATGCGTGAATAAATGAACAACGTTGCCCAAAAACATAAAACCGGTAAATTACCGGTTTTATACTCGGGGCCGGCCGGACCGCGCCAACGCGTATGTATACGTACATCCGTGGTGGTGCGACCTGGACAGCCGGGCACTTCTTCTCATGCAACCGAGCGGGTGGGCAGGTTGCGGATAGCCCAACTCCGGCTGCGGGACCGGCCAACGTGGCTGGTCCCGCGTCTGGGGCATCTCGAAAGAGATCCCGGACAAGAGAAGTGCCCGAACACCAAACCCCAGGTTTAGGGTAACCCTCACACCTCATCCCATGTTCCGAAAAATCCACACAAACCCATCCCAGTCCTTATCCATGAATTTCCCGTCACTCCTCTCAAAATCCCTAGGTCAAATCCCAGACCTAAGGGTGACCCACCCTCCCCCCCAAAAACAGACCTTCCTCCTTCCTCCTACCATCAAACACCTCTCCTTGATCCCTTCCCTCCTATCCTCATATCCCGTCGGTCCCAGAGGTTGGGCAACCTCGATTCCAAAAAAGCCCACCACCTCGAATAATGAACATGCAAGACAAGAATAGGACTACCCAGGTGGGTCCCGGCCAAGCCGGGGAATCCCGCACCGCCACGGCGGTCAGCCCCCAACGTACTCTGGGGGGGGCTAAACCTTGCATTAGTTTGCCGTGCACTTCAGCACGGCCGGCTGCTTTAGCGCCCATTACACAGGCAGCGACCAACGCGCCCACTGACACCATCCCGGCAGCGATACACGCGCCAACACCCGACAAAGGATGTACGCCCTCCACGAGCCTCTGGCATCAGAGCGTCGTGAGAAACAGCGTCACCAACCCGAGCTTGACTAATGTACTGACGGCGTCTGGAAAGGTAAGCGAACCTGGCGGCCCTACCACTCGCCCGGCAGAGGGACTACGCCTGCTACCTAAGCGCGGAAAACCTACTGGCCGGGGGAGGAAAGTAGGCGACCGAAAGCGCAAAATCCGCGAAGGCATGAGCCAGCGCGGTGTACAATCGGACGCCGAAAAGGTGGGGAGGCCGCAAGTACGCGATGAGGTAACTCAAAGCGAAGAGCGGCCTGACGTGGGACCACGCGACCAGCCTCAAGTACGCGAAGGGGAAACCCAGCGCGAAAAGAGGCCGGACGCGGAACCACTAGCCCAGGGGCAAGTACGCGAGGGGGCAACTCCGCGCGAAAAGCCCTCATATGCGGCAGAGCCAGCCGGGGTCGCAAGCCGATCCTTGCCAACGACAGACGGACACAGGAATAAAAAGACCAGAGGGAAACGGGGCGGATCTTCGCACAAGAAGCTTGCTACCCTAACGGACGTCTCTGCGGCGCAGCCAGGACCTAGCGGTACGGGCTCGTCGAAGAGGGAGCGCCCAGACGACTCGGGCTCACCGAGCACGTTCCAGGGGGATGCAAAACGCGTGAGGATCCACCCTGACCAGGGAGAAACGAAGACCTACGCGCGGGCCACCAGGAACATTCCGGAGCGCCTCGCCGTAGCAATCTGTTGCTCTCCCCCCTCAAGAGACCTATCTCCAGAGGAAGCCGAACAAGTCAAGGCAGAATTGGAGCACCTGATCCTCTTTGACGACGGCGACACTGACACAGAACTCCCTAAATTCCGCGGATACCCACGGGTAGCGGACGGTACAGTGCAGGTGTGGTGCGAGAATGATTACGCCTTGACCTGGCTGACCCAAAATGTGCCCCGAATAAACCTCCCGGACTCCGACATCAAATTGACGGTACTCAGGCAGTCGGACGTGCCCACCCGTGTCAAGGCCTCCCTCTTTGTCCCTCGTTACACAGGTGACATACGGAGGCTACAAAGGACCCTGATACGTCAAAACAAATGCTACAACATCGCACAGTGGTCGCTGTACAAGGCAACCACCGTCGGTGGGGACAACTACGGGTCCTATTTGACCCTGGGTGTGCCACCGGAGGATGTGGAAAGGGTCCTGGCTCAGGAGCGGCGTTTGTCGTACCTCTTGGGGTCGATATACGTGCGCTTCTGGCCCCGCACCCGGCCCTCTGACGGCAATCCAGACCCAGTGAGTGAAACTCGGACAGCACAGAGTGATGACACAGACATTGCTCAACTGGAGGAGGACATGGCCCGGGCAGTGATGGCAGACGAACAGGAAGCCGGGCCATCCACACTCACATCTCCTGACTGGGCCATACAGCTCCTGGCATCACCGGGAGACCAACACGGATCGTACAGGGATGGGGCGAGAGAAGGATGTTCTGATGGATCAGACACCGACTAACACCCCACCCCACTCATCATCGTCAACGCCACTCAACATCATACAGGCTAACCTCCAACACAGCCAGACTGCTACGGCTAACTTACGCAGAGCGCTGGAGGTTAAGCCTAACACCATCGCACTGATCCAAGAGCCGTGGATCAGGAATAACAGAGTATGTGGCCTCAGCAACATCGGAGGTAAGTTAATACTTAACACACATAACACGGATAAACCTAGAACCTGCGTCTACGCACCCAAAGACATCCCCACCACACCCCTCACCCAATTCTGTTCCAGAGACCTGACGGCTGTCAAGCTCGGGACCGAAGGCGACGCCGCAGACGTCATTTTAGCCTCGGTGTACATGCCAGGTGAGGACACAAACTGCCCGCCGAAGGAGATGGTCGACCTAGTGCGGCACTGCGAGGATGCTGGGATGGGCCTGATCATCTGCGCCGACTCGAATGCCCACCACCCACTTTGGGGCAGCGAGACAACAAACCCCAGAGGAGAGGTATTATCCACTTATTTATTTTCAACTAACCTTAATATTATTAACCGAGGCTCTGAACCCACTTGGGTTACAGTCCGAGGACAAACAATCATAGACTTAACACTAGCTTCAGAAAACGCTACGGGCCTTATCACGAACTGGCATGTGTCGGGCGAACCTTCTTGCTCAGACCATAGAAGGATACGCTTTACACTGACCACTAGCGTGAGAGGGCCCGTACCAAAACGTAACCCGAGGCGAACTGATGTGCCCGGGTACAGGCGCCTTCTAGCTGCCCTACTAGCTAGGCACTTGTCACAAACAAATATAAAGGAAATTGCACAACTGGAATACACTGTAACAAAGCTCTCAGAATACCTAATAGAAGCTTACCACGCTTGCTGTAAATTAAGGACACCGCGGGCTAACAGTAGGCGAAGTCCGTGGTGGAATCCCGAGCTCGGTAAGCTACGTCAAACACTACGTAAGCACTTCAACAGAGCCAAAAACAGTAGGCTCACAGAAGACTGGGACACATACAAAGAAACCCAATACACCTACAAAAAGCAAATCAGAACCGCCAGAAGGACTGCTTGGCGGAGATTTTGCGAGTCTATAGAAAACAACAATGAAGCTGCAAGGGTAAGGAAAATACTATCAACTGATCAGGACCGAACCCTTGGAGCGCTGAAAAAACCCGACGGTACTTACACACAAACGGATCAGGAAACCAGCAGAGTCCTCCTGGAAACACACTTCCCGGACTGTAAACTGCTGGAAGACAGGACCTGGGAGGCTGTACCGGAATGGACTCCAACAGAGCAGGACTGGTCCAACGCCCACAAGCTAATAACAGTAGACCGGCTAAAGTGGGCTATCAACACCTTCAAACCATACAAGTCCGCGGGGTTGGATGGTATCTTCCCAGCCCTACTACAATGGGGGTTGGTGTGCATCGCTCCATGCCTCGTAAATATCTTTCGAGCATGCATCGCGTATAGACACATACCCTATGCCTGGCGGGAAGTGAAGGTTATCTTCATACCCAAGCCTGGCAAATCAGACTACACGCAACCCAAATCATACCGACCCATAAGCCTTACATCCTTTCTACTAAAAACCCTGGAGAGGATCTGCGACCGGCATATTCGCGACGGACCTCTCCGGGCAAATCCACTCCACAAACAACAGCATGCGTACTCCACGGGCAAATCAACAGAATCCGCGCTGCACAGCGTGGTATCCAAGATTGAATGCGCCGTGGACCACAAATGCTCAGCACTAGCCGTCTTCATCGACATTGAAGGCGCCTTTGACAAGACCACCTTCACAAGTATCAGCACGGCCTTGAACAGGCACAACATAGACCCGTCACTGAGAGGCTGGATCGCTAACATGCTCGGCCAAAGAGCCGTACAAGTTACCGTGAACGACACCACAAGGGCCATCGTGGCGAAGGGATGTCCGCAAGGGGGCGTTCTTTCGCCGCTACTATGGAACCTGGTTGTTGACAGCCTAATAAATACATTAAATAACAAAGGCTACTATACCGTGGGTTATGCCGACGACATAACAATAATAATAAGCGGAATGCATGAAAACACCCTGTGCAATTTAATGCACCAGGCCCTGAAAATCGTAGAAAATTGGTGTAATACACACCAACTTTCTGTGAACCCAGATAAAACCGAGCTGATTCTCTTCACAAAAAAGAGGAAGCTCACATCGCTAAATCTACCAAGATTCTTTGGCACCACCCTAAGTCTATCCGCTGAAACAAAATATCTGGGTATATACCTGGACAAACAGCTGAATTGGGCGAAACACACCAACTACATCACAACTAAAGCCAGCATATCAATGTGGCAGTGCAAGCGGATGCTTGGGAAAAACTGGGGAATTAGCCCCAAGGTCACTCACTGGCTTTACACCACTGTCATCCGGCCAATTATAACATATGGCTCACTAGTCTGGTGGCCAAGAACTAGTCTGAGCACAGCCCAAAAAGACCTCGAGAAACTACAAAGGTTGGCGTGTGTAGCAATCACCAGTTGCATGAGAACCACGCCTACTGCCGCCCTGCAGGCGATGTTGGGACTGCCCCCCCTTCACCTCGTTGTGAGGGAGGAAGCGACATTGGCTGCCTTCAGACTCCACCTATCGGGAACCCTGAGCAAAGACTCCAGGGTCAAACACACACGCCTGATGCTGGATGCAATCGAGAGGCGGCCAATACTACAAGCACCCAATGACAGGGTACAAAAACAGTACTGCTTTCAAAAGCACTATCAGATAGTACTTGAAGAAGAGCAGTGCGACCACTCAGGACCGGAGGAGTTGAGAGTGTACACCGACGGATCGAAAACCGATCAAGGAACGGGCGTTGGAGTGTTCTCACAAGACCTCAACATAAATATATCCAGACCGCTAGGGATGCTCAACACAGTCTATCAAGCAGAGTGTGTGGGCATAACTCTGGCGGCCCTAGCCATAAAAGCCAGAGGAGTTGCGGACACGCGTGTCCGCATACTCACTGACAGTGCTTCCGTCCTCCAATCCCTAAAGCAGGGATGCATCACATCAAGTCTAATACTTGAGTGCCACGATGCATTGGAACGGATAACCGTACCAAACCGCAACACCGTGACTCTACAGTGGATAAAGGGTCACAGCGGTTCACTGGGCAATGACGCAGCTGACGAGCTGGCTAGAAGGGCATCCAGCGCGTTGGTCAGCGGACCGGAGCCCATTGTGCCTATTCCCTTTATTCAAATACGCAGATGGCTACAAAAGCATACCTACGAACAAGCGGAGATTTGGTGGTCCTCGTCACCGGGCTGCAGGCAGTCCAGGGAGGCCATGCCATCTCTGGATGACAGGCTAACCAAAAGGTTGCTGCGCCTGGATAGGAGGAATCTAAGATTGATGACGGGGATCATCACGGGCCACTGCTCGCTGAATAAGCATCTCCACACAATAGGCATAACAGACAGCCCTCTGTGCAGAGCCTGCATAGAGGCTGACGAGACAGTTGCGCATGTACTCTTCGAGTGTACAGGCGTTACGCAAATTAGAAACGAAACCATAGGAGCACCAAGATCTTACACAGATGTTCTCAACAGGCTAGGAGACCTGATGGGCTTCTGGAGGGAGGTGGGCTGGTTGGAATAACCGCCAAAGGCCGCCATGGTCCACGCACAATGGTCCGCTGGAGGGACTGAGTGCGGAAACCAAACGAATAACATAGAACATAGAACATAGAACCGGTTTTATATTTTTTACCGGTAATTTTACTTTTGGTAATTTTTTTTAGTTACGAAAAAAGGCGAAAGGAGAAAAGGCGGTAAAAATGAAAACCGGTAAACCGGTATTGCATGCCCTACTTAGAAATAACTTTAACCCGAAGGAATCTAGAAGCGCGATATAACCGAATCATACTAATATTATAAATGGGAAAGTGTCATACTAATTTATATTATAATATAAATGGGAAAGTGAGTTTGTTTGTTCTGCTTTCACACTACTGAACCGATTGCTTTGAAATTTTGTAGACGTAAAGTTAGAAATCCGGATTAAATGATAGGGTACTTCTTATCCCGGAAAAATTTGGTGTTCCCGAAGGAAATCTGAAAAGCACGATATAATCGAACTCCACGCGGGCGAAGCCGCGGGCGGAAAGCTAGTATCAAAATAAAACATCATATAAAATCACGTAAAGCGTCCCAGCACGGCAATAAATGCAAACCTTCAATAATTATTATACACAAAATCACTAAAAATACTTCGTTGCACTCGAAGTACTTAGTGTTACAGCTTGCGCTTCCCGCTCATCTATGAAGCTATACTTAGTTTCATAATTATTTTATATTGATCGTAGTTGCGTAATTATTTATGTTAATTTAAATTTATTATGATTACTTTAAATTACTTGGGAGGATTTTATAACCTTAGTTTATTCTAAAATCACACTTGGAAGTACCTACACTTCCGGTCTTTCGGCCATTAATTTATTAATTTTAGAATTATTGATGCAACTTCCGATTACCGCCAACTTTTATTATAAAATCTTATCGAGCATTAGTCTTCCCGCCCATCGGATATTTATTTATTGAATCAAGCATTGTTCAAATAAATAAATATAAACAACAATAAAATATTTTAGGTTAATCCATTTGGATTAACCTAAAATATCGAAAGTTGTTCGAAACGGAAATTATCAGGTATTGAATAAAATTAAGAAAAAGTTAATAGTAACGCTAGTAATCAATACCTGATAATTTCCGTTTCCGTTGTCTATTAGTTTTGTGACTATTCGTTAGTGTTTTGACTCAATGGTGTATAAATGCTACTGATGTCTGCACTGTAGATCATTAATTAAACAGACTTGTACTGGATCATACTACGTCGTTATTATTTTCCACGCTTCTGAAGCATGTCTTTACATTAGTATCCAAGGGTGCGCGGAGCAAAAAGTGACACAGCCTCCTCTCACGAGCGCTGGCGCGAGACTGCCGGCCACCCGCGCCCGCGTCCCGCATAGAGCCCCTCTGAACCTCGTAAGGCGAAAACTCGTACGGACACTCATTTTTATTACTTTTCTTATTAAATATTTCATCAATTTTAAAATAGAACTATGATTCTATAGTTCTTACAGGTACACGTTACCGCGAGTAAGAATATTTTAAAAAGACTAAGCGCTTTAAGAGAAATATCGATTTAAAAGTTAAAAAACGATGTGTAGAAATATTTTTTTTGACGTAAATATAGGCCGTATAGAAAATAATAAACAATGAATATGTTGTGCTTGAATCTATGATTATAATATATTTTTTTCAAAATTTTTGATCCAGGCATTCTGGAGGAATAAACTTTGAAAGATGAGCGTTTTTGGCCGCTCGAGGGTATCTATCACCTTAAAGTCCAGGTTTCCTCAAGATGTTTTCCTTCACCTTCAGTCATTGATGTCCAAGATATACTTAGAAACTACATATAACTTTAGAAAAGTTTCATTGGTACTTGCCTGATATGGAATCGAACCCGCGCACTCATACTTAAGAGGCTGGTGCTTTAACCACTAGGCCACCACGACTTCCAAAATTGTGGTATTTAAGTATTCCACAGAGGCCGTTGATCAAGAGTTGAGGTTGAATCTCACTTTGAAAAAAGAAGGAGATAATATAAACCGGCAAATTGACGTACGATGCCAATTTCAAGTTTTTTCCTGACTGTACTGATCTACCTAAGTTTAAATCACAATACAATTTTCAATATAATATAAATAACTAGCGGCCGCCAGCGACTTCGTTCGCGTGGTTTAGTTATACTCCGCTCCTATTGGTCGCAGCGTGATGTTATATAGCCTAAAGCCTTTCTGGATTAATGGGCTATCCAACGCAAAAAGAATTTTTCAAAGCGGACCAGTAGTTTCCGAGATTAGCGCGCATAAACAAACAAACAAACTCTTCAGCTTTATATATTAGTAGGGGAAGGTGAGGTATAATGATCCCCTTAAGGGGAAAACTTAACTGTGGCTAAAGTTGAAGGCCAAATCGCAAAATTTCTATTGTTAGAGGTAGTGAATTTACTTAACTATGTAACTACATACCAATTTTTTATTATTTAATTAGTATTTTTTTGTATTAGAGGTTTTTGCTAAAGTTAAGTAAAGGATCATTTTATACACACCTATGTATAAAATGATCCCCGGGGTAGGGGTAAAATAATCCCAGGGATCATTTTATACCATAAGTTAATAAATATCAACGAAATGAAACAGCTGCTGATTTTAATCATAATTAAATATTGTCCATAATAATTTATGTATGCAAGCAAGTAAAACAAAACTTTTGCAGACTTTTAGTTTCATTAGAGATATTTTTTGTAATTATCTACTACTCGTTCAACAAAACTAAACATTAGACATTGCAACAAACTTTTAAAAGGTACACTACACAACCAACAACATACCTAGTCAAACAATAAGTAAACAAATAAATTCTTCTAAATAAAAAATAGGCAGTAAGTACTCATTTCTATCAAATATTTCTTTTCAATGTCATGAAGCAATAGAAAAATCATCTCTTAATTAAAAATGATTATTTTCTTGTCAAGAAATAGACATATAGCTTTCTTTTTCTCACGTTATGAAATTGATTAATATAAAGTTGAATATCGCAAATGAAGTCGCCTTCATCGTCACTATCTCGTCCCGCACAAGCTTCATGTCCCCATTTAAGACACACAACGCACCTAATTCACCCTTCGCCTTTATTGTCTTTGGAGTAGCTTGAAAGCTACTGAAGTACAGAAGAGGCATTCGGTATGACTCTCTTCTTCTGAAGAATCTGATCCGTTTTGCTTCTTTTTTTGCCTTTTCCCTTTCCGCTTCTCTTTCTTTTCCTGACTCATTTTCAATTATTATTATTGGCTTTTTTTCAATTTATCGTGCTGTTTGTTGGTCACCCTTTTTATGTTATGTGTTTGTTTTCTTTTTGGCTTCCCCTACAAGGTACTTTTTGTAGTGTGTGCTGGTCAATACTGATGTGTCTACTCCATGGAGCAATACTCTTATTCGTTTTGCAGTCGCTCTTTTTCCAACTATCTTTGGTGTTGGTCGTACTTTCCTGGGTGTAATAACACCAAAAGATGTGATTGGAAGACCAACAGTCAAGGCTGGAGATAAAAATCAATTAAATAATCTTTCAGAAGATTCTGACGCCGAGGTGTTTTCTGGAAAGGACGAAGGTTGCTGTGATGACTGTGGTGTTTGTGGAGATTTTTGAATTATCATTTAAACTCTCTACTTATACAGACCTTAAACTGTCTACTTGCGGTTTTGTAAGGCTTACCATCTCTGACGGCGTTAAATGCCTTTTGCAATTGTTCTTCAGGCCAATTTTGACTATTAGTTTTATGTAGGTAGATACTAGATATATAAATTCTCTGTATATTCTGTAAAAACAAAAAATACTAATGGGGTAAAATGATTCCAGGGATCATTTTAAACACACAGGAAGGGATCATTTAGCCCCAAACACCAAATTCGAAGATATCGATCAAAATTTTACCCTTCGAATGCCGCGTACGGAGATCAAAGTATCTTAAATATTAGCTAACTGCTATTAATATCCGCAAATAAAACAACATTTCAATAAATACGAACATGTAAAAAGGACTTATTCGTCAACTCGCTTGAGTCAAACTCGCTCGAGCGCTCACGAAATAGCACCTTCCAATTTTACCTGTTTTTCGTCGTCAACTCGCTCGAACGTGAACTTCTGACAGATTTATGTAATATCAGCTGCATGTTTTATGCATAAAATGTATAAGAACTTTAAATGCGTAAAACATTTTAAACGACTTTAAGTACTTTAAATTAAAACAAATATTGTTTGGGAGATAGATATTTAATATATATCCACAATTCCACATAACAATAACATAAAACTGCTTATTAACCTAATAATTATTAACCACTGGCGACCCGCCCCGGCTTCGCACGTGGACAAATGATATAGGTACCTATATCATTTCATATAGGTACCTATATCATATATCATCAGGAAGGCTTAGGTACCTGAGCCTTCCTCAAGAAACGGTGGCCCATCAATAAAAATAATATCTACTGTGCCGCCTATCAGCCAATATCTGATTCTGCAAGATACATTGACCTTATTGTCCACGCATAGCCAGTTCCACCACCTTCAAACAGAATGAAAGCCTACTGGGGTACGTAGCAAGTTTGTTCGAAATAATGGTCCCCCGCTCCGGCCCACTCCCTCCGCGGTTTAGGCAGAGAAACACCATACCGGCACGGGCGCGAGCGGCATGCTGATTTTTTCTGGTGTTTAGTTTTGAATAAATCGTGATATCTCCTAAATGAGAAAAACGTCTTTACTTTTTAGAAAAACAAGCAAGACAAAGAAACATTGTATTTTTTGGAATAGAAGAGACGGAGACATCTTACTCAAACTTAGAAAATATTTTGGTTGAGTTTATCAAGAAACATTTTGATATAAATATTGGACGAAGAGACATACAACAACTGAAGAGAATTGGAAAGAGAGGAGAAAGATCTAGACCAATTGTTGTGACTTTTATCAGTCTAGGATTGAAAATCAATATATTCAAACAAAAAAGTACACTAAATGATACAACATACTACTTACAAGAAGACTATCCGCGTGATATATTAAATAAAAGAAAGGAATTACAAGAGCAATTAAAAATTGAGAAAAGGGGAACACTGCCATAATAAAATACGATAAACTAATAATACTAAATAAAAACAGAATCTCGTCGAGTAAGAGAAACCTCTCAATATCTCCTGAAAATATACATACTCAAGAAAATAAAACAAAAAAGAATAAACAACAACAACATGACCCAAAAATCACAGTCCAGAGGTCAAATAGTGTCACCGAAGGAGTTACAAAACAGACCATGTTGAACTTTTTGACAAATAAAAATACACGGAACAAAAATGCATAGCAATAACACCCTCTCCACACAACGATACCGCAAGTTAACAAACTACAAGTAAAAACACAAGAAATCTTCCAATCCGGCTGGTCACCGTGGAAGAGTACGACCAAAACCCTCCAAAGATACAAAAATCATACTTAAAGTTAAAGCCGTCAACTGAATATTGTCACATACAATGTCAAAACCCTTATACGATCGAATATTGGAACTGGAAGTATGTTATTAAGTTGGATAAAATATGATACTGTGGGAACTTAAAAAGAATATAGAGAGCTTTCTAGGCATTACACAACAGATCATCTGAAAAGATCAACGAGCACAAACTGGCACACCAAATGGGCATCTTTGGAGGAGGCCTTTACCCAAACCGGGGTTCTTGTTGATTTATAAATAAGTAAAAAAAAAACACTACTAACATAAAATAAACCTATATTACTAACATTACTTAGGATAACTTATTATTAAGTACATAGAAATATAAATTGTGTTTTCTGTAACATTAATACTATTGTTAAACAAGAAATAAAAAGGCTTATTATTGTTATTATTATTATCTCCTAAATGAAACAACCAATTCTAATAATTCAAAAAGAAATCTGCTGCTACTGAAATTTCCTTTGATATGACGTAATTTATTTGGATAAGGATTAATAATAAGGAACAATTAGTGGGCTTTGATTTCGACTGGCGTTTTAATTAACTTTTCAAACATAAAAATGTAATCATTATGAATAAACTACAGTAGGTAGACATATGGTGTCGCTGACTTTTTTGTAGGCATATTTAAGGTATATAATACTGTAGTACATTATTTTGAGCTATCTCATAGGGTTCAGCCAGCATTTGCAATGTAAGCTCAAAAAAATGGGTTTATTTTGCGACATGTATTAGAAACCTCAAAAATAACAGTACTTCTCCACTGTTTAATGGATGTTATTATACATATAAACCTTCCTCTTGAATCACTCTATCTATTGAAAAACCGCATCAAAATCCGTTGCGTAGTTTCAAAGATTTAAGCATACAAAGGGACATAGGGACAGAGAAAGCGACTTTGTTTTATACTATGTAGTGATATCGGATATCAACAATAAATCAAGAATTTGACCTATTACTATGTAAATTAACTAAAGCAAACTAAATAAAACAAGAACAGTCAACAATATCACCTTATGTCAGTGAGGCATTTCGTTAATTATCGTCTGCTTAGCTTAAAGCAGACTCTAACAAACAAAAAAAAAATACTAAATTAAACTTGGAAACTTTAAAAATCATAAAAATATAAAAATCACAATATTAGCAGTTCGATACATATATCAATACTTATAACTCTCTGGATAAATTCGTTAACAGTAAAATTAACGTGTTCATCAATCGCGCAGGTTTCTTTTAATTTTGCAGTTATATTAGACCCTTTGACGTATAAAGTTTGGTAATAATTATCTTCTTCCTGTAAGATGGTTAAAAATGTGCGATACTTTTGGGTTTACTGTTTATTTTTTTGTTTAATTCATTTTTGTATTTTAATTAATTTTACATTGTGCTCACACGATAGAAGCAACATAAATATGCAAGGAAGAAATATAACCCATATATTATGATTTTAAAAGAGGGTCCATGGAGTTTCTTGCACGTTCTTCTCCATAGAGATCTACGCTTTGGAACGTGCATTTTAGCTTCACTTTTCTTGGGCTGATCGACATTGACTATTCAAAAGTACCAAGTGATGGTTAATTTGAAATAAACAATTTTGATTTTGAATGTTTTGAAGTGTTGGTTGCTACTTTTGGTAAGTCTGCTAATTAGCATGACGCCTGCTAGATTAGCATGACCAATTTTGCACAAGTGAGTGGCCCCCGCCACCGAGGACGTCGCGTATATTGACAGTTAATAACGCGGTTAATAACGTCCTAAAGATCATGCGTCGTGCGTTCTTGATAGTGAATAAACTTTCTGCATATCAACATTCATCATTTAGAACGCGTGTCTGAAGGTGACTGCATTTCATAACGTATCGTGAAACATGGAAGTGTGTTAAACGTAAAACCTTTAACTGAAACAGCCAACGCGAGCAAAACCGCGGGGTATAACTAGTTATTTATAGTTATTGGTTACAATCCGTTTTTATTTGACTGTACTACACGCTGGCGAGTTGACGACAAAAAACAGGTGAACTTAGAAGGTGCCATTTCGCTCGGACGCAGGCGAGTTGACGAATAAGTCGTAAAAAGTAATGAAAGTCGAAAAACAGGCTTACCTTAGATCAGAGCCCCACTTTTTAATACTTTTTTGATAAAATCACGCCAAGCGGTTGCAACGCCATAACACTTGGATAGGCAACTGGCGGGGCCGCGGGGAACATGTTTCATGCTCATTTGGATAGATAGCACTAGTTATGTTTGATTCAAGGTGGGGGATCATTTGACCTGCAGGGATCGTATTACCTCACCTTCCCCTACTAGCTGACTCGGCGAACTTCGTTCCGCCTTAAAGGCAATATCACATGACTACTTTTTAAATTAGGATAATTTTAAATAAATAAATATTATTATCCAATGATTCTTTATTTGGGAGCACAATCCTGGCGGTTCTCCGGAAATCTTTAATGTGCTACAATACTCGCAAACAACATCCATTGGCCCAATGCGAACGCCATTGCGCTATATTATATGCGTATTGAAACGCTGCCCGATTCAAATCAGCATTTGATGAATTTCTTCTTGTGCTTCGTAAATTATCTAGCACTTGATCTCTGAGGTTTGCTCGACGATTTCGCATTGCCAACCGAGCCGTTTCACGGGCTGCCTCCCTTTGCTCTGGTGAGTGAGAAGCACGAAGTCGAGCCATACTAAGGCTGCGCTCTTCAAGTGCAATTTCTTGCTCTTCTTCAGTTCTTTTTTTTTTTGTTTTGGATGGGAAATCATCAAATGACCTCTCCCGCTCTGGGCGGAGCGGAAGAGCGTGTCAGACTTTTATTGACTAAAATCCACCCGTGTTCCTTCACTTGCCTATGCAACGACCAGTGCCATGGTTTCTTTTTTAACCAACCCGCAACCCTGTGGACCAGTCCTCGTGGACCCCGTCAAGGTGTGCTGACAGCGCACAACGCGCCGTCAACCCGGGCCTGGTTCTTACCAGAAGGCTAGCTGCCTATCGCTCGCCACCCGCAAGCCCGCGCCTACGGTGGTCGGAAGTCCGATGTTTCCTCCTGACCAGGGCGCTTCCTGCGGCGGTTTGAAGCGTGAGGGTAGTGGGATTTCCGCTCCATCACGCGCTCCGCCTCCTCCTTTGCCAGTATCACTGCTTCACAGAAGGAGGCGAAAGCTTGCCATGCACTCTTGCTCCGGACTATGGCCCGGACCAGGGTCGGACGCGAGAGATCGCAGCCGATCGCCACCACGAGGACACGGCTGGGCTTACCCAAGCCGGGCAGACCTCCACCATTTGCTCCACCGTGTCCTCAGGGCGATGCACACAGTGGTCACACTGGCGTTTCCTCCCGCCTTATACGGCACAGGAACCTCCCGAAACAGCCGTGTCCGGTGAGGACCTACGTCAGTCGGAAGGTGAGGACGCCGTGGCGCCTCTCTAGCTACTCCTCAAAGAGAGGATTTTGATGTTTGTGGCGTGCTCAGTGCTGGATTGCGACAATCACACTTTCCATGTCTCTGTCTGCTGTACTGCGATTTTTCGCGGCAACGGAGTTATGCCTCCTCTCGTCATTCCCACATGTGGGCGAGGGATAGTGTTTCTCCACAATTTAATGGATGTTATTATACATATAAAAGTTTCTTTTTAATTACTCTATCTATTAAAAAAAACCTCATCAAAATCTGTTTCGCAGTTTTAAAGATTTAATCATACAAAAGGACACAGGGAAAGAGAAAGTAACTTTGTTTTGTAGTATGTAGTGAAGTGATAAATGGCACAGCAATACAATATTAGAAATTTTGAAGTTGAAGTTTGCTTTGGGGCTTTTATTAAAAAAATTAAACCAGCAGAGAGTATTTATATTCCTTGCTTTAAATGAATGCATCAACATTCAACCAGTAAGACTTTTAATATGCTGAGTAGTGCAGCAGTGTGTTTGTACCATTTTTAGCAAATGAACCGCTAACTTATATTTTGACTGAGTTGTTTTGTTATTACATGTCAGTTGCGTTTGTTATACCATGTCTTATGTCACGTCACACGGGAACGTCGGGAACAACGGGAACGGGATAAAAAGTATCCTATGTGATAATGTGATATGTCCTTCTCCCAGTTCTTCTCTACCTGCCTAACAATTTTGAGCCATACTGGTTACGCGGTTCTTGAGTTATAAATAGAGTAACTAACACGACTTTCATTTATGTACATAGACTTCATTCAAATCGGACCAGCCCTTTAGGAGGAATTCAGTGACGTACACACGTACAGCAGATTTAGGAATATACCCACGGAAAGCATTGTCATCATGCCTCTCTCTACCCTAGAGCTCTTGTTTCAGTCTCTTTAAGTTAAATAAAAAATCTTAAATATTTATTTATTTCTATTTATTTTTTCTCTTTTAGTTAATAAGTACAATTTTAGTTAAATAAAAAAAAATACATATTTGTTTTATTTTTTCCCCTTTTAGTTCTTATGTACAATTTTCTGTTTAAGTAACTACAAAAATTAAAAAAAAAAAAACTATAAACTTGTCTAAAAACAAAAAAAAAAAAAAAACTTGTGATTGACCGGGTTTGAACCGAGGAACACCAGCCATCGCGAGTAGACCATACCAATATCGACTACGCTACAGCCGCTATGTCAAGCCGCGCGAAATTAGCGCCCATATTATGTGTGAAATATTGCGAAAGAGAAAACTCGAAAATATGCGCTTCCCCAGACATAAGACTGAGCTAGATCGATTTTTCGTCCCCGAAAACCCCCACATATTAAATTTCAGCGAAATCGTTATGGCCGTTTCCGAGATCACATGCTTCTTCAAGCGATTAGCGCCATCTGCCGGGTTGATTTGTGAATCTAAACGATCCAGGTCGCCACTCAAACGCATATAGAAAAATTCATTAAAATCGGTCAAGCCGTTTAGGAGGAGTTCAATGACATACACACGTACAGCAGAATTATATATATAAAGATAGATAATACATTCTAAATTAATAAATAATAATAAATTCTAAATTAATAAATAATAATAAATTCTAAATTAATAAATAATGAAGAATTCTTAATTAACATATAAATAATCATAAATTCTAAATAATATATATCGGCGCGTGACTGGTTTTGAATATTGTGATCTGTTTTGTGTCAGTATCAATTGTCCGTAAATTACTCTACTATTTTTTGAGGTCGATTAATCGATCGGTATTCGGATAAATTATGTTTTTTTTATGAAGAGCGGGTAACACCATGGAGCGAATGGTATCACCGACAGGAGTTGCGTTGGACATAGCCATCGACCGTTGGCGCGGGCAGTCTATGCTCAAGTTTCGGTCTGGTATGTTGGTCATACTCAAACTTCTTGTCTGTTTTAATCTGAGATTATCATTATAATCCCTTAATATTAAAGTGATCTAAGAGTATGTACAGTTAAAATAATAAGAATCAAACATCTTACTATAGTTGTTGTTTAACGTTTTCTCGAAATACCGCTCATGCGGATGAGAAGACACCTCAACTATCCGGAACTTCGGACCTGCCCTCCTGACGTTTTTTCCCCGTCATATATACTAATAATATAATATTTAAATTTGTAATCAATTTTAGAATTCTCTCTTCTTTCGATAGAAGTGTGTGATTAAAATGCAAAATGACCTTGTTATACCACGAAATTAAGCACCAATTAAGAATACCCCTCAAAGTTATTTAACTAAGTTTTTCTTACGCCTATTCAAACAAATCATAAACAATTTGCATTCCAAGCACTCCTAACGAAAACGGTTTCCAAACAACTGAGCATTGAGACGAATAACTTCACCTCGGGACTAAAATTAAATGCTAATTCATTCGATTCCGCGGTCACCCTGGACCGACCTCAATTGATTCATGGAGGATTGTAATAAATGTATTTGAAAAACCTGACTATAAAAATGAGATGTCAGCACATCGTGACGGGGTCCACGAAGACCGATGCCTCCCGAGTCAGGGTTACGGGTTGTTTAAAAAAGAAACCGTGGCCCTGGCCATGGAGCAATTTTGCTCCATGGTCCTGGCGCACAGGCAAGTAAAGAAACACGGGTGGGTTTTAAAAGTCTGACACACCCTTCTGCTCTGACCACAGCGAGAGAGTCCAGAAAAAAAAGCGTATCGATAAGTTATATTATTATCATGACGAATTATCATTCATCATAACTATTTTTCAGTGATCTGTTACCATGTTCATTGTTGTAGGAGAGACTCGATATTATTTTCGGTATTGCACAGATATGAAAAGTTCCTAAACCTTATTAATTACAAAACACAAATTTTCAGTTACTCAGCATTTTATATTTCTAAGAACCATGTGTATACATGCGTTTTCATTGCGGGGTCTCTTCCATATTTACCATTTTTTATATAGCTTTTCTGTCAATAAATTGTTATTTTGTAAGCCTTCTTTAAAATAAAATAAATAAATAAATATAGTTTAAATAAAAACTTTTTTTAAAAAAAACCACCGACTTCCAAAAACCCCTACAAAGTGAAAAATAACTAATTGCGGAAGTCGGTGTCTTTGGTTTTGTATATTCGTTTTTTGACACCAACTTCCGAAATTAGTTATTTTTCACTTTGTAGTGGTTTTTGGAAGTCGGTTGTTTTTTTGTAAAAAAGTTTTTATTTTACACTTTTTAGTTGTTAAAAGTACTATGTATTCAGTTGCATCCGTTCAGACTGGAAGCTGACGCAAATATAGTTGGGAAACGACGTAATTTTGTTTACTTAAATTTTTACCCGTACCTAAGTATTCCCTCAACTACCTATGGTCTTCATCATCAAATTTACTGCAGACCATTATTTTAACCCAATGGGTGCAAAGGTCTCATCAATATAAATGAATTAAGTCCAACCACAAAGTAGCTACTGTAAACCGTTGAGGAGTTCCCGGAACTGGCCTTTGTCTCCATCATCAGAGCTTTTATGACAGTCACAACCCATCTAGGTGTAAAGTTCTTATCAATACAAATTAATCGAGCCCAAACACAAGGTAGCTGCTGTGAATTGTTGAGGAGTTCCTTCGACTGTCTCCCGGCTCCATCATCAGATCTACTCCAGACCTTTATTACATTGTAGTGCTTTATAATACTTAATGAAAATGCTAAGAGACGCACTAGTCGCTCCTGCAACTTTTGAAAGTTCCCCTTGTTTTCTCTGGTCTTCCACCTTCAAACCCTGATATCCTTATCATGGGACCACCTTGGGAACGTCTTCTTTCCAACAGAAAAAGATTTATCAAAATCGGTTCATAAACGACGAAGTTATGCGCGAACAAACATAAAAAAAAAGCATATATACGGTCGAATTGAGTAACCTCCTCCTTTTTGAAGTCGGTTATAAACTAAAAAAAAACATGCTTTTAAAAAACATCAAACTATAAAGTTAAAAATAATTTAAAAAAAGAGCGTGAGGCGCTTGTGCCATAATTTTTGTATATTAAGCGCCTCACACTTTTTAAAAAAATATTTTTAACTTTTTAGTTTGATGCAAAACCATGTTTTTTTAGTTTTTTAAACTATATTTATTTTAAACTTTTTAGTTCGATATTCTTTTAAAAAAAAAAAAAAAACGAACGGACGAACGTGTTGAAAACGGTGGAACATTTTACAGTAATGAGCCGCTCACTCGTAGTCCAAAGAGTTAGAGACGGACAAACAAACAAACAAGCAAGCAAGCAAGCAAGCAAGCAAACAGGCAAGCAAGCAAGCAAACATACAAGTGAAGATAATAAAAAGCATGTAATAAAAAGAAAAACGTACTTAACCCACTTCTCTAACTTATAATGTTATCGTGTAAAATTGTTTAATTTAAATAATTACAACTTCTATTAACTTGTTATGTTCGCGAACCAGAATAATTATTGCCTAATTATTGTAATGGCTCTAATTCCATTAAAAGCTATGTATTTTACATGTTTAGCATAATTTTGTCGTTGCCAGGATTAGTCCTCATAATAATTTTTCAGAAATTGTGGAACGGGTTCTGTTTCCTCTTCTTCTCAGCTCATAGAGACCCACTGTTGGACAAAGACCTCTCCCAAGGCTTTCCATGATGACCGGTCTTGTGCTGCCCGCATCCAACGGCTTCCCGCACCCTTCACCAGGTCATCGGTCCACCTTGTTGGGGGCTTCCCTACGCTGCGTCTTCCAGTACGTGGCCGTCACGCGTCATTCCAGAACCTTTCTCCCCATCGGCCATCGGTTCTACGAGTAATGTACCCCGGCCAATGCCACGGGTTCTCTTTATGTTTATAAAAATACGAAGTGTTTTTTTTCATTTCTTAAGGCGACATAAAACAATTTCTATATAAAACTTCATGGAAATTGATTGAACCCAGAATCACGTCACGCCTTTCTGCGGGAGGCTTTCTGCGCATTTATTCGCCACATAGCCTTAAAAGGAATTACATGACCATTCCCTCATATCCGTTCCACCATCGGACGGCCCGTCGTAGTACAACGTAAGGGTGGATCCTTATGTTGTTGACACCACTACGATCTAGACGAATTTAGAATTTATTTACTCATTAAGTTCCATCATCTTTTCAGAAGTGTCGGCCCCAACCTATATACTATTTGTAGGACGGGAGTTCAAAACCATACACGTTTCTTACTTTTTGCAGTTAATTTTATTACTAATGCTCTCAAAATGGTGAAGAAAACATTGTGTGTTTTATCAGTGTGTCGAAATGTACAAAAAAAGTCGTTGAAACACGGCTTTGAGTGAATCTAGTTTGGGGTTCGGGCGGGTTGCTAATTAATACTTTAATTCTAAACCATCATTATTTGCATCGTTAATAAAAACCATTTTAGTATTAGCTTATTTTTGGGCACTATAATTCTATGTGATACTACTTACTTTACTTTGAGCTAAATATACATATTCTGTAAACGTTTCTATGAAAATATAATAATAATATTTATAACCACGCAGAGCCCACAAGGTGGATAAGGACTCAATCCTTCTCAAAGAGATTGCTGAATCACGGCAGTGGGAACGTCCTAGGCTGACTACGGTACTACTATATACACGTACTACTCAGGTTCCTCAACGAAGTCATCATCATCATTTCAGCGTTAATCCCAGTCGCATCTGAAGCTTTTTCAGCTTTGGAGTCTGGGGTCCGCTTTACCAGTCTAACTGCTGGTTGGCGAAACTTCGATATTTTGCGTGAAACCACTGCCATCTGACCTCCATAACCGAAAGCCGATATGGAAGCATTCCGGTTAGAATAGTTCAACGAAGTATCCTAACTAAATCAGAAAAATGTGCATAACAGAAATCTTTGTTCTTCCAATAATTGTTTTCTACGATGCCCTTCTCACCGCTCTGGTTTTCTTAAGTCTTCATTTGCTGTCCAGGCGGTTTTCCTTTGGAATGATGTTCCACAGAATACCAGGACGTTGACCAGTCGGTACACATTTAAAGTTAAGCTCGGGAATACTTACGCAAGAAATTGGCAGATTCATCACACATGTAATTTATTCTTTTTCACTATCTATATTTTTTTATCTCTCTCTACTGTTTATATTTTGTATGTATGTATGTATGTATGTATTCATATATTTATTATAATATTTTTTTTGTTCTCTTTTAACTTTAATATCTTTGCACCTACCATGTTTTGTCTCTGTATCACCTTAAGGTAGACCTGATAGAAAATGCCTAAGGCATTAAGTCCGCCACTGTGCAATGTTTTTCTTTGTGCATAAAGATTTTATAAATAAATCTAGTAGATTATTTGATATCTTAAGACGAAGAGAAAGTCCAAGTGTTCGAGGTTAGTAATCTTTCAGGATGTCGCTCTAATGCGATTTGGTCGTAACTAATTATGTGACGTCACTGTGAGTCTAGAGAATTAGTGGTCCCTCTTGTGGCGGTTAATTGTTCCTGCATTCGTGTTACATAACTGACTGTTGCTATTGCTAACAGAAAGGAGATTCTGATTGTCAAACATTATGAAGTTCCATTTTGCCGCTCGCAAGGCTGTTACTTGCTCCTCCATGCGTATTCCTGTAGCTGGCATGAAGGAAAGTTGGATAGCCAAACAGTTAAAAAATGGTCTTTCACACGTACCTATTATTATTGCTATCATGAAGGAAACTTGGGTTGCCAAACACTTTCAATTTGCATTTTTTACACCTTTAGAGACGGATAATTGCTCATACATGCATATGACTATTGATAGGAATTACAGTCTTACAGTGTAAAATTGCAATTTTCTCTCT
This sequence comes from Sesamia nonagrioides, assembly GCA_017933935.1. Classification (NCBI taxonomy): domain Eukaryota; kingdom Metazoa; phylum Arthropoda; class Insecta; order Lepidoptera; family Noctuidae; genus Sesamia; species Sesamia nonagrioides. The sequence continues at coordinate 258,728 of JADWQK010002379.1, read as the reverse complement.
CCTAGAGTCGGATATTTCCTCCTGCAAGCATATTAAGCATATTGCTGTTGATATCTTAAAGGAGATTTAGATTGTCAAATATGTTGGAATTTGTTCTTCGATTCGATTTTGACTGTTAATCAAGTTAAATAATCTTAAAGTACACTTCAGCAATGATGAAGTACGAAGATAGCTTTAAAATTATAGTTCACGATTAATTAATCATAAATAATAGAAAATCGTGCCTTAATTTTCAGTTGAAGCAAATTTTAAGGGAAAGAATTTTAATTAATTAACCGGAACAATCATAATTATTTTAGATTTTATTGACGTACGAGTTTTGACGTAATAATATTCTTTCCTGGAACTGACGTTTACTCATATAGAACAGACATATACAACGAGTGATTAAACTGAAATCAATCAGCATAAAACGGTGAATCATTATATAGTGTGAGGCAAGTATGTATTTGACAGTTCAACAACATTCATTGAGTTATTTACGTTGTTGAACAGGTACATTTTCGAACACATAGAGCAGTGGATTAGTATGCTTCGAAATGATTCCAACTGATAGTAATAATATGTAAAGCAATTAGGGTGCTGGTTTCTGTATATCATAATCAGTCTTATAATGTTCCACTGTTGGAGCACAGGCTGGGCAGAGAAGACCCTGGCAGAGTGGGCTAGTACGGGTTGCTGGATATCACAAGATTTTGAGTTTTAGATTCTATAGTTCTTCGGTTTAGGTAGTTAACTAAACTAAAAAACCACGTGACTTAGTTAATTGACTACATCTAATACCAGTCACTTCAGTTATCATGCTACGTCACACTTCAATATGGCTAGTTTATTAACGAATTAGTGGAGTTTCTTGTCGGCTGTGGAGTTTCTTTGCCAGCTGTGGAGTTTCTTGCTGGCTGTGGAGTTTCTTGCTGGCTGTGGAGTTTCTTGCTGGCTGTGGAGTTTCTTGCCAGCTGTGGAGTTTCTTGCTGGCTGTGGAGTTTCTTGCTGGCTGTGGAGTTTCTTGCTGGCTGTGGAGTTTCTTGCTGGCTGTGGAGTTTCTTGCTGGCTGTGGAGTTTCGTGCCAGCTTTGGAGTTTCTTGCTGGCTGTGGAGTTTCTTGCTGGCTGTGGAGTTTCTTGCTGGCTGTGGAGACTTTTACTGGCCATTGAGTTCCTTGCCGGCTGCGGAGTTTCTTGGCGGCTGTGGAGATTTTTGTCGGCTATGGAGTTTCTTGCTGGCTATGGAGTTTCTTGCTGGTTTTGGAGTTTCTTGATGGCTGTGGAGACATTTACTGGCCGTGGAGTTCCTTGCCGGCTGTGGAGTTTCTTGCAGGACGTGGAATTCCTTGCTGGCTGTGGAGTTTCTTTGCCGACTGTGGAGTTTCTTTGCCGGCTGTGGAGTTTCTTTGCCGGCTATGGAGTTTCTTACCGGCTGTGGAGTTTCTTGCCGGCTGTGTAGTTTCTTGCCGGCTGTGGAGTTTCTTGCCGGCTGTGGAGTTTCTTGCCGGATGTGGAGTTTCTTGCCGGCTGTAGAGTTTCTTGCCGACTGTGGAGTTTCTTGATGGCTGTGGAGGTTTTTACCGGCTCTGGAATTCCTTGCCGACTATGGAGTTCCTTGCCGGCTGTGGAGTTTCTTGCCGGCTATGGAGTTCCTTGCCGGCTGTAGAGATTTTCGCCGGCTATGGAGTTTCTTTCCGGCTGTGGAGTTAGTTGTTAGTTAGTTAGTTGTTGGTTCAACTGGAATAACTTCATGCCATTATTCTCCCACCTAATCATCCTCTTGGCCACCATCCTCAATGGTGCACTGGGGAATAACATTTTCCCACAAACGTGGAAAGAAGCCACAGTTATAGGCATTCCCAAGCCCGGTAAGCCTAAAGCTGAACCGTCCAATTACCGTCCCATCAGCTTACTCAAAGTTCTCGGTAAGATTTATGAGAGGCTTATATATAAGCGTCTCAGAACCTACGCCGAGAACAAGGGCCTTATCCCATTAGAACAATTCGGGTTCCGTACCCAACACTCCTGTCCGCAACAGATCCTACGCATCACTGAACATATTCACGCAGGCTTCCTGCGTGGTATGTACACAGGCGTAGTTTACTTCGATATAGCGAAGGCGTTTGACAAAGTCTGGCACAACGGCTTAATCTATAAGCTGTACCAACTCGGCGTGCCTGATCGTCTCGTCCTCATCTTACGGGACTTTCTGTCAAACCGCACCTTTCGCTATAAAATCGAAGGAGCGCTCTCCTCCCCCGCCCCATCCGTGCAGGTGTTCCCCAGGGCTCTATACTAGCCCCGCTCATTTTTACGCTCTTCACTAGCGATATCCCGAAAAGCAGTAAGGCTCAACTCGCTCTGTTCGCAGACGACACAGCCATCTACTGCTCGGGACGCAGTCCAGACTAGATTCGCCTCCATCTTCAATCCGCGGTCAACAAGCTCGCTGACTGGTTTAGAAAATGGAGAATTGAAGTCAACCCACTAAAAAGCCAAGCGGTACTCTACAGGAAACCGCGGGTCAGTGTCACCCTTCCACGACCCCTCACCATGGACGGCAAGCCGATCCCTTGGGAGAAGCAAGCCAAGTACCTAGGTGTGATTCTCGATCAAAACCTCAACTTCTCAGAGCACATTGAGACGGTCCGCGCTCGCGACGCCTTCGCTCTAGGTCGACTCCACCCCCTCCTCAACCCGCGTAGCAAGTTGTCGCTCAGGTGCAAAATGCGCTTGTACACAGCTTGCATACGCCCGATAATGACCTACGCTTGTCCAGTCTTTGTACATACCAAGCCACGTCACATCCATAGGATGCAAGTAGTCCAAAACCGATTCCTCCGTAAAGCCACAAACGCCCCTTGGTTCGTCCGTAATGAGATCCTCCACCTTGATCTCAAAATCCCCACCATCCAGCAGTTCATGAAACGTCTCTCCAAATGCTTCTTTGATACTGCCACCAAGCACCGCAATTCTCTTATATCAGCGGCCGCCAATTACACTCCCTCCACCATCTCCCGACTTCGCCGTCCTCGGCATGCCCTCACAGTCCCCGATGACCCCATTACCCTCCTCCAAGAGGCCAATAGGGCCACCAGCACAGTACACAAAAACAGACCGACCTACCGACCTCGCCGCCGAGGTCCATCGCGACGCGCTCCCCGTAGCAACCCCCTCCCCCGTCCCCTGTCTGATGAAGGCCAGCCCGCGCCGCAGCTGAGTCAGTAATTATCATAATGTCCCAACAATGACCTCTGAGTTTGTTTCGGCGTTTCTTCTCAGAGCTAGTACTAGGAAACGCCGTGGTCATCAAACCATTAAGTATAACTTTCGATCCAGCCGCCCCTTGCTGTCCTCTCTAGCGACGCCCTAAGCCGAGATTCGTACCCCACGGGGGGTGCCCTTAGTGCGTAGTCGCCTAATTTTAATTTAGTTTCAAGTGCCCCTGGCAGGAGGCTTTAATTTTAATTAAAGCATCCACAGGAAAGTCTGATTAAGTAGTTACGGTCTCTTAGTAGCCACCTACGTGATGCCTTATCAAAAAAAAAAAAAATGCCATTATTCTCGAATTCCATCATCACTTGAAACACTACAAGAAAATTATGTTCACCAACAATCAATAAATATCGAACCGGACGAAGCGTTTCGTCTCGTCCTTTATACCGCGTACATCGAGGTACTGGAGGAATTTGCCAGCCGGCGGTGTTTCTAAGGCTAGAGTGAATAGGCTCTTAATAAACTAGTGCGCTTTACCATCAACGATTGCGTCACTGCTTACCATTAGGCGGGATTGCGGTCAAGCGTTAGTTTATATATATATTTTTTTTAATTATTATAAACTACTGCTTGACTGCAATTCCGCCTGATGGTAAGCAGTGATGCAATCGTTGATGGTAAAGCGCACTAGTTTATTAAGCCTATTCACTTAAAAAACTTAGGAATAAGAAGGATGACGACAGTTGAGCGAGGTGATGCAATGTTAAACCCAACAACACGACCAACGATGCTGCGCGGGAGATTGATCTGGAGACTCTCCACGACCAAACCTCCGAGACAACAACATTTGGCACATCGTACCCGGCACACATCGCAACACAACTGCTCAGACCCGTCTTCACCAAATATCATGCCGGAACACGACGAATCGCTTGGCGAAAAAATAATAATAATAAAATGGTTAGGTGAGTTATTCAAGTAGGTTAAACTTTTTGTAAAAGTGTAAGGTAAGTATAGCTAATACAGATAGTTGACATACCTACACTGATACGCTTTTTTTACATTTTCTTTAGGACATATTAGGTATAAAAATTTTCAAGAAAATATACAATTTCTTTCTAGTAAGTCTGTTCGCTTTTTTAACAAACTTAAAAAAAGGAAGATGTTCTTTGTTCAGCTGTCTTGTCTTTTTTACAGAACATTATACTCACCCTACACAAAAAAAAAAATTGCATCAACCATATTGATTATTTAGCCCAATATGTCATCGGTGTTGCCATTTAATAGTTCATACTATCTGATAATGTTATTTTATTTTTATTTATTGGTCACAATAAATGCATTGATTAAATGTTGCGCTAAGCAGTTAGTTATTTTAATGCTTAAACAATCACGAGTCACGGATATAATATTGTATATCAGCGTAAATAACAAAACGAGTGGATGAAGTTTATGTATCAAAGTTACCAAATAGTAGTTTCATTTCACACTGGCAGTCTGCGGGAAAGGGACACAGGGGTCTTTCGATGCCTCTCATGCGGAACTTTAGGTATTTATGCGTAAGCTTTGTGGCAATATAAGCTTTATGGAGTAGGCTTTAGGTTTATTTTTGAATGTTGTTGTTTAGATATTATTATTACTCGTAATCATTCTATATATTTAAAATTCTTTGGTTATGACATCAGGAAAACATTTTTTTTTAATTTCATCATGTTTTAGTACGAGGCTTTTGAGTAAATTATGTTTTTCTTTTTTTTGATATTTGTACAGAATGAATATTTTTTTCTTTCTTACTATTGTAAAAATAGTAAATATAATATTATGACATATTTATAACCACTAGTACATATTTATAACACATAGTCTTTTTTGTTGAGTGGGATATCATCAATGACTTCTCCCGCTCTGGGCGAAGCGGAAGGCGTGTCAGTCTTTTATTGACTAAAACCCAGCCATGTTCCTTCATTTGCCTGTGTACCGGAGGCCACGACGTGATCTCTTTCAAATAAACTTACTTAAATGAACGATGAGTATTGTTGCTATTAAATTAATATTTTTATCTGTATTTTGTAGGGCGCGTTTTTCTTTGGCGATGTTATTCGGGCACTGGATTTTCAACGCTCGGGTTAGCACCGAGAGTGGAAAATTCAACAGTAGTTGTGTTTTTTACGCGCTGAGATGCGCTCTGTTCCTTTCTTCTGTGGTCTGTTCTTTTCTGTTAAAAATCCAATGCACGAAAAAAATCGTGCAGACCTATGTTGGCTTTATTGCTTTTATGTAAAATTGTGTAAAAAAATGTAAAAAACCCTAATTACTATTATTATCAACTAGCTGTGCCCCGCGGTTTCACTCGCGTAAGTTTCGAACCGAAAAAGCTCAGTTGTTATAAAATAAGCGCCTGTTAAAATAATGGGAGCAATATGTAATTCCGAGTTCGCTCCCGTTTTCGCAACATTTTTTGTTACTGTTCTGCTCCTATTGGTCATAGCGGGATGTTATATAGCCTATATCCTTTCACAGGCTCTAGACTATCTGTGTACCAAATTTCATTACAATCGGTTCAGTAGTTTTGGCGTGAAAGCCGGACAGACAGACAGACAGACAGACAGAGATACTTCCCATTTATAATATTAGTATGGATTTGAATCATTTTGAATTCATATATTCATTGCTCCATATGTTTGGAAAATGTGTCTTCTTAAAAACGAAAATAACGCAATGAATTGTCTTAATTATACCCCTTATTACTGATAGTGTATTACGCAATTACCCTGTTCAATTATGAATGTAAATAGAACAGAAATAAATAATTAATAAAACATTACGGCTTGAATTCAGGAGTCAATTAGGAAAACCATTTCCATAATTACTAGGAACAAACACTGTTATTCCAACAACCTGGTTCGAAATTGGCTCGTTTAGATGCCAATTTATAAATTTTATTATAATAAACTTCTTTTCCAGACTCAGGAACAAACAAACACCAAGTGTTATTAATTCAAATCAAATAAGGTCAGCCGGGGCAATTGCGTCTTTGGGGGCAATTGCGTCTAATCGAAATAATTTTAAATCTGTTTGAAAACCTACTCTCCTGCCATCTATACGTTATAGTATTTTATTCAAAGTAAACAAAACAAGATGGCAGGAGAGGTAGGTTTTCAAATAGATTTAATATTATTTCGATTAGACGCAATTGCCCCGGTTGACCTTAATACTTATTTTTCTTCGGCCTATAGGGGTCCACTGCTGGACAAAGGCCTCCCCAAGGCTTTCCACAATGACCGGTATTGTGCTGCCGTCTCTGTATCAGTATCACATTCATTTTTGTGCTAGTTACTCCTTTCATTTGAAGAAATCTGCAGCTGAGGCCCATCGATTGCTTGTAGAAGCTTATGGTGAAGTTGCGTTAAGAGAGAGAAGTTGTCGTCAAGGGTTTCAAAAGTTTAGAAACTGTGAAGACTAAGAACGTAGTAGAAGACCGAAATCGGAAGAAGACACGGAATTTGAAGCATTTTTGGTGGAAAATGGAAGGAAGAGGAAAAGCGCGCACATTAGAACTGAAATAGTAAAAGTCATTAGAAATGAAATAGTAGATTGTTAACCGAGGGTGGAAAGAAGCTATCCCCGACTTATTTAGACTTCCGAGAGAGAAGCTTAGAGGCTTCCGAGTAGGAATTGATTCTTTTACCCGTGTTAAACACTCTACTTTTCATTTCGAATATGAGGAAAATAACTATTTAATTTTTTAATTCCGTCACAGATACATAATAGATTAGTATCCTGCTAATTTATGTCGATTTTTAAATTTTAAATATGGAACTCACCACGTTATTGATGCGATCATAGAATTAGGGATTGGGGATTAGTAGGTACGTACTATCGTACTTTTTAATTCTATGGTTGCGACCTATTTCGCTCAATGAACTTTGCGCTAAGTTCTCACTGGCTGTTTAGAAACTCACATTGCCGCTGCATTTTTTTTATTAGTTCTTTTTTTATACAAATTTCTTCACAGCTGACAGCAGTTCTATTTTTAAAATTCATTCCGACCTAAGGGTGGGAAGTAATTTAAAAGAGTTTTTCCCGCTCTAGGGAGGGAAATAGCACTTTCTACCCAATAATCAGATCAAGAAAATACCTACTACTTACCGAATATGAGAAATGAAAAAATTATTCTCCTACATAATAGTGCTCGTCCGCATAATATTCAAAAAACAGACAAAAAATTATTTGTACAACACCTATTACAAAAAAAAAAAAAATATGATATAAAACTTTTTAATCGAGATCATAATACTGCTTGTTAGTATTTTAAAAATTAAAAATTATGCTATAAAGCTTATTATATTGTACTAAGAAGTTTATTGAGGCCAAAAAGGCTCAGGATTGAGCTGCTCTAGTAGGCTTAAGATAGTTCATGTTGATTTATCTTTTTTTTTTACTGTTTTGCACTTTATTTTTATCTTGCTTGATATCTTTGTACAAAGAAAACAAAAAAAAAGACTTGTGGCACTCGGGGTCTGCCGCGGTAAAGCTATTGCATACCATTTTTTATCAACGGAAAATAACCTAACACGGGGGGTGTACTCCTTAAAATCAAAGGAAAAAAATACTGGATAAATAAAATAAATAAATAATTATAATTCCATAAGTTGATAGAAAAATGCTATGCAATAGCTTTATCGCAGCAGTCCCCGAATGCCACACGTCTTTTTTGGATATTTGCTATGTTTTTACGCATTTATGAGGACCTGGTAGGTCAGCATATATAATAATTGTTGTGGTGTTAGGTTATTTCGTTACGGAATTTCTGTATTCGGTCTCCACGCTCAAGGCCCGCGATAGAAGCAATGCAATAGCTTAAAAAAACTGAAACCAAGATACTATTGCTAACGGTTAGGACTTTCCAATAGAACACGTAATAGGAGGGACTACTCTAGAGAAATTAGAACGTAAATGCATCAGTGTTAGCAATAATAAAATTGCCCACGGTAACATTACAACATTGTGTACGACCGCCTTAGAACTGTCGTAAGTTTTACGTTTTCTTTTAATTAAATTCTGTGCAAGAACTCACTCGTATTCGTTTCTCACTTTCTCGTGTTACACATTACTAGCTATAGCTCGCGACTTCGTCTGCGATCCAGGATAAAATTTAGCTTAGGTCCATCTTTCCCCTGCAGGGTAATTGCGTAACACAGTATCAGTAGCAATGGGTTTCATTTTGCAAGCAGTAACGTAACAGTCGCAATCTAAATAATTTTGAAGTATATTGCTACTACATTGCTTTATATCTGCGAGAAATTACTCAGCTTGCCAACGTGAATAGTGAAATGAATGTTGTTAAACTGTCAAAATGAAACCTATTGCTACTGATAGTGTGTTAGCCCAAAATTCAAGCTAAACCTAATGCTGGTGTGTAACGCAATTACCCCACTGATTAACAAACAGATGAAAACATCTTTCCTTAATATACAAAAAAAAAAAAAAAAACATTACATTTATCGCCGAATCCCATAGTATAATATAAAATATCGAACCAAATTTTTCAATATGATTACCACAGGATATTCACAATTAGTCCAGAGCATGTTGTCAACTGACTTTATCAGACATATTGCTCTCAAATATATGCCGTGAATAAATTAAGTTGCAGCGTTCACGATACTGAAATAAATTGGAGCGAGTTTAAAAATCACGAGAATTGTTATGTAGGTTATTTATTGTAGCAGTAAGTGTACAGTTTGTGAATATTGTTGTGTTTTACTAGAAAAGTATTATAAACTAGTGCTTAACCGCAATTCCGTCTGATGGTAAGCAGTGATGCAACCGTTGATGGTAAACCGCGCTAGTTTATTACGACAAAGTAGGTATTGTTAATAGTTCGTATTGTTAACAAATGAACTTAGTAAGCACAGTTAAATCAGAAAAAAAAATTATCAGTGAGGAAACTACGTAACATACTAATAGCACCCCTCCACCCCCCCCATCCCTTTATTTGAGTTTCTAAGTTATAACTTTACAAAAAAAAAAACCTGTAATACTATCATCTCTATATTAATTTATTTAATTAATGTATAGTTGTTAAAATGTGACAACACACCAGGAACGGGAGAAATATAACCCCATGTATGATGTATAAAATAAGCTTCCCGACAAGATGGACCGGTGACCTGGTGAAGGTCGTGGGAAACCGCTGGAAGCGGGAGGCGCTGGACCGATCGTCGTGGAGATCCTTGGGGAAGCCTGTGTCCAGCAGTGGACGTCTTTCGGCTGAAATGATGATGATAATTGATGTGACATCATTCTATGAAGACCGCTTATCAAAAACTGTATTGCTTTGAAAAGCAAATTCTCGTAATAATAAAACTTTAAAAATCCAGTCGCAGGTTCATTTAGCTGATAAAAAAGTGTCAAAATGTAGTTAAATTGAGATTTTTTTGATAAATTGTGTTGTAAAACTACTTGGTCTTTTCAGTACTAAGTACTTTTTGATATTTTGTTCTAATGTCAATATTAAAAGAAAAAAGAAATGACTAACTTTCGAATATAGCAACCATCATATACTGTTTTTATTCTTTTCAACATTTATTCAACAATACCAGAAATTACACAGATTCCAACATCGTTATCAGCACGAGGCTCTGTATATTTTACAATCAAATTTAAAAGGAGATTACCTAGTAACCATGTCTGCTGCAGTTTCTGGTATGTCCCTAAATGGTATTCCGATGCTTTGTAATAGAGAAGGATACACAGTGTGGAAATTTAAAATGCGAATGTTGTTAATGCATGAAGGATTATTGGAAACAGTAAGCGGAACATTTGAAGGGAATAAGACGCCCGACGATGTACGTAAGGATGAAAAGGCTCTTTCTAAGATATGCCTTACTGTAGATGGTGCTGCTATTTCGATTGTTCGACCAGCTAAGACCGCAAAAGAAGCGTGGGATGCTCTTCAAAAATCCTACGAGGATCGCAGTTTGGGTCGGAAATTGTCATTGGAACGCAAGTTGTACAGGTACTCCTTATCTGACTTTTCTGACGTAGAGGCTTACTTAACCGCAATAACTACAACAGCACTAGACCTGGTCGATATTGGCAAGACCATAGAAGATAGTTCTCTGGCAGCAATTATATTGGGAGGTCTGACGTCTCGTTTCGAGCCCATGATCATGGCGCTTGAGAATGGGAGCGTCGAAGTCACAACAGATTTGGTGAGGACTAAGTTGTTGAGCGAAATGACGAAGGAGACTAAAGATGATGTGACTGCGTTGCAAACAAAACAAGTTATTTGCTTTAGGTGTAAGAAGCCTGGGCACAAGAGCCCTAATTGCCCTCTCAAAAAGAAGGAGAAAAAGGCAAAGGCGAGTTGCTCTGCAGAAAGTTGTTCTAAGGATAAGGGATTAGTTGTTTCAAGTTCAGGAAATGTCACGAAATTGGTTTTGGATGGTGTCACGGAACTGGCTTTGTCTGCACCTAATGTTCAGATATCTGAGAAATGGATTATCGACTCTGGTGCGACTACTCACATGACTCCACATGCTGAATGGTTTAATAGTTATCAAACCCATGATGGGAAGATAACTGTCGCAAATGGTAAAAATTTGCCGGCTGTGGGCTTAGGAGACGTTGCGATTGACACAAATACCAATTACAAGAAGATTTCTAATGTTGTACATGTTCCTGATCTAGATTGTAATTTACTGTCGGTTAAAAAAGCAGTAGAGAAAGGTCTCTCAGTTGTTTTTGATAGTAATGGCTGTAATTTTTATAATTCTAATGATGTTTCTTTTACAAATGGTCCTATTTTACATGGTTCTATTTGTGGTGGATTGTACACTTTAGATTGTACAGTAAAGCCGCAAAGTGTTTCAGCTTATAATGTTCACACTAATTTGTCCCAGTTTCAGCTTTGGCATAAGCGTCTAGGGCACCTCTGCCGTATTGGTATGGATCTACTCAGAAAAGGTCTAGCTGTTGGTGTGGAGTATACTGAGGTTGACAAAGAACCATGCGTACCTTGTGTAGAAGGTAAGCAGGCCCGGAAGCCTTTCAAAGGAATAAAGTATAAGAAGGCTTCGTCACCATTAGAATTAGTCCATACGGATGTTTGTGGACCCCTGTCCACTGAATCTTTTAAAGGCAATAAATATTTTATTATTTTTGTAGATGATTATACACGTTTTATAACCCTATATTGTATGTCATCTAAGACAGAAGTTCAGAAGTATTTTTGTATTTACCAAATACTTGTTGAGAGACAGACTGGCATTAAAATTCGAACCCTTCGGTCAGACAATGGGACTGAGTATGTCAATAAGGAGTTGACAGACTATTTGCAGGCTCAAGGGATTCGACATGAAACGTCTGTACCATAAAGCCCTCAACAAAATGGGGTAAGTGAACGTTGCAATCGCAGTATTGTGGAGAAGGCCCGTTCCTTGCTGGCACAGAGCTCTCTGTCGAAAGCTTTTTGGCAAGATGCTGTTGAGACCAGTGTTTATTTAAAGAATAGGTCACCTCATCGTGCACTTCATGGTAAGACGCCATATGAAATGTGGTGTGGGAGTAAACCCAACCTGTCTCATTTAAGGGTGTTTGGTTGTCGAGCTTTAGTTCACGTGCCTTCATGCCAAAGAACTAAGCTAGATATAAAAGCTTCTGAATGTATATTTATTGGATATTCAGACGATCCAAGAAGTTATTATTTCCGTAGCGCGGAAAACCCTCGGAGATTGATTAAGTCACGGGATATTACGTTTTTTGAAAATAACTTTTCAGGATTGAAGGATAAGCCTGTTCAGCCTGATCTTGTTATGAGCCCCAATGTCATTAACTGGTTTTCACAAACTTCTTCAGATACCACATCGCCACTGGCAACTTCTATCTCATCTGCTTCTACTTCTTCTTCATCTACTTCAGAAGATGTGGAGATGGCCCCGGTAGAGCAAGCTGAGGTTTTTGTGGACGCGACTGATGAAACGGGTGATGTAGGTGACGTGGAGTCTTCACAATCGGGTGAACAAACTGATCTGTCTCTGGTTCCTTCAAATGAATCCAGTGATGTTTATCCTGAAAGACGATATCCTGTACGAGTACGTAAGCCTCCAGATTATTATTCATACGGTACTCTCGGTGATGACTTATTATGTGAGGATCCGAAAAGTTATCGTGAAGCTATTAATAGCGTTGATAAAGATAACTGGATCTCCGCAATGAATGATGAGTACAATGCCTTGTTGAATAAGCAAACTTGGACATTAGTGTATAAACCAAATAAAAGGGTTATTCCATGTAAATGGGTGTTCAAGATAAAGAGAGACGCGCACGGTGCAATAGTCAAATATAAGGCGCGACTAGTTGCGAAAGGTTTTAGTCAAGTTTGGTGGACTGACTATAATGAAACATTTGCCCCTGTGGTTCGAAATTCATCTCTGCGTACCCTTATAGCGTTGGCGGCAGAAATGGATTTGAAAATACAACACATGGATGTTGATACCGCATTCCTCAATGGGGACTTAGAGGAGGAAGTGTACATGCAACAGCCTGAGGGATTTGCTGAGCACGGGGCAGAAAGTAAAGTCTGTTTGCTCAGAAAATCCATTTATGGGTTGAAGCAGGCAGCTCGAGCCTGGAATATTAAATTGCATCAAACCCTATCAAAAATTGGCTTTGCACGAACATCTGCGGAATCATGTGTTTATTTGAAAAAGTTTGGTAGTGAAACAATAATTCTCGCAGTCTATGTCGATGATCTTATTGTCTTTTACAAAGAAAAAAGTTCATTTGACATTGTCAAAAATGACTTGGAAAAATTTTTCTCAATAAAAGATTTGGGACAATTATCGTATTGTTTAGGCTTAAATATTATCCGTGATGACGATAAAATCGTGGTCAGTCAGAAGAACTACATTCAGGCAGTGTTGGAGCGGTTTAATATGCGAGATTGTAAGGAGATGTCTACACCTTTGGAGAATAATAAGTTAGAGAAAGGTAATCCAACATCTCTTGGCGAATATCCTTACCAAAACTTGATAGGATGTCTCATGAACCTAGCTGTGAATACGAGACCCGATATAGCTTATGCCACAAGCTATTTAAGTCAGTTTAATAGCTGTTTTGATAAAAGGCATTGGTTGGCCGCAAAAAGGGTGTTACAGTATTTAAAAGGTACTGTGGATTACTGTATTACTTACAGGAAAGTTGGTGGACATCTGTGTGGATACACGGATGCTGACTGGGCGAACTGTGTGCATGACCGCCGGTCGTACACCGGTTACTACTTTACGCTAGCAGGTGGACCTATTAGCTGGGAGTGTAAGAAACAGCCGACGGTAGCCTTATCTTCTACAGAAGCTGAGTATATGTCCTTGACCAGTGCTGCAAAGGAGGCTATTTTCCTCAGACGGTTAGTGTGTGACATTACTGATTTTGCTGATCGGGTGTTGTTATACAACGATAGTCAAAGTGCACAGAAACTTGTGCTCAATCCAGTCCACCACAATAGAACCAAACATATTGATACGAGATATCATTTTATTCGTGAAAAGGTTACGGAGGGTCTTATAGACATAAAATATATACCTACGGATAAAATGACAGCCGACTTTCTAACTAAGCCCTTAAGGCGCGTAAAACATCTTAGGTGCGTTGTTAATATGGGTTTGATAAATAGGTAGAATAATTGATACGAGATATCATTTTATTCGTGAAAAGGTTACGGAGGGTCTTATAGACATAAAATATATACCTACGGATAAAATGACAGCCGACTTTCTAACTAAGCCCTTAAGGCGCGTAAAACATCTTAGGTGCGTTGTTAATATGGGTTTGATAAATAGGTAGAATAATTTTCTATTTATTTTTGGTCGGTTTATATTTTGTATCTATTTAGTCTGGTAGTAATGTTTTATTTTTGTATTATGTTTAGCATTACTACTTTGTCTTTTTATTTCCATTAAGGGCGGATGTTGTAAAACTACTTGGTCTTTTCAGTACTAAGTACTTTTTGATATTTTGTTCTAATGTCAATATTAAAAGAAAAAAGAAATGACTAACTTTCGAATATAGCAACCATCATATACTGTTTTTATTCTTTTCAACATTTATTCAACAATACCAGAAATTACACAGATTCCAACAAATTGCGACTAAAATCAGACTGTGTACTTTTAAATAAATAAAAAAAAAACTATTTACCTACATTGCGCTCAACACGCCTGCCTGCGACGAGGATGCCCCGCATTCGATCCCCGGCCAGGTCATGATGGAAAACGATCTTTTCCTGATTGTCCTGGGTCTTGGATGTTTATCTATATATGTATCTATTATAAATATAGTATCGTTGAGTTAGTATCCCATAACACAAGTCTCGAACTTACTTTGGGGCTAGCTCAATCTGTGTGATTTGTCCGGATATATTTATTTATTTATGCTATTGGTTGGAAGGGCCCAGCAGTCTACTTACACTATACTAAACTAACTGAAAGTGTTCTACCCTTTTTAGTATTCGCACTCTGTCAGTTTCACAGGAAGTTGGGTTGCCTAGATATTCACGGAATGATGTAATTCACGTTTACGAGCTTTTTCTATTTGTCCGTATATTTTTATTATTTATTTATTTTATTTATATTTACATTACTTAGATGCATGTTTTACCCGGGCACTCTAAACTTGCATTGAAACAAACAAGTAGAAGAAAATGGACTTATCCCGGAAGCAACACGAGGTCCTAAAGGAAAGTGCTTAATAAAATTAACGTGTATGGTACCCCACCTAATAAGCATTTTTTACATATTTTATATCAGCACTTTGTCGGTCTGATTGGTCATTTTTTCATGATTCACACCAAATATCAGCTTTCTAGTGCTAACAGTCTCTAAGATTATCCGCTGACGGACAGACAGTCAAACTTACTACGGAACCCTAAAAACACAATAAACTCCTATACTTGCTTAAAAAACGAACTTGTTATTACAATACCCGAATAATGGACAAAAAAAAAAAAAAACAAAAAATGCAAAGAAATAAAGTCAAAAATATTCCAGACTTTTTTGCAAATTTCCAGACATACTTTCATATACGGAGCACTTCCGTGCTAAAATATATGGTTAAGTATTATGCAAAACGCATATAACGCAAGAGTGCCAAGCAGTGTTCCTCTGGAAGTACACTTGGTGAGAAAATTCTACACTATTTCGTTTAAAATTGTGATTTAAAATTTTCATATCGCTGACAGCGTTTTAAACATTCGTGGGATATGAAAATTGTGCATTTGTTGGGGTAGTCTGTGGAAGTGAAATGACAAGGTAAGTACGTTGTCCAAATGGTGTTTTATGTAAGCGAAACTGAAATTATTTTTCTTTTAATTTGATAAAACTGTCAGAAGCTAAAACGTCTGACAACCAGTCATACCGTATTACTCTGTAACTTGGTTGTAGAGGTCTCATGCACCATGCACCATGTAAAAAACTGCATCCGGTTAGACTGGTAGCCAACCCCAACATAGATGGAACAGGCTATGCCAATGATGTCTCTGATAAAGCGCAATAAAGATTTTTCGAATTGCCGCCGTCCTGCCGCCAAGCGATTCGTTGTATTCCGGTATGATGTCAATGATGTTCGGCATGGCATCGTTTGAACCGCAGTTGATATAATTGTAGTGTAAAATTATAAATAAATAATATCAACTGCGGTCCAAACGATCCCAAGTAGTCGCAATCATTTGACAAAAATGTTTTCGCCGATTAGGCTGCCGTTCTCCGTACAGTTCTGGTCTGAGTAGTTGTGTTGCCGTGTATGCCGGGTACGATGCACCAAATTTTGTTGTGTTGGGTGTTTGGTCGTGGAGGGTCTCCAGATTAATCTCTGTCTGGAGCAGATTCGTTGGTCGTGTTGTTGAGTTTAACATTGCATCACCTCGTTCAGCTGCCATTTTTCTTCCTATTTACTCAGTTTTATTGAGTGAATTAGCTTAATAAACTAGTGCGCTTTACCATGAATGATTGCGTCACTGCTTATCATCAGGCTCCCGCCTTGCGGTCAAGCGCAAGTTTATAATTTACTTTATAAACTTTTTTTTTTTTTATAATTGACTTTTCGTCGAAACCCAACTTTGGCAATGATCGACTTTACTAAAGAATGGCTAGTATTTGCCCTTGGCTTCGCCTGCGTGTATGTCGCAAAATATCCCACGGGAATATACAATGCATATTAAATTATCCAGGTTACGAAGTATCTACGTTTAGTCCTTATTGTATCAATCTATCTAGATTCTAAAAAACTACAGCTTTAAAGTCAGTCTCGTAGCAATTATTTTCCTTCGGTTTCACTTCCCTGTTATTTTATTGTATGTTTAGATTGGATTATCTTGGTTTGGGATATTATTGTACATATGCCTTTGGGTTCGGCGAGATTTGGGTTATGTAAACCAAACCTCAACACTGTATACCATGGCCGGCCCATTGTCACTTAGTTTTGCATATTTTGTGTCTTTAAAGCGATTATCACACTGCCACGCACCATGCAGCTTAGCGTGCGCGTTTTAACGTTGCTTGCATCTCTGTTTTTATAGAAAACAAGCCCGGTCAACCACACAGACAATGCTGTTGATATTTCACAGGAAGGAAGGGTTTTATCATTTTAAGAATGATAAAAAATGACACATTCATCATTGTCAAAAAAAAAAAATTCTTCAGAGAGACTCCGAGCGTAGCTTGTTCCATAGCTCGCTAAATAATCAGAATACAAAGTTATTTTTTGTATATGCTAAACCTGAAACACGTGTCCAGTATTTGTAAGTAAAGAATCTATGTACCTACAAAATTTCAAAAAGATATCATGAGATATCCCGCGTTTATTTTATATGCCCCGCTCCTATTGGTCACAGCGTGATGTTATATAGCCTAAAGCCAAACAAACAAACTCTTCAGCTTTATATATTAGTATGGATAATATTTATTTGTTTGTTTGCAATTAACTAGTGATAACATTTGCCATTACACTTGCGGTCTTTGATCTGTAACGGTCAAGTATAGGTAGATATTATTGTGTACTGTATAAATGAAATATGATAAATGTAATTTAATTTACTTAAAATATGTTAATTTTACTTAGCACCTCTGCACAGAATGACGGGGCTGTCCTGCTGTGCGCACGCGCCTAGTACCACTGATCTGCCGTCAACTATCTTATGCGCTCGGTAACCACACTGCAAAAATTTCTAAATGTCTTTTATTTAGGAAAAAGTATAACATGGTGTAAAAATGATTGGATTCGATTAAGTTGCTTATTCTGAACAGGTTCAGAATAAGCAACGTCGTTCGTTCAGGTTCAGGTTTCCTTTATAGAAAAAATCACGTTCATGCATCCACTGCAGAAATACGGGCCCCTTTACCTGTGATCTGGGCTATGGAGTAGATGTATCTATACAACGTGTAACAAAAAGGGTATATACATACCAAGGGCATGGCATCTTTAGATGATATCAAACGATATCGGAAGGGTTTCAACTCGTAATAAAATACTCAAAAAATTGGTACCAAATTTTTGGTTTCGTGTGTTTCTTAAAATCAAATCACAACAAACGTGGCAGCACACTCCATACGTTAATAACTACTCGTTACCCGTCACGTTACTTACCAAAATCCGATAAATGTCTTCAATATATCTGTGCGACTAGTATGATAGTAGCCTATCACAGGCGGTGTTTTTCCTCATAACTTCCTAACATAAAGAGATAGGATTAAAAAACCCTTCCAATATTGTTTGATATCATGTAAAGATGCCATGCCTTTGTTATGTATATACCCTTTATGTTACACGTTGTATAATTATGATGTTTCACGTTGGTGGTCGCGTCACATGACATAGAATGTCGATATTCTCAGGATATTTTCATTCATTGTTTTGATATGATGGCGATGATATTAAATACACAAAGTATAGTGACCATCTGGGTTCGAATACATGACCGAAATCTCGTATGTCAGAGCTGATACCTCTGAGCAACACTCCTAGGTCGCTTCTCGTCTTAAAAATCGTATTTTCCTTAACACTTGTCTGTGTGGCTGTACGTTTACACTGCATATGGACTAAAGTTCCGAGTAAGTACAACATTGTCGCAAGTTTCCTTACGAGCTTGCTCTAACAGCTGAAAAATGTAATCCTGTTCCTAGTAACATAGTTTTATTATGAAATGGCTGACACACTTCTGCTTTGCACTTGATTAGTGGAAAATTGGTGTTGATATCGTTTGTTATGTGAGTCGTGGTGGCCTAGTGGTTAAACCACCAGCCTCTCAGGTATGAGCATGCGGGTTCGATTCCAGGTCAGGCAGGTACCAATGTAACTTTTCTAAGTTATGTATGTACTTTCTAAGCATATCTTGGATACTAATGACTGATTATAAGGTGAAGGAAAACAACTTGAGGAAACAGCTGGACTTTAAGTCTGAAATCGCCAACCCGCATTGAGCAAGCGTGGTGATTACTTTCAACCCTTCTCTGTATGAGAGGAGACTTGTGTCCAGCAGTGCGACGATAAAAAAGTTGATGATAATGATGATCCACAATTTACTATCCACTAAATATGTTTTAAATTATATAATAAAAAAAAAACGGAACAATACAAATTGAAACCATTATACAATCTAAGAATACATAAGTACTACGACCTACCCATCGGCCAGGTGGTTCTTACCATTGAATAATTGATGTGCCGGTTGAAGACAGTCGATCGATGCTCTGAATAAATTGCAAGCATTGTTGACTTGGTCTCGTTAAGTGGACAGGTGGACTATATGATCTGGATTCACATTGTCGTCACGTGGCGTTGTTTTTAATCGACTTCAAAAAGCAGGAGGTTACTAATGTCGACCGTATTGATGATTTTGAAATGTAGTCATCATCTGAGCGTTAATCCCAGTCGCATCCGTAGCTTTTTCAGCTTTGGAGTCTGGGGTCCGCTTTACCAGTCTAACTGCTGATTTTGGCTAAAGTTAGATATTTTCCGTATAGCGACTGCCGTCTGACCTCCACAACCCGAAGGTAACATCAAAGCATTGCAGTTAGACCAATTGTAGGACTTTTCATGGCTCCATCAACCCGTAACGACTGCCACTAAATGTTCGTATGGCAACAGGGACCAACGGCTTAACGTGCTTTCCGAGGCACGACCAGACCAATGCAAATATTCATATTCATGCATACAAATATTTGCGCCGCGCGGGGATCGAACCCGCGCCTCCTTCATTCTCCTTCATTTCGATTTCGAAATGTAGTGTGCGAGTTAAATTGATACTTTTTGGTGGCGATAATGATATTAAAATTTATTTTAGTTTGTTGAACAGCACCCTGATTGCAGAACATACTATCAAAACGCACACTTCACATACACAAACAACCGCACACTTTCTATACGCATAAAAACACACACATATACCTACATACATCGCCAACACTCTCAAACTCACATCATATGATGATGGAATGTGTGTGAGTGTTGGTGACTTATGTGGGAGTGTTGGTGATGTTTGTGTGATGTTTGTGTATAAGTGGTATGCGTTTTCCAGTATCATAATATTTGGAGTGTTTTTTTTTTCATTATAAACTATTGCTTGACCACAATGCTTGATGCAATCGTTGATGGTAAAGCACGCTAGTTTATTAAAATTCACTCTAGCCTTGAAGGCACTTAAATTGTAGTCCGACGGAAACACCGGAGTGTGATGAAAGTGTATGTATGTGCATGTGTTTGATGTGTGTATATGAAGCAATGAATTGCAATATATTGAAAGATATCGCTAATCTCTATCATCATCATCTCAGCGTTAATCCCAGTCGCATCCGCAGCTTTTTCAGCTTTGGAGTCTGGAGTCCGCTTTACCAGTCTAACTGCTGGTTTTGGCTAAACTTCGATATTATATATTCGATAAGATATCGCTAATCTATTGCATATATATGTTAGAAAAATGTGTCTGCGCAACACCGTTAATAACGCAATGAATGGCTGTCAGAATTGAAACCATGGCTACTCGCAGTGTGTTACGTAGGCATCCGGCAAATAGAAAACCTCGTAAACGTGAATTACTTACATCATCCCGTGAATATCTAGGCAATGGCAATACAACTTCTTGAAAGACTAACAGAGTGCGAATACTAAAAAGGGTAGGTGTGACTTTCAGTTAGTTTAGTATAGTGTAGGTAGACTTAAACTGCTGCGCCCTTTCACCCAAGTCTTTCCCTTAATTCATCCTTACTAATATTATAAATGGGAAAGTGAGTTTGTTTTTTCTGCTTTCACGCCGCGTCTACTGAACCGATTGCTTTGAATTTTTTTTTTTTTTTACAAATTATAAACCAGCGCTTGACCGCAATCCTGCCTGAATTTTGCAGACGTAAAGTTAGAAGTTCAGATTAAATAACAGGATCCTTTTTATCCCGGAACAATTTGATATTCCCGAAGGAAGTCTAAAAAGCGCGATATAACCGAATCATACTAATATTATTAATGGGAAAGTGTCTTAATATTATAAATGGGAAAGTGGGTTTGTTTGTTTGTTTGTTCCGCTTTCACGCCGTAACACTGAACCGATTGCTTTGAAATTTTGTAGACGTAAAGTTAGAAGTCCGGATTAAATAATAGGGTACTTTTTATCGTTCACTTTACTATATACTATACTTTTTATATATTTTAATTTGATATTCCCGAAAGAAATGTAAAAAGCGCAATATAACCGAACTCCA
This sequence comes from Sesamia nonagrioides, assembly GCA_017933935.1. Lineage (NCBI taxonomy): Eukaryota > Metazoa > Arthropoda > Insecta > Lepidoptera > Noctuidae > Sesamia > Sesamia nonagrioides. Next base: position 237,782 of record JADWQK010002379.1, on the reverse strand, counting down.
CGCGGGCGAAGCCGCGTGCGGAAAGTTAGTAGTCCATAAGAAACACGAGAAAAGAGTTTTTGGACGACATTTTAACTTTATAGTTACTTAGCAGTTAAAGGGTTGATTTTCCATCGCCAGATAACTTTTATCTGGAGAATAAAATGAATGACGTTTGACATTGACGTTTGTCTGACATAACTGTCAAAGATTTCAAAATGGTTCTCCGAGTAAAGTTATCAGATGATAGAAAAATCGTCTCTAAGTTATATTTAAATTACTTATGAGTTAATGGGCTAGATTGTAATGTAAATAAAGTATTACTAATTGTAGTTCAGAAAAAATATTTGGTTGTAGACAAGGTAAGTATTCATCATCCTAGTTAAAGAAAAATTACCCATGTACCGTGGTACCGGACTAAGAATACTACCTACCAACTCACATCCTCCCGTGGGTGTCGTAAGAGGCGACTAATGGAACTTTCATCAGGGAAGCAGGCAGCAGCGATTCTCATGTGGAATATCAAATTACTGCGATCCCCAACCCGTTTGCCAAGCGTGGGAATTATGGCTACTTCCCCCCCCCCCCCCCCCTGCAATCTCCCCAATGCAATGAAAGCCTTTGGAGAAGCCTTTGTCCATCAGTGGACCTCTATAGGCTGAAGAAGAAAAAAATTAAAATTAAGTAGGTAACTTTAGCATCTAGTCATGACCAGAAAACAAAGTAAAACAAACCAAATGTCACTTTACTAAAATAATCACAAAAGAGAAAGAGAGATAAAGAGTAGGTATGCGAATGTCAAAGAAGTTCTGAAACATATTCTTCGATGAACACAAATCACTGACTGTCATTTAGTGGGAGAAAGTCAATTTATTTGCATTAAATAAATAGGACAGCTCTTTCTCCGCATTTAAAGTTTTTTAATCTCGCTAAAATCTAGGAACTTCCGATTTTTAAGAGAATAAGTCTGAAGCGCAGTGGGGCTCCGGGGACATTGATTACCGGGAAATATGTGGTACAAGCGTAAGCAGGTGGCGACGAAGTGTTTTTAGGGTTCCATAGCCAAATGGCAAAAACGGAACCCTTATAGATTCGTCATGTCTGTCTGTCCGTCCGTATGTCACAGTCATTTTTTTTCGAAACTATAAGAGCTATATTATTTGCTGTTGAAACTTGGTAGGTAGATGTATTCTGTGAACCGCATTAAGATGTTGATGCAAAAATAAAAAAATAATAATAAATATTGGGGGCTCCCATACCTAGAACTGAAATTCAAAATTTTTTTTTTCATCACACATTCTGTGGGGTATCTATGGATAGATCTTCAAAAATGAAATCGAGGTTTCTAAAATATTTTTTTTCTTAACCGAATAGTCTTCGTGACAGACGCTTCCAAAGTGGAAAAAAGTTGGTCCCCCCCCCCCCCCTCTAACTTCTAAAATACGAAACAGAAAAATCTAAAAAAAAACATGACGTACATTACTATGATAGCTACCAACGAAAATTGTTTTAAACGAGATCTAGTAAGTATTTTTTTTAATACCTCGTAAATCGTAAACCGCTTCATCATCATCATCAGCCCCTACTCATCCACTGCTGGACATAGGCCTTCTTCATGGCACGCCAACAAGCTCGATCCTGAGCAGTTCTCCGCCAGCCACTACCAGCCACCTTTTTGACGTCGTCGCTCCATCTAGCCCAAGAGCGTCCCACGCTACGTTTGCCGAGACGCGGTCTCCACTCGAGGACTCGTTTACCCCAACGGTTGTCGCTCCTGCGGCATATGTGACCAGCCCGTTGCCACTTCAGCTTGCTAATTCTCTCAGCTATGTCGGTGACTCTGGTCCTTTGTAAACCGCTTATTACCGTGTAATCTTTCATACAAATAAGTAAATCAACTCTTATTTCAATATATGATATACACATAGTTTTAAGTTGTTTTATTTTAAACATTGCCCCATACTAGAAGTTACTTCTGTATCGTGGATCCGTTTGCAAAAACCTATGTAAGCTTTTATCATAAAAGTATAAACACTTGTTCAAAGTGTGTCTAGTGCCAGGTCAAAGGTATATGGCCCATTGAAACGGTCTACAGCCAGTGAACAGCCTACGTCTGTGCTAACACCTTGACCTTGACCTGACCTAGTGTATTAAGTATTTACGCAGTTTCAATAAATAACCAAATAAACTTAAGAGTGGTCAAGTAGTCAAGGGGAATAAACTTAAGAGCGCACAGCTCCTAATAAACTAGTGAACTTCACCATCAACCATTGCATCACTGCTTACCATCAGGCGGGATTGCTGCTTCGAACAACACATTGCGGTCAATCACTAGTTTATAATAATAATAAAAAATACACCTGCATACTTTTTATTCATAATCCTTGAGTCGTATCATCATCATCTTACAACACACAGTTATTGCTAACAGTTAAATATAAATGTAAACTTCTTTGCTTCACCAATAGTTAGATACCTTCTATAAAAAATACCTAATATAGAAAAATGTAATTGTCTAATGTCGAATTTACCTATAAGTGTTTGTTATATTTAGTTATTATTAAAACATCATGTTTTTGATTGTAAGAATTAATGTAATTGAACGTTGGTAAATCTAAATAAATAAATAAAGACACTAATTAGTCAATTCTGTAATATTGATGGGACAAGTCAATGGTGCAAACGGTACAATGGACACTCAAAGATGGCGTCTGTCGTCTAGTTTATCCGTTCTTTTTCTTCCATTATTCACACAAACGCTTCATCTTTTATTTTAAGCCGAACTGAAAAAAGCTGAGTGTGGAACAGAAATTTCTCGTTGAAGTACCTATATTTGGCATTCCTTATCACAGTTAACCATGTAAATTGAAATATCCATACTAATATTATAAATGCGAAAATAACTCTGTCTGTCTCTCTGTCTGTCCGGCTTTCATGCTAAAACTACTGAACCGATTTTAATGAAATCTGGTACACAGATAGTCTAGAACCTGCAAAAGGACATAGGCTATATAAAATCTCGCTATGACTAATAGGAGCAGTGCAGTGACCAAATACGTTGCGAAAACGGGGGCAAACGCGGACGTACATATTGCTCCCATTATTTTAATAGGCGCTTATTGTGGAGGCAGTGACTTTGTCCCCTTCACATCCTCTCCCCCTTATTCATAAATGTTGCTTAAAGTTAACTAGTGATTACAGATTCTTTAACATACAGTTTTGGCCGTTTAACGTCACTTAACTTTAATCATCGGTTATAAATAAACATTACTTTTCAAGGGAGTTATTCGTAAACGATGATTAAATTTAAGTGATGTGCAAACTTCTAATATGTATTGTTAAAGAATCTCTAATCACTAGTTAACTTTAAGCAACGTTTATGAATAAAGGGGTTTGTCTTGATTGTTCACAAACTGAATTAAATATATGGTGGGAGCATATTTTTTATTTATATTTTACTAGCTTTCCGCCCGCGGCTTCGCCCGCGTGGATTTCGGTTATATCGCGCTTTTACATTTCCCTCGGGAATATCAAAATAAAAGGTAGCCTATGTCCTTTCTCAGGGTCTAAAGATTTTCTGCGCCAAATTTCATCAAAATCGGTTGAGAGGTTTAAGCGGGAAAGCGTAACAGACAGACAGACGGACAGACAGAGTTACTTTCGCATTTATAATATTAGTATGGATTATGAAAGGGATTGAATCAGTTTAGGTACTCCTGCCTAATAAAAGTAGTCCAAAGATAAATTAGACTCGATTGAAACATGGCGCCTAAAATACATGAGTGCAGCGGTCTTTTTTTTTTTTTAATAATTTTAAACTAGTGCTTGACTGCAATCCCGCCTGATGGTAAGCAGTGAGGCAGTCGTTGATGGTAAAGCGCACTAGTTTATTAAGCCTATTCACTTAAAAAAACTTAGGAATAGGAAGGATGACGGCAGTTGAGCGAGGTGATGCAATGTTAAACCCAAGACCAACACGACCAAACGATGCTGCGCCAGAGGGAGATTGATCTGGAGACTCTCCACGACCAAACTCCCGACACAACAACATTTGGCGCATCGTACCCGGCACACATCGCAACACAACGGCTCAGACCCGTCCTCCGTACGGCTTCACCAGACATCATGCCGGAACACGACGAATCGCTTGGCGGCAAGACTTTGTCAGGTGGGTGGTAACTTCTGCCGGCAGCCGATGTTATGCCTACCACCGAGTAACCCTGGTGGCCTTTTTAATCTTTTTTTTTTGTGGTTGGGAAATCATCAAATGACCTCTCTCGCTCTGAGCGCAGCGGAAGGGCGTGTCAGACTTTTACTGACTAAAACCCACGCTTGTTCCTCTACTTGCCTGTATGCAAGGGCCACCGTTTCTCTTTTGACCAACCCCCAACCATGACTCAGGCATCGATCTTCGTGGACCCCGTCACGATGTGCTGACATCTCTTTGAGGCGCGCGTGAAACACACCGCGCCGTCGACCCGGTCCTGGTCCTTACCGAGCGGCGAGCTGCCCACTGCTCACCGCCCGCAAGCCCGTGCCTACGGTGGCCGGGACTCCGATGTTATCTCCCGACCAGGGCGTCCCCTGCAGCGGCTAGAGGCGTGAGGGCGCCGAAATTCCCGCTCCCTCACGCGCTCCGCCTTCTCCTTTGCCAGCATCACTGGTTTGCAGAAGTAGGTGACGGCTTGCCATGCACTCTCGCTTCGGACCATGACCTGGAAAAGGGCGGATACGAGAGATCTCCTAAGCACACCTCCGCCGTAAGCTCCACCGTGTCCTCAGGGCGATCTCTACAGTGGTGACACCCTTGCTTTTCCTGTCGCCTTATCCAGAACAGAAACCTCCCGAAACACGCGTGTCCGATGAGGACCTGCGTCAGGCGGAAGGTGAGTGTGCCGTGGCGCCTCTCTAACCACTCCACAAAGAGCACTGCCCAGCACTGGGTTGCGACAATCGCACTCTCCATGTCGCCATGCGATCTCACGGCGGCAATCCGGCAAGGATACTCGCCGCCTCAGCGCAGACTAGTCATTATCTAGTCGAGGGGTCAAAATCAAGTACTATTTAAATCGCCACATTCGAAAAATGTTTAGAATATATGATTTTATAAGTTAGTAGGTACATTTTTACTTTTCAAAATAGCTTGAGCTCGGCGGCTTTCTTTGAAGCGACTGAAAATGGCCGCCACACGCTACCGCAGCCCACGTGCCTGCCCTTTACCCCGCGTCCCGCCGCCCTCCCGCCCGACACTTTATTTATTTATTTATATATTCTTTATTGTACCTACATCAATCAAACATAGAACAAAATACATTCAACACAAAAAACATACAATAAGCGGCCATATCGCTAATGCAATTTCTTCCAGGCAACCAAAGAATGGACAGATTCTCCCGAACCACAAATGGGACTGTCGTTGGTGCAAACATCATTATTACAATATACTAGAGTAGATACACAAATACATACATATACAGAAATAAATACATAGATACTGAACATAACAGGTAAGCAAGTAAATTAGCTAAAAATGTTTGTTGAACAAGATCATAACGACAAGTAGTGTTCCCTCACGAGTCTCTTGAATTCCTGCAACGATTGCGCGCGTTTAATTTTTTTTTTTTTGGACGGGAAATCATCTAATGACTTCTCCCGCTCTGGGCAGAGCGGAAGTTCGTGTCAGACTTTTACTAACTAAAACCCACCCGTGTTTCTTCACTTGCCTGTGCGACGGCCAGGGCCACGGTTTCTTGTTTAACCAACCCGCAACCCTGACCCAGGAGGCATCGGTCTTCGTGGACCCCGTCACGACGTGCTGACATCTCTTTGAGGCGCGCGTGAAACACGACGCGCTATCGACTCGGGCCTGGTCCTTACCGAGCGGCGAACTGCCCACTGCTCACCGCCCGCAGGCCCGCGCCTACGGTGGCTGGGAGTTTAGTGTCATCTCCCGACCAGGGCGTCTCCTGCGGCGGCTAGTGGCGTGAGGTCGCTGGGATTCCCGTTGCCGTTCACGCGTTCCGCCTCCTCCTTTGCCAGCATCACTGCTTCGCAGAAGGAGGTGACGGTCTGCCATGCACTCTCGCTCCGGACCATGGCTTGGACAAGGGTCGGACGCGAAAGATCGCCGCCGATCGCCGCTACGAGGACACGGCGGTGCTCTACCCAAGTCGGGCAGACCTCCACCGTATGCTCCACCGTGTCCTCAGGGTGATACACACAATGGTGACACCCTGGCGTTTCCTCCCGCCTTATACGGAACAGGAACCTGCCGAAACAACCGTGTCCGGTGAGGACCTGCGCCAGGCGGAAGGTGAGGACGCCGTGGCGCCTCTCTAGCCACTCCTCAAAGAGGGGACTTACCGCCGGTATTGTGGCGTGCCCAGCGCGTTTAATTTCAATTGGCAATGCATTCCACAAATGAGGGGCCTTAACAGTGAAAGATTTATCAAGGATTTATCAATTTCAGATTTTCCCCTTTCAAAACAATTAAAACCGAGACACTCAAATTCCCTCAAACCCGTTCATAACTCAAACGTATCTACCTCATCGAGACAATCTACATTAACGCATCGACAAACAATTAAAGCTTCCCTTATCTATGTCCCCACCACACCCTGTACACAATGTCGTGTGCAGCGTGCAAGCCTCCGCAACCGGAAATGACAAGCCACATCCGCCGGAAGTGGCGCGCTGCGGCCGACTGACACTGCAACTGAATATGTCAATAGTGATAGGACAGTCAAATATTCCTGTGTATAATTGAAGAGCGTTTATTAATAACGTTGGGAATATCTAGCAGGCTAGCATCGGGATTTAAGGATATGAATGAATAATATGTAGGCCTGCAACGAATATTCGGCAATATACTGAATATTCGGTGACCTGACTGAATATCCGAATATTAGGCAAAAGTATTTGGTGGAGCGTAGGGATTCAAAGATATGAATGATAATATGTTGCGGTTTGTTTTTTTTTTTTTGAAACTTTAATACTGGGTTTACCATTTTTAAAACAGTTTATAAATGCAGCTCCAGGTTGTTCTTTTAATAATATATGACCGCAGAAGAACCAAAGTCACCGACATAGCTCTTCGAGTCGCTAAACTTAAGTGGAAGTGGGCGGGGCACATTTCTCGTAGAATCGATGGCCGATGGGGCAGTGAGCTTCTGGAGTGGCGGCCCCCAACAAGGTGGAGCGATGACCTGGTAAATGTGGCGGGAAGCCGATGTATGCGGGCAGCACAAGACCGGTCATTGTGGAAAGTCTTGGGGGGAGGCCTTTGTCGAGCAGTAGACCTCTATAGGCTGAAGACCAAGAAGAATATATGGCAGAAACCTTATATTCTTTCTATGGTAATGGCGCCTATTGCTTTGTACATAAACTAAAGTAAATTTAAGCTCCAAGCATATTTATCTTTCCATTTCATTAAGTATAAAGACAGTCGATAAATATTAGTTTAGCTCTGTCAAATTAATCATCACGTCAATTAATCATCGTTTCTCGGTGGTAGGCAACAACATCAGCCGCCGGCATTAAGTTACCACCCACCAGACAAAGTCTTGCCGCCAAGCGATTCGTCGTGTTCCGGCATGATGTCTGGTGAAGCCGTACGGAGGACGGGTCTGAGCAGCTGTGTTGCGATGTGTACCGGGTACGATGTGCCTAATGTTGTTGTGTCGGAAGTTTGGTCGTGGAGGGTCTCCAGATCATCCTCTGGCGCAGCATCGTTGGTCGTGTTGTTGGGTTAAACATTACATCACCTCGCTCAACTGCCGTCTGTCTTCCTATTCACTCAGTTTTCTTGAGTGAATAGGCTTAATAAGCTAGTGCGTTTTACCATCAACGATTGCATCACTGCTTACCATCAGGCGGGATCGCAGTCAAGCACTAGTTTATAACTAATAAAAAAAAAAAATCAACACCTGATGTAAACTCACGTAATTTTTGTTACCGTATTTTGAATCGCGTATAAACTGTCTACGTGATATCATGATGTGGAGGCACGAGGAACAGGGAGTAAAGTTCACTCATCCTCCATAGAAAAGGGAGGTTCCTCCGACCAGACGGGTGTCATGTCTGGCGGGCACTTGCCCAATGCTTGAAATTGGGAAGTTGTATATATGCTAGTTGCACGGTAAACTCTGATTGCGAGATGTAGAATTCGTGTGACGTCAGTATGACGCGTTGTTGATTTGTGGCGTTTGTAGGTACCGCCACATCACTCCCCTCCGGAGACCGGAGGTCGATAGTAGGCTGAGTCTTGTATCTTGCGATGCTTGCCAGGCCAGCTGAGGTTCCAGTGAGTCGGAATCGGATGCCGCGTAGTTCACGGTGAGTCGGAACTGTCTTCGGAGATTCCCCAGTGTGTCGGGGTGGTGGCGCTGCGTTATACTCCAGTGCGTCGGATGCGTGCGTACAGCGCCGGGTGAGTTGAGGCTGGCTGCTGCGTCGACCAGGAGAGAGAGCTCTGCTTGTTGACCAGCCGAAAGTGCAGTGTGCTGTGCCGAGGTTGCTGATGAGGCTGTGGGTGATGACCAGGTATGCGCGGTCGCTGCATGCTTGTGGTCAGGATACCCGTTGTAGCCGTGGATGCTGACTGGCTGGGTGACTCGTCGCCAAAGCTTGCGAGAGTGATGATGATGATGACGTCACGCTGGAGTTTTTGCACGAAGGCTGCGCTGACGTCCATGTTCGGGGTCACCTCCAAAATGATATGTGCCCCGCCCACTGCCACTTCAAAGAGGCAAGCCGCTGGGCTATATCAGCGACTATCTTTCTTCTACGAATCTCCTCATTCCTGTGCTTGATATAGGCCGCGTCCAACCTCCGTGTGCAGTTTCTGGCCTGCCATCGGACGCGTCCCCAGGTGGCGGATAGGGGAACGGCCCCCAGATATGGGGGTTACCGGTTTACCGGCGCGGACCAAAACCAGATGCGGGGACCGCTTCGGCGGTCACACGTGCGGCGGGTCGGCCACCACTCGAGGTGGCTGACGTGACCCGAACTCCGGGTCACCGTCGGGCAACCTGGTCTCCTCATTGAGAGGAGCTGGGGGCCCCGTTTGCCTCCGGGCAAACGAGTGGGGCTAAGAGCACAAAAAGACGTACCCAGCCCGGCCCCTCCCTGTGGAGTGGAGGGACCACTGTTGGCCCGCCCTAGGCGGGAATCGCCGGCGGGGGATTGGTAGTTAGGCTGTGCCATTTTCCCATGACCCCGCCACTCAGGCGATGTCGTTGTGCCGCTGTGGGTTTAGTGGGTATTCCCGGCTTCGGCTGGGCGAGTCCCACACACGCCCTTCGGGGTATGGTGCGTAAATGCATTACCAAAGCGTCAAAAAAAAAAAAAAAAATGCCGCGTCCAACCGTTCTTTTTGGAAATCCCCGGGGCAAGCCTGTCCAGCAGTGGACTTCATGTGGCTGAGATGATGATGATGATGATAAGCTGTCTACGGAATATTTCAATCTGACAGGGCTAATCTACTATTATGCTTTTGTACTTTTCTTAACGAAGTAACACGAAAAAGATGAATTGAACCTAAATTTAATTTAGTTTTTACAAGGGAATCGGGGCCAATCTCTCCTTTATTTAGTACTACCTTTCCGCCCGCGGCTTCGCCCGCGTGGAGTTCGGTTATATCGCGCTTTTTAGATTTCCCTCGGGAACATCAATTTTTTCCGGGATAAAAGGTAGCCTATGTTCTTTCTCAGGGTCTAAAGATTGTCTGTACCAAATTTCATCAAAATCGGTTGAGAGGTTTGAGCGGGAAAGCGTAACAGACAGACAGACAGACAGACAGAGTTACTTTCACATTTATAATATTAGTATGGACTAGCTTTCCGCCCGCGGTTTCGCCCGCGTGGAGAACTCTTCAAAACTCCGGAATCAAAACTATCCTATGTTATTTGTCAAGGTCAACTCTATCTTTGCATCAATTTTTAATAAAATCAGTTCACTGATTTAGACGTGAAAACGTAACAGTCAGACAGACAGACAGACAGAGTTACTTTCGCGTTTATAATAATATTAGTAGGGATTGTTCGACGAATCGTTGAGCGCCTTAAGTTTTGTGTTGAGCTGCTCGATTTCTGACAAAAGCGTGCACTGATTGGACGAGTCCTCTTAATCTGTTTTAAAATCAATATACCACAATATATAAACACTTGATACGGTCAGTGGGCCATCTTTCACAAAAGAATACAATAATACCTCCTCCTAAGCTAGTAAAGTAGGTAAGTAGTAAGTATATCTTACACACCAATGACTGATTACAAGGTGAAGGAAAACATCTTGAGGAAACCTGGACTTTAAGTCTGAAATCGTCAACTCGCATTGAGCAAGCATGGTGATTACGTTCAATCCTTCTCTGTATGAGAGGAGACCTGTGCCCAGCAGTGGGACGACAAAAAGGTTGATGATGACGAAGCGCAGAAAAGACGGTGAATTACACGCACTTAAGTATGCAGAAGCTAAAATTTTTAGACGTTCTTATTTTTATAGGAATAACATTTTTTTATCAACACAGACAGCCTCCGTGGCGTAGCGGTAGCGGCCGCTGCGCAAGATGGCGCGGGTTCGATCCCCGCACATATTCATGCATACAAATATTTGTACTGGTCTGGTCGTGCCTCGGAAAGCACGTTAAGCCGTTGGTCCCGGTTGCCATACGAACATCCAGTGGCAGTCGTTACGGGTAGTTGGAGCCCTCAAAAGTCCAACAATTGGTCTAACTGCAATGCTTTGATGTCGTCTTCGGGTTGTGGAGGTCAGACGGCAGTCGCTTCACAGAAAATGTCGAAGTTTAGCCATATCAGTTGGACTGGTAAAGCGGACCCCAGACTCCAAAGCTGAAAAGGCTTCGGATGGGACTGGGATTAACGCTGGGATGATGATGAACATTTTTTTATTAAACGTCTTGTCCAACTTTAGCAGCATATGGTTTTGGTATATTTGTTCTATTCGGTCTAGTCCCAACTTCATTACAGTAAACGTCGCGTTTGGCATACTTGTTAAAGTTTAGTAGAATACCTTTTGTGACATTTTGGAACTTTTGTGCAGCACTGCGACTTTTTATTTATAAATCATAAACTAGTGCTTGAAAGCAATCCCGCCTGATGGTAAGCAGTGTTGCAATCGTTTATGGTAAAGCGCGCCAGTTTATTATGAGCCTATTCACTCTAGCCTTGAAGACGACAGTGACTTGAATTTGTACACCTTTTTATTAGGAGAATTGGCCTACTGTGTGATAATTTCATCAAAAGAACATCTCCGACATCGATTCTACATGGTCATCATATGGTCTGACGAAGATTATGTCTGGACTCTAAAGGAGACTGTAACCTTTGTGTTTGTTTCGTCCTTTCTTCTCTGAGTAATTACATAGGAATCGCAAACTCATTTATTTACAAAACAACTTCAAACGACGGCCGGTCCTGCGCCTCCATCATCCAGCGGTTTCCCGCGATCTTACCCATGTCGTCGGTCCACCTTGTCGGGGGCGCAGCGTCCCACGCAGCGTCTTCCGGTGTGTGGTCGCCACAAAAAATAAATAATTGATCATTTATAAGCTAAAGAAAAATAAATGCAACTGTCGGGAATATTCTGTGACGTGTTAATACCATGGTTCTAGCGTCAGACAAAGATGGAGCTATACAGGATGAATAGTGCTATCCATTGTTCTTCTTCTTCTTCAGCCTATAGATGTCCACTGCTGGACAAAGGCCTCCCCCAAGGCTTTCCAGGCCGACCGGTCTTGTGCTGCCCGCATCCATTGGATTCCCGCGACCTTCACCAGGTCATCGATCCACCTTGTTGGGGGGCTCCCTACGCTGCGTCTTCCAGTACGTGGCCGCCACTCCATCCATTATTGACAATGGTATAATGAGTTATCATTATACCGTTGGAACCAGGATGGAAGGTGGGTGATTGTCCCTACTATGATTACCATCATAGTAGGGACAATCACCCACCTTCCATTCTGGGGCCCTAATCTGCTATTACAATAGTGTCAGAATGGTCGATCAGTGATCTCATAATGATCGATTTTGAAAAAATTCGTAATCCTCTAACAAAATGGCATCATTATGACTTACAGTCGTCGATTACTGACACTCCACTCCAGATTAGTAAATGTTCCAACATAGCAGTAGCTTTAAGAAAATCATTTCTACAAACGGGTTTTATAATAATGCCAATACGGCAATGTCATTCTATAACCATTCCATTACGAGATGACTAACCGATAATTAATCGACCCTAGACTCCAAAGCTAAAAAATACATAAAAGTGTCTTGTCACTGTTGAATAACCTGCGAGTGCACGGAACTTTGACACTTCTAACGAGGAGCTAAACGTGAAGGTTCTGTGTACGCGCAATCTTCATTGCGCTGACAGTGCTACCAACCTCCGGGCGGCAAACTTCGTGTTGTGTTCCAGCGACGAATATAAGCGAACCTGTTGCATTTGGGCTATGTGACTAGTGGCGCCACCCCGTCCACACGCAGAGTTCCGAGGTTATTCAGCGAAAAACAGAAAAGCACGTGGTCTGAAAAACCCCAAGAAGACACGTCAACAGCCTGAAACTTCGCAGCAAGCAAGAGGCTCGTGGGAGAAGACCTTTCCTACAAGCAAAATATTTCTATCTTATATACCCCCTTTATTATTAACAATTGAAAATTGGGATTTTGGGTACATTTGACTCCTGAAATATCAGGAAATTTTCAAATCCTACAAGTATTAATTTTCTCTATTGTGTAGCGTATTAGAGTGAAATTGTGACAGGATACCTTTTTAGCGGTTTTCAGGACCTGGGGCCTTACCATGAGCTCTTAAAGCAGGGCAGAAACAGTCCTAATTTAGTTTTGTGTACCATGACGTCTTATTAGCAGGCCTGCAACAGTCCTGTTGCGTTGACGTTTACAAAAACTGTTCACCTTCTTTTTTGTATAGGATTTCATACCATGACCTACTATTTGACAGCAACAAAACGAATATTGAACGGTTGTAATGTCATCTTGAATAAGTTACTATTATAGACGCTTATTCAACATTGTTTTGTTATAGAGTGTCCATAGAAAACTTATTTTTGTTTCTGTGTAATTAAACTCGAAATTATAAATTACTCATGCAAGTATTATATGAAATAAAAACCTTATTCGTTCGTTTTAAACCACATATAGTTAACGAGTGCTTGGAGGATTTTTCAAGAATGTCAAGAAATACCCGCGTCATTGCAAACAACAAAGATATGACTACAATTCCTCTCTACATTCTCTTGGATGAGTATGCGCCACTGCATCATGAAAACAGCAGTAGATATAAATTAATTAAACCTTGGTACTCTGGGATATCCTCGATTGGGATACATAATGAGGACTTGCTGTCTTGCTTGAGGACCGCCATAATTTTACAACTACCGAAATGAATAGGAACCTGGGAAATAAAACATCTATTCTGTTATGCCTATAAAGTAAATAAGCCTGTTGAAATGAATATTTTTCTTATTTTAACCTTAATATCCTCATGTTAAATAAGTACCTTATTTCTATAGCAATCTAATATACCTACTCAAACAAGGATTCAATGGGAAATATTTTAGAAATCAAACCCATAAATTCTGGGTCTTTATAATTGCGGAAAAACTACTATAAGAACATTGTAGTGGTATGGCAAAAAATACTTCCTTTGGGTGCAGACTTAACAGCTTTGCCAGCAGAATGTATGAGGTTTTTTGTATGGTGCTCTCTCACAATCCTCCAAAAATTGTGAAACCTATCATATTGTTATACTCTTTGTATCTATCTATTAATTAAACGCATATTTAATTGTTCCAAGTTTCTTCTTCAGCCTATAGATGTCCACTGCTGGACAAAGGCCTCTCCCAAAGACCAGTCTTGTGCTGCCCGCATCCATAGGCTTCCCGCAACCTTCACCAGGTCATCGGTCCACCTTGTTGGGGCCCCCCTATGCTGCATCTTCCAGTACGTGGCCGCCACTCCAGAACCTTACTGACCCATCGGCCATCAGTTCTATGAGCAATGTGCCCTGCCCACTGCCACTCAACAACTCAACAACTGCAAGTTTAGCGTCTCGAAGAGCTATGTCGGTGACTTTGGTTCTTCTGCAGATCTCCTAATTTCTGATTTGATCATGTTTGTGTGTTCCATGTTTAAATTGTAGAAATATTATAATAAGGTACCTAAAAATCATGAACAGTGTGTAGTTTGGACCCCCTTTTATAATTAAGTAAAATAGTTCACTGTTCAGAAAAAATTGTAGAAATATAGACTGTTTATAACGGTTCAAGAAATTAAAAATCAGATATTAGCAAAATATTTTATTACTATGAGTACTACATCATTTGGTATCAGATAAAAACATACATAACGCACACTCAATATTAGGTACAGTACATGAGCACAACAGCTAACAATGTCTTCGCACATTGCATTGAACTCTTACTAAAACATTTAACACAGCATCCTTCTGGAGTAAATGCTGTACCATCTTGAAAATACCATATTCATAAAAATCATTCAGAAAAACCAAAATATCAATCCTATGCAATAAAAAAATATATATTTATTCATTCACTGAAACTATCATTACAGGCATTACCTTAATGTGACTGTTCAAACATTTGAACACATTTTATACCTTAATACTATTTAACGAAATATAAACATGCACAAACACTTATAATCTTCTTTAATATACATAATTAGTAACAAACACTTTTATTATGTGTAAAACATAGAATAATCAGCAGTACTTTGGTCAATTAACTCCTGCCACATGTAAACGTATCTTTCTCATTAATGGTGTGCACAGGTCTGGTTAGGGGTGGCTTTGCTAGCAGATTAGTTCTGGCTGTAGGCACCAGTTACAGCGGCGGACAAAGTCTCCTCCACACGTAGCGGTGCGGCACAAGCAGACTCAAGCGCTGCAATCGGGAGTATTGCAGCGCTTGAGTCTGCTTGTCTCCACTCCACGAAGCACCTCCACCAAGTAGACAAACAGAGTAAACTGAAACTCGCGTCTGTAGTTGTGATTGATTATAGTCAACCATGCCCAGAGCAAACAGAGTAGGGTAGAACAATGAGTAAAACGAATATGCCCCGTAAAACTTCAGGTACAAATACTAAGAGTAAAATAATAATATGTACAAATGAAAATATTTGAATATTTCATTAGAGGTATTTTAATTTTGTTATAATTTTGTTGTCATTTGACACTTGCATTTTCACATTGAGAATGTCAGATAGTGCTGATGCTTGATGTTTATAACTCGGTATCGTTAATCTAATTAAGTTTCGATTCGATATCTAATCGATGTGCCTGATGGTTTAAATTAGTGCAACGCAATTAAATAAATATCATCAATATACACTACATAACTGTCGTTCTTAATTCTATAATTAAATACGTTGGTAGATTATAAACCAGAGGATAGATATTATATATTTATTATGATACAATACACGAAATTTCGATGTATATGTTTTCTGGTTTTATACAGTTATTTCACTTAAATGCTACGCGATGTTGATATTAACCGTCATAATTATTACTTTAATGAAAATTATACAGTTCCGTGAGTTAGTTCTGTCTGTTCTACATGTAGTCAACTGACAGAAATAAATTTTTCATTAAAATCGATAATCTAATTTTCATTATCAGATTGATTATCAGATGCACAATGGAATGTGAGTAGGAGAATACGATCTTTACAAAGACGAATAAATTGAATGTCACTGAGTATGGAACTTGCTATGAAACTTTTTTTAAGTTATTTTATTCATAATTGAGATAATCGAATGCCGGTAATGTCTAAGTAACAACACTACTGTCGAACTAACGAGAAATTGAAAACTGTAATCCGTTTCACGGTGATTTTTACCTACCCATTTCACAGGAGAGTAAATAAACTAAAAAATTGGGTTTAAACACTGCACCGTCAGCGATAAATTATTTTATTTTTAAAAGTAGATTTACTTACCACCTTTAACTGTAATTATGTAAAGAATTATTTTTTTAAAAAATATAAAATCGTTTATAACGTTTCAATACAATAATTTATTACATTGACAATACGACGACGACGATATTGGGAATTGAATAATTATCAACACACTTTCTTTTTATACTGAATCTTGATCATGGTTAGACTTTATGTAAAAAAACGACCAATAAGTACACTATATTTTCCCTGTGACCCCTTTTCTACATAATATATAAAATTTCCTATATAAAATTGATAAACTGCAATTGGGTTATACTAACACAAAGACGCACCGTCTATTTCTTTAGCCGATTTTAAACTTTAACTATAAAGCATTAAGGCTCAAGGTTGATTGGGAATATCTGACAGTTTCGGGTAGCTTGACCTGCTGTCGTCCGTACATGTATCAAAAATAAATTCAGCACATTAATCATAATTACTCTCCTCAGCGACATTCCAACTAAAAATCTAAGCAAACAAGACATTGTGCAGAGTTTATATTGAATAAAAAATACAAATATTGGATAAATAAATAAATATTTAAAAATTTAATTATGTTGCATGAGCCATGACTTATGTAGGTACACACGTTCAAAATCACGTCGAATCTTTCAAAGTTATAAAGTTGCTTTTATAGGAAAATTGACCTTTGTAGTGTTTTTAGATAATTAATCTAGGTAACTAGTCACACATAATCATAGTTAAAATATGTATATATCCAAGAATCTCGTGTATCTATTATTAAAAAAAAACCGGTAAAGTGAAAATATAAGTTTTTGAACGATGCGTATTAAAAAGCCAGTGGCATTACAGCAGGCCACAGACAAGCATGACGATTCAACATTGGTGAACTTCGTTCAATAATCGTTCAATTTTAATACTCTCATAGTACGATTATTAGCAGCGCTAAATTAGGCTTAAATCAAAACTGACTGGAAACTGAACGTTTTGCTAAGAGGTCATGGTAAGCCCCCTGAAGGTTTGGGCCCTAAAATAGGCTTGCGTGGTTCTCTAGGTTGTGCCTGTGTGTATGCCGAAAACCTCTTTCTTCTGCGAAATTTCGTTACGGAGATATCGGCTCTGGAAATAAAATTTTGACAGTTCAGCCGCCATCTTGGTGAACTTTAAGCCGTTATAACTTCGCGACGAAGAGTCGTAGGTGCCTGCGGTTTTCTTTGTGACGGTCGGGAGCTCTCCGACTATAGCTCTTGTCTTTTTCAGGAATTTCAAGTGGGAATTTCCTAAAAATTTTCAGGCCGCTGAAAATATTTTTAACGTGTGGTTCAGCTATGGGCGATAACAGCAAGCCCAAGCTCGGTTGCTCTGCGGCGTTTGGATCGGGAGCTGCAGGCGGTCAAACTTCTGTTTTGACAGTTCCGGCGCCATCTTGAAAAGTTTAAAACGACCATAGCTTTCGGTCCGAGGGTCGTAGGGCATCGGGATTTCTTGAAGTTTCAGGAATTTCAGGGTCAGACATTTTCGCACGCCTGAAGACGGGCTTGCGGGCTGGGTCTTGTTGGGGCGGGTCAGATAAGACCAGGCACGGTGTGTTTTGGTCGGACGGTTGAGGGGATACGCAGAATAACCATTTTGGTTTCAGTAAAAAACCAGGACTTTGAGTTGCTGTGTCTCCGAAACCCGTAGAGTCCGGTGGGTCGTGCTTGGGCTTGTTAAAAAGGTCTCGGGGAGACCTTGCTGACTGTGCCCACGGAACGGCTCTACTTAGAGTCTCGTTTTATTTGTTGCTCTACGCCCGTAAATTAAGAACTGGATTAAAATTATAGTAGAACGGGACTCAGACTTAGCTATAGACTTGCTTTATGCCCATTGACCTTTTCCGTCGTTAATTATTAAGGACTGACCGAGCACTGAGTCTTTTGACCAGTACTCTTAGGCTAAGTTTAGTTAAGGATTATATAGTTCTAAGAACTATTATTTATTTATTATTTTATAAATTGACTGCTGTCCTACTTATAATATGTTCCCTCGGACCCCAGCAGTAAAGCGGGTAGAAGAAGAGCGCCCTAATGCGCTAAACATAACTTTTGAGAAGGAGAGGGCAGGACCCTCCCCTAAAAAGACCACCACGCCTCCCGCCGTAAATGTAAGGCGCAGTGCGGGGGAGTATGAGCATGCTCTTAAGCCGTGCTCCCAAACCGGGCACAAGCACGCTTCACCGAGATGTGCTTCAGTGCCGGCGGCGCCGTCGAAGCCACGGCAAAAGACGGCACCGGCGCGGGACGCGGAGAGAGCAGTGCACGATTCGCTGGCGGGCGCTGCTGTGGCGGCGACTTTGCCAACTGATGATAGGGTGGAACCCGCCAATAGAGTGACCGCGGCCTTGACCTGGATGCGGAAAGCAAAAGCGTTGCTCGGTGAGTCGCGAAATTTAAAGACCGACTTGAGGTCAGGAATCATCGCGGCGGTGGACGCCCTGTATGAGTTGGTCAAAGAGGCGGAGGCTTACAAGGAACCTGACAGCACTATTGACAAGGGAAGGGGGGAAAAACTGACAAGCGAGGCGGATACCTCGCAGATATTAAGGATCCTGCAGGAACAAGGGAGAAAACTTGACGAGAATGCGAGAGAGATTGGCTCTCTGCGTGAGATCGTGACCAGTTTCCAAGCGGCCCAAGTACCAGACAGACTCACCTACGCAAGTGCAGTGGCAGCGCAGCCTAGAAGGCAAATGCCGGACAAGAAAGCGCTCCACTCTGTAATAATAGCCGCAACAGATAAGGAGCAGACTGGAGAAGCTGTCCTTAGCAGAGTGCGGGAGGCAGTGAATGCCAAGGACGGATGGGTCACGGTAGAGAGAGTGAGGAAAGTCAAGGATAGGAAGGTCCTAATAGGATGTAGAACGGAGGAAGAGAGGAATAAGATAAAGGAGCGACTGAGAGGGCGGACGGCCTGGTTGTCGAGGACGTGAAGAACCAAGACCCCATGCTGCTCCTCAGGGACGTGTTGTCGTATAACACGAATGAGGATGTCCTCATGGCCTTGAGGAACCAGAACCGGGAGGTGTTTCACGGCCTCGACAAAAAGGACGACCGAATGGAGGTGAGGTTCAGGAGGCGAGGCAGGAACCAGCTCACCAGCCACATCGCGTTGAGGGTGTCCCCACGGATATACAACCTTATTATGAACAAGGAGTATGTCCATATAGACATGCAAAGGGTACAGGCAGCAGACCAATCCCCATTGGTGCAGTGTTCCGTGTGCTTAGCGTACGGACACGG
The DNA here is from genome assembly GCA_017933935.1 of Sesamia nonagrioides. Classification (NCBI taxonomy): domain Eukaryota; kingdom Metazoa; phylum Arthropoda; class Insecta; order Lepidoptera; family Noctuidae; genus Sesamia; species Sesamia nonagrioides. Next base: position 218,564 of record JADWQK010002379.1, on the reverse strand, counting down.
CAGGAGGTTCTGCAGGGACACCCTTCCGAAATGCAGTCATTGTGGTGGCCCTCATGTGCGGACGCAATGTGCTGATTACCTGGCGGCAGCACAACCATCTTGCTGCAACTGCGTGGCCAGCAAATTAGAAAATACCCAGCACAACGCGTTTAGTACGGAATGCCCAGTACGCAGAAGGTGGGAGGCCTTGGCAAGAGCCAAGGTGGCTTACCATTGCTAAAGTGGTTACAAGTCGCTCCGGGGCAGGCAGCCCCACCAGTATATATGCAGTAGCCCAGGCGAACCTCCAAAGAAAACAGCTGGCGACCACGGAGCTCATCGTCGAGGCCAGCAGGAGAAGGCTTGCTTTTGCTCTGGTCCAGGAGCCATATGTGGGCGGGGTGAGGAGGATGAAGGACTACCGTGGGGCGAGAGTCTTCCAGTGTGCAGCAGTAGGAGGTGGGACTGTGAAGGCGGCAATCGTCGTCTTTGACGCCGATCTTGACGTCATCCAGTGCCCGAAACTCACGACCAACAATATTGTTGTAGTGAGGATCCGAACCAGCGCCTGGGAAATCGCGGCGGTGTCCTTCTACTTCGAGCCAGACCAACCCATAGGGCCATACCTGGATCAGATCAAAAGCATCCGAAAGGAGCTGGGCTCAAGAAGACTGCTCATTGGTGGCGATTGTAACGCCAAGAGTAGCTGGTGGGGCAGCACCATAGAAGACCACAGGGGTGTTGAGATGTCCGGAACCCTAGAAGAGTGTGGTCTACAGGTACTCAACAGAGGTGATACTCCCACGTTTGACACAGTGAGAGGTAACAGGGAGTACACCAGCTATATCGATATAACAGCCTGTACGGATAATCTACTAGAATTGGTGGAGAACTGGAGGGTAGACCAGGAGATGACGAGCTCGGACCACAACGCCATACTTTTTGAAATTCGACTCCGCAAAAGTAGAGGCCTAAAAGTTCAGAGAACTACTAGGCTCTACAACACTAGGAAGGCAAAATGGGACCTCTTCAATATCACGCTAACGGAAATAAATTCGACAAACCAGTTTGATGCCGAAACAATATCAAAAATTTACACAAGACTAGAACTGGAAAAAGCCGTTATCAAATTCACTAAGGCAATTACCGAAGCGTGCAAGATCAGCATGCCCGCCAAAAAGAGTACGGAGGTACTCAAGGTCCCATGGTGGAATGATGAGCTCGCAAGGCTGAAGAAGGTCACCACCACCTTCAGGCGCAAGATTAAGAACGCGGCACCGTACCGTAGAGAAATAGTGGTGGCCGAGTACCTGAAGAAGAAAGAGGACTAAGAGTGCCATGCCAAGAAAGCCCAAATAAACAGTTGGAAAGAGTTCTGCAGGAGGCAGGACAAGGAGGGAGTATGGGATGGGATATATAGAATAATCCGTAGGACCACCAGGAGACAAGAAGACTTGACCCTAACCAAAGAAGGTGCATTCCTAAACCCAAAGGAGTCGGCTATCTTACTAGCGGAGTCATTCTACCCACAAGACCTGGAGGAAACTGACGATGAAGACCATCACCGCGCTAGAGAAGCAGCAAAGCGGGTAAACGAGTGGCGTCATGATGAAAATCATGACCCACCGTTTACATTGCTGGAGCTCAAGACCGCGGCGGGTAGTTTCAATCCCAAGAAGGCCCCGGGAGCTGATGGCTTCACAGCGGATATCTGCAGAAGAGCTATCTGCCGGGACCTGGACGCATCCCTTGCCCTTTTCAACAAATGCCTAGAGATGGGTCACTTTCCGGACATCTGGAAGCAGGCTACTGTGGTGGTCCTGAGAAAACCGGGCAAGGACGATTACACGAACCCCAAAGCTTACAGGCCAATTGGCCTGTTGCCGGTTTTGGGGAAGGTCCTGGAGAAGATGACAGTAGCAAGGATCAAATGGCATATTGTACCGAGGATTAGTACTCGCCAGTTCGGTTTCATGCCCCAGAAGGGTACCGAGGACGCCCTCTATACTCTGGTACACCGAATCCAGGGTCTTATTAAGCTGAAAAAGCTAGTTGCCCTAGTGTCATTGGATATAGAGGGGGCCTTCGATAGCGCATGGTGGCCGGCTATCAGAAATCGTCTGGCTGAGGAAAAGTGCCCGGTGAACATCAGGAGGCTACTGGATAGTTATCTGGACTGCAGAAAAGTCAGTGTAAGATACGCCGGGGAGGAATGCACGAGGAGCACCAACAAGGGTTGTGTGCAGGGGTCAATCGGTGGTCCCGTCCTATGGGACCTTCTTTTGGATCCATTGCTGCGTGAGCTGGAGGCGATGGGGGTATACGCACAGGCCTTTGCGGATGACGTCGTCATGTTGTTCGACGGAGACACTGGCCTTGACGTCTCGAGGCATGCGAACGCAGCGCTTGCCTATGTTCGGCAGTGGGGTGTCAGAAACAAGTTGAAGTTTGCGCCACAAAAAACTTGCGCAATGGTACTCACCAGGAAACTGAAGTATGGCGCCCCGCAGTTGAACATGGGAGGAGTCAGTGTTGGCATGTCGCGAGAGGTCAAGATTTTAGGACTGACCATTGACGACCGGCTCACCTTCAACACGCACGTTGCGTTGCAGTGCCGGAAAGCCTTGGACATTTACAAACAGCTGTCCAAGGCTGCTAAGGTTGACTGGGGGCTGCACACGGACGTCATTCGCCTAATGTACAACGCCACTATAGAGCCAATTGTCCTCTATGCATCAGCTGTGTGGGCGCCCGCTGCCAAAAAGATTGGAGTGCGTAAGAAGCTCAACACAGTCCAGAGAGGCTTCGCTCAGAAGCTCTGCAAATCCTACCGGACGGTCTCCCTGCACTCGGCTCTAGCTTTGGCGGGGATACTTCCTCTCGACCTCAGGGTACAAGAAGCAGCCGCATTGTACGAGGCTAAGAGAGGGTCGCCCCCGCCTGAGCTGGCAGATAGAGAGATAGAGTGTCCGGTAAAGTTTGCAGACACTCCTCACCCGGCAGAACATATGGCTTTGGAAATCGCCCAACTGGTGGACCAAAACCTTGTGGACAGGCACAATGTGCAGCAGGTGCGAATTTTCACCGACGGCAGCAAAATTGATGGGAAGGTCGGATCCGCGCTATCCTTGTGGGATGGCGAGGCCGAATTCCGGAACATCAAGCTCTGTCTGTCCGAGTACTGCACAGTCTACCAGGCGGAGCTCCTGGCCATATGTAAAGCCGCGAGCATTGTTCGCAAGGGTAAGGAGTTGACCTATGGTCTATACAGCGACTCGAGAGCCGCTTTGGAGACGGTCGCTAACCATTGGTCTCTCCACCCACTGGCTGTGGAGACAAGGGACTCCCTACGAAAGGCCTTGGCTCAGGGCAAGACTGTGTCCTTGTTTTGGGTCAAGGCCCATGTAGGACTGCCCGGCAACGAGCGCGCTGACTGTCTGGCCAAACAGGCTGCCTTGGCATCGGGAAGGAGACCTGACTATGACAAGTGTCCAACTTCACTCGTGAAGCGGATTCTGCGACAATCCTCTCTGGATGAATGGAACCGTAGGTACGTATCCGGGGACACCGCGTCGGTCACGAAGGTCTTCCTTCCCGATGCCAAAATGGCTTACCGCTTTGCCATTAAGGCAAAGCCTGAGGGTAGGCTCACACAGATTTTGACGGGGCATGGTGGATTCTCCCAGTACTTACACCGCTTTAAGTTAAGGAAGAGTCCATCATGCATTTGTCAGCCGGATGCTGTAGAGGACGTCTTCCACATCCTCCTAGACTGTCCGGTCCATGCGGTGCATAGGTACAACCTAGAACAAAAACTGGGCGTGAGACTGAACAAGCAAAACTTGTCTGAGTTGCTTACTGACAAATCAAGTTGCAATCAACTGATCAAATATTGCACAGATATATGCTTAATAGTAAATAAGAGAAATAAGAATTAGATATATAAGTTTGTTAAATTGTATATTTAAAAATATATAAAAATTAACAAAGTGTGTTTTAGCATAATAAGTAATTAGAGAATGTTAAGTGTGTAATATTAAGTTAAAAAGTATTGTAGACAAGTTAGTTAAGTTGTAAAAATGATAGTTGTTAGAATAAGACTTAGTTGTAATAATAAGCCTGTTTAATCACTTGGTGTAAGAAATAGTAGGTATATTAGAAATAAATGTATAATGTAACTAGTAAAAGATATAAATGGATTAAGAAAAGTAAATAGCAGTAAGTAGCAGTGGCGAAGGGTGAAATTTTGACAAAGGGAAGCCGGTCCAAAAAAATAAACACTTAAACCCTTACCTACTGCAGGATATCTTGAATAATATTGCCGGTAGAATAATATAAGCCATAATAACAAACAAAATCCACAGTATTTAACCAAATCTGCGATTAAATTACCTTACAGAATCAGTCACAGTTTAAATAACACAAATATTAAAATATAACAAACGAAATTATCACGCACCAGTGGTATAGCAACATGTCACATACTAACAATAATTTATTTTCAACCTTACGAAATGGAACACGAAAATATGCCAAAATAAAAAGAATATGACTTGCGAAGGATTTCATTATAACGCTAATTCTTTTTAATTTTGTCGTGTTTTCTTTCTCCCGTGCCGTGCTTCAATAACAATAATTTCTTTGTCTCTTTCTAATAGAGGAGAGGAGAGAACTGCAACCCGGTCGCGAATAGCCTATCTTTCTTTAAATTTTACGTACAGTTAGCGAGCATTAGAAAGAGATGGTGACACGCTCTGTCTCTTTTCGCCTCATAGTAAAACGTTGGCCGAGATAAGCTGTAATTCGTCGAGTTACCTTTACGACTATAAAATGAAATGTGATACTTAGGGTATTGCTAAGAATTACTATTGCTATTGTAAATCGCGCAGGCATTTAATTAATAATACTTTGTTAATGAAATAGAATGTAAATACTTTTGTATGAATATGGAACTGATTTTTGAAAGGTAACCCGGTGGGAATCGGCTTGTATGGACTCTTCGCCACTGGTAAGTAGTTATATAGTCATTAAAGTTGACAAAAAAATAAATGTATGCATATAGATGTAAGAGCATAAACAATAAATACGTATAGATATCAGTAAGAAAAGATGTAATAGATTATAAGATAATAGAATATAAATTATAAGATATTAATTAAAGATACATAATAAGATGGGCTAGCCGCAACTGTAAACAAAATAAATAAGGTTAGAAAACCCACCCCCCTCCTGCACTAAAATCCTAGAAAATATATCTGGGGACATCTTGTAGGATAGCTCATAATGCCCTGTGATGGCGGGTGCATATAAAAAAAAAAAAAAAGACTCCAAAGCTAATAAGGCTTCGGATGCGACTGGGATTATCGCTGCGATGATGATGAATATCGCGTAGGAATAACAAATTTATAAAAATGGCCGACTAGGACCCCTGGTGTGACGCGTACTGAAAAAGTTAAAATATTGACCAAAAAATAATATGTAAGTGTCCATTTAAACGAGCAAGAATATGCTATTACTTTTTAGTACGAAAATAATCATCTGTATTGTTTCATCGACACACCAGACATCTGCAATATCAATATAAACACTGTCGTTTGGCGGTGACATTTTCCCTTAGTTTCTTTGCTAAATTAGTTTAGGGTGGGGGCGCAGTAACAGCGGGCTTTGATAGTGATTATTATCCGCTACTTTTATAGTTCACTTTAATTCTTCTTGATTTGTCTACATTGTGTTATTGAAATAAAAACTAAAAACATGAATCATTAAAAAAAAAAAACTATACGACTTGCAAAACTTCTTCTTCTTCTCCTTCTTGTGGCTTCTTAAAACTACGGTTATGGCCCATTTTGATCCGAATGGGGGACGATGATTAATAAGAATTTAACTAAGAATTGATTTTGGTCCAATAATTTCAAGCAAGGGAAGTCACATCAAAATATTTTTGTCTTAAAAATAGTCTGTAGTAGGTACTTATCTTTTTTTTTTGAGATGATGACTTTACTTATTTGAGTAGGTTCTCACGATACGCTTTCCAATACATTGTCTCTACTCCAGAACTAGTCTGCTCTACTGGCCATCGATCCTTGGACATTAAAGGCAGCCCCACTGGACTGGTGCAGCATAGAAGATGAACGTAGGCCGCTCTGAGCAGTGGACAGTGATAGACTGGGTTGGTTAATTGTCTGGCATTTCGTAACTGGCGCGTAAGTTGACCAAAGATTTAGTAATAGGGACGTTTCCTGGGTAAAAAAAATGATTCTATTTAGTCCGTCATTCAGATTATAGAAAAATATTGGATACGTATATTTTGTTTTATCAAATCAATAAAAATTGACAAATATAAAAGGCATCATAGATCAGGAGTGGTGGCTGGTGACGTCACTGGCCACTAAAAAGTGTAGCGTGCAGTGACGTCACACGAGTTTTCAACGCGCTGTGTCGTCTTCATTTTTCGTTTTTATGAAAAAAGACAAAAATACGTGTCTAGTATTTTTTGGAAATCTGACTGACGGACTAATTAGTTTTTTTTTTAGTCAAATACCCTATTAGGGAAATTCGCACACGCACCTGTTCATACATTTTTACACACGCAAACTTCCCAGACACAAAATATTTGGTCAACTTATATGTTGATAACTATACCTACTTATGTCATCATCATCTCAGCGTACATCCCAGTCGCATCCGAAGCTTTTTCAGCTTTGGAGTCTGGAGTCCGCTTTACCAGTATAACTGCTGATTTTGGCTAAACTTCGATATTTTCCGTGAAGCGACTGCCGTCTGACCTCCACAACCCGAAGGCGATATCGAAGCATTGCAATTAACTATACCTACTTATGTGCCTATACTTACTAATAATACTAAGAGTCTAAAGGAAGCTGAACAATAACAAAAGTATTTACGAATCATATTTTAACCCTCTCATTTTCTTCAACTTCATTCATTCATGGAATTCACTCAAATCCTTCTCTCGTGCACAAAAGAAACCGTCTTCCATACAAAGCCAGTAGTATCTCAAGTACTCATGATTATCTTTTTGTCATAGTCACACACACCCACACACGTACATTTAACCCCTCCCCCGCTGGTCTTCGGCACAATAAAAACTGTCATATCCAGACGCTTGTTGCTACTAGCCGGTAGATATGGGTGTGTCTGAGTGATAGGATATAGCGGAGCAATTTTATAAATACTTAAAATATGTATGTGTTACGTGGGTAACAAATGTCTTGCCATGGCGCCTCCGCCGGGCCGGAACAAGCGGGGTAGACCAAAAAAGTGCTGGCTTGACGTTGTAACTGATGACATGCGTGCCAACAATCTCACACCACAGGATGCTAAAGATCGCGCGAAATGGTGAAAATTGAGCAGGAAAGCGGACCACGGGCTCCAACTCGAAAGCCGCGGATGCAACCGGGATAAACGTCACGATGATGATGACTCAACCAGACATAATCCATACCAATATTATAAATGCGAAAGTAACTCTGTCTGTCTGTCTGTTACGCTCTCCTGCTTAAACCTCTCAACCGATTTGATGAAATTTGGCACAGATAATCAGACCCTGAGAAAGGACATAGGTTACCTTTTTTTGAAAAATTTTATATTTCCGAGGGAAATCTAAAAGGCGCGATATAACCGTATTCCAAGCGGGCGAAGCCGCGGGCGGAAGCACAGGCGAGCGCCTGTGCTTTGTAATCAGGCTGCAGTGCTCCACACAGGAGCGTGTGTGGTGTACTACAGCCACATTTGGGCTGGTGCTGCGAAATGTCACCTGGCTACTTTGGATTCAGTGGAGAGGCGTGCGAAGATGCTGATTGGCGACCTACACTTAACTCGAAACGGTCTCCAAAGCCTGAAGCACAGGCGTAGAGTAGCTAGCCTTTCGGTCTTCTATAGGATGCATTCTGGTGAGTGTGCAAGGGAATTGCATGATTTAATTCCCCCATCTCCGTTCCACCATCGGACGACCCGTCGTACGGCGAGTTTCCACCCTTACGTTGTTGACACCACTGCGACCCGGACGAAGCGTTTCGCTTGCTCTTTTATACCGCGTACATCGAGGGACCGGAACAATTTGCCAGCGACGGTGTTTCCGTCACATTACAATTTGAGTGTCTTCAAGGCTAGAGTGAGGTAAATAAGCGCGCTTTACCATCAATGATCGCATCACTGCTTACCATCAGGCGGGATTGCGGTCAAGCGCTAGTTTATAACTAATAATAATAATAAAAAAGCATTTAAGATTGGTCGTTTGAAAAACTACAGAAACAGATATTTTTAGAAGGTTAATAGAAGTTTTTTTCTTATACAAGCCTACCGAAATATATGAAGCAAAACTAACAAAAAAAAAATAAAAAAATAAAAAAAAAAGAATGAATTCTTAACCTTCCGTATACTAGGTGATCAATCGTACCATGATGTATTAGGTGGGGTTTGCTATACCCCAATTATAAAAGGTAGTAAAATCTGCAAAATTATTCTACATTATTGTTAAATAATAATAATCATAATTTTATAATCAGTAATGATTTGGTTTAACTAATTAAATTTTATTTTTATATTAAAATATACTTTTATCAATAAGAGTAGGTACAAAAATTTAACTTTTTCTTCAAACTTTATAGTCAAAACTCTTTTCTTGAGTACTAAAATGAAACTCCTCAATGTATAAGACGAATGATTACGTATTTTGCTTAACTGGCGATTACGCTCAATCCTTCTCTGTATGAGAGGAGACCTGTGCCCGGCAGCGGGATGATAGAAAAGGTTGATAATGATGATGATGTAAAGTTTTAAACTGTTAACAATTTAAAATAAAACAGATAATAATAAATCCGATCTTAATTACTTAGTTCCATAGAAATAGGCATATTACATTTTTCATGACAAATTAAACCTTTATTTTGTTCTGGATGGGAAATCATCAAATGACCTCTTCCGCTCTGGGCGGAGCGGAAGGGTGTGTCAGACTTTTACTAAAACCCACCCGTGTTCCTTCACCTACTTATGCACCAAGGCCTCGGTTTCTCTTTTAACCAACCTGCATCCCTGACCCAGCAGGCATCGGTCTTCGTGGACCCCGTCACGATGTTCTGACATCTCTTTGAGGCGCGTGTGAAATGCAACGCGCCGTAGACCCGGACCTGCAGCCTAATCGGCGAACACATTTTTGTCCGCAGTTTGAACCGCAGTTGATATTATTTATTATTAGTGTAAAAAAATATCAATTGAGTTCTGCCGACTGCTCCTCACTGTAGCAGTGGGCAGCTCAAGACAAGCCTAATTCCCAAGTTAATTTTTCTATCAAGTTAGTTTTATTTTTCGTGATGCCATTGTTGAACAAGTGTGATCTGCTCCATAATCAGATTCTTATTCGGTATTCCTAGTGCTGTAATCACCGACTTCTTCTGCCAGTGCTTGTAATATATCTTCTTCCACTAACTGCGACATGAATTTGTTGAACTATTGGCTGTAAACATTATTCACGTCGATAAACACTGAAATAAGTATATATGTAAATAAATAAAAAACAAGGAGGCCAGGACATTGCATGATTTGATTCCCCCATCTCCGTTCCATCATCGGACGACCCGTCGTATAGCGAGTGTCCACCTTACGTTGTTGACACCACAACGATACGAACGAATCGTTTCGCCTCGTCTTCTATACCGCGTACATTGAGGGACTGGAACAATTTGCCAGCGGCAGTGTTTCCGTCGGACTACAATTTAAGTGTCTTCAAGGCTAGAGTGAATATTCTCTTACTAAACTAGCGCGCATCACCATCAACGATTGCATCACTGCTTACCATCAGGAGGGATTGCGGTCAAGTTACGGTTTATAATTAAAAAATAAGAACTTGAACATTTATCTTTTGGGCCAGGCGCCATACAAGTTGGGGTGTGTGATACCCAAGCGCACTTTACGGACCTGTCACGCTGTTTGTTGGATTACATATTTCGCACGGTTCGATTTGGTAACGTCGCATTTACAACTACTAAGAAAACCATATTTTTTAGAAATTTTTTCTTTTAAAAATTATAACAATATTTGACACAACATTTTACACGAGGTGGGGTATGTCATACAACACCTCGTGTACGAGGGGTTAAATGGAAAATTGTGTTGAATGAATGGTATTAAATCCATCTTTAATTACTAAGAAAATTCACCACAATAAAAAAAAAAACGCATCGAGAGTAAAAATCCAATCTGGGTTACTTATTGCTGTAACAAAAACGCTCGTCAAGTCCGCTCGCGCTTATTTGTTGGATCGTACAAGTACCTAAGGAGTGTCTTGTAATGGCGCTCATACAAAAGAGAGCATTTCATTGCCAATGTATGAAATACAGTATGTTAAATAAAATAAAATTATCAGCATAGAAAAATAAGCATAAAAAAATCCGAATAAAAAAAAATTCTAATAGGAAATAAATTTGAAACATTCCTGTTTTAAATCAAAATAGTAGTCGTCATGTATAAATAAATTGCGACGTTGCCATCTTTCATGTTCGCGTGTACAGTGTGTTTCTTTTACATGTCAATTTAAAATTTTTATTGAATATTTTCATATTGGAAAAATTTTTAAAACATTTTGTTTTCGAATGGAAATATTTTTTTTAGCATGTATGTATGCTATACTATTTCGGGTTAACGGGAACGCCCTCTGTTAGTTAACATACTGTATACACGTAAATATTCAAATACAGATATAAGAGACTTAAATATAAGAAGATAGAACGTTACCAGCTCCCTAATTGTGTAACACACCGTTACTATCAGTTGGGATCATTTTGAAGCATATTGCTACTTCATTGCTCCATACGGTCGAAACATGTCTCAGCTCACTGTCTACCTGACAGTGTAAATAACGCAATGAATGTTGTTGAACTGTCAAAATGAAACCCATTTTTATTAATAATGTGTTACGTAATTACCCTACAGGTTTAAATATTGGGCAGGTCACATCAGCAACATGCACGATGACCGCTGGGCAAAAACCTCCACACAATGGGTGCTTGAAGGTGGACAGCGCTGCCGCGGCCGGAAAGAGATGGCGAGGTGACCTGGATATGTACCGCGAGGATTGAAGGACAGGAGGAAGGCCTGTGTCTAGCAGTGGAACAGTAAAGGCAAACAAAATAAAATATACATTCCCAAGTTATAGTTAAACTAGCTTTCCGCCCGCGGCTTCGCCCGCGTGGAGTTCGGTTATATCGCGCTTTTTAGATTTCCCTCGGGAACATCAAATTTTTCCGGGATAAAAGGTAGCCTATGTTCTTTCTCAGGGTCTAAAGATTGTCTGAGCCAAATTTCATCAAAATCGGTTGAGAGGTTTAAGCGGGAAAGCGTAACAGACAGACAGACAGACAGACAGAGTTACTTTCGCATTTATAATATTAGTATGGATATAGCTTAGGTACAGGCTGTTTCAGAATGAAACAATAAGATTAATAGCATAATCGCGAAACACTTATCAATTGTCCCATACAAAAGTTTTCTGCGATTACAATATGACCAACAAGAATTTAGTTTTCCAAATATAATGTGAAAACATTATATTTGGAAATTTATTTTTATTTTATTTTAACAGGTTTACCGACATAGAGAGAATGAAATGAACTCACCATTTATTTATTTTTTTTACAATGCATAAAGATGTGAGCTGCCTTTTATGCCTGGGGCTTTTATTTAGGTAATAAGTTTTTAACCGACTTCAAAAAGGAGGAGGTTACTCAATTCGACCGTATATATGCTTCTTTATGTTTGTTCGCGCATAACTTCGTCGTTTATGAACCGATTTTGATAATTCTTTTTCTGTTGGAAAGAAGACGTTCCCAAGGTGGTCCCATGATAAGGATATCAAGGTTTGATGGTGGAAGAAACTTTCAAAAATTGCGGGGGCAACTAGTGCATTTCTTAGCATTTTCATTAAGTATTTTAAAGCACTACAATTTAATAAAGGTCTGGAGGAGATCTGATGATGGAGCCGGGAGACAGTCGAAGGAACTCCTCAACAATTCACAGCAGCTACCTTGTGTTTGGGCTCGATTAATTTGTATTGATAAGAACTTTACACCTAGATGGGTTGTGACTGTCATAAGAGTTTCAACAGTTTACAGTACCTACTTTGTGGTTGGACCTCATTCATTTATATTGATGATACCTTTGCACCCATTGGGTTAAAATAATGGTCAGCAGTAAATTTGATGTTGAAGACCATAGGCAGTTGAGGAAATACTTACGGGTAAAAATTAAAGTAAACAAAATTACGTCGTTTCCCAACTATCTTTGCGTCAGCTTCCAGTCTGACCGGATGCAACTGAATACATAGTACTTTTAACAACTGAAAAGGGTAAAATAAAAACATTTTTACAAAAAAACAACCGACTTCCAAAAGTGGTTTTTGGAAACCACTACAAAGTGAAAAATAACTAATTTCGGAAGTCGGTGTCAAAAACGAATATACAAAACCAAAGACACCGACTTCCGAAATTAGTTATTTTTCACTTTGTAGTGGTTTTTGGAAGTCGGTTGTTATTTTACTTATTTACATTTCCATTTTAGTGAAATTTATAATTTTTTTTAGCTGCTTAGCTGGTTTTTAGGCGTGGCTGGCATGTTGTGTTTTCTTGTGTTTATTACTACCTAGCCAGTGGCGAAGGGTGCAAATTTTGACAAAGGGAAGCCGGTCCAAAAAAATAAACACATAAACACTTACTTACTGCAGGATATCTTGGAGGAGGTCTTCAGATAAGAATAATATTAAAAGCCCCACCTTCACCATACAAAAAAGGACTGATGATTTGATAACAGTGTCTTTCAAGTATGATAAAAGCGGCTTTGAGAAAAGCCTTTTTCGACGTGCATCTCCATACCACACATGCATGCTTGTTAGTAAGTACTAAGTTAAGTACCTATTGTTAGGGAATAAGAGTCAAGAAAAAATAAAATAAAAAATTACAAAAATAATAAAGTGTTAAAAACCGAACCACACAAACACCGATCCAAAACCAACAAAAATATTAAGCAAAAATAAAGCAAATTATACACAATCACAACGGTATTTATATTGTAATGCAATGCGTCTGTTTTTTTTTAAGAAAATGAGCTAAAATGTTGTTATAAAAATTCGGATTACCTACTTTTCATTTTATTAAGCAAATTTTTTTTCAATTGACATGATAGCCAAATCGGACAATCTCTGCTCTTTTTGACAGTTTCGCACATACGTGTGAATGCGTTTTAAAGCAGAAAATGACCGCTCAGCTGAAGCTACTGAAATGGGGAGGGTCAGAATTAAACTGCAAAGAGTCGAAACTTGAGAAAATGCGTCTTTCAAAGACGTATTCTGGATCTGTAAAAAAAGCTCATAGGTGTCCAATTTATTTAACGATGCTGACGTAAATAACACTGTTCATTTTTCAACGCGGTAAAATCAAAAATTCCCGGAAAGTTCGCTGTCAAAGAGGAAACTTTTTCAGTTGGAAATGATTGGTTGTATTGAAGATACTTTGATTTATTAAGTAAATCAATAAATACAAGCTGAAAAAAAGATCGGTACCTTTGAGTAATTTGAGCTTTCACTTTGTCTATAATCGAGGAAAAAATACGCTTGTACGCCGTTTTGGGATCCGTGTCAGTACTTATTCGGCGCCGTCGCCGCGGCGGCTCACAGATTTGTTCAATGCTGTGGAAAATGGTATCAAACGAATTAATAAACTCTTCCGAAATCCACCGTTCAAAAGAATCGATTTCGCGCTTTGCCACTTCAATGTCTACTTGCTTACTTTGAAGCAAAGCAAAAAGAACGTCTGTCTTTTCGAAAATGTCTGAGAAAACACACAATAAGAAGCAAAATTGCATGTCTTCCAGTTTGTGTAACAAGCACTCAGACATTGAAATTGATTCGCTGTCCCATGATTCCGGTGAATCTAAAATACAATTCAAACTTTCGATCGTGTCGGTTCTGCAGTTGAAAATTACGTTAATTATGCGCGAGTGATAATGCCATCGCGTTTCTGCTACCCCCGGCATACGACGATGAGCAACTTCTTTCAGAAGATTCGATCTTTTAGAAGATTTATTAAAAAAGCGTACGATACTGTTAATATGACCAAAAAAAGCTTTCAATTCGGGTACGAATTCAAGAGACCGACTCAAGACTAAGTTTAAAATGTGAGCAAAGCATGGAATAAACATCGCCATGGGACAGATTTCATGAACTTTAGTTTGTACACCACCGTGCTCTCCAGACATAACTGCCGCACCATCGTAAGACTGTCCAATTAATTTATCTTTACAACGAAAGTCATCGAGAATACCGAGTATCATGGTGGTCAAAATGTCGGCATTTCGACCACCACTTACGTCATAGAAGCCCAGAAAACGCTCTTCAATTCCGCTGCTGGACAAGTACCGCAATATAACAGTCAACTGTTCCCTGTGACTGACGTCCGGCGTTTCGTCGATCATAACCGATACAAATGAAGCTGAATTTATTTCCGACTTTGTCTCGTCACGCATAGAAGACGCGATACAATGAATTAAGTCATTTTGGATGTCACTTGAAAGTCCTGAAAATATAGAATTTTGGGTCGAGGAACATTGCTCCAAATGAGAATCAAGGACTGTATCGTACTTGCACAAATAATTTAACGTTTCGATGTAATTTCCGCGATTGTCCGAATCTGCTCTTTCATTGTGACCGCGAAATGGTAATTCTTGCTTCCCCAAAAGAATGACCGTGTCAATAAAACTTTTCATTAACTCGCGATTACGGTCAACTTTTCTGTTATGTACATCAAAAGCGTTGGAAAAAAATGACTCGATTCTGTCATTATTTCCAAATTTGTGGAGTAACAAGCAGCTGCGGATGTGTTTTTCAGTCTGAATGTGTTTTTTGGCTGAGTTAGACAAATTATTAATATCCGTAAAACCCGTACTACTCCAAACAGATTTCGAATCAGAAAATAACAAACACGGAAAACAAAACATTTTGTTCAGTTTGCAACTGCCTGTCATCCATGTATATTTATCATATAACGACGCGTGAAAATGTTTAAAAAATCCATCTCGCCTTTTGCAATCAATAATCATGTGTGGGAGTGCTCGACCTAACTGAATAACATGCTTCTTGTATGCATAACTTAGTTTTGAAAATGAAGTTTCTTTTGTAAGCAGGTAGTCTGTTGAGCAGTACTCTATATGAATTAAAGCCATAATAACAAACAAAATCCACAGTATTTAACCAAATCTGCGATTAAATTACCTTACAGAATCAGTCACAGTTTAAATATCACAAATATTAAAATACAACAAACGAAAAACTCACGCACCAGTGGTATAGGAACACATACTAACAATAAATAATTTATTTTCAACCAAACGAAATGGAACACGAAAATATGCCAAAATAAAAAGAATATGACTTGTGAAGGATTTCATTATAACGCTAATTCTTTTTAATTTTGTCGTGTTTCCGTTCTCATAGTGGCGTGGTTTCTTTGTCTCTTTCTTCTTCTTTCTAATAGAGGAGAGGAGAGAACTGCAAGCCGTTTGGCATTGGCCTATCTTTTATCAAGTTTTACGGACGGTTAGCGAGCATTAGAAAGAGATGGTCTGACACGCTCTGTCTCTTTTCGCCTCATAGTAAAACGTTGACCGAGGTAAGCTGTAATTCGTCGAGTTGCCTTCAATGTAATGTACGAAAAATTGAAGCGCTGATTAATTTACGACTATAAAATGAAATGTGATACTTAGGGTATTGCTAAGAATTACTATTGCTATTGTAAATCGCGCAGGCATTTGATTAATAATACTTTGTTAATGAAATAGAATGTAAATACTTTTGTATGAATATGGAACTGATTTTTGAAAGGTAACCCGGTGGGAATCGGCTTGTATGGACTCTTCGCCACTGCTACCTACATACATATTATTGTATAAAGTTATTCGTTTTTTAAATGAGCAGACCGCTGAGCTTCTGGGGAGTTCCAAGAAGAAGTGGCGAAGGGCAGGCGTTTTGTGGGGACTGTCTTATGTAATATTGATGTTCAAAAAGTTCTGTTTCTCAGCCTAATTTGAATGAATGAATTTTAAAATGATTTTTGACTTTTAATACCTATAAACTAGTGCTTGACTGCGATCCCGCCTGATGGTAAGTAGTAGTAGTCGTTGATTTCAAAGCGCAATAATTTATTAACCTTGAAGACACTTAAATTGTAATCAGGTGGGAAACCACCGCACGGAAAAAATTTTATCGTGTGTATTACCCATGTCTATAAATCTGTATGCTCTTTACTCAAACTTGGGAATGTAATAGGGATGTTTCCTGGGTAAAAAATAATTGATTCTATTTAGTCCGTCATTCAGATTATAGAAAAATATTGGATACGTATATTTTGTTTTATCAAAACAATAAAAATTGACAAATGTAAAAGGCATCAATGGTTACGAGTGGTGGCTGGTGACGTCACTGCTCGCTAAAAAGTGTAGCGTGCAGTAACCTCACATAAGTTATCAACGCACTGTATCGTCTTCATTTTTTGTATATATGAAAAAAGGAAAAATACGTGTCTAGAATTTTTTGGAAATCTGACTGACAGACTAATTAATTTTTTTAGTCAAATACCCTATTAGTGAATTGTACACAAATTTAGCCGCGGTGGCCTACTGGTACCAACCGCGACCTACAAGTTGTAGGTCGTAGGTTCGAACCCCAACAGGCGCTTTACATTGTGTAAATTCTTCACCACTGCTCTCCGGAAACCGGCATGTCCTAGAGGCAAAAGAAACATATCTAAGATATGTGACATATCCGCACTGGGCTAGCGTAGTAGATTACGGCCCACTCACTCTCAACAGTGGGGACAACATTAGGCTGAATATGATGATGACACGAATTTCTTAATCTATTGTATTATCTATGTTGTTTTGTCTAACTGCAATGCTTCGATATCGCCTTCGAGTTGTGGAGGTCAGACAGCAGTCGCTTCACGGAAAATATTGAAGTTTAGCCAAAATGAGCAGGTAGACTAGTAAAGCGGACCCCAGACTCCAAAGCTAAAAAACCTTTGGATGCGACTGGGATTAGCAATGATGATGATTGTATTATCTATGTTGCCTTTGCTAATTGAGCACGGGCTTCTTGACTCAGCCTGAGCATATGATTTTGGTCATAATGAGTTGGTAGAAGGTTTTGCTCAATCTGCTGTTCTTATTTTATTGTTTTTCTTTTTTAAATGTTGCCCCACGCCATGAATTTCTCCTATATCGTAGGCGCGTTTACAAACATCTAACTCACATACATAAACATTCAGACCCACAACTACTTGCAGGTCATACAAATATTTTTTCCGTGCGGTAATCGAACCCACGGCACGTAGCGCAGCAGTCAATAACTTAACCACTACGCTAACCATGCAGCAAGTTTATTTTATACATAAACAGAATGAAAAAACAGAACAGAAAAAAAGTTACAGAGGTGACGTTTATTTATCAAGAAATCTCTTCCACTGTATTTTTGAACTATCTTTTATTTTGGCATCGGGTAAATATTTATTATAGTCCTTCTGACTTTCGGTTGAACGTTTTAAATGAGCCCTATAATAATTTACCATTTAATTGATAATTACCATGCCTAATAATCGTCGCAATTATTCGATTGTTTCTGGCCACGGCTATTTTTAGTAGCTTTATCCTTATATACGTTGTAGCCTAAAAATCCTATTTCCATTTTCCCTAATTCATATTAACTTTATTGTTATCCCGTGATGATCGAATCGACTAAAAATTAGCTTTAGATATTTTTTGAGAAACGAAGTTGATGCTGACATCTCTAGGGACCTTACCCCTAACTGTATGATGTAGGCAAGAACTTATCAAAAATGAGAGACATCTTTGACATATTGAGATTGAGATCAAACTGTGAACGGTTTTTAAATTATAAGATTTTTTTAAAATATCTTCTAAATGCTGCTATCTACATTCATCACACAATTCAAGACCTACTCAATTGTCAATTCAGACATATCTATAAGTTCCGTTTGCCGTCGAACAGAAACTATTGGTAGGTAGGTATTTCATACCGCAACAGTGCCTTGGAAATCCATCCTGAATATTGATCTATACTCTAGGGAGGAAATAGGAGCAGTACACGTCTTACTCGTAGCATACTAGTGTCTCCCTCTGTGACGCAAACCACATTATGGAGAAAGTACTGTCATACTTTGTTTGTGATTGTCAAGTTTGAATTTGAAATTGAAAATCGAATGAAATATAGCTGTAATTTTTTTTTTTTAGAATAGACATGACAGAACGTATACATTTCAAAAAAGTATTTATGAATGATTCTTTTACTATTAGGGGTTGAAGTTTGAAATTGCCGTTTTGTTTTAATTAATTTAGATTTTCACTACAAATGGGCAATTTTATACTTTAACCCCTATTATACATCATAACCGATGGCCGATGGGGCAGTAAGGTTTTGGAGTGGCGGCCACGTACCGGAAGACGCAGCGTCGGGAGGCCTCCAACATGGTGGACTGGTGACCTGGTGAAGATCGCGGGAAGCCGATGGACGCGGATAGCACAAGGCCGGTCATCGTGGAAAGCCTTAGGGAAGGCCTTTGTCGAGCAGTGGACCTCAATACGCTGAAGAAGAAGATGAAGAAGATTATCATATATCATTTCTGCCTATTCTTTTCCCAACTATGTTGGGGTTTGCTTCCAGTCTAACCGGATGCAGCTCAGTACCACTATTTTATATGGTGCATCTGCCTATCTGACCTCAACAAGCCCTTGCTTGCTTTTACCCCTCTTTTACCTTTACAGGGTATAAGATACCCCTTGGTATGACTGAGACTAAGTTCCTATATCTTGGAAACCAATGACTGATTTAAAAAAAGGTGAAGGAAAACATCTTGAGGAAATCTGAACTTTAATTCTGAAACCGCCAACCCGCATTGAGCAAGCGTGGTGATTACGCTCAATCCTTCTCTGTATGAGAGGAGGCTTATGCCCAGCAGTGGGACGATAAAAAGGTTAATGACAATGATGGTAAGACTGGTGGTCAGAGATTCTGGCTTCTTCCGATCCATAATGACTGTCAAAAATCCACGAATGACTACAGAGACTAATGGATTAACATGCTTTCTAAGATATGGTTAGGTGTATACGGAGAGATTGGTATGTAAAAACCAGCCAAGTGCGTGTCGGACTCATACACAAAGGGTTCCGTACCATTGATTTATAAAATTAAAGGATTTAAGTTTTCTGTATGCAAGATTAAGCGTTAAAAAAAATTTTGTTTCAGTTCTAAGTATGGGGAAATAATAATTAATAATAATATTTAATATATTTTTTTTTTATTTTTGCATGAAAATCTTAATGCGGTTCACAGAATACATATACCAAGTTTCAATAGTATAGCTCTTAAAGTTTCGGAAAAAAATGGCTGTGACATACGGACGGACAGACGGACAGACAGACATGACGAATCTATAAGGGTTCCATTTTTTGACATTTGGCTACGGAACCCTAAAAATGGTTACTCATCCTTGAATCATCACCGGCCACTTCAATTTACTTATACTGTAAGCTATGCTGGATTCTCTGCCGGGTCACCTTGTTGCGGATTTGATTCCTCAGAGAGACTCCGAGCATAGTTCGTTCTATATCTCGCTTAGCGACCTTGGATTTATGGACCAGCCGTCCGGTATGTGATAATTTTCTTACTTACCAGACAAGGTCTTGCCGCCAAGCGACAAAGTGTTCCGGCATGATGTCTGGTGAAGCCGTACGGAGGACGGGTCTGAGCAGTTGTGTTGTGATGTGTGCCGGTTTAAGATGCGCCAAATGTTGTTGTGTCGAGAATTTGTCGTGAAGGGTCTCCAAATCAATCTCCCTCTGGCGCAGCATCGTTGGTCGTGCTGTTGGGTTTAACATTGCATCACCTCGCCCAACAGCCGTTTTCCTTCCTATTCACTTAGGTTTTTTTTTAATAGGCCCTTAATAAACTAGTGCCCTTTACCATCAACGATTGCATCACTGCTTACCATCAGGGAGGATTGCGGTGAAGCAGTAGTTTATAATTATAAAAAAAAAATCCAAAAGGTTTGTGTGGTTTTATAAAACCACGGTAAAAGTGAAACTTTTATACCACGGTCAGCTAATTCGAACTATACGTGCCGCCATATTAGCCTTGGCTGCTCTGACGAGCTTCTTTCACTTTACCCCTGCTCTGCGGCCGACCATCACGCGACATGCAACACACCGACGAAAAAATTTGAGACCATGTAATAAAAATTTCACTTTAAAATACACATGTTATAAGTACTAAAATATATTATTTTCAAAGAACAAGCATTCAGAACAAGTAACAGAATCTTATAAAAAATTAGATATTATAATGAAAGAATTTCAATTACGAATTTATTAAATGTATAATCTTGTTCGTTCTCACAAAGTAAATAGGTATCAGGGATCTCTTAATCAAAGGGAGTCAATTTTCCTGCCACAAACAAAAAATTAAATTACTTACTTCAAATATCTCGTATTCCTGAGTCTCATAATAATATTTATTATACGCAAAATGGCTAAGACTCATTTAAATGAGAAACAGAATTGTTTATAAAACGTAATAAAACTAAGTACCTCTTTGCCGAATTTTAATTTGGACAATCTCACAATCTTATAAGACGATTAAAGAAGCTGAAAAGGCTCTTGCCTAATTAAAAAGTCAAATTTGAAAAAAAAAAGGAAAGGCATAAACAAACATGGCGACTTCTATTTTTGAATTATCTGTTCTGTACAGAAATGATAAAGCAGAAAATAATAATAAAAAATGAAGGGTGTATATGTTTTTTCTATATTGAACGGGATAATTTCTGCAAACTGAAAATAAAAACCATTACCACCACTTGATCCAAAACTACCTTATTTGAAAAATAATGATTTCCATATAGTAGCCTAATTCTTGAAACGTTAAAGGCAGTTTACCAGCTATTGCTATTCTATCTATAGGAAGTAATGCCATCCGTGGATGACAGGCTAACCAAAATACTGTTGCACCTGAACAGGAAAGGCCTGCGATTGATGACGGGGATCATCACGGGCCGCTGCTCGCTGAATAAGCATCTTCACACAATGGGCATAACGGACAGCCTTCTGTGCAGAGCCTGCATAGAGGTTGATGAGACAGTTGCGCATGTATACTTCGAATGTACAGGCGTCACCCAAATTAAAAGCAAAACAATAGGAGCACCAAGATTTTACACAGATGTTCTCAATAGCTCAGGAGACTTAATGGGCTTCTGGAGGGAGGTGGGCTGTCCAGCAGTGGGTCGATAAAAAGGTTGATGATGATAGAGGTGAAGTTGTGAGATAGGTAATCTCAGGATTTAGTGATCCGATTTTGAAAATTCTATTACCAATAGAAAGCATCGTTATTTGAGAGTGTCATAGAGCTAAGCCCGAAAATGAAAATACTTTTTCATGGTAGTCGGATTTCATTACAAGTATAAAAAAGTTAACCACCCAACAAAGCGGGTACGTGTCAGCTAGTAATGTAATAAAGGTGAAGAGTTTGTATTTTCTTTATCAGATTTGATAAATTCTTTTTGCATTTGATAGCATAATTCAATTTTACTCGGTGGTAGGTCACGCAGTCTCCAGATCAATCTCCCTCTGGCCCAGCATCGTTGGTCGCATTGTTGGGTTTAACATTGCATCACCTCACTCAACTGCCGTCTTCCTTCCTATTCACTCAATTTTTAACATGAAAAGGTCCATAAAAAAAAGTAAAGAAGAAAGAAGAAAGAAAAATTATTTATTCTGCACAAACAAAACGCACCTTACAACTAAATACCATAAAATTACAATAACAAACAAAATACAAAAAAAAAAAATAATAATAATAATAAAATAATATCACCAAAAGCCTCTCACTCCAAGCATGCAAAACTGCCAAACTATAGACAAAGTTGATGTCAAAGCCAGGGCCACAGACCATAGACCATGGAAGTATTAATGTACTATGTACAACGTAGTACTTATCACCTCCATGCCATAGCATAGACATTAGAAAGCACACACACAATATTTGACAATTCAATCCGCCTGTCATCCAATCGTACTGCGCCTGCGACACTAGCTAATGTCAACAACCCAAACAACAACATAAAAATACAAAAAGATAATTGCTTATAGGCGATAATTGCTTAAGTAGGTGTGCACAGAGGGTGCACGCCCTCTCATTCAAAGTGCACCTTTCTAATATTAGAGGTCTGCACTCCAATCTCATAGCAGAACACCATCACCTTGAGACTGAGAAGACGCATCTACTTTTCTTGACGGAGACCCAGATCAGATGTCCGTCTGATGCGGCATACCTCAGCTACCCGGTATACTCTTTGGAGCATCATTTCCTGCTGCGTGCCGGGGTCTGTGTGTATGTTCGCAATGACATCTGTTGCCGGCGTCTCCGTCACCTCGAAGACCCTCATTTTTCGTCCTTATGGCTGTTGGTTAACACTGGTGTGGATAAAATTGTCTACACCTGTGTCTACCGATCACACAGCGGTGACCAGGAGACAACTCGACTGTTTGACGACCTCAGTGAAGCTGCTGATAATGCGCTGCATCGGCACCCTGACGCACAGTTCGTCGCTCAGGGGGACTTCAAAGCCTGTCACCAAGACTGGCTTTTCCCATACCAGAGGACCGACCACGCTGGGAGAGAAGCGCGAAACTTTGCGCTATCAATGGGCCTTTCCCAGCTGGTGGGACAAGCGACTAGGGTGCCTGATGTAGCCGGTCATACCGCCAACTGTCTGGACCTTCTGCTGACCACTGATCCGGACAGATGTGTTGTTACAGTTTCCTCACCGTTATGAACTTCAGACCAATGTCTGGTGAAGTCTGTGTCGTCCTTCTCCCCACCTGATTGCACTCGCGTGGTGAGCGGCGAATGTGGCGATACAAATCAGCAGATTGGGATGAGATGCGCCACTTCTTCGCGTCTTTTCCTTGGAAGCAGGTTTGCTTCTCTTCTGACAATCCGTCGAACTGTGCGGACGCTACATCCGATGTGGTGCGTCAAGCTATGGAGTATTTTATACCCTTTAGTGACGTGCCCGTTGGTGGCTCGGCTAGCCCATGGTTCAACGCCGACTGTGTGCTAGCTGAACAGCGTAAACATACGGCATTTCTTACCTGGGTTAACGCTCATGACCGCAGAGCTCCGGATCTAAGCTCAAAGAAGAGAGCCTTTAACCGCGCTGCCAAGTCCTACAAAAAGGCGCTTAAGAAGGCTCGCTTGGACCGCATTACTCATTTTGGCAACAAGCTCTCTGCGCAACTATCCGGTAGCAGATCTTTCTGGTCCCTAGCCAGATCGGTCGAGGCGAACTTCTGTCGGCCCTCACTGCCTCCGCTGGTTAGGCCCGATGGAGCACTGGCCCATACGGCGAGAGAGAAAGCAGGTCTCTTTGCATCTCTCTTTGCCCATAATTCGCGTCTTGACACTAGCAGTGCTACTCCACCTAAATTACCTCATTGCGGAACCTCAATGCCGGAGGTTCGCAAAAGGAACAAGGAGGTTCTGAAAGTATTGTGTCGTCTGGACGTGAATAAGTCTAATGGTCCGGATGGTATACCAGCGATTGTTCTTAAGGCATGAGCACCCGAGTTGTCTCCTGTATTGACGCGCTTGTATCGCCTCTCATTTAGGACTGGTACAGTGCCCAAGTCCTGGAAGTTTGCCAACGTGCAGCCCGTGCCCAAAAATGGTAGTCGTGCCGATCCTACCAACTATCGGCCGATTTCAATAACCTCCATACTGTGCAAGATTATGGAGCGTGTATTAAACTCGCGCCTCTTGGCTTACCTGGAAGGTAACGATCTCTTCAGTGACGGACAGTACGGGTTTCGACACAATCGGTCAACTGGGGACCTACTAGTGTATGCCACTCACCTGTGGAGCGAGGCCCTCGAGAAAAATGGGGAAGCGATTGCTGTCTCCCTTGATGTCTCGAAGGCCTTTGACCGGGTATGGCACGCTGGCCTTTTGAGTAAGCTTCCAGCGTACGGCATTTCCCCTGGCCTGACTGGCTGGGTAAAAGACTTCCTGACTGAACGGTCCTTCCGAGTTGTTGTCGACGGATGCTCATCGGAGCCCATTTCCACCAATGCCGGTGTTGCTCAGGGGTCTGTTCTCTCTGCAACTCTGTTCCTGCTGCATATTAACGATCTGCTGATGCCCGGCATCTATGGGTATGCAGATGACAGCACAGTTGTGCAGAGATACCTGCCGGAAGCTCGGGCTAGTAAGGAATCAATCCGGTCCGAAAGAGAGGCTATTGTAGAGCGTACGGGTGCTGCACTACATGTAGTCTCCGAATGGGGCAAAGCCAATCTTGTAGCATTCAATGCCGCCAAAACACAGGCCAAAAGGAGCCCGTTCGCCTTGGCTCCTACTTTTCAGAATATATCCTTGGAATGCACCGACCGCCTTCAGCTTTTGGGATTTGATATTTCCTCGAACCTAAACTTTGGGCGGTTCATTGAGTCCATGGCCAAGGTGGCTGCCAGAAAACTTGGCGTCATCGCAAAGGTCCGGCGGTACTTCACACCGGGGCAGCTTCTAATGTTGTACAAAGCATAGGTCCGTTCGTGTGTGGAGTACTGCAGCCACATTTGGGCTGGTGCTGCGAAATGTCACCTGGCTACTTTGGATTCAGTGGAGAGGCGTGCGAAGAGGCTAATTGGTGACCCTGATTTAACTCGAGACGGTCTCCAAAGGCTAGAGCACAGGCGTAGAGTAGCCAGCCTTTCGGTGTTCTATAGGATGCATTTTGGGGAGTGTGCGAAGGAATTGCATGATTTAATTCCCCCATCTCCGTTCCGCCATCGGACGACCCGTCGTACGGCGAGTTTCCACCCTTACGTTCTTAACATTACTACGATCCGGACGAAGCGTTTCGCCACTTCCTTTATACCGAGCAATCGAGAGTCTTTCAGCTGAAGCGATTATGTCGTCACTCCTACTTTAGTATATTGTGTATCTTACGACATACGTGACAGCCTCCGTGGCGTAGCGGCAGCGAATGCGGCCATTGCGCAAGGGGGCGCGGGTTCGATCCCCGCACAGTGCAAATATTTGTATGCATGAATATGAATATTTGCTCTGGTCTGGTTGTGCCTCGGAAAGCACGTTAAGCCGTTGGTCCCGGTGATCTAGTGGCAGTCGTTACGGGTTGTTGGAGCCCTAAAAAGTCTAACAATTGGTCTAATGGCAATGCTTAGATATCGCCTTCGGGTTGGGGAGGTCAGAGGGCAGTCGCTTCACGGAAAATATCGAAGCTTAGTCAAAATCAGCAGTTAGACTGGTAAAGCGGACCCCAGATTCCAAAACTGAAAAGCTACTGATGCGACTGGGATTAACGCTGAAATGATGATGTGTATCTTACAACATACTCGCGAACGGAGCCGTGGCTACAAGTTAGTCTAATTGATATTTTGTGAAGAAATTATCAGGAATGAAAAGGGGAAAACGAAGGAACGCAAAAGAAATATTAAGGCCTTTGTCTCTGAATTTCATTGAATTCACAATGACTTATGAAATGGGGGACTGGTGTTAAAAATGTTTCTTTTTTAATTTGCTTACGCTGGCTTAAGAATTCTGTTAACGCAATTAGTGTAGCTACCGCATTTCTCCGCGGATTTTTTGGGAAGCGTGGATAGATTATATAAGATAGAAATTGTTACATTGTCAGAGAATACAATCATATTAATAAAATCATGAGGTGCAAGATTCTTCTTCTTTTTCTTTTTTCAAGGTGAGATTCAACCTCAACTTTTAATCAATGGCCTCTGTGGAATAGATACCACAATTTTGCCAATAACACGTGTAACATTTTATTTTTTTTATTTTTGTTGATATGGCATCTCGTAGGTGGCCATTAGAAGCCGTAACTACTTAACCGGACTTTCCTGTGGATGCCTTGATTAAAATTAAAGCCTCCAGCCAGGGGCACTTAAAACTAAGTTAAAATTGGGTGACTACGCACTAAGGGCACCCCCTGTGGGGTACGAACCTCGGCTTAGGGTGTCGCTAGAGAGGACAGCAAGGGACGGCTGGATCGAATGTAACGTGTAACAAATTATAGAAATTCTTTGAAATTTTATTTCACAATAATGGCGGATATCGCCAATGACAGTTGAAAAAGACGACCGCGTTAACCGCCTATGAGGGAGGTTTGAGGCAAAGTCATGATATGACCACTATGCTGCGATATTTTAATGTACTTTATGAATTATTTACTGAATGCACTTTTTACTACATAAATCACGCGCTTTTATTTAATAAACGACACTATAAATAATTTTAAAAGTTCAATGAAAAATGCGCGTGACACTCAGCTTCCCGTCAAAAAACCCCTAATGTGTTGTCTTTGTCTCTGGCCGTGACATCGGGAAACATTGTTTATAATTTTTCGTGTTTGAGTACGAGGCTTTTGAGTGGATTATATTTTGTCTTTTTACTATTATTATTTACTTGTAATGTGCAGTTTGGTTGTGCGGAATAAACTATTTTCCTTTCTTTCTTTCTTTCATTGAAATCTACACAACTTAGGGGTTAGAATTTTAACACGATGTTAAGGATGACGCGCATAAGAACCGCTAGTCAAAGACAATTTTTTAAAATGTTTGTCTTTATAATAAGTATATGGCCTTGGCAGCTCTGGAAAGAGAGCCTTTGCCTACCAGTAGGACAATAGGGACTAATAATAAAAATTCAGCAGCGTCTGACCAGAGGCAGATGACGATTTGTTTTGTATGCAATAAAATTCTTTTGGTATGGTTCTTCCTTACGTGCAATACGCGTTTATTAAAATATTCAATATGTAAAGAAAATCCTGTCCGAACCGTGAAGGTGTTATTATGTATCGATAACTGATTCTAATAATGCCAACAAAGCCGGGCTAGACTTAAAAAAAAAACCCCTAAAAATAAATTTTATTTCGAAAAAGCGAGCGAACTTAATACATAGGCAACACGGTAGGCAACACGGTAGGTATACATGCGCGGGTAAAGGGCAGGGCACGCGGCACGTGGTCGCATCACACTTATTAATCCATATCCATACTAATATTATAAATGCGAAAGTAACTCTGTCTGTCTGTCTGTCGGTCTGTCTGTCTGTCTGTCTGTCTGTCTGTCTGTTACGCTTTCCCGCATAAACCTCTCAACCGATTTTGATGAAATTTGGCACAGACAATCTTTAGACCCTGAGAAAGAACATAGGCTACCTTTTATCCCGGAAAAATTTGATGTTCCCGAGGGAAATCTAAAAAGCGCGATATAACCGAACTCCACGCGGGCGAAGCCGCGGGCGGAAAGCTAGTTAATATTATAAATGCGAAAGTAACTCTGTCTGTCTGTCTGTCTGTTACGCTTTCCCGCTTAAACCTCTTAACCGATTTAGATGAAATTTGGCACAGGCAATCTTTAGACCCTGAGAAAGAACATAGGCTACCTTTTATCCCCGAAAAATTTGATGTTCCCGAGGGAAATCTAAAAAGCGCGATATAACCGAACTCCACGCGGGCGAAGCCGCGGGCGGCAAGCTAGTACTGCATAAAATGGTGTTGTCACTTTTAAAAAAAATATCAAATTTTGGGGAAGTTGGCATTTATCATTCGCGGAAAAAAGATTATTTCAATATTCATTAGTAAGTATTGTTACTATGATGACTATGTAAAATTTCATATTTTATTTGGTCATGTGTTTACCTAACCTTTATTATCCTTTTGGGTCGGACTGGGTTTTCTTTACATATTCTATATTCACTTAAATTTGTTATTCCAAAATATTTAAAGAGAAAGAAGATATTCATTCATTAGATTTTCTAAGGGCACCCAACGTAGGTGTCATATTTCAGACTAAAACTTTACACTTTTATAAACTAATTTATAAATGGATTAGGTTTTATAAAACTAAACTGAAAGAATTTTCAAACGAGTTTTCTTATACCTTACTTAGTCTCACTCACCCTGATTGTGTCGCAAATTTTAACGTAAAACAGTTTTAATGATAACTTTAGTTCAATCGCAAGAATGTCTAGACAGTATGAATCATGAATACGGTTTAAGCAACTTTAGACTACTAGACTTGCCTTACAATGCATTTAAAGTACAAGTCAAATCCAAGCTTTGTTCAAAGGACTATTAGGAAGACTATTTATATGATAAGAATAGCTGGTCGCTCTGATTAACCCAAGACAACGTTTGTGTTCTTTCTCCAGAATTAGCTTCCTCCTTCTCCTCAAGTCGTTCTCCTCATTACTGAGGGTCGTGATAGCCCTGTGGAATTATCCTCATCTTCACAATAGTTTGCCATTTGTTACGATCCCTGGCCGTGAGTATAGCATCATGCAGGCCGGTGCAGCGGTGTCCAGAGATGAACGAATTTGGTCAGTCCACCTTATTGTCTGCAACCTCTGGTACGTCTTCCATCCACCTTCCCAGAAACTATCAGACGTTCGAGGTTGTCTCCATCCTTTCTGGCAATATGGCCAAAATAGTCCAAAATTCTCCGAAGGCAGACAGAGGAGAGTTTTATTGTGAGACCCAGCTCTCGAACGATTGATGCATTTGTGCGGAATGCTGGCCAAGGAATTTGAAGCATCTTTCTCCAGCACCACATCTCTAAAGCATCAATGCGGTCTTGATCGGCTTTTTTATTTGTCCACGTTTCCGAACCACAGCTGAAGATAGAGAAGATGAGAGATCTGACCAGTTTCATCTTAGTTTTCCGTGAAATGTTCCGGTCACGCCACAATTTGTGAAGCTGAGACATAGCATTTTTGGCCATTCCTATTCGTCTCCTTATTTCCAATTCACATGAACTATTGTTGCTTATACTAGACCCCAGATAGATGAAATTGTCGACTATTTCTAGTTTCAGCGCCCCAGTGATCACCAACTTATTGGCGCGATCGACAACCATTACCTTCATCTTCGTCTTCGTTCTTCGTGAGCTTAGTGGCACTTTATATGATTTCATATAATTGTCTTTTTTTACAATGTATAGAAAAAAAAATATATATGTGTCTGTCACGCCCTTTATACTTGGGGCTTTTTAGGTAATGATTTTTTACTTATTTACATTTCCATTTTAATGATTTTTTTTTGCTTTGCTGATTATTTGGCGTGGCTAGCTGGCATATGGTAAATAATTTCATTGTTGTTGTGTTTTCTTTTGTTCATTACTATAAATGGTATTGTATAAAGCCATGTGTTTTATTAAATGTACAGACAGCTGTGTGGCTGGGAAGTTTGTTCCGCTACTTCTTCTTCCCAGCGAAAGCACTAGGAAGTGGCGAAGAGCGGGCGTTTTGGGGGGACTGTCTTATGTAATATTGACGTTCAAGAGGATTCTCAGCCTAATTTGAATGATAGACTTTTTTTTTTAGTCAATGAAATTATTCCACCAGCGTCTTATGTGGTCTAAGGTTAGTAGATGGCACAAGCTTCGAATATTTCGTTTCTAAGACAGTTCTAGGAAGCCACTGCATGTGGGCAGCACAAAACAGATCATTTTGGAAAGCGTTGAATGAGACCCTTGTCCAGCAGTGGACCTCTATAGGCGGAAGAAGAAGAAAGACATTCCAGCTTACTCACGATGCTTTTCGTCGCCGTTTTGTGAGGAGTGGTGATTCAATTTTACAGAAAGTAAGACGCGTATGTAGGATGAAACCTATGACCCATGATACTTAGGCCGGGAGCCATTACCATTGGACTGGACCACTAGTGTTGAATATACAACATGTAAAGAAAACCCCGTCCGACCCAAAAGGATAATAAAGGTTAGGTATACACATGGCCAAATAAAATATGAAATTTTACATAATCATCATAGTAACAATAGCAATGAATTTTGAAATAATCTTTTTTTTTCGGCGAATTAATTCTAACTTCCCCAAAATTTGGTATTTTTTTTTAAAAGTGACAACACCATCTTAGACAGTATTACCTACCATGTTGCCTACCACACATGATGTATTAAGTCACCTCGCTTTTTCGAAATAATATTCATTGTTTTAGGGGGACTTTTTTTTTATGTTTAGCCCTGCTTTGTATCCATTAGTAGAATCAGTTATCGATACCTAACAATACCTTCACGGATTGGACAGGGTTTTCTTTACATATTGTACATTGTAAGGACATGCTTCAGAAGCGGGGAAAATAATAACGACGTAGTATGCTCCAGTACAAGTCTGTTTAATTAATCCACGACAGTACCGACATCAGTAGCTTTTATACACCATTGAGTCAAAACACTCACGAATAGTCACAAAATTAATAGACAACGGAAACGGAAATTAACAGGTATTGAATAAAATTAAGAAAAGGTTAATAATAACGCTAGTAATTGTCAATAATTGTGTACAGATATTTGGATTAACCTAAAATATCGAAAGTAATTTATATTTATTTATTTAAACAATGCTTGATTTAATAAATAAATATCAGATGGGCGGGAAGACTAATGTTCGGTATGATTTTATAATAAAAGTTGGCGGTAATCGGAAGTTGCATCAATAATTCTAAAATTAATAAATTAATGGCCGAAAGACCGGAAGTGTACTTCCAAATGTGATTTTAGAATAAACTAAGGTTATAAAATCCTCCCAAGTAATTTAAAGTAATCATAATAAATTTAAATTAACATAAATCATTACGCAACTACGATCAATATATAAATAATTATGTATAGCTCGAACTAAGTATAGCTGCATAGATGAGCGGGAAGCGGAAACTGTAACACTCGGCCATCCTGTATCTGCCGTGGTCCACCGCGGCATTGCTGTTCTCCAGACTTCTGCGACATCTGAAATCAAAATTTTGTAACACAGTAATTTGTTTCGTTTTAGGTTTATTAATTTACACACCCCAATGCCTTACATGTCAATATTTCAGTATTCCTTTATTCACAAAGCTTATATCTTGTAGATAATAGGTAGAGTCGTGGTAGCCTAGTGGTTAAAACATCAGCCTCTCAAGTATGAGTGCGCGGGTTCGATTCCAGGTCAGGCAAGTACCAATGTAACTTTTCTAAAGTTATGTGTACTTTCTAAGTATATCTCAGACACCAATGACTGAAGGTGAAGGAAAACATCTTGAGGAAACCTGGACTTTAAGTCTGAAATCGCCAATCCGCATTGAGCAAGCGTGGTGATTACGCTCAATCCTTCTCTGTATGAGAGGAGATCTGTGCCCAACAGTGACGATAAAAAGGTTGATGACGATGAATACCTAGGTACATGTTAATCACACAGCAGGAACATAAATATCATTGAGAGTAGTTATGTAGGATTCAATTCCAAATTTATAAGTGCCACTTAGATATACAGCGTGTAACAAAAAGGGTATATACATCAAGAACCCCTGAAGATTATAGGTGGTATAGAAACTCTACACAAAGTTTCAGCTCAAAATAAATTACTCGAAGAATTGATACCAAATTCTTGGTATCCTTGGTATCACATGATTCTTGAATTCAAATATTAACAAACGTGTAACAACACTACGGAGGGTCAACAACATTCCAAGTCACTTGCTAATATTACAAAACATTTCTTCTGTAATTCTGATCGCCTAGTACCTGTCTGCCTACATATTGTTGAAACGCGCGGCTGCGACGCGCGCGTCCATGAGATGCTGACAATGGCCCGCCCGGTAATTTGTACCTACCTGCCTACTTAAATTTTGCCTCAAAAATAGCTAAACATAGTCCGAACAATCAGCAAAATAAATATGAAAATTAAAAATAATAATTTAATTAACTTACATTTTTTAGAGATGTGGTTCGATGTGACGCCCTTGGTACTGTACACACAAGGTCGCTCGTTTGTGTATCGACACCTGGACATTCCGTAGCATGTCTGGTGTCACTGTCCTGAAAGCGGCTTCGATTCGCTCTCTCATTTGCTCTGCTGTGTCACACGGCATTGCATACACTGTGTTTTTAATATACCCCCACAAAAAGAAGTCTAATGGAGTTAGGTCTGGAGATCGCGGTGGCCAAGGTACATGTCTGCTACCGCGCCCAATCCACTGACGAAAACGCATATTTAGATGCTCCCTAACGTCACGTGCATAGTGTGCTGGAGCGCCATCGTGTTGGAAGATTAAATTGTTGCCCATCACGAGATTAGCGTAACCTAAAATTGATAGGCTTTCTGTGAGAGCATCGTCCAATTCGTTGGTTAAAAAATTTAAATAATTTTGACCGTTTAGGCTGTGCGGCAAAAAATTGGTCCTACGACAATTTCTCCCGCAATACCAGCCCACACGTTTAGTCGCCATTGGTGTTGAAACGACGATTCCGTAGAAGCATGCGGGTTAGCGTGAGACCAAACATGGTCATTATGTATGTTGCTTATACCAGCTCTTGTGAATGACGCTTCATCTGTCCACAGTACTCTTGAGCCAAAATCTGGCGAAGCTGCTACCTGACCGCAGTACCACTCGCAGAAGGTCACGCGAGGCAAAAAATCTGCAGGTGTCAGTTCCTGGGTGCGACGGAAGTGGTATGGGTGCTGACCGTCATTGTTCAACACTCGCCATACTTGCATATGGTTAGATGCACCCAGCGCTAATGCAGCTCGCCGAGTACTAGTACGTGGGTTATTTTCGAAATGTTCGAGTACGGCTTCCTCTAAATCTGGATCGGTAGTGTTCGGGCGACCCCCTAATCCAGGAGCGTGAAAAGAACCAGTTTGGTGCAGACGATGTACCATTCTATGGAAACACGCCACCGAAGGAAGCTGTCGACGCTCACCTTCTGCCCTACCATCGATAAATCGCTGACGATAAAGTTCGCGAGCAGCACGCAGATTACCATCCTCTTGTCCGACACACAAGATCATCTCAAAATATTCAGTATTGCTAAGGGCCATGATTGTACACACGTCACAAGTTCACAACACAAAAATCGCGAAACGCGCATGCGACCGTAAAGTTCGAATCTTAGATCTGTACTGGACTAATAGGAATTATGAAAAATTGAACTTTATTTATTTAGGTACTTAATTTCTGTTTCGGCGTTTTAAAATATTTCGCCAAAGATAGTAGACAAATGGAACAAAACATTGTCATCTCTCTTAAAATATTCACGCAGACGGCGCGTGCGACCGAGACACAATATTTTATCATGTTCAACATGATTGCTTTCGGCGCGTTCTAAAGTCACTCACACAACAATAATATATGTGTGGAATAACGGATAAAAATAACGGAAATATTGTCATCTCTCTCACAAAATGCACGCCGTCGGCGTACGCGACTGAGAGATAATATTTTATCGTATTCAATTTCATATGTTTGAGCTAGGACATTCAATTAGGGTTCTGTGATTGCGGAACCGCTGTTTAATTTAGCGATAACAATCATCGTATCTGTTGCACTCCTAGTACATTTGCGTATTTTTTATTTATTTTGAAAAGGTAAATTAAGACTGTACTGTACTCTATCTATCTACTGCTGAGTTTTAAGCTATTATTTTTGCAAAAGGCAAAATCTTTTATATCGCAGAAGTGAATACGCAAAGACTAACTAAAATTTAATTTATCTACGGAACTCATGGGGACCTTTTTTGTACTAGGACACACATGAGTTGTTTAGAAATGATATTTTGGGTTCATTTGAACAGATATGAAATCCTTTTTCGTAGTCTCTTTCACACGTTTATCTAAGTAATTAATTTTTCATAAACTAAGTACCTACCTATGTATGGCAAATGGCAACCGACATGAAAAGAATTAGTTACGTAAGGAAATTTATAGGAATGTAGTTAATAGATTGGGTATTATTTAGTGTGTTGTAGTTACCAACTCGGTTCTCAAAAACTACTGAACTGATTTGGATACAATTTGGCAAAGATATGGTTTATAACCAGGATTAACATAAAGGACACTTTTTATCTCGATATTCCCAGGGGATCGAAACTTACGCGGGTGAATCCGCAGGGAGCAGCTAGTATTTAAATGCGAAAATTTGTAAGAATGTATGTATGGATACATCAATCCATTCATCCAAACATTTTTACAAACTTTCGCATTTTATTAGTAGGAAGTAGGATTGAGTAGCTACTGAGTGAATTGCAGGTAGTTGACTGCACGATTGACGTAGTGGTTAAGCGATTGACTGTTGCACAGCGTGTCGCGGGTTCGATTCCCGCGCGGAACAAATATTTGTATGACCTACAAGTAGTTGTTCCAGCTTTGGGTGGTTGTGTGTGTATCCTCCGTGCTTCGGAAAACACGTTAGTTAAGCCGTTAGTCCCGGCTGTCATTCGTAGATCTGTGAGACAACCAGTCTTACCAAGGGATATCGTATTACCCAGTAACTGGATTGTGGAGGTTAGATGGCACTCGCTCCATGTAAAATACTGGTATTCAGCCGAACCCGGTTGGACTGGAGGCGGATCCCGGGCTCCAAAGCGAAAGCCGCGGATACAACCGGGAAATGCGCTTTAGATGAGAGAGAGTTACCAACTCGGTTCTATCGATTTGTTAGATAAGTTTACTCATTTATAAAATAAATTGCGTTTTTTTTATTGTTTTACGTAGGTGACTAAAGCCGCTAGACGTTTTTCGATTTCCAGCGCACGCACTCGCCCTATTTTATGACTTGGTTTGTTGTTCAAAAACATAAAGTTAGCTTTTGTAGAAAAAACTTATTTGTACGTAAAATTATTTTTCCGAAAAAAAAAATGTTAAGAAAAATAAACATACGGAACCCTTTATCCACTGTTTGAAGAAATACCAGGGTAAGCAAGTAAGTAAGAGGTTTGTTTTTATTGATGAACTGTTCAATGACCCCGATCAGCTGACTTTTTGCTAGTGTTGTATTGATTTCAGTTTGAAACTGCGGTTTCTGGTATCATATGTATTGGAATAATTCATAACTTCCTACCATGTAAACATAAGGTTAGAGAACCCTTCCCGTATCGTTTCTTATCTTATCAAGAGGCCGTCCACTTGGTATGTATATACCCTTTTTGTTACACGTTGTATATACAGCTAATTCATGCAGCGTTAGATTAGGTATTGTGACACGAAGATATACACCTATACTGTAGTTTTTTTTTATTTTTTTATTATAAGTAGGTAGGTATGTATCACACAGGCTATTTATGTAGTTTTATGTAGGTAGCACACAGTTTATTGAAACTGTTTATATATAAGGATGCCAAAGATATTACAATCGTCTATCTAAACGATCAAACAGCGATAGGATAAATATTTTAAAATAAGATAAATTGTAGTTTTCGTGGACTTAGCACACAGATCTATCTAAACAGTCACACAGCGCGATATGTATGATAGATATGATGAAATAAGCTATAATACAGTTGTATGCACATAGATCACATAGTTAAAGGATAGACGTTACGATTTTAGACCACTCAATAGTTTTATGCAAATAGCACGATACACTATAATAGCAGTTGGAAAGATATGATTTTTGGATGTGTTTGCTTGCGACCTGGAAGCCCCGCGTTCGATCCCCTTCCAGGTCATTATGAAAAACAATCTTTTCCTGATTGGCCTGGGTCTTGGGTGTTTATCTATGTATGTATCTGTTATAAATATAGTATCGTCGAGTTAGTATCCCATAACACAAGTCTGGAACTTACTTCGAGGCTAGCTCAATCTATGTGATTTGTCCATATATATTTATATACTTAGATTATTTAATCGGTTTATGTAAATTAGCACACAGTTTTATCTACACGATCACATAGCTGAAGAATAGATATCCCGACTTTAGATTAATAGTTTTATGCAAGTAGCACATCGATCTATCTATACAATCACACAGCAGTGGGATACCTAGAAATTAGGATTTTATATTATCTTATTATGGAAATAGCACACAGATCCTACCTATACGATCACACAGCAGTAGGATAGATGTTATGATTTTAGATTGCCCAATAGCTTTATCCAAATAGCACACAGATACACTATAGCAGTTGGAAAGATTATCTAGTAGTTTTATGTAAATAGCACAGAGATCTATCTATACGATCACACAGCGTAAGATAGATATTGAGGTCTTAGATAACCTAGTAGTTTTATGTAAATAGCACACAGATTTATCTAGACGATCACACAGCATAAGATAGATATTAGGGTCTTAGATAACCTAGTAGTTTTATGTAAATAGCACACAGATCTATCTATACGATCACACAGCGTAAGATAGATATTAGGGTCTTAGATAACCTAATAGTTTTATGTAAATAGCACACAGATCTATCTATACGATCACACAGCGTAAGATAGATATTAGGGTCTTAGATATCCTAGTAGTTTTATGTAAATAGTACACAGATCTATCTAGACGATCACACAGCATAAGATAGATATTAGGGTCCTAGATAACCTAGTAGTTTTATGTAAATAGCACACAGATCTATCTATACGATCACACAGCGTAAGATAGATATTAGGGTCTTAGATAACCTAGTAGTTTTATGTAAATAGCACACAGATCTATCTATACGATCACACAGCGTAAGATAGATATTAGGGTCTTGGATTACCTCTTAGTTTTATGTAAATAGCACACAGATCTATCTATACGATCACACAGCGTAAGATAGATATTAGGGTCTTGGATTACCTCTTAGTTTTATGTAAATAGCACACAGATCTATCTCTAGGATCACACAGCGTAAGATAGATAATAGAGTCTTATACCACACAGATCTATCTCTACGATCACACAGCGTAAGATAGATATTAGAGTCTTATACCACACAGATCTATCTCTACGATCACACAGCGTAAGATAGATATTAGGGTCTTATACCACACAGATCTATCTCTACGATCACACAGCGTAAGATAGATATTAGAGTCTTATACCACACAGATCTATCTCTACGATCACACAGCGTAAGATAGATATTAGAGTCTTATACCACACAGATCTATCTCTACGATCACACAGCGTCAGATAGATATTAGAGTCTTATACCACACAGATCTATCTCTACGATCATAAAGAGTTAGGATATTTTATCTAAGCATGATGTAAAAGTTCATTAAGGATATCACGCACACAGATTATATTATAAATATCCGTGATCCATAATTTATACCTAACTGTTTATAATTTGTATTTTTGCCCATTGTGTAGCTAAGGTAGATAATGTGAAGTAGATTTTAAAATACTATGACTGAAGATATTCCTCTTTTTTATTATTATTATTTGCAAATATACATTTATACACATTCAATTTATACGAGATACTGCAATGTTTTCCCTAAATTAATTTCTCTTGACTTTAATTCTCACGTAGCATCTGTATACTTACACAATGTTATTTTTTTTTTTTTTAACTTTCTAATAAATCAATTAAATCCTCCCTATCTACTTCACGATCAGATTCAGTGGAACTATCTGAGACTGGCGATTTGTAAGGACGTAAAAAAAATCAGCGGGAACTACTGCACAGAATTTTCGATAACCTTTGATACCTTGAATACTATTAATCGTATAGCGATCAATTGTATGGTCAGCCTTAGTAACCTTGTATAGCCCTGTGTATAAACTTCCTAGTTTTTTTTGTCACACTGGCTTTGTGATCGCGAGCTAAGCCACCTTTCCACAATACTAAATCTCCGATATAATATTTCCTAAACTTTGTGTTTTGTATCGTACCTACTCTTCATGACAGTCTTGTATTTATCGATTCGTAACTTCTGTTGGATTATTGGATAAGCGGGCAAAAGGTGGTTGTCGTGGGAAAACATTAATTTAAATGGAGTTTCTCCAGTAACAGCGTGAGGGGAATTATTTATACCCCATATAACGTCGGTGAGTTTATCATCCCATATACACTCGTTTTCTGCTGTAGTGTTAAGACCATTTATTATTGTTCGATTGACGCGTTCTACTTGCCCGTTTGAACGCCGACTAGCAATTACATTCAAAACATGCTGTGTGTGTGTGTTTTTTTGTTTTTGAATAGCAAATTCTTCAAAATACCTACTTGTACAAGCGACACCCCTATCTGTAATTATTCTGCGAGGGATGCCAAATACAGATATTATTTCATTCAAGTGTTTAATTGTTTCTACAGAACTGACCCCTCTTACAGCTCGAGCAAAAACAAATTTTTTAAAAGAGTCTATCACAACAAGTATATAGCAGTGGCCATTACGGGTCTAAATATCGACGTGTGATCGAGTGTGCATAGGTATCGCGACTTTTTCTATGGGATGTAACTCTCCCTCAGTTTTACCATAACTACCTTTTGCATAAGCACAATGCAGGCATGCTTTTATGTATTTGCGGATAAATGTTGTCATACCGGGAAACCAAAAATGTGACTTTATGACCTTCTCGCATTTATCTATACCTAAATGACCTATTCCATCGTGGTATTTTTGAAGTAATGACCACTTAGATAATTTTGGTATTACGAACGTAAAATGTTTTTCGAAACAAGTAACCATCAATAATTTTATAATTATTATTTAAATCAGAATTAGTGGTTCCATCTTTAAGTTGTTTGTTTATAGCCTGTACGCTTTCATCTTGTAATTGCAACGTATGACGCCAGTCAGTTTCATCTATGTGAAGCACTGGAACGGGCTCTACGGGGTTACGACTAAGCGCATCGACATGCTTCATACGATCCCCAGGTCGGTATTCGATTTCCAAGTTAAAATCTTGAATGGTTAGCCACCACCGGGCGATTCGAGTAATTAGGTCCCTTCTGCCGAGGGTGGTCCTTAAAGCGGAACAAGCAGTTACGATTTTTATGGAAAATGCCATAAATAGCCAGGACTGGTCGACTGCTAAGAATGTATTTTAATTTATTGAATGCGCTATCTTGTTCTGGACCCCAAATCCAATCAATCAATGAACTGGCGTAATTAGTGTACATTCCGCGGTTGTCCGAATTCAGAAACGCTGTTAATTTTAGTCAGTCCTGGGCGTACAGAACCTTCAGTTATTTCATGTCCTAAATGACATGAAATAACTGAATTGAACAGACGACGTTAGTTTTAAGAAAGGAACATTCTTTTTTTAGTTTCAAGTTTGGGATTCGCCCAAGTTTGAGAAGTATAAGAACCTCTTCTAACAGTTTAATACCTTCAATTGTTACTGTAGGCAAGGTCACATCGTCCAAGTAGGTAGCGGTTCTGTTATTTAGGTATCCTAGTGCTTTACGTATTAAACGAGAGAAAACAACTTAAAAGCCAAACCGAAGGACATTTTTAAAAATTCATAATTACCTGATGACGTGATAAATGCAGTTTGGTGAATAGTCATCAGAGACTCTCGCCTGGTAATAACCTTGAGCTATGTCTACACACTAAAGTACACTTTACCTACCAATCGATTAATTTGATCGTCAATATGTAGCAAAGGGAAGCGGTATTTTACTGTACAAATATTTAATGCGCAATAATCAATACAGAGCCTATAATCAACCCCCCTTTTCTTTACCAGTATTACAGGGCTTGCATAATTAGAGTTAGACTGCCTCGCGATACCAGCATTCAAAAGCTCATTTACTTTGTCTTGTATTATTTAGTTTTCTTTATAATATAACCTATATGGTGTGCAATACACGGGCTTGTCAGTAGTGGTAGTTATTGGCATTTCAACTAAATCAGTACATCCTAACTGGTTACTGCATTCAGCAAAACAATGTTTGTATTTATTGAGCAGCTTTATTAACATATCTGAATGTTTGTTTTTCTGAACACACTCCCCACTTGTGTACGTAATATGTACTGTAATCGTCGGCAATCAAAGATACATATTTTTGTAAGTATACGTCTGCACGAGCTATAAGTTTACCAGCTTCAAACTGTATACACGAATCTCCGATATTAACCAATGTATAATAGAATGTCATTAGCAGTTAATAATATAGCTTGGGGTATGTAATACGATATACGACCCATATAAAACAAAACTGGACGGGTAACAAGTATGTTAGAAGGTACTAATTATTGGGATCGCGCATGGACTAATACATTAGTGCCAGTCCCCGGTTGAATGTTAACACACTGTGTTAAAAGCAAAGGCACTTTCGAAATAACATCCTCATAGTTCAGGGCAATGTCGGAAGGATGAGAGTTTTCTTCAATGTTACCTAATAACTTGACCGATTTTTATGTAACTAGTATATCTAGGTAGTAGGCTAGTATTTCTAGGTTAATTGTAGGTTGACCAACAATTAAATCAATATCATAAAGGTTCGAATCAGTTACTTCAGCACTGGTGTACAAGCACAAATCGTCAATAAGGAGCTTGAAACTTGTCTTTCCTAACGAATTAATCAAAAGTCCATCAAACCTCTCATAATAATCACTAATAATTCATTAGAATGAGACTGATTCAATTTCAATCTTTTGACGAGATTTTTGACGCTAGGGCTACGCTAAGCCAATCATTTACGGTTATAAACGTGCTTCTTGTACAATTACAAATCGGAAATGATATAGGTGATTGCAAAATTAACATCCCGTACCTGTTGGTTATTTTGTGGTGCCTGTTGATCTCGTGGACTCCCGGCTGCATACCAGCAGGTGTTCGCACCATGTTCAGGTCGCTGGCAGACATGGCAGCGCGTAGCTCGGCATTCACGGGCGGTGTGTCCAGTCTTGCGGTAGTTGTAGCAGGTCCTCAGCAAATTTCCCGTAGATCCACGTTGCCACGTCGATTTCAGCTCCGATGTCCTAGTTTTTACTTCCTTGTAATTTTCAAGTGATGATAAGAACCCGTAATAAAGTTCTTCCCATTCATACAGGTCACCCAGTTGGTCGATTTTGTAATGCCATTCTTTTACATTGGTAGTCTTTTTCCCAGGGTCGAATTTTGGTATGATATCGGAATCAAGTTGAGTTATTCTTCTTTTTTTTTTTTTGGTGATGGCGGTTAGTCCTGTTTCGGCGGGTGAAGAAAAATTTCAAGGTTTTTTCTTCCTCTTCCGTGGACGAGTCGCTTCTCCGCCTCTTCCCCAAACCGTTAAAATATGGGCCGTGGGGCTTCTCCATCCCACTTCTGAAGTGTAAGGACATGCTTCAGAAGCGGGGAAAATAATAACGACGTAGTATGCTCCAGTACAAGTCTGTTTAATTAATGATCAACAGTACAGACATCAGTAGCTTTTATACACCAATACACCATTGAGTCAAAACACTCACGAATAGTCACAAAATTAATAGACAACGGAAACGGAAATTAACAGGTATTGAATAAAATTAAGAAAAGGTTAATAATAACGCTAGTAATTATCAATAATTGTGTACAGATATTTGGATTAACCTAAAATATCGAAAGTAATTTATATTTATTTATTTGAACAATGCTTGATTTAATAAATAAATATCCGATGGGCGGGAAGACTAATGTTCGGTATGATTTTATAATAAAACTTGGCGGTAATCGGAAGTTGCATCAATAATTCTAAAATTAATAAATTAATGGCCGAAAGACCGGAAGTGTACAGGTCTCCTCTCATACAGAGAAGGATTGAACGTAATCACCACGCTTGCTCAATGCAGGTTGGCGATTTCAGACTTAAAGTCCAGGTTTCCTCAAGATGTTTTCCTTCATCTTCAGTAATTGGTGTCCAAGATATACTTAGAAAGTACATATAACTTCAGAAAAGTTGAATTGGTATTTGCCTGACCTGGAATCGAAACCGCGCACTCATACTTGAGAGGCTTGTGTTTTAACCACTAGGCCACCACGACTTACACGCGGCCATAGTGAGACCGTATTCTTCCACCGACCGCCGATCGCCGTGGTTAGCGCACTTTCTTTTGAACTGGCAAGCTAGCGAGCCATGGCCACGATCTTTTAACTGTCACAAAATTTAATTAGTTTTAAGTATTTTAAATAAATCCCGGGGGGATTTAGGCATCAAAATTCAAAATTAATAAAGTTAGGGTGTCTGCCAGTGAGTGTCGACGTGCGCCTTCTCGTGATCTGGTCTGGTGGTGTACAAACTCCGCATCTGAAGGCTGGAGGCAAGTGGTTTGCCGCTTTTAGCACTTTAATCGGGGAGATATACTCCTAAGGCATCATTCTATCACATACATATCCATACTAATATTATAAATGCAAAAGTCTGTCTGTTACGCTTTCCCGCTTAAAACTCTCAACCGATTTTGATAAAATTTGGTTTGGTTTGGTTTTGGTTTAGTTTTCTTTTTTTTAAATTTGGTAGCCTATGTCCTTTCTCAGGGTCAACCCTGAGAAAGGACATAGGCTACCTTTTATCCCGGAAAAAGACCCGTCGTGTTCCGGCATGATGTCTGGTGAAGCCGTACGGAGGACGGGTCTGAGCAATTGTGTTGCGATGTGTGCCGGGTATGATGCACCAAATGTTGTTGTGGCGGGAGTTTGGTCGTGGAGGGTCTCCAGATCAGTCTCCCTCTGGCGCAGCATCGTTGGTCGTGCTGTTGGATTTAACATTGCATCACCTCGCTCAACTGCCGTCTTCCTTCCTATTCACTAAGTTTTTTTTAAGTGCCTTAATTAACTAGCGCGCTTTACCATCAAGGATTGCACTACTGCTTACCATCAGACGGGGTTGCAGTCAAGCACTAGTTTAAATATAATGATTTTAAAAAAAGGCATGTTGCCGCCCTAACCGGCTTCCATGCTTCCAACCGAAGATATTATGACAGTATAATATTTGCGTATTTGAAGCTACGTTTGGCGCTGTGGTAATAATTTAAACAATACAACCCTATACTCAGTTCCATAAGCAAGTTCAGATCTTAAATTCTAATTTTCGCTAAAACAACGACACTAAGTATTGATATTTAGCATTGCACAAACAACGCTGTTGCGGAGTGCACTCCCCGAGTATTCTCCAAGGATCCCAGGACTGTGGAACTTAGCACTTAAATCTAATATACTGTTTGACATACTTTAGTTACTCTGTTGTGAATTTTAGGTCAAGTTTTTTGTTATAATCTATATACTTAATATATAAAGCTGAAGAGTTTGTTTGTATGTTTGTTTGTTTGTTTGTTCGCGCTAATCTCAGGAACTACTGGTCCGATTTGAAAAAATCTTTTTGCGTTGGATAGCCCATTAATCCAGGAAGGCTTTAGCAGGCTATATAACATCACGCTGCGACCAATAGGAGCTGAGCATAAATAATTCGACGCGAACGAAGTCGCTGGCGGCCGCTAGTATAGGATAATTTAATTTTAATCCGGACGAAGCGTTTCGCCTCCTCCTTTATACCGCGTAAATCGCGGGACTGGAACAATTTGCCAGCGGCGGTGTTTCCGTCGGACTACAATTTGAGTGTCTTCAACGCTAGAGTGAATAGGCTCTTAATAAACTAGTGCGCTTTACCATCAACGATTGCGTCACTGCTTACCATCAGGCTGGATTGCGGTCAAGCGCTAGTTTATCCATACTAATATTATAAATGCGAAAGTAACTCTGTCTGTCTGTCTGTCTGTCTGTTACGCTTTCCCGCTTAAACCTCTCAACCGATTTTGATGAAATTTGGCACAGACAATCTTTAGACCCTGAGAAAGAACATAGGCTACCTTTCATCCCGGAAAAATTTGATGTTCCCGAGGGAAATCTAAAAAGCGCGATATAACCGAACTCCACGCGGGCGAAGTCGCGGGCGGAAAGCTAGTAATTATTATAAAAAAAAAAAAAATTCTAAGGATTCTTTTAGTATGCATCAGCTTCTGCAGGTACTTCAATTTCATCATTAACATCAACCTTGTTTTTTTATTTATCGTTCCACTGCTGGGCAGACCTCTTCATATACAGAGAAGGATTGAGCGCAATCACCACGCTTGCATAATGCGGGTTGGCGATTCCAGACTTAAAGTCCAGGTTTTCCTTCACCTTGTATTCAGTAATCGGTGTCCAAGATATACTTAGAATCGCCCCGCGGGTTCGAATCCATCGAACCCGCGCACCTATTCTTGAAAGGCTGGTGTTTTAACCACTAGGCCACCACGACTTACTTCGTACTTCGACGTCCTTCGATTAAGTCCCTATTAAATTCCTAGTTCCCTCAACCTACCACATCGTATCGCATCGCATTGTATACCCATACTGATGCTTCGTTTAGCGTTCTTTCTGTTTTTGAAGTAAAACTTCTTTAGCGGTGTTGTGAACTTTTATTGGGATGGGCTAAAAATGATAAACTCGCGTCAGGTCACGTGATCAAAAATTCGTAAGACGGGGGGAGAGTAGCACATCGGCGTGGCGTAGAAAAGGAAGTAAGACATCCCTCTTTTTCTACCGCACGACGAAGATAATATATGCGTTGGTAACACCACTACGATCCGGACGAAGCGTTTCGCTTCCTCCTTTATACTGCGTACATCGAGGGACTGGAACAATTTGCCAGCGGCGGTGTTTCCGTCGGACTACAATTTGAGTGTCTTCAAGGCTAGAGTGAATAGGCTCTTAATAAACTAGTGCGCTTTACCATCAACGATTGCGTCACTGCTTACCATCAGGCAGGATTGCGGTCAAGCGCTGGTTTAT
Source organism: Sesamia nonagrioides (assembly GCA_017933935.1). NCBI lineage: Eukaryota > Metazoa > Arthropoda > Insecta > Lepidoptera > Noctuidae > Sesamia > Sesamia nonagrioides. The sequence continues at coordinate 173,997 of JADWQK010002379.1, read as the reverse complement.
AATATGTAAAAGAAAAAAATACGTCTGTTCCTATTTTTGTTTTTTTTAATTCGGCCTATAAGGACCATAGCGTAATACGAGCTTAGTGAGATTAAATGAACATTTAATCTCATAAACATTAGTATTGCCTTTAGGTGTTCCCAATCAAAACGATGGAGAAAAACAACATGAAGAATCTGGCAGGCCCGAGCAAATAAAAAATAATTCTAAGACATTACGGCCCACTCGCTCTCACCGAGAGGAGGCCTGTGTCCCAACAGTGGAAACATTATAGGCTGATTATCAGGTTATGAGGTTTCGAATCAGATTCGAAGCACCTATAGGCAATACAAATATTTGTGTGTATGGGAATCCAACCCAGGTTGCGTAGCGCAGCAGTTGATTGCTCAATCATTGCGCCAAACATATCCTAGTTTAGATGTTCTCAGAAAATACGTTAGACTGAATTGTGTACAATTACATAAACAACATTTTTTTTAAATTTCATATAACTTAGAGGCTGACGAAGTTTCTTAGGTATATAAGAATTATTCGTAAGAACTTCCACGTTTTAATATAGATACCTGCCTATCTTAAAACGTGAAAGTAGCAGCATACAACACACATGTATACAACGCTTTTTGATAGGTTTTCTTGTCCTCAATCTAAGTTTTGTTAATGTAAGGGCAAACACCAAACTTTTATACATACCTACAGAACATCTACAACACGGGAATCTACAATGCATCTACAATTTGAAAATAACTTAATTTTGAATAAGTTCAGCTCACGTTACAACGTCGAACATTTTTAAACTTTTTCATTACTGCTAATACTCTGAAATCAATCGAATTCTTATTGATATAAAGTTGATATTTATTTATTTAGGTTTAGTTATATTTAGACGACGACTATCCTCACAGTTTATCAAAATATCAATCGAAAAGCGACTGACAAGGGAGATCTGGGTGGCGACAGCCTCTGTGACGTAGCGGTAGCGAACGCGGCCGCTGCGTTCGCCACTGGCGCGGGTTCGATCCCTGTGCAGTGCAAATATTTGTATACATGAATATGAATATTTGCACTGGTCTGGTCGTGCCTTGGAAAGCACGTTAAGCCGTTGGTTCCGGTTGTCATTCGGATTGGTCTAACTGCAATGCTTCGATATCGCCTTCGGGTTTTGGAGGTCAGACGGCAGTCACTTCACGGAAAATACCAAAGTTTAGCCAAAATCAGCAGTTAAACTGGTAAAGCGGACCCCTGACTCTAAAAGGCTGAAAAAGCTTCAGATGCGGCTGGGATTAACGCTGAGATGATGATGATAAAGTTAATATTTGTTTATCTAGAAATAGGTTGGGGATATGCAGCGCCTCTGTGTGGTGCCAGGCTTAGAGTAGTACCAACCCATATCCTTGGGTGTCGTAAGAGGCGACTCTGACCAGAGTCGCGGGCAGCAGCGCTTCTCCGATGGAATATCAAATTACTGAAATCCTCAACCCGTCTGCTAAGCGTGTTGATTATGGAAAATCCTCCCAATATAATGGAAAACTTTGGGAGAGGCCTTTACCTAACTGTCAAATGTCAATAAAATACAAATTTCACATATTAGTGCTCAGACCCGTCCTCCGTACGACTCCACCAGACATCACGCAGATTTTGCAAGCTACTATCTATCTGACCTCCAGAACCCAGTTACTGGGTAATAAGATATCCCTTGGTGACTGGTGGTCAGACTATCGGACTTCTGACGCCCAGTAACGACTGTCAAAGATCTACTAATGACAGCCGGGACCAAAGACTTGATGTGCTTTCTGAGGCACGGAGTCTCGAGATCTAATAATACTCACCCATCCACAGATTAACCATAGCAAGCGTAACTTAATTCGATCGACCGACCTGTGTGGCGATTATTATTTAACCACGACCCCATGTCTGACCCCGGTCTGTCCCCGGTCGGACCCTGGTCTGACTCCAGTTGACTGCGGTCTGACTCCAGTCTGACTCCGGTCTGACTCCGGTCTGACCCTGGTCTAACCCTGGCTTGGCCCTGGTCTGTCCCCGGTTAGACCCCGGTCTGACCCCGAGTATAATAAACCCTGGAGGGGAACCTTCGGGTTTATTATACCCGGGGTCAGACTTTAGGACTTCTGACGACTCGTAACGGCTGTCTTTCAACCCTACATAAGTGAAATCAAATCTAGAAATGATTCCAACGTTTTCCCGCCTTGAAAAATAATGATAAAATAGCTTCCTTACAAAAGACTTATAAGAGGTCCCTTGTCAATTAGATAGTCCAGCATCGTCTAGTTTACCGACCAGTTTTCTCTATCAATTTTATTTGCCCTCCACCAACAAATATAATCAGAGCTCTCCCTCTCATAGACTTCACTAGATCTCTTTAGAAATTCGATTTCATGTTATGCTGGTGATAGGAGCCGATTCATAAGTCTTTGGCAATGGTGAGGGGTTGTCAACATGGACGAAATATTGCAAACGAGCTATAGAAACGTGTATTTTATTGTTTACCAGTTCGGTGCGACTTACTTTCTCATAGTTTGATTGCCTAGTTGCAATCGGCAGTCCGCTTGTATTGGTATCGTTAAAAAATTTCATTTTTCCTGAAAGCTTTCCGGTAAAGTATTTATTGCACACGAATGTTTCTAATTGACTAATGTTTGGAGGGAAGTTTTTAGTTTTCCAATAAGCGTTCACCAAAGGCGGGTAAACTAAGTTTTGTGGACAGACTTTTATGATGTTTTTATAAATATTTTTGCAGACAGACTTTTATTGTCGGTTGGCGTAGTAGTTAAATGTTTGACTGCTGCGCTGCGTGTCGTGGGTGCGATTCCCGCACGGAAAAAATATTTGTATGACCTACAAGTAGCTGTTCTGGGCTTGGTTGTTTGTGTATGTGAGTTTATATATTTGTAAACGCATCCACGATACAGAAGAAACAACGTGGAGGCAACGTTTTTTTTCAAAAAATAAATGCTACAAGCTAATATGGCTAGCTAACTCGTGCGTTAGCTCGCCGCCTGGTAAAACTCAGGCTCGAGTCGACGGCGCGTTGTGTTTCACGCGCGTAAGAGATTTTATGACTTGGGTAATACACATACCTATATATAAAATTATAAGTAGGTGTAAATATGTACAGGAATGTAATGGTCTAAACATCTAAGGTCTAATTTCTCAAAGCAAAGCTTATTTATTATAAGCTTTGCATATCAGGATAGTTACTAGCTAGTTATTTAGTGTGTGAATGTTTATACGAATATATCTTGTAGGGAAATAGGGTTTTATAAAGATTTCAATTTAGACTTGTCAAAAATTTATAAAGTAAGGCAGTTGTCCGTTCGCAAACTAGGTCATTCAAGGAGAAGAACCGGACAAGAAACTCCTTGGAAACATGACAACATGTCTATCAATACGTTTCATTCTTTGTCAATGTTATCTTTAAAATACACTAACTTCTAACTCTTGGACAGCAGTCCAAGAGTACTTAGAAGTATAGCAACATAATACCATTTAGCCAGGAAAGTATTCCCAACCTAAATAACACACAATATACATTATAATCATAAATCTATAACAATGTCTAATGACTATTTACTTACAGCAATGAACCAGTACTTTGGCCCAGTTCCTTCAGATATATTATTCACTTATACTTATTAGTTTATAACTTTCAGAATTCTCGACTCAGACTGTCCAGAGCCGGCTACATCTTAGCCTTATATAACCCTCTAACATACCGCTCTTTTAGACCAATCACAAACGAGTATCGTGTGTGGGTAAAATTACTTCAGATATACGAGATTATAAACAAATGTTATGTTTTAGAATCGTTTTGAAACATATTAGCATCACTAAGCAATATATTAAATGTTTACTATAGTCCTTGAAATATATTAATTTTAACAACATTATAATGTAAACAAATAACTCAACCATCTTTGAACCAATCAGCAAAGAGCATCACATTTTACTAAAATAAATTTTAGCATAGCTATGAAGAACCCTTGAAAATATAATTAAACTCTTTTAAATATTATTAAAGTATTATTACAATTAATTACTTGTTTATTTATAAGCTGTGTATAAAGCTAGATAAAATACTGACATCTTCACAGTTCAGAGAATCATTCTAAAGTAAGTAATTTCTTATTTGAATTACAATATAAAATCATAACAAACATTTTAAGTATCATTAATTGTTATATTAACATTTATAACAATATTAACATAAATAATTGTGTGATTTGATTTCAGTTAGCAGTGAACCATAGATTCGTTCGGAAACATAATTCAATACCTACGTTTAGGAATCACAATATAGTCTCAATGATAATTGTTTACATAAAAATTGTAACATCAGTTTATGAAATCTCTCTTATGAAAAAGTTAAATAAAGTTACTTTTATTTTGCTTCATTAACTTGTTTCCAACCTATTAATGTTGATAAATAATATTGTTGAATGGAACGTAACCGTACATCTGTCAATAACATCTGTCATCTCATAGACTGACATTGATTTCTTTTGTATATGATTGTGTTTTATAGTGTGATATCTTTATAAAAACGTAAATAATCTAACACGCGCCTCAAAGAGATGTCAGTGTCAGCACACAATGACGGAGTCCACACGGACCTATACTTACCATAGCAGGGGCGTTGTTCAAGAAAAAAAGCCATGGCCTCTTGCTCTTAAGCAAGTGAAGGAACACTTGTTCCGTCCAGAGCGGCAAATAATATGTATGATTTCCCATCCAAAAAAAAACCATGCCTTTTTAACTTCGTTGGAGGTAAACGTGAATTTATTTTACAGGCTTAAACTAGTATAGATTTTACAAACATAAACTAGTATAGATTTTACAAACCTAAACTAGTATAGATTTCACAAACCTAAACTAGTATAGATTTTACAAACCTAAACTAGTATAAATTTTACAAACCTAAACTAGTATAGATTTTACAAACCTAAACTAGTATAGATTTTACAAACCTAGACTAGTATAGATTGTAATGTCCAGGGGTTCAAGCTACTGAGCAATGAAAGACAAGCTAGACAAGAAACACAAATTTACTTAACAACCACAAGTTTTCTTACAATGTGGAAAAGCAGAACCAATATACTTAAACAATAAAATTAGTCTGGTACTGTTCCAAGACCAGCTAGCTTCCCGTGTACCGTGGCGAGTACGTCACTTTGTAAACGGTCCGAATCCCGTGAGTAGCGGAAGGGAATCAGGGTCGAGCAAGTCAGCAAAGGCCGGACCTTAATCCACAATAAGTTGCCAGAAGGGTAGGGGCGTTTCAATAGGCTGATGACAAAATAAAACAGTCAGCCTTGTTAAAGATACAAGCTAAGCAACCTACACTTCGTTAAATAGTCGTAAGCACTAACCCCGTTTCTCCTGTCACGAGCACAATAATTAACGAGTTTGCACCAACGACAACACGTATATATACTTCGCAGTAATTTCCGAAAATCGCTTTAATTTAAAGGACTAATGTGCAAATCACAAGAAGTAACCATCTCCTTTCGTCTGTCACCTCTTGACAGCACTCCCCCCGTCTTTTTTCTTCATTTTATTTTTAATTTACCGTGACTTGTCCGTTGTCTCATCTAACTACTGGAGGGAGCCTAGTAGCGCCATCTAGTGTTGGCTTACGAGCTACAACAGATCATTACAATATCCCCTCTCCTCTAAAGAATCCAACCGGATTCAAAACAAACGTTTAAGGTCACAGGAATGCCATTTTCCTAAATCTTTGCCTCTGAGACTCTTTAATCTGTAAACGTCCCTTGACACCTGCTCTGCTATGACTGCCTTTTCGAACTTAGGGGCCAATTTAGCCATGAAACTCTTATTAGCATTCGATAGGAGCTTAGTGCGTTTCCAAACTAGATCACCAGCTTTATAATTACATATGCGGCGTCTCTTATTGTACTGTTTGCTGTTGGTCTCATGTGATTGCCGTATTTTTTCACCAACCTCGCTATAAATCCTAGTTCTGAAGGCTATATTTTCTTTAAATGTTCCTTCGTTGGGGACAATCGTTTCATCTGGTTCAAAACTATAGGGTTTCATACCTTGGATCTTCGTCTCTCGTCCAAAAAACAAATATGGTGGTGTCTTCCTAGTTACTTCATGAACTGATGACCTGATTGCGTGTCCTATGTGTGGTATGTACTTGTCCCATTCTTTGTGATTGTCTTCAACGTAAGAAGCTATAGCCGAGCCAATTACTTTGTTTACCCGTTCAGTGGGGTTGGCCTGAGGGTGGTAGTAAGGGGTATACCATAGTTTCACTCCATACCCTGAAACTAGTTCTTTGAACTGATTGGATACAAATTGCTTTCCATTATCACACACAATTACACTAGGGGTTCCGAACATTAGAAATATTTGTTCTTCCAGTATTTTCGTTATAGTTGATGACTTCCCATTTCTGAGTGGATATAGAAAACAGAATTTGCTGAACCAGCATGTAATAACCAGCAGCATAGTATTGCCATGCTTGGATTTTGGGAAGGGTCCCATCAGATCCATAGATATTATCTGGAAGGGTTCCGTTACCTCTCGTTGCTTTCCCATTAGGCCAGATGGCCTGCTTTGTGAGTTTTTGTATTTCGCACACACCTCACATTTACTTACATAGTTTTTCATGTCCTGAATCAAATTCGGCCAGAAATATTGCTGTCTCACGCGGTTGACTGATTTTTTGACACCGAAGTGACCAGCTGTGGGGTCATCGTGGCATTCTTTTAGGATTCCTTGACGAAGCTTTTCTGGAATTACAAGTTTCCAACTGTCATTTTCATTGGGAAACTGTTTCAATTGTATATATTTCCATAATTGTCCTTGACTGACTATCCAATCCGGATCACTCTTCCCAGACAGTACCAGATCCTCTTTTGATTTATACCACTCATCTTTATGTTCTGGTCTTATTTCTATAATGTTAATTTCTTCTTCAATCGCTCTTGATAAGGCGTCTGGTACAGTGTTATATTTACCTTTGCGATGGACTATCTCGTAATCAAATTGTTGTAAGCGCATAGCCCATCTCGCTAAACGTCCATGGGGGTCTTTGTTTCGGTGTAGCCACTGAAGGGCACTATGGTCGGAAATGACCTTAAAATGATTTCCTTCTACATATGGTCGAAACTGTTCTACAGCATGCAAAACACTTAACAGTTCTCGTTCCGACGCTGAATACTTGCATTCTCTTTCCGACAGTTTTTTGCTAGTGTAAGCAATAGGAACCTCCAGATCATCGACTATTTGGAACAAAACTCCTCCAGTTCCCCTGTTAGAAGCATCACATTGAATAGAAAAGGGTTTTGTAAAGTCTGGTACCCTCAGCACTGGTGTAGAAGTTAGTGCAGTCTTTAATTTTAAGAAAGAATCTTCTGCCTCCTTATTCCAAACAATGCGTTTAGTCTTCTTGCCACCCTTAGTCAGTTCATGTAATGGAGCTGCAACAATGGCAAAATTTTCCACAAACCGCCTGTACCAGCTTGCTAAACCAATAAAACGCTTTAACTCCGTGTATGTCACAGGCCTAGGATATTCGAGTATAGCTTTAACTTTGTCCGGGTCTGTACGTAACCCTTCCTTATCTACAATATAGCCTAAGTATTTTAAGGATGACCTTGCAAATACGCATTTCTCCAGATTGATCGTCAAGCCTGCTTTCTTAAGCTGATTTTTTACATGTGTCAATGACGATAAATGACCGTCAAAATTGTCGTCACAAATGACGATATCATCCAAATAAGTGAACACTCTACTTTCGAATTCCGGCGTGAATAAACGATGCATCAAACGTTGCTGTGTTTGAGATGCATTACTTAGCCCAAATGGCATGACTTTGAATTGAAAAAGCCCTTTTCCAGCGAGTCCGAACGCAGTCTTCTCCTTGCTTGTTTCTTCTAGTGGGATCTGCCAGAAGGCCGATCGTAGGTCGATAGTTGATAGGAAGCGAGCATTTTTTAGGCTATCTAAGATGGTGGTAACTCTAGGTAGTGGATAAGAGTCTTTTACTGTAACCTTATTTAACTGACGACTGTCGAGACATAAACGATTCTTTCCAGAAGATTTCTTCACTAATAATACAGGGGAACGCCATGAACTGAAAGAGGGTTCTATTACGTCATTGTTTAGCATTTCCTGGATTTCCTTTTCAATTTCCGCCATGATTGGAGGAGCCAAAGGGTACTGTCTGTGTTTGATGGGCAAACTTTCTCCTGTGTCAATTCTATGCTTGATTAAGGTGGTTCTTCCTAAACCTTTACCAATCTCTGCTGCCATTTCCTCTAATAATTTGTCCAGGCGCTCTGCCTGTTGAACAGAAAGTTCGTCCCTCGAAATCACAGGTTGTGAGACGTTAATTTCCGTAATGTCAGCAACCGGTTTTCCTGCTCCTACAATTAAATGAAATGACTCAAAAAAAATCATACCTAATATAATATCATGTTTTAAAGAGTTCATGATATAAAAATCTACCACGTTGTATTTCCCCGAAAATTCAACAGGTAAATGTACAATGGAATCCATTGTATGGTAGGTCCCATCAGCCGTCGATATCATTTCTTTGTCGACTTTACGTTCTGAAAACCCCAATTTCTTCATTTTAGTTGCAAAGTTCTGCGAAATGACCGATACAGTTGCTCCAGAATCCAATAATCCCACAAACGATTGATTCAAGATTTTTATTTCCGCATAATATCGATTGTCTTGGTAGTGCTTATTAATATTACAGATCTTACCTGTTTTAAAGAAAATCGAAATGGTATGTAGCCATTGTTGCCACTCATCCGTAGTGGAGTGACTTAGTTTTTCGGGGTACGACCGGCCGGCATCGACCCCGTATTGTCGTTTCCCTTATTGGTAGCATTGCATGAACATTTGTTTGTGGTTTTTCCGAAACGTCCACATCTGTAGCAGAAGAGTCTTTGTTTTGGCAACTTACAATCTCTGAAACGATGCCCTGGGGTTCTGCAGTTCCAGCATTTTGTTGAGGGTACTTCCTTGTTATCTATGGCTGCCACCTCAGTCGTGTTATCATTTTGCGATGTCTTAGAAGTGCTTCCTTGATACGCTAAATCTCTTTCCAGAGATTGATCACCTTGGGTAGGTTCCTTGAAATTATCACAGCTTAATTTGGTGCGTTCAATAATCCTTAGAACGGATGTTAATTCGCTCACTGAATCGAATGTGTCTCGGCATATGGCCTTCTGGAAGTAGGGTTGTAAATTCCTTTTAAGTATTGCCAGTTTTTGTGTTTCGGCGATAGGAGTGGGTAACCGATTAAACATATTCTGCATAATAGCTATGTATATCAAAATACTTTCCTGATTGCTTTGTGTTCTCCGTTTAATCTCCTCTAATAGTTCCTCTTGGTAGCATGGATGCTGAAATGTGTCCAACAGTAGCCTCACTAATTGAGCCCAGTTAGTTATTGCACCTTTATTGGCCCTAAACCATATTAGCGCTTCTTCTTCGAAGAAGTCTATGGCATAACGAAATAAGTCTTCATCGGCAGCATTCCGTGCTTCTTTAAGTTCCTCAATTCTTTCCAAGAACGCGTTTACACTTACAATACCCTTACCACTAAATTTGACACCCCAATCTTTAATGGGGACCAACTTACGTTTGCAGAAGCCATTATCAAACGTGGATGACCTTTGTATGCCCTGATGATGTGAGAAAGGACTACGTTCCTCTAAATGTGTCCGTGGTAAGTCAGCGTTGGCAACAGCAAAGTGTAATGCATGATTCTGGTGATTTTCCGTATCACCGTCCTTAAGTAAGGAAGATTTTCCTGAGATTCGGTGCTTTTACAATTGATCCATTATCTGAACAGCTTCATCTCCCAGAGATTTCTGTAAGATGTCTTTGTCATGTTCCGAAATTAAATCTTCTTCCTCACTTTCTTCTCGCTGAAGTTGCTTTAGCGACGACAAGGTACCCTGAATGTTCTTTAACAAAGTCAAGTGTTTTTCAATGTCACTAGGCTCAGAAGGAATAATAAGTTTCGCACGGTTCGATAAGTGTGTCAAACGAGAGTGTGTACGACTATAAAACGAATGTTCGGGACTGTGCGATACTTCAGTTACAAGTAAAATTATTTCCGATAATTTTTTTTCACAAACCAATAACTCATAACTCGGGTTATCAATGCAGGATTTTGGAGCCTTAAAGGAAATAGTTGACTCGCCCGACTGCTCTCGTACTAACATTTCCCGTAAAAATTTCCGCATAGTCGCCACGGTCTTACAATCAGAGACTCCTCGACAAGCCAATTCGAACTCGAGCTCATCTTTATGCAGTGAATTAACATCCATGATCAAACACAGTATTACAATTTTAATAAACAATAATATGTAATATTAAGAAACAATAGTAGTTAATTTTAATAAACAATAGTATCTAGGTAGTTTTTAAAACAACAACAACAACAATACAACAATAGTAGGTAATTTAAAAATTCAAAAAAAAAAAAAACAAATCTGCAATTAGGCTTGTCGTGCAAAATTATTTTTCAAAGTTGTAACGATTATCTATAGTTCCACCCACGTTTATCTATAATATTTACCAAAATATACTGATTACCATACCTAGTTCATCTTTCATTCAGTAAACCCTTGGGCGCCAATGTAATGTCCAGGGGTTCAAGCTACTGAGCAATGAAAGACAAGCTAGACAAGAAACACAAATTTACTTAACAACCACAAGTTTTCTTACAATGTGGAAAAGCAGAACCAATATACTTAAACAATAAAATTAGCCTGGTACTGTTCCAAGACCAGCTAGCTTCCCGTGTACCGTGGCGAGTACGTCACTTTGTAAACGGTCCGAATCCCGTGGGTAGCGGAAGGGAATCAGGGTCGAGCAAGTCAGCAAAGGCCGGACCTTAATCCACAATAAGTTGCCAGAAGGGTAGGGGCGTTTCAATAGGCTGATGACAAAATAAAACAGTCAGCCTTGTTAAAGATACAAGCTAAGCAACCTACACTTCGTTAAATAGTCGTAAGCACTTACCCCGTTTCTCCTGTCACGAGCACAATAATTAACGAGTTTGCACCAACGACAACACGTATATATATTTCGCAGTAATTTCCGAAAATCGCTTTAATTTAAAGGACTAATGTGCAAATCACAAGAAGTAACCATCTCCTTTCGTCTGTCACCTCTTGACAGCACTCCCCCCGTCTTTTTTCTTCATTTTATTTTTAATTTACCGTGACTTGTCCATTGTCTCATCTAACTACTGGAGGGAGCCTAGTAGCGCCATCTAGTGTTGGCTTACGAGCTACAACAGATCATTACAAGATTTTACAAACCTAAACTAGTATAGACTTTACAAACCTAAACTAGTATAGATTTCCTATATGAAATAAAAATAAAAATATGCACTGAACTTAAGGCGCTGTGCTCAGTAAAAATAGGCTTCAAAAACAGTTTTCTAACCAAATGTATACATTTCAGAGCAGCCAAAAATTTATAAGTTAATCTTGATTATATGAAAGCAGGAAACCATTGTTTTCAAAACACGTTTTGAATTAATTTTCTCGATAGAAAAAAATCCAAAAGTAACCACTAAAATTGAATTTATAACCGTTGTAACTGTATTATTAATCATCAAATCTTGATAAAATTGAGAAGAGCGATGTAAAATATAATAGTAAATGAAACCATTGTTTTTGTTTATCGATTTAACTAAGATGTTCTAAAATAAATAATGTATTTAATGATAAATAACGTGAACGAAACGTCGCTCCATCGCGGCGTCCATTGCCTTCTCTTTCACTTCTATGCTTAGCGACAGTGACCGCTGAGGCGCGCTGCTTGACGGACCTATGTCAGTTTTTGCTTTACCCCGCACAGAAAATAATTATATTTACGCGTCTGTTTGTTGATGAATAATCATATTTCGTTTTTGCCCGGGTTCAAACCCCAGGTTTACATTATATGCTTTTTGTAGGTTTTAATTGAAATAAATGCTTTTTAATTTACTGTTGTATTTTTGCCGATATTATATTTGATTTTTTTCTGTAATTATTCTTTCATTTTACTTTTTCGCGGCAAATTTTTCTTCACCTGTATGTGTTCTGGTTCAAACCCCAGCTTTACGTTGTATGCTTTTTGTTGGATTTCTTGACGGATTCCGCGCTAATGTCTGCCCTGTTCATCTAATAAGTATTATAATTTCCGACATCCTTGCATTCAGAAGCTGATTCATACACAACTTTATTTTTTATATATGCGAAACCCAAAACACGTATCAAAATATTTTTGAGTAAATAATCTATGTGCAAAATTTCAAAAAGATTACTTGAAAAACCCCAAAGTTATGGGCTTGTTATCGCCTAGTTGTCCCAAAAAAATATGGTCAACGCACCGCTCGCCAGCGTGCGCTTGCAGCGGCGGGGCGCGGGATAGCCCTGCCTCACAGATTCTGATCTACCGTCAGCTGTGTTGCGCGTTCGGTAAACACACTGCAACAATTTCTAAATGTATTTAGGAAAAAATACAAAATGGTGTAAAAATGATTGGAATCGATTAAGTTGCTTATTCTGAACAAACTGTATTCAGGTTTCGTATAAGGAAAAAATAACGTTGTATATTGCGAACTTATAGGTCTGAATTCAAAAAACAGCATGTCCATTTGTTACAAAAAACAGCATGTCCATTTGTTACAAAACTCCTAACGAATGTTCTAGTTTCATTTCAAAGCCGAATTCTTTGTTGAGGACAGCGGACTTCCCGTATTATAAAATGAAAATAAATACTGAATAGCAATGAAAAACAGGCGGATACTACTACCAGATTTATTATCGGTATTTCCACAGGTTTAAAAGTATACAATCCTTGGATTCGGGCAAGTATAGCCACGGTGCAGTCTTACAATCTAAAACACGGTTACATTTTACGAGACTAACACTAACACGGGTGTGTTAGTGTTAGTCTCGTAAAATGCAACCGTGTAAATGTCACCCTCGGCGTCTCGAAAGCAGAAAGAGGCCGTTACCACAGCATGAGGGCGAAAGAGACCGATATTTTAACTCAACTTCCGGGTCTGAGAGTTTCTAGAACATTCGAAACGTGTCTACCTTACCGCCTCTAGTGCCGAGAGGCGGACAACTACAATTTTCATTGACAAATAATCGTGATTCATTCATAAAAGCAGCACCCCTGGCGTTCAAAGGCGGTACTACAGTTCCCAAGCTCAACATTCTTAATGGAGCGTTACTTCTGGCCATTAATTTAGCAGAAATGACTAGTCTCATAGATGATGTGATTGAGATGACACAAAACTTTAAATAAAGAGAAAGTACCTAGACTATCGGTTTTAGCTATTTTTGTGGTAATTCAGTCAAATAACCTTTTTTACAAATTATAAACTAGCGCTTGACCACAATCGCCGCTGATGGTAAGCAGTGATGTAATCGTTGATGTTAAAGCGCGCTAGTTTATTAAGAGCCTATTAACTCTAGCCTTGAAGACACTTCAATTGTAGTCAGACGGAAACACTGCCTCTGGAAAATTATTCCAGACCCTCGATGTACGCAGTATAAAAGACGAGGCGAAACGCTTATTCCGGATCGTAGTGTTGTCAACAACGTAAGGGTAATGTGATGTTGGTTAATATCTGAGTAAGATAAATTGAAATCAAATAAGGCTGAGAATCAGCACTTTCTGAACGTTCATATTACATAAGACAGTCCCCCCAAGACGCCCGCCTGTCGCCACTTACTAGTACTTTCGCTGGAAAGAAGTAGTGGTAGTCAAACTCCCTAACAGCGCAGCTGTCTGTTCATTAAAAAAAAAAAACACATGACTTCATACAATATTATTTACAGTAATAAACACAAGATAACACAACAACAATGAAATTACATATTTACCATATGCCAGCGAGCCACACCAAAATACCAGCAAAGCAAAAACAAAAATAAAATATCATTAAAATGGAAATAAAACTATTACTCGAATAAAAGCCCTAGGTATAAAGGGCGTGACAGCTCACATATATTTATGCATTGTAAAAAGCAAAATAGGAATTTATACAATATGTAAAGAAAACCCTGTACGATCCGTGAAGGTACAATACCTTCACGGATAGGATAGGTATCGATAACTGATTCTACTAATGGGTACAAAGCCGGTATAAACTTAAAAAAAAATCCCCCTAAAAAAATAAATATTATTTCGCAAAAAGAGCTAACTTAATATGTGCAGTAAGCAACCCTACTGCGGGGGGCGGGGGGCAGGGCACGCGGCATGTGGTCGCATCGCGATTCGCTCATAATAATACCGGTGTTATCACTTTTTTAAAAATTACCAAATTTCGGGGAAATTTGAATTAATTCCCGGGAAAAAAAGATTATTTCAAAATTCAATAGTATTGTTCCTATGATGATTATGTAAAATTTTATATTATATTTGGTCAAGTGTTTGCCTAACCTTCATTATCCTTATGGGTCGGACAGGGTTTTCTTTACATAATTATTGTATAACGTGTCAGTAAGCTAATAATTGATCAAAGAACCAAATTCTTTATTTCAGAGTAAAGATCCATATAGTGTTGTACGTAATAATGTGTACCCTTTTTTTGAGGATAGGAAATCATTGAATGACACCTCTCCCGCTCTGACTGACCGCGGTGACTTTTACTGACCACCAGTTAGTAAAAGTCTGTGTCATGTTCCTTCACTTGTCTGTACGCCAGGGGCCACGGTATATCTTACGAACAGCGGCCCTGATTAGCCTAATTGTTAGTAAATAATAAATTAATTGCCGACATGGACGCCTGTGGGCATATGTCTACCCATTCAGTATGTAATAAATGGCCCATCAATTTATTATGTCGGCTAGTGTAGTAAAGCTAGTGTCCAATATGGTACCGGCATACAATAGTACTAACCCTTATCCTCACGTGGGTGTCGTAAGAGGCGACTAAGGGTACTCTCACCAGGGAAGCGGGCAGCAGGGCTTCTCCTGCGCAACAACAAATTACTGCGATCCCGAACCCGCCTGCCAAGCGTGGAGATTATGGCAATGCCCTCCAATGGAATAAAAGCCTTGGGGGAGGCCTTTGTCCAGCAGTGGACCTCTATAGCCTGAGAAGAAAAAGAAGAGGAAGTGTAGCAAATACTCATGTTCTTAGGAACACTCCTTGAAACTTGAAACTTCGAATCATAGACGTACATCGCCAGCAGATAACGACATAAGATTCAACTAACCTCGTTTCCGCAAACATACCAGACGTGCTACATGTCCACTACTGTGACAGAGGTCTCCTCTCGGTGAGAGGAAGTGGGCCATAATATCCCACTCGGGCCCAGTGCGGCTGGTAGATGTCACATGTCAAAGTTTTGCTTTTAGGACAAGCCGATTTCTTCACGATGTTTTCCTTCGCCGTTTTGAGAGCAGTGGTGAAGAAATAATTTAAGTAAAGCGCCTGACGGGGTTCTAACCTACGATCTACAACTATAAACTACTACCTACAACATTATCATCATCGTCTCAGCGTTAATCCCAGTCGCATCCGAAAATTTTTCAGCTTTGGACTCTGGGGTCCGCTTTACCAGTCTAACTGCTGATTTTGGCTAAACTTCGATATTTTCCGTGAAGCGACTGCCGTCTGACCTACACAACCCGAAGGCGACATCGAAGCATTGCAGTTAGACCAATTATTGGACTTTTTGAGGGCTCCAACAACCCGTAACGACTGCCATTAGATGTTCGTATGGCAACCGGGACCAACGGCTTAACGTGCTTTCCGAGGCACGACCAGACCAGTGCAAATATTTATATTTATCGTCATCATCAACCTTTTATCGTCCCACTGCTGGGCACAGGTCTCCTCTCATACAGATAAGGATTGAGCGTAATCACCGTATCACTTATTCATATTTATGCATATAAATATTTGCACAGCGCGAGGAACCGCGCCTCCTTGCGGAGCGGCCGCGTTCGCTACCTAAAACTACTACCTACAACGATCGTTATAAATAAGCTCCAATAAATAGTTTCGAATCTATTTCTGGTCCTTTTTCTCCTGCCTAAGAAATCATTCACCCTTCCTCGGTGAGAGGGAAATAATGTTGCTATTAGAGCGTTCCCCATTAACCCCATAAACCCCTACACCCTACCTAAGCTAACGTTGTATACACACGTCAATGCCACTAGTATCAAGACCAACTAATGTAGTATGGTTGTATGCGGCTCGAGCCGGTGGCACATCACTCACGATTCGCGAGGGAAAATCTGACTGACATTACCACTTATTTGGTCTGGTTCTTAGTGTTATCGAGTCATCTGTGTATACTTTGGGGAAATTTCGTATGATGTTGGCATAAAATTCCCTAGTTCACGAACTTTAAACTAAATTTAAGTTTAGAAAATTCTATCTCATTAAGAAAATAACTGGTAAAATATTAGTTTAGTTCTGTCAAATGAAAATATTACATACAACGTTATTTTTTGTATATGCGAAAACCGAAACACGTGTCCAGTATTTAAGTAAAGAATCTATGTAAAAAATTTCAAAAAGATATCATGTAAAACAACAAAGTTATGAGTTAGTTATCTTACCTGATTGTTGAGGACAGCGGACTGCGTGGTGCACCTCCGTACGACTCCACCAGACATCACGCAGATTTTGCAAGCTACTATCTATCTGACCTCCAGAACCCAGTTACTGGGTAATAAGATATCCTTTGGTGACTGGTGGTCAGACTTTCGGACTTCTGACGCCCAGTAACGACTGTCAAAGATCTACTAATGACAGCCGGGACCAAAGACTTGATGTGCTTTCTGAGGCACGGAGTCTCGAGATCTAATAATACTCACCCATCCACAGATTAACCGTAGCAAGCGTAACTTAATTCGATCGACCGACCTGTGTGGCGATTATTATTTAACCACGACCCCATGTCTGACCCCGGTCTGGCCCCGGTCGGACCCTGGTCTGACTCCAGTTGACTCCGGTCTGACTCCAGTCTGACTCCGGCTTGACTCCGGTCTGACCCCGGTCTAACCCGGTCTGACCCTGGCCTGGCCCCGGTCTGTCCCCGGTTAGACCCCGGTCTGACCCGAGTATAATAAACCCTGGAGGGGAACCTTCGGGTTTATTATACTCGGGGTCAGACTTTAGGACTTCTGACGACTCGTAACGACCGTCTTTCAACCCTACATAAGTGAAATCAAATCTAGAAATGATTCCAACGTTTTCCTGCCTTGAAAAATAATGATAAAATCGCTTCCTTACAAAAGACTTATAAGAGGTCCCTTGTCAATTAGATAGTCCAGCATCGTCTAGTTTACCGACCAGTTTTCTCTATCAATTTTATTTGCCCTCCACCAACAAATATAATCAGAGCTCTCCCTCTCATAGACTTCACTAGATCTCTTTAGAAATTCGATTTCATGTTATGCTGGTGATAGGAGCCGGTTCATAAGTCTTTGGCAATGGTGAGGGGTTGTCAACATGGACGAAATATTGCAAACGAGCTATAGAAACGTGTATTTTATTGTTTACCAGTTCGGTGCGACTTACTTTCTCATAGTTTGATTGCGTAGTTGCAATCGGCAGTCCGCTTGTATTGGTATCGTTAAAAAATTTCAATTTTCCTGAAAGCTTTCCGGTAACGTATTTATTGCACACGAATGTTTCTAATTGACTAATGTTTGGAGGGAAGTCTTTAGTTTTCCAATAAGCGTTCACCAAAGGCGGGTAAACTAAGTTTTGTGGACAGACTTTTATGATGTTTTTATAAATATTTTTGCAGAGAGACTTTAATTGTCGGTTGGCGTAGTAAATGACTAATGTTTGACTGCTGCGCTGCGTATCGTGGGTGCGATTCCCGCACGGAAAAAATATTTATATGACCTATAAGTAGCTGTTCTCGGTCTGGTTGTTTGTGTATATTGTGAGTTTATATGTTTGTAAACGCATCCACGATACAGAAAAAACAACGTGGAGGCAATGTTTTTTTTTTCAAAAAATAAATGCTACAAGCTAATATGGCTAGCTAACTCGTGCGTTAGCTCGCCGCCTGGTAAGGCTCAGGCTAGAGTCGACGGCGCGTTGTGTTTCACGCGCGCCTCAAAGAGATGTCAGCACACAATGACGGAGTCCACACGGACCTATACTTACCATAGCAGGGGCGTTGTTCGAGAAAAAAAAGCCATGGCCTCTTGCTCATAGGCAAGTGAAGGAACACTTGTTCCGTCCAGAGCGGCAAATAATTTGTATGATTTCCCATCCAAAAGAAAAACCATGCCTTTTTAACTTCGTTCGGTATAAACGTGACAGGTTAATTTGACAGGCCTAAACTAATATAGATTTCCTGTATGAAATGAAGAAAAAACTGGACTGAACTAAAAGAGAGTGGGCAAAATGGTACTCGGCTCCAATAGATATGA
Organism: Sesamia nonagrioides; assembly: GCA_017933935.1. NCBI lineage: Eukaryota > Metazoa > Arthropoda > Insecta > Lepidoptera > Noctuidae > Sesamia > Sesamia nonagrioides. The sequence goes on along the minus strand of JADWQK010002379.1, from coordinate 155,574 downwards.
TTGTAGTGTCGTTTAAAAGGTCTTACCAAGAACAATTTTTACTATAGCCGCCACTCTCAAATCTGATTGCGTTTGAAGATAAACGACAGTCTTACTAACTAATAAAAACCCTGTTCCTTCAGTTTTGCTTTGCTTTCCAGGGCCACAGTAACCTGTTTAGACAGTCTCGTGGCCCCGGCGATAAACATACATATACGACTATATTAGTTACCACTTATCTATGTAATAAAATGAGTACCAAGGTAATATTTTCGGCATTTCCGTTCATGTTTTCCATTAATAACGTTTTTACGTAAGACTTTTCCATGTACCCCTCCTTTTAACACGAATCCCGCTGCTCTATATATAATTGTCTATATAATGGTCTATATATAATTGAAACGTGCAGAGAGGGAGCACTTGATGATCTGCCAGACTATGGCATACACGAAGATGCCTGGCTTTTGCGTGGACGAATTCAGTCGCGACATGTCCGTTTAAAAACACATTTTTGTTATATATTAATCAGCAGTGCAAATAATATTGTCCAACAGTATTACACATGTTTAACCGGGCGACGTACGATGGGCACTTGTGCACATATAGTGTCCATCGTATGGTACTTAGGCTATACGAGGCATACGGGATTTACTGCTCCAGCATCTTTCCTCAATGCTGTTATAGTTGATACCGATATGTTATGTTTTAAATCTACTCACATATTGATAAAATATATGTTTTTTATTTAAAGAATGCTTGTTTTCTTACTTCTTTTAATAATAGAATTCTTAATGTGTTATATCATCTTATTCCAGCTTTATTTTACATATATAAGTAGTTTGTAATAAATTCTTCATCAATACATAGTATAAAACAAAGTCGCTTTCGCTGTATGTCCGTATGTATGCTTAGATCTTTAAAACTACGCAACGGATTTTGACGCGGTTTTTTTTAATAGATAGAGTGATTCTTAAGGAAAGTTTAGACTACCTTTTATCCCGGAAAAAATTTGATATTCCCGAGGGAAATCCAAAAAGCGCGATATAACCGAACTCTACGCGGGCGAAGCCGCGGGCGGAAAGCTAGTCATTTATAAAACACAAGCTGCTCCCCGTGGTTTCACCCCCGCGGTTCGGCAACTTTTAGTCGTAGCGTGATGATATATAGCTTATAGCCTTCCTCAATAAATGGGCTATCTAACAATGAAATATTTTTTTAAATCGGACCAGCAGTTCCTGGGATTAATGCGTTCAAGCAAACAAACTCTAAAGCTTTATAATAATAATAATAAGTACAGATAGTGCGATTACTGCTTCCCAAACATGAATAGGGACAGGCGCAATGGTAGACGTTTTTCTGCATCAAAATGTCTTTTCAATGTTAAATTAATGATGACTATTGGAGCGGGTACCACGTTCCATACATTTTTGCCCATTGTCCTTTAGTTTAGTTTTAGAACAACGGATTCGGCGCCAATGTCTGCCCTGTCCATCTAATACGTATTATAATTTCGTAAATAAGTATTTAAATTATAACGTGTCAGTAAGCGTATAATTAGTCAGATAATCAAATTTTTTTATCAGATAAAAATCTATATAGTGTTGTACCTAATAATGTGTACTCTTTTTTGGGAATGAGAAATCGTCGAATGACCTTTCCCGCTCTAGGTGGAGCCGAAGGGCGTGTCAGACATATACTGACGGGTGGGTTTTAGTCAGTAAAAGTCTATATCGTATTCCTTCACTTACTGTACGCCAGCGGCCACGGTATATCTTACGAACAGCAGCCCTAATTAGCCTAATTGTTAGTAAATAATAAATTAATTGCCGACATGCACGCCTGTGGGCCTATGTCTACCCGTTCAGTGTGTAATAAATGGCCCATCAATTTATTATGTCGGCTAGACGTGTAGCAAAGCTAGTGTCCCATGTGGTACCGGCATATAATAGTACTAACCCATATCCTCCCGTGGGTGTCGTAAGAGGCGACTAAGGGAACTCTCACCAGGGAAGCGAGCAGCAGGGCTTCTCCTGTCATCATCATCTCAACGTTAATCCCAGTCGCATCCGAAGCTTTTTCAGTTTTTGGAGACTGGCAAAGCGGACCCCAGTCCGCTTTGCCAGTCTTAACTACTCATTTAGCTAAACTTTCCCTATTTTCCGTGAAGCGACTACCGTCTGACCTCCACAACCCGAAGGCGAAATCTAAGCATTGAGCAGTTAGACCAATTGTTTTGATTTTAGAGGGCTCCAACAACCCGTAACGACTGCCATTAGATGTTTGTATGGCAACCGGGACCAACGGCTTAACATGCTTTCCGAGACACGACCGGACCAGTGCAAATATTCATATTAATGTATACAAATATTTGCACTACGCGGGGATCGAACCCGCGCCTCGCTATCGGGCTTCTTCTGTGGAACAACAAATTACTGCGATCCCCAACCCGCCTGCCAAGCGTGAGGATTATGGCAATGCGGGGGGCAATGGAATGAAAGCCTTGGGGAAGGCCTTTGTCCAGCAGTGAATCTCTGTAGGCTGAGAAGAAGTGTAGCAAATAAGTACTCATGTTCTTAGGACCACTTCGTCAAATCCCGCATCATAAACCCACGCGTCGCCAGCACATAACGACATAAAATTCAACCAGTCTTGTTTCCACAAAGATACCAGACGTGCTACATACACCCGCTGCGCTGCGTGGTGCTGCGGACATAAAAGCAGCGCCCCTGGCATTCAAAGGCGGTACTACAGTTCTTAAGCTCAATACAATAACCGTTTTCATTCATAATACAGCGCCTCTGGTGTCAAAAGGTGAGCACTTACTAATATTATGCGTAAACTCGTTCATTGATGCTATCACCTCCCGTCGACAACAGAGGTCGCTAGTTGCCTATATCAGCCATAATATATATAAGTCACACTGGTTGTCCCAACAAAAGTATGGTCAACGCAGCGCTCTCCCGGCCGCGCCTGCAGGGGCGCGGCGCGGGGGTGTCCTATGATCTAATGTCAGCTGGTAACCACACTGCAACAATTTCTATATGTATTTTGGAAAAAATATAACATGGTGTAAAAATGATTGGAAGCGATTCAGTTGCTTATTCTGAACAAACTACATTCAGGTTTCGTATAAAGAAAAAAAAAAAATGTTTTACATAGTTTAGAAGTGATTAAAAACACGGCGGTCAAAAATATGTCAAGTTACGTCGGGCGCTGACTAATTTGACAGGACTAGACTAAAATTTTCTTCTGTCCTTCTCTTAATCAAAGAAAAAGAGTAAGATAAACTGAACTTGTAGGTAGGCCATAATGTCGGCTGCCGGCAGAAGTTACCACCCACCAGACAAAGTCTTGCCGCCAAGCGATTCGTCGTGTTCCGGCATGATGTCTGGTGAAGCCGTACGGAGAACGGGTCTGAACAGTTGTGTTGCGATGTGTGCAGGGTATGATGCGTCAAATGTTGTTGTGCCGGGAGTTTGTTCGTGGAGGGTCTCCAGATCAATCTCTCTCTGGCGCAGCATCGTTGATGAACACGACAACACGGCACAACACGCGCGCGCGCGGAACAAGACGGCAGTTGAGCGAGGTGATGAAATGTTAAAACATTTCATCACCTCGCTCAACTGCCGTCTTCTTTCCTATTCACTAAGTTTCTTAAGTAAATAGGCCCAATAAACTAGTGCGCTTTACCATCAACGGATGCATCACTGCTTACCATCAGGCGGGATTGCAGTCAAGCACTAGTTTATAATTATTATTAATAAAAAACTTAACTTTAGGTTAGTTTGCTGAAAATGGAATCGAGGCCATTATGTGATATTCTTCGTTTACTCATATGGTACTATTTTGTGATTTAATCCTAAAGGACATGAGGTCCTACACTGAAGAATTAATTGTTGTTTTTTTTTTTATTTTGGATAAATAGATGATCTACAGATTCTTAGTAAGGTTTGCACTTGAGATATTTGTTGTTATAGGTATGGTGTTTAATATGGATTGGTGACATGTGCCCATGAAGAAATGTAATGTGATAGTAATGGAATAGCGTGGGGATGGCGAAAGCGTCTCAAGTCTAATTTTTATTTATTTGTCTTTGTCATGCTGCCAACAGACTTATTAATTTATAAGTATTGTTTTTGTTCATGTTTTACTACTCAAATTTATGTATCATCATCATATCAGCCGCAGAAAGTCCACTGCTGGACATAGGCCTCCCCCAACGCTTTCCAGAAAGAACGGTTCGACGCGGCCTGCATCCAGCGCTTCCCTGCGATTTTGGTCATGACATCCGACCACTTAGTCGGTGGGTGTCCAATTTTCCGCTTGCCGGTACGTGGTCGCCATTCAAGAGCCTCTCTGCCCCATCGGCCGTCGGGTCCCCGTGATATGTACTTATAGTAAATGAGATATCGAGTACTAAAAAATTTGTTATTGTTTTTTATCTAGGTTACACAAATTTATGGTTTATTTAAATACTAGCTTTCCGCCCGCGGCTTCGCCTGCGTGGTATTCGGTTATATCGAGCTTATTAGATTTCCCTCGGGAACATCTTTTTTTTTTCAATAAAAGGTAGCCTATGTCCTTTCTCAGGGTCTAAAGATTAATTAAAATTATATTATTTAATTATTTTATTTTTAATTTTATTATTATTATTTATTATGGGCCAAATTTCATCAAAATCGGTTGACAGGTATAAGCGGGAAAGCATAACAGACAGACAGACAGAGTTACTCTCGCATTTATAATATTAGTATGGATACACACGTCACGTTTTAATATACAACTCTGGTAAATCAGTGACATCGCATATCAGGTACAGATGAAAACGAGCGTCAGGCATTGTATGGCATTTTTACTCAACAACCTTTTTGGCGCTGCCGTGAGGGCACATTTTACATCTAGATTCTTACGTCAGATTTTATACATTTTATTTGATTTTTATTTTTATCTGTTGTATGTCTGATGTATTATGTGTATTTTAGTCTGTGCAAAATAATAGTACATTACGATATTAGTGCGTAATGATGGTTATAACATGCGAGGCGGAATTTCAGCCCGAGCCGAAGGCGAGGGTGTAATTGAGCCGAGCATGTTATAACCAATACGCACGTATATCGTACGACGTTTTTTAACACACTTGCGAGGAAACAGAAATAGAAGTATTTTATATTTTGTTCATTTTAAATAAACTCAATCTGTGAATGCACACTGTTGCTTTCCCTCCATTAGTATTATTATTTGCCATTTCAAATATGGAACAGCGCGCAGCGCGAGCCGTGCGGCGGCGATCAGTTCCATAATTACTTGAAATGGAAAATAATGCTGTTATGGAAAATAATGCTGTTATGGACTATAACTTAACTATTTGCTTTGATAAAACACGCGTTTGTTGTGGCCTGCTTTACATATTTAAAACCGGTGGAATTACATCAGCTTTACGAGCAAGGGTGTTAAAATAGTACATTACGATATTAGTGCGTAATGATGGTTATAACATGCAAGGCGGAATTTCAGCCCGAGCCGAAGGCGAGGGTGTAATTGAGCCGAGCATGTTATAACCAATACGCACGTATATCGTACGACATTTTTTAACACACTTGCGAGGAAACAGAAAAAAAGATATTCAGAATACAAGTACAAAGAAAAGAAAATTTGAGAAAAATGGCGCGAGGTTTATTTTCTGCCGTAGCCGCGTGAAAATGTTGGCAAAGATGCTAGAGCATGCAGTCAAGTTTTTAAATTACCGAATAAACTGTTTTTTTTTTTACAAATACTCATTTAAATACAAACAAATACAAATTTGTTTATTTCAAATAGGACATCTGTTATTTTAAATAAACTCAATCTGTGAATGCTCACTGTTGCTTTCCCGCCATTAGTATTATTATTTGCCATTTCAAATATGGAACAGCGCGCTGCTCACTGGCTAGAGCCACGCGGCAGCGTTCCATAATTATTTGAAATGACAAATAATGCTGTTATGGAATTTGTAGGGACTATAACTTAACTTAACTATTTGCTTTGATAACACACGCGTTTGTTATGGCCCGCTTTACATATTTAAAACCGGTGGGATTACATCAGCTTTACGAGCAAGGGTGTTAAAAACGTATTTTCTGTCTTTTTTCTATTCATAGGAGGTAAGCCTAAAACCACCAAAAAGGTACAAACCCCGACTGAAATGAAATCGTTTATTATGCATGTAGGATTACTGATCAATTTTACATGTCATATTTTTTTAAACTAGTTGGAGCCGGCATTTCCTAACTGACTACCTCTGAGAAGAAAAGCCGAACCAAACTCATCGTCATTTTCAAGTCCGGACATTAAGAATGAAAATGTTTACAATAACAATATGTGTTTGCTTTGAACATAACAATCAATTTACGTGATTTAAAAAAAAAACAGTGATAAAAGGTCATAATTTTTTTTTGTAAATTATAAACTAGCGCTTGACCGTAATCCCACCTGATGGTAAGCAGTGATGCGATCGTTGATGGTAAAGCGCACTAGTTTATCAAGAGCCTATTCACTCTTGCCTTGAAGACAGTCAAATTGTAGTCCGACGGAAACACCGCCGCTGGCAAATTGTTCCAGTTCCTCGATGTACGCGGTATGAAAGAGGAGGCGAAACGCAGTGGTGTTAACAACGTAAGGGTGGAAACTCGCCGTGCAACGGGTCGTCCTATGGTGGAACAGAGATGGGGGAACTAAATCATGCAATTCCTTCGCACACTCACCAAAATTAATCCTATAGAATACCGAAAGCTAATGAGCTAATAACATTGCTTAGTAGAGCGAGCAGCTCAATCCTCAGCATTCAAATTTTCAAGCTTTCAAAGCCACTCCAAGCAGTTACTGTGAAATCCTCGATGGAAGTAAGGCCAGAGTTTTCTTTGCCTAACCTTTCAGCGATTACAAGAGCGACGTTATATTAAGTTGATTAAGTTACAAAAGATAACAATAAAAAGTTTTCCCTTGACACCGACAAAAAGTAACACCACATTTTATGTAAATGAAAAATACCTCATATTCTGCTGACCTTTTTTTGGTCGGAGAACTACACCTTCGTAATCTTGAAGATATTTTTCGTGTACCTAAGTAATACAATGGTTTTACGTAAAATCCTTTTGTGAGAGCCCCTCGGAGGTATGCTGTGGGTCTAATGTGATTGACCTTTTATAGTTTTGCTCGGTCAATTTGATTATTTTATTCCCACAATCCTCTTTGGTTGCATTAACTTCTAAGTATTTGTTTATTTATTTATTAAGACACACTAACAGCTTTTGTAGAATCCTAATGTTTCGGCTGGGAATATATATATCTTACCTATATATTTATTGTATTTAAACAGTATGTTATACATATTCACGGTATCAGGCGTCAATATCATTTCTTGCGTATATAATAAATATATTATAATATAATATATGGTGTTTATTGCATATATCCTCGCCGCCCGGACCAGGTCCGAGTCGACGGCGCGTTGGGCGTCACGCGCACCTCAGAGAGATCTCAATATATTTAAAAAAAAAAAATCTAGCACCGCACTAGAAATTACTCCTGTATCGTGGGTGCAATTAAAAACATTTAAACACAAATACACAAATACCTGTGTAGATACCATTTAGTTTTTTTTTTTTGTTGGTATCGGAAATCATCAAATGACTTCTTCTCTGGGCGGAGCGGAAAGGCGTGTCAGACTTTTACTGACCAAAACCCACTCGTGTTTCTTCGCTTGCCTGTGCGATGGCCAGGGCCACGGTTTCTTGTTTAACCAACCCGCAACCCTGACCCAGGAGGCATCGGTCTTCGTGGAACCCGTCACGATGTGCTGACATCTCTTTGAAGCGCGCGTGAAGCACGACGCGCCGTCGACTCGGGCCTGGTCCTTACCGAGCGGCGAGCTGCCCACTGCTCACCGCCCGCAGGCCCGCGCCTTCGGTAGCTGGGAGTTTGGTGTCGTCACCGGACCAGAGCGTCTTCTGCGGCGCCTAGTGGCGTGAGGGCGCTGGGATTCCCATTGCCATACGCGCTCCGCCTCCTCCTTTGCCAGCATCACTGCTTCGTAGAACGAGGTGAAGGCCTGCCATGCGCTCTCACTCCCCGGCGATCGCCGCAACGAGGACACGGCGGTGCTCTTCCCAAGCCGGGCAGACCTCCACCGTATGCTCCACCGTGTCCTCAAGGCGATGAGTTTTCATTATGAGACTCGATCGTCGATATCGAGCGCGTTTGGCGCTCTCATTGGTTGAGAGCTCCTACAACCTTGAAGCGGGCCAATCGATGAGTCAAACGCGCTCGATATTGACGACCGAGTTTCGTAATGAAAACTCATCGCCTTGAGGACACATGGTAGCTACACTGTAGACCATACAAACATATAATAGAGATACTTTCGCATTTATAATATTAGTCAGTATAGTAAGTATGGATTGTATGCCATATAATTTGGCAAAACATAGCGCTCATATCTGTCTATAGTACCTATCTGTAACCATGACATACCTATGTTTAACAAATTATATGATTGATTGATTGATTGACATGAGTTAATGGAAAAATAACTTTAATCTCTACACAGCAAAGTTCAGAATACGCTATAACTTCATGCTTTTATTACATTTTCAATAGTGCTAGTAGTACACACTGAAATGAACTAAATTACTAGAAATGTTGATATTTGCAGAGCTTGAAACAACATCAATTGGCAACATTAATTTCAATGGAATATTGGTAACAAAACTCGGCAATGCTGGGCAGATCCAGGGCTTTGAAAATTGGGCACACCGCTATTATGAGCGGCGGTAAGTCCCCCCTTTGAGGAGTGGCTAGAGAGGCGCCACCGCGCCTTCACCTTCCGCCTGACGTAGGTCCTCCGGACACGGTTGTTTCGGGTGGTTCCTGTTCCGGATAAGGCGGGAGGAAACGCCAAGGCGCGGACCTGCGCGCGGCGAGCAATGGGCAGCTCGTCGCACGGTAAGGACCAGGCCCGAGTCGACGGCGCGTTGTGTTTCACGCGCGCCTCAAAGAGATGTCAGCACATCGTGACGGGGTCCACAAAGACCGATACTTCCTGAGTCAGGGTTGCGGGTTGGTTAAAAAAGAAACCGTGGCCCTGGCGCATAGGCAAGTGAAGAAACACGGGTGGGTTTTAGTCATTAAAAGTCTGACACGCACTCCCGCTCCGCCCAGAGCGTAAGAGGTCATTTGATGATTTCCCATCCCAAAAAAAAAAGAAAGCTCGAGGATAGCTGCAATGATTTTGAAAAAAGTACCATTTAAGGAAAGCTGAGTGACCAGAATATATAAGAGCAGTGATAGCCAGGTGATAAAGTTCGCCACTTAAGTGTTGTAAGACGTACATAGGTTTGAACCATATAACTTTACATTTTAAAAGGTTTTGGTCATCGACTTCCGAAATATGTTTTTTTTTTAATAGTTATAAACTAGTGCTTGACTGCAATCCCGCCTGATGGTAAGCAATGATGCAATCGTTGATGGTAAAGCGCACTAGCTTATTAAGCCTATTCACTCAAAAAAACTGAGTGCATAGGAAGGAAGACGGCAGTTGAGCGATGTGATGCCCTTAACCCAACAACACGACCAACGATGCTGCGCCAGAGGATGATCTGGAGACCCTCCACGACCAAACTCCCGACACAACAACATTAGGTACATCGTACCCTGCACACATCGCAACACAACTGCTCAGAGACCCGTCCACCGTACGGCTTCACCAGACATCATGCCGGAACACGACGAATCGCTTGGCGGCAAGCCTTTGTCTGGTGGGTGGTAACTTATGCCGGCGACTGATGTTGTTGCCTACCACCTTACAATACCCTCTTTATGATGTTTTATTTATTCGCACAAAGTAAAGCTTATCTCTGTTCGAACCTGAGATCTACAAGTAAAAGTGCCACTTTACTTGCATGAACGTAATTTCCGTGACGTTGATCGCGTAATTATGGCAAGTAAAATCAACAGTATTGCCCACTTTAAACAGTTTCAGCCTCTGAGATCCTCGTCGTTTATTCTACCATTAAACAAAGCTAAGTATAGGGTACGAAGCGTATCAAATACGCATGAAATCTCTTCATAACTTTGCGTCATCTATTTCAGTGTTGTTACAAAGTCTCTAACTTAGGAGCGTAGAATGTCTCGTTATTGAATTGGAATCAGATAATAGTTGTGTTAAGTGGACATGAAATAATTTAGACTCATGTTATTCTATGCATGCGGACATCAGCTATAAGCGATTGTTACACTACTCCGTCACCTTTTTCAATCGCATGTTACCTTATACAACGTGTAACAAAAAGGGTATATACATACCAAGGGCATGGCATCTTTAGATGATATCAAATGATATCGGAAGGGTTTCAACTCAAAATAAAATACTCAAAAAATTGGTACCAAATTTTCGGTTTCGTGTGTTTCTTAATCAAATCATAACAAACGTGGCAGCACACTACATACGTTAATAACTACTCGTTACCCGTCACGTTACTTGCCAAAATCCGATAAATGTCTTCAATATCTCTGTGCGACTAGTATGATGGTAGCCTATCACAGGCGGTGTTTTTCCTCATAACTTCCTAACATAAAGAGATAGGATTAAAAAACCCTTCCAATATCGTTTGATATCATGTAAAGATGCCATGCCTTTGTTATGTATATACCCTTTATGTTACACGTTGTATATAGACGTCAGCAGGTCAAGCTACCCGAAACTGTCAAATACTCCCAATCAACCTTGGTAAATCTAATAAAGAATTTTGACAGATTGTAGTAGGTTGATATGCTGTCGTCTGTACAATACATAATTTCAGTTAAATGAGAGCACATCTTGACGGGGTCCACGAAGACCGATTTGCGCGCCCTGGGTTCTGACCCGCAACCTTGGTTGCGGTTTGGTTAAGAAGAAACCGTGCCCCTGGCGCATAGGCAAGTGAAGAAACACGGGTGGGTTTTAGTCAGTGCAAGCCTGACATGCCCTTCCGCTCCCCCAGGGCTTTGAAAACAGATGTACAGACGACAGCACATCATGCTACTACAGTCTGTCAATTTTCTTTGCTAGATTTTCAACGTTATCGCTAAAGCATTAAGGCTCAAGGTTGATTAGTAATATTTGACAGTTACGGGTAGCGTGACCTACCGTCTTCCCTACCTAATTATTTACACTAACCTTGGTAGTTTGATACGATGACACTTTTTGAGTGTAAATATTTATTAATAACTAGCGCCCGCCCGCGACATCGTACGCGTGGAGTTATTTGAACATTTTAACCCCAAAAGAGTCGATTTCTATTACACTTCTAGATCATAATAGGGTGTATCTGACATCGACGCACAAACGAGTACCATGGATCCAGTACATGATTCTGAGCTCCCCAGTGGTGGAATTTTTCGTCGGCTTTTTCATGATTTAAAAAAAATATATGTAGTTTTTCTTCACTTCAGACCGTTCACAATTGCTATACTTTTATAACCCAATAATATTTTAAAGTAAAAATTAAATAATTCGCTAATTACATAAAAAAGAGCAATGAAAACCAAACCCGAAAAACTATCTTATCAGCTGATTTAATAGAGTTCACATCAGGGATCAACGTCATACCTACAAACCCGCACGGCGGCACGCTTGCAACGTTCAAAAGCCAAGCCGACACTTTTTTTAAACAGTGTGTATTCTGTAACCGTTCATTAACGACATAAATGACTATCATAATTTTATTAGTGGCATGCGGTCTAGCCTTTTCGCGAAGTTTGCGTTACGATGTCAGATACACCCTGTACAGCATACATTTAAAATTTTTGATATGCTCCGCTTCTATTGCTGGTAGCGTGATGTGTTATAGCCTATCTGGATTAATAACTATCCAACGCAAAAATAATTTTTCAAATCGGACTAGTAGTTCCCGAGATTAGCGTGTTCAAACAAACAAACTCTTCAGCTTTATAAATATTAGTATAGATAAAGATAGTTTATTTTGAGTAGAATAAAGGTAAAATATGAATACGAATGTTCTAAATTTCCCTTATACGAAAATACGAAGAATAACGAAACATTCAGACACAGCCACGGTGGTAGCGTGAAGAACGTGGAAATGCGCTGGCTAATTGGACCATAGGACAGATGTCAGATAAAGTAGAACGGTGCTGGACTGGAGGCAGAGACCCGATAACAGTGATGAGGTTTTAAGTCGTGGTGGCCTAATAGTCAAAGCACCAGCCTCTCGAGTATGAGTGCGCGGGTTCGATTCCAGGTCAGGCAAGTACCAATGTAATTTCTCTAAAGTTATATGTACTTTCTAATTATATCTTGGACACCAATGACTGAAGGTGAAGGAAAACATCTCGAGGAAACCTGGACTTTAAGTCTGAAATCGCCAACCCGCATTGCGTAAGCGTGGTGATTACGCTCAATTCTTCTCTGTATGAGAGGATACCTGTGCCCAGCAGTGGAACGATAAAAAAAAGGTTGATGATGATGATGATGATGATGAGGTTTTAGAGGTATGAGGGTCATCTACCCGGCACTATATGTATGCTAGTGGCGCAAATACTGCTTGCGAGTTTCAGGATCAGTGTGATGCCAGGATGACGCGTTACAAGGTCAACATTGCTGGATTACTCTGGCTTAGGACGGCTAGAGAGGAGAGTAGTGTTGCAGGTGGAGATGTTACGAATGTCATATTTTCTACATTCGCGAACGCGAATGCGAATTCGAATGCGAATGTTTAGGAATCAAATTAATTAAGGTTAAATTATTGGAGTTTACTCCTTAAGAATCGATTTTCATATATAAGGCGCCCGGTATGAGAAAAATCCGAGGGGTAAAACCTACTAACGAGTAACGAATTTTAAACGTTACTATTTTAGTGCGCACCTTTGGTGCTCAACTTTCTAATCTAAAAAAGTGGCATAATTATCTTTTTACAACTATATTTTGTTAGTTATTAAGATAATGTTATATTTAAAAAAAAAAATTATAATAATTTAAAAAAAATGTTTATAAAAAAAAAAATATTATCAACTTTCTTAAAATTGGTTAAAATTTTGATAAATATGCATTTATAAATTTTTAAATTTTCTATGATTTATTTTATAAATAATTTTTAAAATAATAATATTTTTTTTTTTTATTCCATTTTTTTTTTCTCGTACTTACGGAGTAAACTTCAGTCGTGCGTCGGAGCTGACACACACACTTTTTTATTACGTAAATAGAATGAACAACAGAAAATTATTGTAACAGAACATACTAACAGACATCAAGTCAGTACTCAAAATTCAATAGTGGAATATTATATTTTAAAAATAGCAGTTTCTAGGTGTCATAGGAAATTTCAACAAATTGTTTCAAAACACCACTAAACACAACACACTTGTTACTTTTTCAATTATTGCCGACCACTGACGAGTAAACATAAAAGATACAAGCGATTGCAAGCAAGCATTCACAAACAGTCTGTAGCGGTACCTACAAACGCCAAAAATTAACAATGCGTCATACTGACGTCACACAAATTCTACATCTCGCAATCAGAGTTTACCGTGCAATTAGCATATATACAACTTCCCAATTTCAACTGTTGGACAAGTGCCCGCCAGACATAACACCCGTCTGGTCGGAGGATCCTCCCTTTTCTATGGAGGATGAGTGAACTTTATTCCCTGTTCCTCATATCTCCACACAGTCTGCTTTCTATTGGTCGAACGAAACGAATCGCAACACTATACCGGGATGATGGGACCAAGTGCTGACGCGCCTGACGCTCAGTTGCGCAGCGCCCACGCCACCGGCATACGTCAAGCACGACTTGCATAAATTCGTATTCGCAAAACATTCGCATCGTTTGATGCGAATTGCGAATGTTGACGCGAATCAATAATAATATATAAAGCTGAAGGGTTTGTTTGTTCGCGACGGTTTGTTGGAATTTAAAAAATTCTTTTTGCGTTGAATAGCCCATTCATTCAGGAAGGCTTTAGGCTATGTAACATCACTCTGCGACCAAAAATCGAACTGAGCATAACTAACTCCACGCGAACGAAGTCGCTGGCGAGCGCTAGTGTTAAATATGATGCGAATGATTGAGAATGATTAATGAATGCGAATATTCGTAACAACACTAGTAGGCATCCTGCAACTTGCAGGATGCCTACGCTCAGCATTACGTAACGAAAGGCTAAAATAAGAGGTATGTTCCAAACCAAAATCTAGTTTCTTAATACTCAATCCATTCAGGATTTTACAGCCAATCAAGAATTCATGATCGATCAATGTGGTTTTCACAAGAAACTGCTCACTGACGCGGAGGGTGGAAGCAGATTTCGTGGCGGTGCGCCGCATGGAGGTGTATTGAGGGTCGTATCCACATGGATGGGCATTCAGGAACTGCGCTGCGGATAGGCAGCGAGTGCGTCTGTCTGCGCGGGTAGGTTTCGATCAGACGTACAATACGATCAGAAATTAAATTAAATTAAGTATTGAGGACTTAAGGGCTGAATTTTCAATCTTTGAATATCTCCCATTTTTATATCATCCCTTCTCCAAGGGGCGCTTTAACAAGTAGGTATGTCTATACTATTTATTATGTTTATTAGGTTCACCAACAATTGATTCTACTAATACAACAACAAAATGCATTTTCTAAAGTAACATGACAGTGCATCAATTACTTATAGGTAAGCCTAGGGCACAGGCAGTTCCGTGTGCAGTTTCTGGCCTGCCATCGGACGCGTCCCCAGGTGGCGGATAGGGGAACGGCCCCCGGATATGGGGGTTACCGGTTTACCGGCGCGGACCAAAACCAGAAGTGGGGACCGCTTAGGCGGTCACATGTGCGGCGGGTCGGCCACCACTCCAGGTGGCTGACGTGACCCGAACTCCGGGTCACCGTCGGGCAACCCGGTCTCCTCATTGAGAGGAGCTGGGGGCCCCGTTTGCCTCCGGGCAAACGAGTGGGGCTAAGAGGAAGGCCACCTCGCTAAAAAACCCTTGGCTGCTGCGTCTTCTCGCACTAGAAGACGTACCCAGTCCGGCCCCTCCTTATGGGGGACCATTGTGGGCCCGCCTTTTGGCGGGAATCGCCGGCGGGGGATTGGTAGACAGGCTCTGCCATTTCCCATGACCCCGCCACTCAGGCGATGTGGTTGTGCCGCTGTGGGTTTAGTGGGTATTCCCGGCTTCGGCTGGGCGAGTCCCACACACGCCCTTCGGGGTAAGGTGCGTAAATGCATTACCATAGCGTCAAAAAAAAAAAAGGCACAGGCAGTATGAGTAGACAACCTGTCGGGGTTCTATAAGATGCAATTTGGAGAGTGTGCGAGGGAATTGCATGACTTATTTCCTCAATCTCGGTTCCATCATCAGACGACCTGGATTTATTATCTGATTATGTCATACACCAAAGACTTTTTTATGAATTATTTTGCTTTCAAGAAACAATCTTTTAACATGTTCGGCTTTTCGTTTCGGCTAACGTAGAAATTCGAAGAAAAACTCAATAGATAATTATGTCGTGCAGTCTTCTGATAGTGCGTAATTACCCTACAGGTTGTACGTCTATATCCCTGCCATCCTGTATAAATGATGAAAACAGTATTGTGGATCACACACCCTACATAAACTCGCTCCTTCGTTCCATAGGGGTGAGCAGAAATTACCTACAGAACGTGACGGGGTCCACTAAGACCGATGCCTCCTGAGGAAGTCTCCGCCCCCTATTTAACGGACCCCGAGGCGGAGGCGCGCGTGAGTGTCAGATGCGATGCACGGGGTAGTTTAACACCTCACTACCCCGTGCAGGAGACAAGGCCCGGACAGACTGGGCCAGCACCCGAGTGTGGGGCCGTGGAAGAATATAGAGTCCCGCGGCCCCGCGCGCACGTGACAGAAGAGACACCGGTGTAGTTTTTAGTCAGTAGGAGACTTACTGATCCCGTCGCCCACCCCAGGGCGCCGGCCATTCATGTGGATATTCCACCCCCGTACAAAAACAAAAGGGGGTTGCGGGTTGGTTAAAATAGAAACCGTGTCCTTGGTACACAGGCAAGTGAAGGAACACGGGTGGGATTTAGTATATGATTTCCCATCCAGAACATAAACAAAAAAATGAACCACGGAGTACTGCTTGAGTTACAACTTGAGATCTCCATGCTCGCCTAAGAAAAAGGGGTCATAACAAACTGACATAGGTACAAATAGACGGACAACCAAATGATCCAAAATAGCGTCCGTCTTTTCCTTTTAAAGTACGAAAAAAATTAACATAAACTCATACACGAGTAAAATGGTGCCATTTGACTCACCTCCATATTTATTTAGCCTACCACCTTACTTCTGACACAACAAAGTAATCTAACAATTTACCGTGCATTATTTTTAATTACTATTTGAATATTAAAGTTTGTTTTACGATCGCGAGGCAGGCACTGTGAGTTACAGTTTACAATAGTACCTACGAGGAAGTTTGTTACCTCGATCGTGGAAATTGTGGAGATTCTTGAAACAGTATTTTTATTTTATTAAGTTCACCAACAATTGATTGGAATAGAATAGAATACCCTTTATTAAGTACACCATATAGACTACAGAACACAAATATAAAGATTTTAAAGAGTGACACAATGAGCGGTCTTATCGCTTAGAGGGATCTTTTGCAGACAACCTTTGGATGGAATATTTAGGGGAAGGAGAGAGAAATAGTATGGGTAGTCTACAGTGTACTATTTACATAGAATATACAATAAATATGTGCCTTAAGTGTATCATACTAGTTTAAAAAAATATACAGTATGTTAACTAACAGAGGGCGTTCCCGTTAACCCGAAATAGTATAGCATACATTCATGCTAAAAAAAAAATTTTCGAAAACAAAATGTTTTAAAATTTTTTCCAATAAGAAAATATTCAATAAAAATTTTAAATTGACATGTAAAAGAAACACACTGTACACGCGAACATGAAAGACGGCAACGTCGCTATTTATTTATACATGACGACTACTATTTTGATTTAAAACAGGAGGTTTCAAATTTATTTCCAATTAGAATTTTTTTTTATTCGGATTTTTTTATGCTTATTTTTCTATGCTGATATTTTTATTTTAATCTATTATTGATATATATTTTGTTTATAATAAACAAAATCAAAAGACTTAAATGGCGATGGGCTGGTCACTTGGTAAGAGGACATGACAAATGGAGCAAAAGGGTGACATGGTGGTACCCAAGGGAAGGCAAAAGGAAGAGAGGCCGACCACAGAAAAGGTGGGATGATGACATCAGACAAGTGGCAGGAGTCATATGGAACAGAGTGGCTCAAGAAAGGAAGGAATGGAAAAGGTTGGAGGAGGCCTTTGCCGACTGGCAAACAGATCTAGGAAAGATAAGCAAGCAACAAATACTAGCTTAAGATTAAGATTATTAAGTTTAAGATTTTAATGTTAATTATTTATATAAATTTAAAAAATCTACTGTACTAAGTTAAGTTAGCTATTGTACTAAGATCTGATTAAAAGGCTATATTATTATTATAATGATATATATTAACGAGTTTAAGGGAACGCCCTCTGTTATTTAACATACTGTATAAGTACATCTAATTAATAAAAATCAAGAGCAAAAAAAAAATTATGATATGTTTAAATACAGAGTAAGTGCTGTTTTATCATAGTTTTAAAAGTGGACAGAGTTTGAGCATGCCTTATGGACACAGGCAAGTCATTCCATAGCCGAACTGCTTGTACAGTAAAGGATTTATCATAGAAACTAATGGAATGCATCACATACATCTCAGCATACATCTCTAATATTAGGTTTTCCGATGACCTCAGATATCTATTATGTGTGTCATGAAGGAACTTAAAACGTTCTTAAAGTTAGAATTGAAATAGGATATGAGAATTCCGGCGAAGACGTATGGGAAGCCACTTAAGCTTTGTACGAAATTCAGATATGTGATCATATTTGCGCAGGCCAAATATAAATCTTGTGCAAAAGTTTTAAACACACACTATACTATTCATTTATAAAGAACTAGCTGTGGCCCGCGACTCTGTCTGCGTGTACTTCAGTTTACAGCGCGCGGTAGTTCCGATTTCCGTGGGAATACCAAGATAAATGCCTACATTACTGCACGGTTTTCTCAAATCCTCCAATCTCCAAACATCTAATCAATTCTGTAGATTTTGCCCAAAGCAAACATATGGAAATGAAATGAAATGAAATGAAATGAAATGAAATCGTTTATTAAGCAAGTAGGATCACTGATCACTTTTACACGTCATGTTTATTTTTTATTTTATTTTTTTAACTAGATGAAGCCGGCATTTCCTAACTGACTACCTCTGAGAAGAAATGGCCGAAACAAACTCAGGGATCATCGTCTTTTTTCAAGTCCAGACATTAAAAATGAAAATGTTTACAATAATTTACCTTATAATTACGCATATTGCTTAATAAAAATTAACAATGCTTAACAGAGCGAGCAGCTCAATCCCAAGCTTTTTTGCCTTCTAAATAATCTGTGATTTTATAATACCCCTTTTTGCAAAGTTTGGCCTTTATATGGTTCTTAAATCGTTTAATGGGTAAGTTTCGAACGTCCATGGGAAGCTTGTTGTAAAAGTGTATACATTGACCCATGAACGAGTTGCCTACTCTGTGGAGACGAGTGTGATGTAAAGCAAGATTGTGTTTGTTCCTGGTATTTACATTATGAATATCGCTTATCTTCTTAAAATTCGAGATATTTTTATGAACATACATAAGATTTTCAAATATATATTGTGAAGCTACAGTCAGAATGTTCACCTCTTTGAACTTTTCTCTAAGAGATTCTCTAGGACCAAGGTTATAAATGGCTCGAACAGCCCTCTTCTGTAAAACAAAGATGGTATTGATGTCCGCACAAGTTCCCCAGAGAAGAATCCCATAAGTCATAAGACTATGAAAATAACTAAAATAAACAATTCTGGCTGTATCCACATCAGTTATCTGTCTAATTTTCTTAACAGCAAAGGCGGCAGAACTGAGTCTACCCGACAGCTTCTCAATGTGAGGACCCCATTGTAACTTGGCGTCAATAGTTAATCCAAGAAAAACTGTCGACTCGACAGGGATCAACTCTACTCCATTCAGTTGAACATTGGTACTTAGCTGCCTGACATTTGGCGTAGAAAATTTAATGACTTTAGTTTTTTCATTTAAAAGGAGGTTATTTACATTAAACCAATGGCTAACAATAAACAATATTTATGCCAAATTTCAAAGCCGTAGACCATTCCGAAAAAATAAAAAATAAAAAGAGCTCAGTTGATATAAAATAAGCGCCTGTTAAAATAATTGGAGCAATATGTACGTCCTCGTTTGCACCCGTTTTCGCAACGTTTTTTGTTACTGCTCTGCTCCTATTGGTCATAGCGGGATTTATATAGCCTATGCCCTTTTTCAAGCTCTAGACTATCTGTGTACCAAATTTCATTACAATCGGTTCAGCAGTTTTGGCGTGAAAGCCGGACAGACAGACTGACAGACAGAGATACTTTCGCATTTATAATATTAGTATGGATTCCGTCTAATTTGTTTTTATTTTACTGAATTCTATTAATGTTATAATTAAAAAAATCACTTTTTATTTTGCTTTTTTAATTTTTATTCGGAATCTGATTCCAATGATAAAATTTTGTCAATATTAGCGCTTATTGTTAAGTAAGTTAGCTTATCTTCATAATTAATTTTTTGTATGCATGTTGTATTTGCCTAT
The DNA here is from genome assembly GCA_017933935.1 of Sesamia nonagrioides. Taxonomy (NCBI): domain Eukaryota; kingdom Metazoa; phylum Arthropoda; class Insecta; order Lepidoptera; family Noctuidae; genus Sesamia; species Sesamia nonagrioides. The sequence goes on along the minus strand of JADWQK010002379.1, from coordinate 135,815 downwards.
AAATAATTGATGCACTGTTATTTACCTTTGGGAATGAATTATTTGGTTGTTTTTGTGTAATCAATTGTTGGTGAACTTGTTAATTTTTTTCGTACTTTAAAAGGAAAAGATAGTTCCTGTTTTGGATCATTTGGTTGTCCGTCCGTCTGTCTGTCGGTCTGTTATGACCCTTTTTCTTAGCGTAGAGGTCTCAAGTTGTAATTCAAGGAGTACTCCGCGGTTTTACACGCGGTTATTTATTTGTTATTTTATTTTAATTTCGGTTACGTAGGAATATTGGGATAAAAAATATTCTATACTAGCGGCCGCCAGCGACTTCGCTCGCGTGGTTTAGTTATTACCTATTGGTCGCAGCGTGATGTTATATAGCCTAAAGCCTTCCTGGATTAATGGGCTATCCAAGGCAAAAAGAATTTTTCAAATCGGACCAGTAGTTCCCGAGATTAGCGCGCACAAACAAACAAACAAACATACAAACAAACTCTTCAGCGTTATATATTAGTATAGATTTTATTGTAATTTATAAAATATATTACAGTAAAGTAACATACATCCATCCTCGTAAACTTTCGTGGTTTAACACGTAGGAAGAAGATTTTCTTTTTTATAAATTTTAAACTAGTGACTGATGATAAGCAGTGACGCAATCATTGATGGTAAAGCGCACTAGTCTGCATACATAAAATTATATTAGTTTAAATTACCTACTTCATGTCAATTTAACACAACTATTATCTGATTCCAATTCAATAATCCTTGTTTCTATGCTCCTAAGTTAGAGACTTTGTAACAACACTGAAATAGCTGACGCAAAGTTATGAAGAGATTTCATGCGTATTTGATACGCTTCGTACCCTATACTTAGCTTTGTTTAATGGTAGAATAAATGACGAGGATCTCAGGGGTTGAAAGTAGGGTTGCCAGATAGGAACTTATTAAATCCGGGACAGTTCTAGAAAATATAATAATAGAAATATCAAATATATTTTTTATTTTCAAAGGATTCATATTTATATTTAAAAGGAAAAATGCCATTTTTTCAAAAAACATACTTCAATTAGTCATAGGTATGTACTTAGTAGGAAATTAAAACTTTGGTAGACAATGAATACTCACTTACAAATTAAATAGTAATAAACTGAAGAAAAAAAACAATAATAATAAGATACTATGAACCATAAAAAATCTTAAAACAATAAATTCCTGACTTAAAAAACAATCAGTACCTACTTGAAGTGTTTATAAACACATTGATGTAATATAAACAGAAATTGTTTTAGTACATAAAATAAACCTAAACCAATTTGTTAAAAAATAATAAGTTTTCAAAATCCGGGACAATGAGCGCTAATTCCTGGACACTGGACAAGAGGCAAGATTCCGGGACATTCCTGGATTTCCCGGCGGTCTGGCAATCCTAGTTGAAACTGTTTAAAATGGGCAATGCTGTTGGTTTTACTTGCCATAATTACGCGATTGACGTCATGGAAATTACGTTCATGCAAGTGGCACTTTTACTTGTAGATCTCAGGTTCGAACAGAGATAAGCTTTACTTTGTGCGAATAAATAAAACATCTTAAAGTGGAAAATTACTGATTTCGGAAGTCGATGGCAAAATACTTTTAAAATGTAAAGTCATATGGTTCAAACATACGTCTTACAACACTTAAGTGGCAAACTTTATCACCTGGCTATCACTGCTCTTATACAACGTGTAACAAAAAGGGTATATACATACCAAGGGCATGGCATCTTTAGATGATATCAAACGATATCGGAAGGGTTTCGACTCAAAATAAAATACTCAAAAAATTGGTACCAAATTTTCGGTTTCGTGTGTTTCTTAAAATAAAATCATAACAAACGTGGCAGCACACTACATATGTTAATAACTACTCGTTACCCGTCACGTTACTTGCCAAAATCCGATAAATGTCATCAATATCTCTGTGCGACTAGTATGATAGTAGCCTATCTCAGGCGGTGTTTTTCCTCATAACTACCTAACATAAAGAGATAGGATTAAAAAACCCTTCAAATATCGTTTGATATCATGTAAAGATGCCATGCCTTTCTTATGTATATACCCTTTATGTTACACGTTGTATATTCTGGTCACTCAGCTCTCCTTAAAATAACACTTTATTCAAAATCGTTGCAGCTATCCTCAGGCTTTCTTTTTTTTGGGATGGGATATCATCAAATGACGTCTCCCGCTCTGGGCGGAGCGGAAGGGCGTGTCAGACTTTTACTGACAAAACCCACCCGTGTTTCTTCACTTGCCTGTCCACGGTTTCTTTTTTAACCAACCCGCAACCCTGATTTAGGAGGTATCGGTCTTCGTGGACCCCGTCACGATGTGCTGACATCTCTTTCAGGCGCGCGTGAAACACGACGCACCGTTGACTCGGGCCTGGTCCTTACCGGGCGGCGAGCTGCCCGTGCTAGTGTGGCCGGGAGTTCGATGTTGTATTCCGACCAGAGCGTCACCTGCGGTGGCTAGTGGTGTGAGGGCTCCGGGATTCCCGCTGCCTCACGCGCTCCACCTCCTCCTTTGCCAGCATCACTGCTTCGCAGAAGGAGGTGACGGCCTGCCATGCACTCTTGCTCTGGACCATGGCCTGGACCAGGGTCGGACGAGAGATATTGCCGCCAATCGCGGCCACGAGGACACGGCGGTGCTCTACCCAAGCCAGGCAGACCTCCACCATATGCTTCACCGTGTCCTCAGGGCGGTGTCTAGTGAGGATCTGTGTCATGCAGAAGGTGAGGGCGCCGTGGCACCTCTCTAGCCACTCCTCAAAGAGGGGACTTACCGCCGCTATTGTGGCGTGCCCAGAGCTGTCCTCGAGCTGTCGATCATCATCATCTCAGCGTTAATCCCAGTCGCATCCGAAGCCTTTTTCAGCTTTGGAGTCTGGGGTCCGCTTTACCAGTCCAACTGCTGATATGGCTAAACTTCGACATTTCCGCTTTACCAGTCCTCGAGCTGTCGATATTACTTATTTAAAAAAATGGTTTTCATATAATATGGAAGAGATAGCTTTATTTTTTTGTCTCAAATGCCTAGAAAGCAAAGTGCAATGAAAATGAAGAACAATGTAAGAGTTCCTACATCCAGTTAGTTAGTGACAATGTAACTATTGTAAGTTTACGAGACAATATCATATCATGTGGTCCATTAAGTGTTTTAATATCATGTCACAAGCGGTGCTTTATAAAGTTTGCAGACATTGTGACGCCTCCTGGGACTTCAATACTAAGCGACGGTTAGTTACATCTACATACATCTAAGCTTACAAGATATATTTTAGTACTTAGATCTGGAGAGGAACAATTGCAATAATTACAGTAATAACAATAATTTAAACAAACAAGCAAAGTACGCTCAAACAAATTTTCTTTTTTTTTTTTTAAACCCTGACTCCTAAACTAGGAAGATCCTGTATCTTAGGAGCCAGTGTCTTCGCATTAATAGTACACAAACAGTTATGAGCGTATTAGCAGAACTTGAATAAATTGTATGTGTTTTACAAAAATAAATAAATTAGTTTTTTTTTTCAAATAAAGTAGTTGTAGTTAACATGTGCCTGACGAGGGGAGTCTTCCCAGATATTTTTAAGACGGCAATAGTTCATCCTATATTTAAAACTGGAGACAAGAGCAGTGTCGTTAACTACAGGCCTATATCGGTTCTCTCTACATTTTCCAAAATATTCGAAAAATTAATTAACCGTAGACTTATGAATTATCTTAATAAAAACCAGATCTTGGCCTTCAACCAGTTTGGTTTCCGGACTGGAAAATCTACAGATGATGCAGTTCTGGAACTCACTGATGAAATAGTGAACAGCCTAAATAAAAAACAAAAAGCTATCGCTATCTTCTTAGACCTATCCAAAGCCTTCGATACTGTTTCCGTCCCCAGACTCCTCTCTAAGCTGGAGGGGATAGGAGTTCGAGGTGTTGCACACGATATCTTTCGCAGTTACCTAGAGAATCGTCAACAAGTCGTTAAAATTGAAAATTTCACCAGTAGAAAGATTAAGCTTAGTTTCGGTGTACCTCAGGGCAGTGTACTCGGGCCAACCTTGTTCCTCATTTACGTGAACGAATTGTGCCAATTATCCCCACCCAACTCTAAAATAGTTGCCTACGCCGACGACACAGCCCTTATTGTCCACGGAAAAGACTGGCCCGAAACTTTTAATAGAGCAGAAAATGTTCTCGGAACTGTCATGAATTGGTTGAATACTAATCTTTTGACCCTTAACATCACCAAGACAAAATATATAACTTTTACTCCGGGCATCCTAAGCCAGCCCCCAAATTCTTTAAGACTTAAAGCGCACGTTTGCTCACCTAAAAACGCACACAATTGCGACTGCACATCCATAGAGCGTGCTGATAATATCAAATATCTCGGAGTAATCATCGATAAACACTTGAAATGGAAAATGCAAATCACCTCCCTAGTAACACGTGTTCGAAGATTAATTTATATATTTAAAAAGCTTAGGGGGGTCGCTGACTTTGGATGCCTCATTATGGCTTATCTGGCACTCGCCCAATCAGTTCTTGGATATTGCATAACCTCATGGGGTGGAGCCCACAAAACCTCCATGCTAAGGCTGGAAAGAGCACAAAGAGCTGTCCTAAAGGTGCTCGCTAAGAAACCATTCCGATATCCAACTGCTGATCTCTACGTGGAATGTAATGTGCTTACGGTTAGAAAGATTTTCATTTTGCAGACTATACTTAGAAAACACAGCTTGATACCTTTCGACCGAGGTTTGTGTATCACAAGACGCCTTTCTGATAGAGTCTGTAAAGTTATGCCCTGTAAAGCGATGGCAGCGAGGAGACACTTTACATTCGTCAGCTCTAAAATTTATAATAAAATAAACAGGATTATGAACATTTATAGCTTAACGAGAATGGAGTTAAAAAGGAAGTTGCCCGAGTGGTTGAAAACCCTTTCATATGACGAAACAGAGAAGATTGTAGAAGTATAATCAGTTAAACAGTACACCCGTACATCCACACACACTCACACCCCACACCCTCATACACCCACACACACCCCACACTTACATACACACACACTCCCATACGCATATACATACAGTTTCTCACATACACTTTCATACACCCACACTTTCACCCTACATCTGTTCAAAATACACTTCTGCATGCCTTATTTTTATTTTAAATTATATTTTATTTTTAATTCTTTAGTTATTTATGTTCTTTATGTCTGGAACAAAAAATTTTCTTAATGTTAAAACGGGCGTTGATAGCTGCGACACAGTTTTAACTTTTGCAGCTATCACCGTTTCTCCCTTCATCTATTCATATGTTTATGTTCCAAAAATAAAAATAAAAAAAAAAAAAAAAAAAAGTTTAATTTTAGTTTAGTTTGTATAGAGAAAAGGAAAATAGCATAGCAAGCATAGCTAGTTTCCGCCCGCGGCTTCGCCCGCGTAAATTTCGGTTATATCGCGCTTTTTAGATTTCCCTCGGGAACATCAAATTTTTCCGGGATAAAAGGTAGCCTATGTCCTTTCTCGGGGTCTAAAGATTGTGTTCTTTCCGCCCGCGTCTTCGTCCGCGTGGTGTTCGGTTATATCGCGCTTTTTAGATTTCCCTCGGGAATATCAAATTTTTCCGGGATAACAGGTAGCCTATGTTTTTTCTCAGGGTCCAAAGATTGTCTGTGCCAAATTTCATCAAAATCGGTTGAGAGGTTTAGGCGGGAAAGCGTAACAGACAGACAGACAGCCAGACAGACAGACAGACAGACAGAGTTACTTTCGCATTTATAATATTAGTATGGATCGACGCTTGAAAGGCAATTATATCTAAGCGACAAAAATTCGTAAATTGAGTTATATACACCAAACGACGCAGAAAAATCTGGCGGTTCGAATGGTGTATAAAACTCAATTTACGAATTTTTGTCGCTTAGATATGATTGCCTTTCAAGCGTCGATATATATTTAAAGGGTTGTAAGTGGGTGTCGTGTCGTGTGCAAGAGTTGCGCGTATGTATATGGGTGTGTGAGGGTGTGTTTATGTATGTGTGAGTGTGGGTTTGAATGCGTGTATGTTAGTGAGATGTAGGTGCAATCGACAGTTTATGAAGTTTAAATGTTTGAAAAATCATTGAGTTTCAAAAATTCGCTATGAATGTACGCTCTATGGAAGTAGTGATAAAAGCTAAGGAGAAATCAGCATTCAAAGAGATATCAGCACATTGTGACGGGGTCCACGAAGACCAATACCTCCTGGGTCAGGATTGCAGGTTGGTTAAAAAGTAAACCCTGGGCCTAGCCGTCGTACAGGCAAGTGAAGAAACACGGGTGGGTTTTAGTCAGTAAAAGTCTGACACCTTTTTCCGCTTTACCCAGAGCGGGAGAGGTCATTTGACGATTTCCCATTACCACAAAAAAAAAAATAGGGGTAGGTACGCCGACTAAAACACCACAGTGTTTCAGTTCCAGATATGATCGGGGCTGCATGATTCCCATAAGCACTCACCGCATCACCCGACACGAGATTTGTTCTAGAGGACTTTATTAATTGCCATATTTATTCAAATAACGATAACTTGAATACCGTGCTCTGCAAACAGGCATTCATTCAAAAACCAATTAATCAACGAATTCATACTAGATTTTTCGCGGCAATTAGTGCTGTGAGCAATTTACGGGATCATTAGGCGAATGTCAGTGGAATGTAAACCATGACGTCATATTGCAAAGCGATTAATTGCTCGAGCTATTTATCAGTAATTATTAATTATAATGAGTGAGGGTTGGTGACTAATTATCACCTAATATGATGTTTCAGTTTGTGGAGGATGTAGAGACATATGGCTTTTTTAACCGACTTCAAAAAGGAGGAGGTTACTCAATTCGACCGTATATATGCTTTTTTTATGTTTGTTCGCGCATAACTTCGTCGTTTATGAACCGATTTTGATAATTCTTTCTCTGTTGGAAAGAAGACGTTCCCAAGGTGGTCCCATGATAAGGATATCAGGGTTTGATGGTGGAAGACCAGAGAAAACAAGGGGAACTTTCAAAAGTTGCAGGGGCGACTAGTGCATTTCTTAGCATTTTCATTAAGTATTATAAAGCACTACAATTCAATAAAGGTCTGGAGTAGATCTGATGATGGAGCCGGGAGACAGTCGAAGGAACTCCTCAACAATTCACAGCAGCTACCTTGTGTTTGGGCTCGATTAATTTGTATTGATAAGAACTTTACACCTAGATATTTGTGACTGTCATAAAAGCTCTGATGATGAAGACAAAGGCCAGTTCCGGGAACTCCTCAACGGTTTACAGTAGCTACTTTGTGGTTGGACTTCATTCATTTATATTGATGAGACCTTTGCACCCATTGGGTTAAAATAATGGTCTGCAGTAAATTTGATGATGAAGACCATAGGCAGTTGAGGGAATACTTACGGGTAAAAATTAAAGTAAACAAAATTAGGTACGTCGTTTCCCAACTATATTTGCGTCAACTTCCAGTCTGAACGGATGCAACTGAATACATAATACTTTTAACAACTAAAAAGTGTAAAATAAAAACTTTTTTACAAAAAAACAACCGACTTCCAAAAACCACTACAAAGTGAAAAATAACTAATTTCGGAAGTCGGTGTCAAAAAAACGAATATACAAAACAAAGACACCGACTTCCGAAATTAGTTATTTTTCACTTTGTAGTGGTTTTTGGAAGTCGGTTGTTTTTTTTGTAAAAAAGTTTTTATAAAATATAACATTTATCATCATTTAATGGAAAATTACGACACAATTACTATCTGAGTTTTTCTTACCAGAAACATCATTCGAGTGACTTAAAAGCAAACTTTAATTTTGTTGTATATTAGTACTTGACCGCGATTCTGCCTGCAGCAGCAGTGATGCAATCGCTGATGGTAAAGCGCACAAGTTTATTATGAGCCTATTCATCCTAACCTTGAAGACACTTAAATTTCAATCAGACGGGAAGACCGCCGCAAATAGTTCCAGTCCTTCGCCTAAACTTTCCTATATCGACCATACAATATCGGAATCAGCTCCACTCTCATCCAACTCCTGTGTCCCACTGCTGGGATACAGGCCTTCTTTCTTCAAGAGGGAGTGGGCTGTAATCTACCTTGCGGGCCCAGTGCGGGTTGATAGATGTCACCTTATCTATAAACCATCACGCCTGTGACTTTGTCTACGTTTAAAACGTTCTCTGGCAAGCAGGAACTTCGATTTGAGGAGTTAATGGAAAAGATCGGTAACATTATTGTACAAAACTCAGAGTTGAAGCACAGTGTCGAGCTCATGTCGTGTAAGTACGATGAGTTCCTGGGACGTATTGCCACGTTAGAGGTGGAACGGGCAAATGATAAAAAAAAGATTCAACTATTAGAAGAAAAGTTGGAACAATTTGAGCGGAAATCTCGTTCGACGGGTATTGAAATCAGAAACATACCCAAGACCGATAAAGAGACAAAGGAAGATCTTTGCAGCCTAGTTGCCAATATGGGAACGTCACTGAAAGTGGATATCGAAAACTATAAGATAAAAGATATTTACCGACTTAAGTCAAAAGACAAGTCCCACCCAATCATTGTGGATTTTACCACGACTCTCACTAAAGAAAAAGTCATCAGTGGAGTTAAAAATTTCAATAAATTAAAGGCTAAGGAGGCGAAACTTAATACTTCTCACTTTAAACTAAATGGCCCTGTGATGCCGGTTTACGTTGGAGAATGCCTCACATACAAAGCACAAAAGCTTTTTTATCTTGCCAGGGGTTTCCAACGGAGCCATGGTTACCAGTTTTGCTGGACTGCAAATGGGATAGTGTACCTTCGAAAAAAGGTCAATGATCCGCAAATCAGAATAACTTCAGAATCTGACGTGGAAAAATTGATTTCTAACGAGTGACTAATCTTGGAAACTATCTTGTCATATTGTATTTCTGATATATTGTTTATGCATGCTTCAATTTTTTTATTAACTTTCTTTAATTATTGCCAATCTACACTAAACAAGAATCTTTACACACACTTAAACATTTTTTATGAGCTGAAGAGTATCACTTCACTAGCTTACTATTTTTATTTAACCTTTACTTCTGGTTGCCATTTGTTACTTTGTCCCATTTCCTATAGAGAATCATTTTTGGTGACTTAAATAGCTTAACAAACGACATAGATGATTGCTCTGTCTCAAAGGTATCAGTTTGTGATCTTGAAGACTGTCATGAGCTGATATCTTTTTCGCCTGACAAACGTCTGACCATACTTACGCAAAATATCCGTAGTGTTAATTGTAACCTCCCTGGACTTATATTGTTACTGGATAGGTTAAAAATGAATTGTGACATAATTGTTCTCACGGAATGTTGGTTATTAAAAACTAATGTTATTCCTAATCTATCAGGATTCCAATCGTACTCTACTTTAAAAAATTTAAAGCAAAATGATGGAGTAATTGTTTATTACAAAGAACATATTGATTTAGTGTTTGAGGAACCATTCTTTCAAGAAGGAAACTGCCTTATAACTCGATTTGGCAAGCAGTTGACGATCGTTTCTATATACCGCTCTCCCTCATACAAAAACGTTGATCCCTTTCTTGACTCATTACATGAGACTCTTTTAAAAGTAGAAGGATGCAAAAACTTGATGTTACTGGGTGACATTAATATTCCCATCAACAATTCTAAAATTGATTTAACTGGAGAGAAGTATTTGACTCTTACTGCGTCTCACGGGTTACTACCTGCCCACACAGAAATTACTCGCAGTGCGAGTGGAACATGTCTGGACCATATACTACTAAGAAGTACCTACTGCTCACATACTTTGATTCCTACTACTACTTTAACGGATCATTACCCTGTGATAGTATGTTTAGATCTTAATTTATCTCAAGCCCTTATAAACAGTACATATACTGTAACCAATGAGGAAGCCTTAACACAGGACATCCTAAAAATCGATCTAACTCCGATATTCCAGTCTAATGATCCTGAATTCTCTATCAACTACCTAACCAGCTCAATACAGGCCGCAACAAATAATAACACTGTTGTTGTCAAAATATCAAGGCGTAAAAGGATCATTAAACCTTGGGTAACTCCAGGGTTATTGAGGTGTATGAGAAATAGAGACAGACTACACTATGAATTGAAGTCCTCACCAGATAATGAAACTCTAAAGGTTACCTTTAAGCGATATCGGAATTTTTGCACTAACATTTTAAAGAAAGTCAAACATGAGTATGAGAAATCGGAGGTTGAAAAAACAAAAAACGATCCAAAAAAGCTTTGGAAAGTTCTTAAAGAGATCTCTAGCTTAAATAAAGTCCCTAGTCACCCGACCCAGATGGGAAGAAGAAGATCAGAAGATTCTGAAGGTTGGCTCCTCACCTGAAAAGTCCATGGACTATATAAATCAGTATTTTGTAAATATAGGCCGGACCTTAGCTGAAGAATGCTTGAACCTTCACAATACAGTTGATGCTGCATCCCCGCTGCTGACGGATTCCCTCAATACTAGTACTCAACTAAACTCGTTTGTGTTAGAGGAAGCGGATGAAGATGAGGTCTTTCGTCTGGTGATGAGTCTAAAGACAGAATGTTCGGTGGGCCGCGATAATGTGTCAAATAAACTTTTGAAGAAACACGTTCACTTCTTTGTCCCGCCGCTTACTTACATTTTTAATCAATGCCTTCAGACGGGTCAGTTCCCTTCCCAATTGAAAAGTTCTGAAGTCCGCCCGATTTTTAAAGGTGGTGATAAAAAGGACGTCTCTAATTATCGCCCTATCTCTATTTTACCCGCTATCTCAAAACTCCTGGAAAAGATAATTAATAATAGACTCACAAAATACCTGGAATAAAATAAATTGCTTGCAAACAATCAGTTTGGGTTTAGAACAAATAGATCTACCGATGATGCTGTTTATTATTTAACTAAATATGTTAGTACTAACTTGGACCGAGGGCAAAAATGTTTAGCCATCTTTCTAGACCTAAAAAAAGCTTTCGATACTATTTCTATTCCCATCTTAATTACCAAGCTAGAAAAGCTTGGAGTGAGAGGAATTCAACTCCGGCTTTTCGAAAGCTATCTAACTGGGCGGACGCAGTGTGTTCGAATAGGGCGTCATGTTAGCGCTGATCTTCCAGTGTCTTTTGGCATTCCCCAGGGCAGTATTTTGGGGCCTACTCTCTTTCTTATTTACATAAACGATCTTACTAGCATCATCGTACCCAATGGCGACATCATATCTTACGCTGATGACACAGCTCTTCTTTTCTCTGCCAATACTTGGGATGAGGCCTTTAATGCTGCCCAGAATGGGTTTAATGTAGTAAACCAATGGCTCAGGCTTCATCTTTTGACCTTGAATACTGTTAAAACGAAATACCTAACTTTCAGTATACGACAATCAACACAAGCAGGGTGTAACTATAACATAGTCCCTCACCAATGTTCCCTAGACACACACTGTACCTGTAATCCAATCGAACGCGTTGTTACAATAAAATATTTAGGGATCCTCTTCGACCGTCATCTTAGTTTCAAAGACCACATAAAATTACTCAGCGCTCGAGTCAGAAAACTTATTTATGTGTTTAAGAGGCTGCGTCATGTGGTTGATCCTATGGTATTGAAACAAATCTATTTTGCCTTGTGTCAGTCAGTTTTAACGTATTGCATTTCGTCATGGGGAGGAGCTCCCAAAACAATCATTAAACCTACTGAGATTGCTCAACGCGCAATACTAAAGATTTGCACTTACAAGCCTCGACTGTTTTCTACGACGTTGCTTTATAAATATTGTGAAGTGCTTACGGTTAGACAGCTCTATATACTGACAGTAATTCTAAAGCAACATCGAAACATGGCATATGACCCCAACTACAAACATAGGCGTAGGAAACAAATAGTTTGCACTCGTGAACATAAACCTGCAACTTCCTTTATCAGAAGATTCTTTGTATTTTTGGGTCCCTATGTCTATAATAAAATCAACTACATTCTAGACGTTTACCCTCTCACTAGGGATCGTTGTAAAGACAGAGTGAAGAAGTACTTGCTGACTTTAACATATGATGACACTGAAAAATTGTTAATTGTACCAGAGTAAATAGGCTCCTTTGGGCAACTTTTCAGATATTTTATTTTATTTTTTTTATTGCTCTTCATTTTCATATTACTTAAACACACATAGCTGAGTACACTCAACTTTTCACACCAAACATGCACACACACTCACTCGTAACACTCACCACCGTGTACACATTCATGCACCCTTCTCCATACATAAACACCAACTCACTTACCTTTCCTTGTATTTGTTTTAACTAAGTTTGAGCTTCATTCGCTGTATTTTGTTTTTTGTAAAATTGTTCTAACAAACTTAGTTTTTAGCTTAGTTTACTTTATTTTGTTGTATTTTGCTTTTCCTTTTATCGACATAAAGCTGTTCGCGATAGCTTAATTTCTTATATTATCTTGCTGAGAGGTTTGGCGCTGCACGCCGAGATACAGGTTTTACCTAGTTCGGTTGCAGATGCTCCTATTATGTACCGTATGTTTTACCTTTAGAGTTACTATGTTTTATGTCGTTTTGTAGTTTGTATTTTTATTCGTGAATAAATTTATTATTATTATAAAAAAAAAAAAAAAAAAAACCTGCATTGGGCCCGCCTTTACTATTTTCATGACATTTTCCTTTAATGGTTTTCTTACGCTGTTATTCTTTACCGTTTTGAGAGCAATGGTGGTGAAATTCACCATCATCAACCCAGCGTTAATCCCAGTCGCATCCGAAGTCTTTTCAGCTTTGAAGTCTGGGGTCCACTTTTACCAGTCCAACTGCTGCTATGGCTAAACTTCGACATTTTCCGTGAAGTGACTGCCGTCTGACCTCCACAACCCGAAGGCGACATCGAAGCATTGCAGTTAGACCAATTGTTGGACTTTTGAGGGCTCCAACAACCCGTAACGACTGCCACTAGATGTTCGTATGGCAACCGGGACCAACGGCTTAACGTGCTTTCCGAGGCACGACCAGACCAGTGCAAATATTCATATTCATGCATACAAATACTTGCACTGTGCGGAGATCGAACCCGCGCCACCTTGCGCAGCGGCCGCGTCAGCTACCGCTACGCCACGGTGGCTGTCGTATGGTGGTGAAATTATTAACACAAAGTAAAGCTCGTGTAAACAAGGACCACATTTTGTTTTACTTTTCTGTATGGGTAAAAAATATTAAACTCGCGTCAAGACATGTGACCTGATCGAAAATTCGTAAGTCGAGGGAGTAGGTCACCGCCACGCTGTAGGACAGGTAATATCATCATCATCATCAACCTTTTATCGTCCCACTACTGGGCACAGGTCTCCTCTCATACAGACAAGGATTGAGCATAATCACCACGCTTGAACAATGCGGGTTGGCGATTTCAGACTTATAAAGTCCAGGTTTCCTCAAGATGTTTTCCTTCCAATATGAAGTAATAGGAAGAAATATGCCTCTATCTTTTTACTAGATGTATTCCTGCTCCTACTGTTTCGTTTAAGCGCAAGGCGCTTGCGCAAGTGTGCGTGCATGTGTATACTACAGGCTGCTATGCGCATCGTTTTAACATTACTATGTTTGTATACGTTAGCTCAATAAATAAATATTGTATTTTACCACATAAAATATGGTATTTTTATAGTGAAAAATAAATCAAATTGTGCGAAATTATTCCTTCATTCATTTCAAAATATAAAAAAAAAAATGCATAACGTCATTGTAAGCTTTCGGCACTCCTGGAGTGCAATCCGTTGTGTTTTAATTACTTTCATATGTCCAAAAAAACATTCGACATTCAATTTACCTTTCGTAATTAAAATAAACATAAAAACACATGGAACAAACAATGTAAATAGCCATCTATCTGGAATTTAACTAGTTTTCGTTAAACAATGATTTTGAATCGTTCTGAATTCAAATATATTCACGCGAAACGCATCGCAATATGAAACTGGATGAAACCGCTGAATATCTGAATATTCATGAAAATAAACATTAGCTAAGCGAGACGAAATAATTTCGAGGTATCTCTTATGTTATTAATGTTAAACTTATCTTGCGTGCGATCTTCTAAAATTCTAGGTTTCGCGAAGGTTTTATTTATTAGAAAATGTACCCTCAGGATTATGTTTTAAGAATCAAAATAAATCTTTTATTTTTTTCAGGGGTGATTTTTCTTACGCCATATGATCCGAAGAATAATTTAGACTTTTTGACACTTCATGTAACATGTGTGAGACATCACTTTTTTGACGATAAAATAATTATTTTACGATAGGTAAATTAGCCCTTACTGTGAAGATGAAAGAGATGGGATTTTCTGGCGAAAGCGCCAAAATGATAAAATATATCATATTATTTATTCTATAATATAGGCACAACTTTTGCATCTTACAAAAACCTCAATGAAACATTTAATATAATATTCTCCTTCTTTAGCCTATAGAGGTCCACTGCTGGACAAAGGCCTCCCCCAAGGCTTTTATTGCATTGGGGGGAGTTGCCATAATCCCCAACGCTTGGCAGGCGGCTTGGGGATCGCAGTAATTTGATATTCCACAGGAGAAGCGCTTCAGCCCGCTTCCCTGCTGACAATTCCCTTAGTCGCCTCTTACGACACCCACGGGAGGATATGGGATGGTACTATTCTAAGCTCGGTACCACACGGTGAATAAAATTATATTCTACTAAAAACCACTTAGAATAAATAAAAACATTTTTACAAAAAAACAACCGGCTTCCAAAAACCACTACAAAGTGAAAAATAACTAATTTCGGAAGTCGGTGTCAAAAAACGAATATACAAAACCAAAGACACCGACTTCCGAAATTAGTTATTTTTCACTTTGTAGTGGTTTTTGGAAGTCGAAAGTTTTTATTTTACACTTTTTAGTTGTTAAAAGTACTATGTATTCAGTTGCATCCGGTCAGACTGGAAGCTGACGCAAATATAGTTGGGAAACGACGTAATTTTGTTAACTTTATTTTTTACCCCTAAGTATTCCCTCAACTGCCTATGGTCTTCATCATCAAATTTACTGCAGACCATTATTTTACCCAATGGGTGCAAAGGTCTCATCCATATAAATGAATGAAGTCCAACCACAAAGTAGCTACTGTAAACCGTTGAGGAGCTCCCGGAACCGGCCTTTGTCTTCATCTTTAGAGCTCATAAGACAGCCACAACCCATCTAGGTGTAAAGTTCTTATCAATACAAATTAATCGAGCCCAAACACAAGGTAGCTGCTGTGAATTGTTGAGGAGTTCCTTCGACTGTCTCCCGGCTCCATCATCAGATCTACTCCAGACCTTTATTAAATTGTAGTGCTTTAAAATACTTAATGAAAAATGCTAAGAAATGCACTAGTCCCCCCTGCAATTTTTGAAAGTTCCCCTTGTTTTCTCTGGTCTTCCACCATCAAACCCTGATATCCTTATCATGGGACCACCTTGGGAACGTCTTCTTTCCAACAGAAAAAGAATTATCAAAATCGGTTCATAAACGACGAAGTTATGCGCGAACAAACATAGAAAAAAAAAAGCATATATACGGTCGAATTGAGTAACCTCCTCCTTTTTAAGTCGGTTAAAAACCGTATGAACGGACGATTTTAAAACGAAAATGAATCTGAAACAAACACACCCCTTTTTTCTTTTTTTTTTTTAATAACAGTCGCATATGGCATGGTTCACGCGGTTGGTACGGCACGTGGATACGACCCTGTATTACATATCAATCCCTCCGTATCAAAACACATGAAACTGTCGATCCAAGCTGTCATTTAATAGTCTTTGACACTTGTTACAGGCTGTATACACCCGACAGCCTCCGTGGCGGTTTTTTGACGGGAAAGCTAAAATGAGTGTCACACGCATTTTTCATTGGACTTTTAAAATTATTTATAGTGTCGTTTACTGAATAAAAGCGCGTGATTTATGTAGTAAAAAGTGCTTTCAGTAAATAATTCATAAAGAATATTGAAATATCGCAGCATAGTGGGTAATGATTTTGCCTCAAACCTTCCTCATAGACGGTTCACGCGGCCGTCTTTTTCAACATGTCATTGCCGATATCCGCCATTATTATGAAATAAAATTTTCAACGAATTTCTAGAATTTGTTACACTTGTTATTGGTAAAATTGTGGTATATATTCCACAAAGGCCATTGATTAGGGGTTGAGGTTGAATCTCACCTTGAAAAAAGAAGAAGAAGCCTCCGTGGCGTAGCAGTAGCGAACGCGATCGCTGCGCAAGGAGGCATGAATTCGATCCTAAGAGTGCAAATATATGTATGCATTAATATGAATATTAGCAATGGTTTGGTCGTGCCTCGGAAAGCACGTTAAGCCGTTGGTCCCGTTTGCCATACCAACATTTGATGGCAGTCGTAACGGGTTGTTGGAGCCCGCAAAACACAATTAATGGCCGAAGGCGCCTTCGGGTTGTGGAGGTCAGACGGCAGTCACATCACTTAGCCAGCATTTAGACTGGTAAAGCGGACCCCAGACTCCAAAGCTGAAAAAATTCGGATACGACTGGGATTAATGCTGAGATGATGATGACGATGAGTCGATGAGTCTACAACCCAAGTCTAGCCATCAGTATGACCAAGAGGTATCGTGTTATTAGCGATTTGACTGTGAGATCAGCTAAACATTCGCTCCGCGTAAAATACAGGTTCCAACTACACCCAGTTAAACTGGAAATGTACCCCAATATATTTGGGAAAAGGGTTGACATATTGATTTGTGGGGCCAAGATGCCACTGATAATCAAGTAATTTGACCCGTTTGGAATTTGACCCCTTTTGAAGTTTGACCTCTGGTACATACCTACAAAACTTTCACCTCTTTCGAATGTCAGTCAAATTGAAATGAAGTTTCTGACCTCTGTTCTTAAACGTGTCGTTAGGAATCTATTATAAATGAAGTCGTCCCAGATCTCGGGTATTTGCTTGAAGACACCACAAGTGTCCATCAGTTCTTGTAATGGGAAGCAGACAGGACAAGCAAGACACGATATTAAGTATCCAATTGTTTGTGGAATAGCACCATATTTACACTTCAAACCGAAGTCGTGTATGAATCTCCACTTGGACAGGTTTTCCTTGCTTCGGCCAACCTGGGTCCGGAGTGCGTTATTTATCTGTTCTGATTTTACCATAGTCAGATAACTTTCATCAGTACACCAAGGTGGCAAAATCCATAAAATATAATAATAAAATCATATTCTGCGGAACGCTTGTCTGTTTACACTCACTACCCGTTTTGCTTCTAAAATCTTCTGCCTCAGTTCTTGTTGTTACTTAAACGATAGGTTTTCAGCTTTCTTAATCATTAATTTGCCTCAGAAATAATAGTTAATGCAAAAAAAACAATTGTAATCAGGTAGGTAATTTTTTGAATTTTGCCACCTTGGTGTTTTGAAGACCGGTTTTAGCCAAACTTGCTTTAAAGTACTACTTCTGTCTTCTGATTATAAAAGCTGAGAGTCTAGCGCATTTTTGAGAGTAAACGAGAAGTGAAAGTAACACTTGATTATATTTTTAATGTAAAGTTGAAAATTAAAGTACGCACGGAACGTATTTTTTTGAATTCTGACCAACATTTTCGTAACTTTCATCAAAGTTACGAAGCTAGTTTTTTATGTACTTATTAAAGTACAGTACATGAGGATACTGTTGCAAAAAAAATCTTAAGAAGTTTTAATAAAAAAAAAACAATTTTTTATACTTGTCCGGTTGATATTCCTCGAAAAGTAAACAAAAATTCATAACTCGAAAACTATGAAAAATCGCGGAACATACATGGGGGTGTTTAGGATACCCCACGAAATGCCGGAACAAATTTTTTTTATGACGTCTATCGATGGGTCACCTGTAGATAAACCTACCGGAATAAATTGTCTAGCGGATGGCAAAAGCCATATTTCATATTCAATCCATTCTTCAGTGGAATGCGCTTCCTATTGATATCAGGATGGCCGCCAGTCGGTTTGCATTTAAGCGGAAATTGCAGTTATTTTCGCAACAATTAGGGTACAGTCATTGCAATACCTCTCTCCCTAATTTTAGTTTTGTATGTATATATTAGATATAAGTATATATTTTGGTAATAGTATTGTTACGAATGGACCTTATGTCGATGGCATAAGGTTCAATAACGCGTGACATGCAGTGTGCCACTTTTAAGCCCTATTTCCCCAGATCTAAACATTTTCTAGGTACAATATAAAAACACATTGCTAGACTTAGGATGGCCTATGGAATGGTACAGGTCTCAACAGTTTTGTCAACAAAGTGTCGACATCGAAATTTCTAGAAACCCGTTTCCGGGAATTACCGTAGGTACTTACTCGGGCGGTGTCCTCGAAGTTATGCGGTATTATTATTACGTCTAGAGGAATCAGGAATGATCGATCAGCTGGCCTATATATAGCGCCATGACGCCGGCACAGAGTCAGTCTGCACTCGACTAGCGATACGAAAACAGCGACAGTTAAGAAGCGATCTTTGACTACTGCGACAACTGTAACGAGAACTTTGAGTACTACGTGAAGTAACATCTGATAGTGTTTTGTGTGTTTACGACACAAACTTCGTGGACGTAAGTGAAGACTTCGGTGAGACATCAGCTACGTTCTACTTGTCATTGCCTACGATCGACTGTACCTTCGTTGCCAATAAACTTCGCAACCTTTAACCGGCGTTTTAGTACCCCTAGCTCGTAACAGTATGTATGTATATATAGCTTATTTAAGTATTTTTTTAAATAGTGTCAAAAGCTTTTTTTGTTCTTTGCAATATATTTCAACTAAAGCACCTGCCATATAATCTCTGCACCACCTGTGGTTCACTAGTAGAGAATTTCTAAGGCATTAAGTCCGCCTGTTCCACAGGGATCGGTCCTGGGACCGCATCTGTGGAACATCGGGTACGACTGAGTGCTGCGCGCTGACCTCCGGCGTCAGCGTAGTTTATTACGCTGACGACACGCTGGTTCTGGCACAAGGGAGGTCGCACCAGGCGGCGGCTGACGCAGCGACCTTCGGGGTTGCGACAATCGTCAACAGGATCCGGAAATTGGGACTCGAGGTGGCCCTGCAGAAGTCCGAGGCCATGTGCTTTCATGGTCCTCGGAATGCGCCACCGTCGGGTTCCCACATAACGGTAGGAGGGGTTCACATCGGCGTCGGGTCGACGATGAAGTACCTGGGACTCGCCTCGACAGCCGGTGGAACTTCGAGGAGCACTTCCGACGTTTGGCTCCCAGACTGGAACGGGCCGGGGCTGCCCTAAGGCGGCTTCTCCCCAATCTAGGGGGACCAAACGCCTCCTGTCGGAGGCTCTACGCGGGGGCCGTGCGGTCCATGGCCCTTTACGGGGCAGCGGTGTAGGCGAGGTCGTTAAGGAAGCGACCAGCCTGATGCCTGACCGCGTCCCAGAGGGTCATGGCCGTTCGGCTGATCCGGGGATACCGCACGGTCTCCGCTGAGGCGGCGAGCCTCCTTGCCGGATTGCCGCCATGGTATCTGGAGGCCAAAGTCCTCGCCCACATGTGGAGATGGCGAGAAGAGGCAAAACGCCGGGGTGTAACTCCGCTGCCGCGAGAAATCGCGATACGGCGGAAAATTTTCTGCTTCACAACGGAAATAACGCAGTGAATGTCGTTGAACTGTCAAAATGAAATTCATAGCTACTGATAGTGTGTCACGCTCACGCAATTACCTTGCGATACATGTAAAGCGATTTTATTGTATTCTCTATAAGTAATCGTCAATCAGAGATGAATAACCAGCGTTTTCGGATATAGTTTAAGCTTAGTAAAAGTATGTAATGTAATATTTTAAAATTATTGCGGATAAATTATTCATATAATATTAGTATTTTTTATTATTTATGTACACGCAATAAAATACATGAGGATATGAGAAAATTAAGATTTACTTTCAGATTTTACATTTTCAGTCTTATTCACTACAAATATAAAATCGAAAAGTAAATGTCAGTCTAGTCCTGTCAAATTATATAATCCCCTTCTAACAGTTCCCGGTGCAAAGGTGCCCGCAACGCTTAACGCATTGCCACGCTGAATGGCAAATTTCAAATTAAATTGAACTCTAATGCACCTACGGTCACCCCAAGAATACGTTATTGTACTGTACGCGCATGTCGCTGTATGCACCCTCGGTATACGTAATCCACAGGCTGCACGTATAAAACGATTGGCAAAAGGCCTTGAGACGCTGTGAATAGCAAACTTTTAGGTATTTGAGGGGGTGAAGCAGACGAAGTGGGACACGACTAGCCCCGCCCACTGCGGGGCGCGGGGCGCTCCGCGCGAGTACATCGATGCGTGACTCGTGAGGCGTCGTGCATCAAGAAATACGCACGTTCTATTAAATCTATACCAACCATTCTCTATTCCGTCTACATTTAGAAGCGTAATTTCACAACCCAACCGCGAGGTATGGTTGGCTCTGTTCGTCACAGTCCCGGTTCGCATTAGACGAGCAGCAGGTTCGAATCCCACATCCGTTCACTTTACCTTGCGATTTTCGAAAATGTATATTTTATACATATTTTCATTTTTTATTATTACTTTTGTTTTCTTTTTTATTTTTATAATGCGCTGTGTCCGTTCTGCTTAATTTTTTTGTGTTATGTCCTTTTTTCATGAAACTGTTAGAAATATATCATTTCTAGAATTTACTATTTATAAACAGCTGTTTAGAGTAACTGTTAAAAAAAATGCATTTTCGGATATTTAAAAAAATAAAAGATTTTTTCTTCAAAACTGCAACTCTTATCGAAGTCGGGTTTATACGAGTGCTTAGAATAACACAACACAAAAAGATTGAAATAGATGGAGGCACTTGGAGGAGGCCTATACTGAAAGGGGCCATGAATAATGCAACAAAATGAAATCTAAATTTACTGTTTTGAACTATTATCAAATCAACTGTTAATTTTATTGTTTTTCTTTTCTATTCCATCTACATTTAGAAGGGTAATTTCACAACCCAACCGCGAGGTATGGTTGGCTCTGTTCGTCACAGTCCCGGTTCGCATTAGACGAGCAGCAGGTTCGAATCCCACATCCGTTCACTTTACCTTGCGATTTTCGAAAATGTACATTTTTTACATATTTTCATTTTTTATTATTACTTTTGTTTTCTTTTTTATTTTTATTATGCGCTTTGTCCGTTCTGCTTAAATTTTTGTGGTATGTCCTTTTTTCATGAAACTGTTAGAAATATATCATTTCTAGAAATTACTATTTATAAACAGCTGTTTAGAGTAACTGTTAAAAAAATGCATTTTCGGATATTTAAAAAAATAAAAGATTTTTTCTTCAAAACTGCAACTCTTATCGAAGTCGGGTTTGTACGAGTGCTTAGAATAACACAACACAAAAAGATTGAAATAGATGGAGGCACTTGGAGGAGGCCTATACTGAATGGGGCCATGAATAATGCAACAAAATGAAATCTAAATTTACTGTTTTGAACTATTATCAAATCAACTGTTAATTTTATTGTTTTTCTTTTCTATTCCATCTACATTTAGAAGGGTAATTTCACAAGCCAACCGCGAGGTATGGTTGGCTCTGTTCGTCACAGTCCCGGTTCGCATTAGACGAGCAGCAGGTTCGAATCCCACATCCGTTCACTTTACCTTGCGATTTTCGAAAATGTACATTTTTTACATATTTTCATTTTTTATTATTACTTTTGTTTTCTTTTTTATTTTTATAATGCGCTTTGTCTGTTCTGCTTAAATTTTTGTGGTATGTCCTTTTTTCATGAAACTGTTAGAAATATATCATTTCTAGAAATTACTATTTATAAACAGCAGTTTAGAGTAACTGTTAAAAAAAATGCATTTTCGGATATTTAAAAAAACAAAAGATTTCTTCTTCAAAACTGCAACTCTTATCGAAATCGGGTTTGTACGAGTGAAATAGATGGAGGCACTTTGAGGAGGCCTATACTGAAAGGGGCCATGAATAATGCAACAAAATGAAATCTAAATTTACTGTTTTGAACTATTATCAAATTAACTGTTATTTTTATTGTTTTTCTTTTTTTAAATTATATTATGAACTAAGAAATTCATGGTTAAATAAAGGCTTATTATTATTATTTATTATTAATTTCTAGAAATTTGTAGAAAGAAAATTATAACGAATTGATTTTAAATATTAGTTTGCATTATAATTTTTACAAAAAGAATATATTTAAAAAGATGGAACAATTACTACAAAAAATACAGAAAATCGGATAAATTAATAATAATTAAAAAAAAAAAAACAATTGCAAATAAGAAATCCAACAAAAAGCATACAACGTAAAGCTGGGGTTTGAACCCGAACACATACAGGTGAAGAAAAATGTGCCGCGAAAAAATAAAAAGAACAATTACAGAAAAAAATCAAATAAAATATCGGCAAAAATACAACAGTAAATTAAAAAGCACTTATTTCAATTAAAATCTACAAAAAGCATATAATGTAAAACTGGGGTTTGAACCCGGGCAAAAACGAAATATGATTATTCATCAACAAACAGACACGTAAATATAATTATTTTCTGTGCGGGGTAAAGCAAAAAGTGACATAGGTCCGACAAGCACTGCGCCTCAGCGGTCACTGTCGCTAAGCATAGAAGTGAAAGAGAAGGCAATGGACGCCGCGATGGAGCGACGTTTCGTTCACGTTATTTATTATTAAATACATTATTTATTTTAGAATATCTTAGTTAAATCGATAAACAAAAACAATGGTTTCATTTACTATTATATTTTACATCGCTCTTCTCAATTTTATCAAGATTTGATGATTAATAATACAGTTACAACTGTTATAAATTCAATTTTAGGGGTTACTTTAGGATTTATTTCTATCGAGAAAATTAATCCAAAACGTGTTTTGAAAACAATGGTGTCCTGCTACATATAATCAAGATTAACATATAAATTTTTGGCTGCTCTGAAATGTATACATTTGGCTAAAAAATTGTTTTAAGAAGCCTATTTTTACTGAACACAGCGCCTTAAAAAGCATTATCTTAACAGACTTAGAACAGCGTACAAACCTGTGGGCCAACGGATAGCCAGTGACCTGTAGGGTAATTTCGTAACACGCTATCAGTGACAATAGGTCTCATTTTGACAGTTCAACAACATTCATTGCCTTATTAAAATTGTTGAGCTGACTCATTTTCGAACAGATGGAGCAATGAATTAGCAATGTGCTTCGAAATGATTCCGACTGATAGTAATAGTTCGTTACACAATTACTGCTACTTAACACAATTACTCGCTCCCTGTCTATGTCCACCTTATCTTTTATTTTCATAGATCAAAATCAAAAGTCATTCATTCAAATTAGGCTGAGAACCAGCACTTTTTGAACGTGAATATTAGGTACATAAGACAGTCCCCCAAAACGCCCACCCATCCACACTTCCTAGTGCTTTCTCTGGGAAGAAGTGGCGGAACTAACTCCCCAGCAGCACAGGCTATGTATATTTTATACAATACTATGTATAGTGAACACAAAAAAAATACAACAACAATGAAATTATTTACCATATACCTACATACGTAATTACGTATACTATATATTACATACATTGTATACTATATATATTGTATATATTGTATACTATATATACTACATACATATTTACTATATACCTACCACGTCAAAATACTAGCAAAGCAAAAAAAAATTGATGAGATGAACTAATAATGTAGTTGACTAAAAAAAACTATTTAGTCCATCATTCAGATTTCCAAAAAATGCTAGCAAGTATTTTTTCTTTCTTCTTATAAACGAAAAATGAAGACGACAGTGCGTTGAAAACTCGTGTGACGTCACTTTTTAGCAAGGAGTGACGTCACCAGCCACCACTCCTGATCTTTGATGCCTTTTATGTTTGTCAATTTTTATTGATTTCATAAAACAAAATATACGTATATAATATTTTTCTATAATCTGAATGACGGACTAGCTAGAATCTTTTTTTTTTTTACCCACGAAACATCCCTATTGTTTTGTCGTAACCGAAAATATAAATAAATTGAATCCTTATTAAACTACAACTTCTTCCCAGGATTCTGATTACATATTCCCTTTGATGACCGTACCCACTCGTACATGTACCTAAGTTATGAAAGAATCCTTAGCTTGTCAGCCACAATTTCACGCCAGCATTTCAAAAGAGCAATAAACACAGCAGAACTTGTCAGTGTGCAAGTTTGCCCTCCCAACTTCCGCAGTCATCCGCACTCTTGCATATTTAAATCCTGCAAGTTTACAAATTGGGGTTAACAGGCATTCACGCCAAGAGTTTGCATTTTTGTTTGAATTTTATATGTAGCTGACCCGCCGAACAGCGTGTTTTGCCATATACATTATTTCTAAGAATGAATTTATTAAAAACAGGAGTTGATTGCTCTTAGCGATAAGACCGGCGATTGTGTTACCTTTTGTAAAATCTTCATATTTATGTTCTGTTATCTATATGTTGTACATAATAAAGACTATTCTATTCTATTGATCGTAAAAGTTGTGTGTATTTTTAATGCTGAATCAAAACAAATAAAAAAAATATCCATAAATAAATGTTAGAAGTGGACAACCCTTTTCACTTATATCTATACTAATATATAAAGCTGAAGAGTTTGTTTGTATGTTTGTTTGTTTGTGCGCGCTAATCTCAGAAACTACTGGTCCGATTAGAAAAAATCTTTTTGCGTTGGATAGCCCATTAATCCAGGAAGGCTTTAGGCCACGCACTTATAACATCACGCTGCGACCAAATAGGAGCGGAGTATAACTAACTCGACGCGAACGAAGTCGCTGGCGGCCGCTAGTAAAAAATATATGGTAACCTATTCACTGATCTACTGAATATCCATATAAAACTTCAAAAAAATAGGTGATGCCGTTTCGGAGGAATATAGCAGCGAATATAGAGAAACGAGAATTGTATACAAAGTTATTTTTTCTGTATACGAAAACCTGAATATAGTTTGTTCAGAATAAGCAACTGAATCGATTCTAATCCTTTTTTCACCATGTTATATTTTTTCCCAAATACATTTAGAAATTGTTGCAGTGTAGTTACCGAGCGCGTACTTAGTGTGTGAGCACGCCCGCGCAACAGATGATGCCACAGCACCGCACCGCTCGCCCGTCCGAGCGGAGCGTTGACCATATATTTGTTGGGACAATCAAGTAGGATCACAAGCTAGCAAAATTTTCGGTGTTTCGGATTTCGCATAAACAAAAGTTGTCATCATCATCATCATCTCAGCGTTCATCCCAGTCGCATCCGCAGCTTTTTCAGCTTTGGAGTCTGGGGTCCGCTTTACCAGTCTAACTGCTGATTTTGGCTAAACTTCGACATTTTCCGTGAAGCGACTGCCGTCTGACTTCCACAACCCGAAGGCGATATCGAAGCATTGCAGTTAGACCAATTGTTAGACTTTTGAGGGCTCCAACAACCCGTCACGACTGCCACTAGATGTTCGTATGGCAACCGGGACCATTGGCTTAACGTGCTTTCCGAGGCACGACCAGACCAGTGCAAATATTCATATTCATGCATACAAATATTTGCACTGTGCGGGGATCGAACCCGCGCCTCCTTGCGTATCGGCCGCGTTCGCTACCGCTACGCCACAGAGGCTGTCGCATAAACAAAAGTTGTATATAGGTATAAGATAACTTTGTGAAATTGTGTACATATGTACATTCTTTACTTAAAAATACTTATTTCTAATTCTTCACCATATCATAATTACCCTATATTCTTCCCACTGCGAGATTAGGCAATCTCAGTGATAATCTACCACATGTTTGAACCGCTGTATGGAAACTAAAATTAAACACCATTTCGGCCTTTGTAGTCAAATATTAAATATTTTCGTTTAATTCGACCAACTTCAGCAAGCGCAGCTTAACCCGATTGATCGGCTCGTGCAGCTGTTATATTACAATGAGCCTCTCTTAAAATCCGAGTACCTATGTAATGTATAATATGTACTGGGAGATAAAAAAAAAACACCAACTTATATAATTTATTAACAATACCTCGAGAACAACCAACCAACCAACCAATAATTCGAGACCCAAGTGCCTGTTGTCATCCGCATTAATTTTCACCCCCTATTAGATCAAATTATCATAATGAAAAATGTCTTCGCCAAAAATAGAACTTAAGAACTCGCAAAAAACGAAAGTTTTCAAGCAATTTGTGAATTCCCTCGTAAATATGAGCTGGGAGGTAAAAACAAGGTAAAATTAGAATTGAATGCTTTCGTTCCAACAAGTGCAGTTACTTCAAAATTGTTCTTGAGTTTTTAACTAACCGAGTTGCGTCCATCTTTCGAGAAAGAATATTAATTTCGGACGGGAAGCGAGCAGATGTTTCTACTCTTTAGGTAACTCGATAAGCGTGTTTTTGGGTTCTTTGTTTTACTCTGATAAAAAGTGGCAAAGTATATTTTGTTAACAAAACCACTCTTTTTCTTGCTAACAATCTTATTTCTCAGAACTGTACTCTTTTATTACTAACACTGGCCCTGAATATTGGCTCTCTCTTTCTATATTTTTTCTCTTACTAATCTTCTTCTTTCACAACTTTTATAAAATTAAAAATATTACAACCGTTATTTGTAAGTGACACATTCAGTTGCCATTAAAAATCAAAAGTCATTTATTCAAACTAGGCTTCACAGCCAGGGTTTTAAATCAGGACTTTTTGAACGTCAATATTACATAAGACCGTCCCCCAAAACGCCCACCCTTCGACACTTCCTAGTGCTTTCGCTGGAAGAAGAAGTGGCGGAAGAAACTCCCCAGCAGCACAGCTGTCTGTTCATTTAGAAAAAAAAACACAATAGTTTATTCAATACTATGTAGGTATAGTAATACAAGAGAAAAAAATAATAAAAAGATACAAATATGCCAGCAAGCCACGCCAAAATACCAGAAAAGCAATTGTTCTTCTTCTTTTCAGCCTATAGAGGTTCACTGCTGGACAAAGGTCTCCCCCAAGTTGGGTGGGGGTTGCCATTATCTCCGCGCTTGGCAGGCGGGTTGGGGTTCGCAGTAATTTGATTTTCCACAGGAGAAGCGCCGCTGGCCGCTTCGCTAGTGAGAGATCCCTTAGTCGCCTCTTACGACACCTACGGGAGAATATGGGTTGATGCTATTCTATGCCCGGTACCACACGGGCACACAAATATACCACAATCGCCATTATTAAAATAAATTTAAGAGATCACATGGCGGTTGTTCCTTCACCTTTGTGTCAATGTTCTACAACAGACTGTGAATTTGAACAGTCCGCACATCACATCTTGTGGGAGTGTATTCTTTGGCAGAATGAACGCAATATTATGTTGGATAGTGTACAAGTTATATCCGGAGTTGTTTATTATACGGACCTTGTAGAAACTAGAACTAATTTCCGTGCGTTCAGGCGCTTTTGCCATACCTATTATTGGAATCAATTGTAACAGCACATACCTACTTAGGACCCATTAACTTAATCAAATTTTATTCTGTGGTGCTTGGCAATCTGGGCTTCTCTCAGTTGCAATGATGTCCAATCCAATCCAATGTTTAAAGTGGGGTAATGTATATTCTGATGAATACTCTTTAGAGTGCGGTGTTAGGCAGGGGGGTCTGACTTCTCCTCGATTGTTTAATATATATATATAAACCAGTTAGTTGAGGAGCTTAGCAGTACACATGTCGGCTGCCACATTGATAATATTTGTGTGAATAATCTTAGTTATGCAGACGATATGGTGCTGCTGAGCCCCTCAATTGGTGGTCTTAGAAAGCTGTTAAGATTATGTGAAACCTATGCACTTGAGCACGGCCTGGAGTATAATGTGAGTAAGAGTGAGTGCATGCTATTTAAATGCAAAAGTAACTCCTTTAACGTCGAACCATCCTCTTTCACACCACTTTTGCTCAATGGAATGCCTCTAGGTCGAGTTACAAGATTTAAATATTTAGGACACGTGATGACAGAAAATGCTAGTGACGAGGAGGATATTGAGAGGGAGCGCAGGGCGCTGTCGGTTCGTGGTAATATGCTGGCACATAGGTTCGCTGGGTGTACGGCGCCTGTCAAAATTACGCTGTTCAAAGCGTATTGTCAGGCGTTTTACACCTGTGGCTTGTGGGCCAGCTTTACACAGAGGGCCTATAGCGCCTTGCGTGTCCTTTATAACAACATCTTCAGGTCACTGTTCCGCCTCCCTCGATATTGTAGTGCATCTGGCATGTTTGCCGACGCGAGCGTTGACGGCTTTCACGCGTTGATGAGGAAGAAAGTGGCGTCGGTTGTAAGGCGGGTTCGGGGGAGTCGGAACGGTGCCCTTAAATGGATAGGAGAGAGAACTGACACTGTTCTTCTGAAGAGGTTCACTGAACTTCATATTCGGGGGTTTGATAAGCCCTTTTTGTAGTGTCTAGTGATGTGCACATTTTATTAATTATTATTTTTATTATTTATTATTAGTTATTATTTTTTAATATGGACTTTTGTTTTGTCTGAAAATAAACGATTATTATTATTATTTGTGCCGATTGGCCTAGTTCTGTTCTGTTTCCTGCTTGTTATGGAGGGAAGTGGAAAAAATATATTTTTTCTTACTCCTCCGCTATTCTTTTCTGATTAATTTCGTTGCGGGACCCAAGACAGTTGAATCGTTTGTCCGGGACTCGTCGAGCTTCATTGCTCGTTTTCCTGGCGGTCTCCACTGTTGATTCTGGCTTTCAGGAGTTGCAGTGGGTTGGGAACAGTGTGGCGGGTTTAGATCACATGGCGGTGGCCTTGATTTCTTTGTTAACAAAATAAATTAAATTCAAGTTCAGTGTATGTTTTTCTTTCCATTTTATTAAGAAAAGGACATAAAATAAAATACCAGTCTAAACTGGTACTGGTACCAGTGGTGGTGGTGGTGGTGGTGGTGGTACTGGTCGTCGTGTCAAATTAACACATTCCTTCATAATCGTGTCAAATTAACACATTCCTTCTTCTTCTTCATTTTCAAGGTGAGATTCAACCTCAACTCTTGATCAATAGCCTCTGTGGAATAGATACCACAATTTTGCCAATAACACGTGTAACAAATTACAGAAATTCGTTGAAAATTATATTTCACAATAATGGCGGATATCGTCAATGACAGTTATTAACATATTCCATGATAGATTTAGGATTTCATTGATGTATTCCATAGACATTTTTTTTTTTGGTTCAATTCTTTCCGTTCTTCTGAACGGAAAAGGCAAAGGCATAGTACGCCATACAGCCTAGTCTTCAGTAAATATATTCTTGAGTAAACTTCTATCCTAACTTATCCTAATTAATCCTAAATTATCCTAGCTTATCCTAAACTTATCCTAACTAATCTAACTCCTTTCGTTTCCCGCGTTTGGACGATAAGGAGCGGTTTAGCGTAAAGACATGATGCGGCCACTATGCTACAATATTTCACTGTTCTTTTTGAATTATTCACTGAATGCACTTTTTACTACATAAATCACGCATTTTTATTTAGTAAACGACACTATAAATAATTTTAAAAGTCCAATGAAAAATGAGCGTGACACTCATCTTGACATTCCCGCCTAAAACCCCGATATTCCATAGACAGTTTAGACGTGATTAAAAACATGGCGTCTAAAGTACTTCAATTTACGTCATCCGCTGAATAATACGACAGGACTAAATTAATACTTTATCTTCTGTCCTTTTCATAATGCAATAGAAAGAGTAAGATATATTGAACTAAAATTAAGTTTAGGTTGTGTACAAGGGAATCGGGTCCATTTGTTGCAATTATTATTTTTAAATAGACTGATGAAAGACTGGTATTCTAAAAATATCCTTTTTCTAGTTACTTTTCTTAAATTATAATTAAATAACGTTACACATCTATTCTCAGAGGGGTTAAACAGAAACGTATCTTTAGCACAACCACGCTTTAATGCAAAAGAGGGCAAGTCTATTGCCATCGATAGGGCAAAATTCCAGTCTTCAGACTGCTACTGGAAGAAATTCCAGACAAGAAAACTAAATAAAAGAAGGAAAAAGTATTTATTGTGACTCGTATAGAAAGACATAAACTGAAACCAAACACAGTGAAATACAAAAAAAAAATATATTGTATAAAAAGTAGCGAAAGAAAAGAACAATCTCCTATATAATCAATCTCCAATAACGATTTCTATTCGAAGCCAAAAGGCTCCTTTCTCAGTATGATGCTTCGACGGTTAAATTAAAAAATAAATGTCGCAGCGCTGGTATATATCCTCCTCCGTTTGTCCTCGTCCTACGTGGCGCAGCGGTCAACATGGCTGCCTGCGACGTGGAGGCCCCGAGTTCGAACCCCGGCCAGGTCATGATGGAAAACGATCTTTTCTTGATTGGCCTGGGACTTAGATGTTTATCTATATATGTATCTATAATAAATATAGTATCGTTGAGTTAGTATCCCATAACACTAGTCTCGCACTTACTTTGGGGCTAGCTCAATCTGTGTGATTTGTCCGTATATATTTATTTTTTTATTTTATTTTTTTATACAGTATGTTAAATAACAGAGGGCGTTCCCTTAAACTCATTAATATATATCAATAATAGATTAAAATAAAATTATCAGCATAGAAAAATAAGCATAAAAAAATCCGAATAAAAAAAAATTCTAATTGGAAATAAATTTGAAACCTCCTGTTTTAAATCAAAATAGTAGTCGTCATGTATAAATAAATTGCGACGTTGCCATCTTTCATGTTCGCGTGTACAGTGTGTTTCTTTTACATGTTAATTTAAAATTTTTATTGAATATTTTCTTATTGGAAAAATTTTAAAAACATTTTGTTTTCGAATGGAAATATTTTTTTTAGCATGTATGTATGCTATACTATTTCGGGTTAACGGGAACGCCCTCTGTTAGTTAACATACTGTATATGGTATATACAATATGTAAAGAAAACCCTGTCCGACCCATAAGGACAATAAAGGTTAGGTAAACACTTGACCAAATATGATATAAAATTTTACATAATCATCATAATAACATACTAATGAATTTTGAAATAATCCTTTTTTCCCTGGAACTAATTCCAATTTCCCCGAAATTTGGTAATTTTTAAAAAAGTGACAACACCGGTATTATTATAAGCGAATAGTGACGCGACCACGTCACAGGTGCCGCGTGCCCTGCCCTCCGCCGCCAGCGGAAGGGTTTGCTTACCGCACATGTATTAAGTTACAATCAAGAATCAGTTATCGATACCTAACAATACCTTCACGGATCGGACAGGGTTTTCTTTACATATTGTATAATTGACAGAGCCCGATGTGATGTAAAAAAGAGTTCCAACCAGCACCCTAATTGCGTAACACACTGTTACTAGCAGTTGGAATCATTTGGAAGCTTATTGCTGTTCCATTCCTCCCTATGTTCGAAAAGGTGGACTGACGATCTGGTGAAGGTCGCGGGAAACCGTTAGATGCGGGAGGCGCAGGACCGGTCGTTGTGGAGATCCTTGTGGGAGACCTATGCCAAGCAGTGGACGTAAGTGAGTGGACACAAGATTTTCCAACCACAACCTTCCCAAATTAGTTATCTATTATGACAATAAAAAAAAAGTGTGTGTGTCAGCTCCGACGCACGACTGGAGTTTACTCCTTAAGTACGAGAAAAAAAAAATATTATTATTATTTTAAAAATTATTTATAAAATAAATCATAAAAAATTAAAGAATGTATAAATGCATATTTATGAAAATTTTAACCAATTTTAAGAAAGTTGATAATAATTTTTTTTATAAACATTTTTTTTTAATTATTATAATTTTTTTTTAATATAACATTATCTTAATAACTAACAAAATATAGTTGTAAAAAGATAATTATGCCACTTTTTTAGATTAGAAAGTTGCGCACCGAAGGTGCGCACTAAAATAGTAACGCTTAAAATTCGTTACTCGTTAGTAGGTTTTACCCCTCGGATTTTTCTCATACCGGGCGCCTTATATATGAAAATCGATTCTTAAGGAGTAAACTCCAAAAAAAAAAACAAATCAAAATCAAAGCATTTGTTTCAAATAAACCAGTTACAGGCACTTTTGAATTGTCAGAAGGTCGTAGAATATTATTTTTTAATAACAAAAAACACTTTATACAAAACCTTAATAACTCAACAAGAATACCCGGTATCAACTCTACCCGGTTAAAGTAAAGACAACAAGCATAAATTCAGTAGCCAGAGTCGACTAAGATTTTAATTTAACTTTAACCATTCTTCTTAATTTGTTAGTAGAATTTTAAAAGGCAAAGTTGGTATCATGTTAGCAGTGTTGCCACCTTCAGACAGACAATTCTCTTGTCTCCGACCATAATATATGGATCTAGTTATTGTTGTGAGCAATTGCCCATAAAAAAGTTATTCGGTGAATGAAGAATGATGGAAATGTGCTTTTTCGGGTCATTTTTGGCTAAAAAGATTATTTAAGTTGAATTTACGGTATTGTTTTGGAAATTGGACGTGTGTAGGTGGTACCTAAGTGGTATTAACGTGTGTGAGAGATATCTTGTAAGTTTTTAGACTTTTTCTTGTTAGTTTAGAGATTTCTGTTGCTCTGGATCTAACTTCTATGACCGGCAGGGTAATTGCCTAACACATTATCAGTAGTAATGCGTTTCATTTTGACAGTTTTTTTTTTTTTTTTTGTAGTGTGGCACTAGTTATGACTTTGTGCCAAAAATCAAGTAAAATAAAAATCTTCAAAAGTTCTTCTTTCTTTCTCTTATGGCTTCGCACGGTTTGTGCATTTAGCCAATGTCACGTAATGAATTATTCATGTCGATAAAGACGGCCGCGGGTACCGAACACTCAAGAGGAAGTTTTGGTACAAAGCCATGATGTGGCCACTATGCTACAATATTTCACTGTTCTTTATGAATTATTCACTGAATGCACTTTTTACTACATAAATCACGCGTTTTTATTTAGTAAACGACACTGTAAATAATTTAAAAGTCCAATGAAAAATGAGCGTGGCACTCATCTTAGCTTCCCGCCAAAACCTCCATTTTGACAGTTCAACAATATTCATTGCGTTATTTACGTTGTTGAACAGACACATTTTCGAACTTATAGAGCAATGGAACAGCAATAAACTTCAAAATGATTCCAACTGATGATAGTAATAGTGTGTTATGCAAATTAGGGTGCCGATTACCAACTTTTAGCAAAATGACAATGGAATCGTATTGGAATGTCAAATATATATAAAAATAGCAGACTCACCTAGCCCCGGGACTTTTGTCCATCTAGAAGTCAATAAAACGTATCCATTCTAAGATTCTCGACAATAGTGTTGTTTTCTAACATTGAAATAACTAATAATTTATAAACGGATAAATGTGAAATAACAAATGAGTACTTATAATGAATTATAATTACCTATCTGACTAATATTATTGACAAAAATAATCCACTTAAAAATAAAATGTAATAAATTTTGTAATTATATTTATTGTTTAGTGATTCATAATTACTACATTGTAATTGTACAACTCGCGCGAGTTAAGAGAGGACTCTAGCATAGAATAAAGAGAGGGAAGTACGTTATCTTCATACAAACGGACCGCGCGCGGCTTGTATGTGTGCGCCATAGTATCTATGCGTCGCCGCACGCACACCTAAACACAATATTAGAGTGCCTATGACTGCGCTAGTCGCGGCTTGCACAGAACGAGGTTCGCGCGTCACGGCTTTTCGGCACATTAGCTTTTAAAAAATGATCACATAAACTGCAAAGTTGGTATGTCTATTTATGAACAAATAAAAGACTTATATTTTTCAAATTATATTTCTAAAAGTTATTTACAAGGATACGGATATATTACACATTAAAGTTTAATAACAACGCGTTTCGTAATAGTCGAAACCGAAGAAAGTAGGTATTTTCTGTAGCTAATTTGTAATTTTGTATTAAATGTGTGATTCAATAGATGTTATGTTTGTATTATTTATATTTGTATTAATTAAAAATAAAAATAAATATGGTTCTTTATGTGTACAAAACTAAAAATAAAAATTACAAAAAAAAAAACTGACTAGTATATGTAAACTAAATACTAAGCAAATAATTTAAACATAAGCTCTTAGTCTATAAATATTTGTTGGCGGTTTGGGCGACAACCGTAACCGACGAAGCGCGGACAGTCGTCAACCCTAAGACAGTAGGCAATTAAATCGCGGATTGGGTCGCAGATAACCTACTTCCCCTCTTTATTCTATGACTCTAGTGCCGAGAAATTTGAGAAATAGGTATTTAAAGAAATTATTGCCGTCGCGCCGCTTACAACCTTTCCCCGTAAAATACGAAAGGGACAGTTGCAACTCAGGCTGATTTTACCTACAAAAACATTGACCAAAATATGTTTCGTAGTCCACTGTTTTCTTTTTCAAAACACTACAGATCTCAATTCTTTTTATATCAAAATTCAAAGGATGAGTATACCTATGCCTCTATTGTTTTCTTTTTTTTTTAATAGTTTTAAACAAGACAAGTGCTTGATTGTCAAAAACTTATCAATTTGTGTACTAGTCGCCTGAAAATCGCGGTAACCTCTTTCAAACGGAAAACTCAACTCATATTTATGTAAATAGTAATATACACAAG
This sequence comes from Sesamia nonagrioides, assembly GCA_017933935.1. NCBI lineage: Eukaryota > Metazoa > Arthropoda > Insecta > Lepidoptera > Noctuidae > Sesamia > Sesamia nonagrioides. The sequence goes on along the minus strand of JADWQK010002379.1, from coordinate 100,964 downwards.
TAAATAAATAAGTGGGGGGATACTCACGCATCGAAATATTCGTCCGCATCACTGTTTAACAGGCAAAGTGCCCAAAAGGCTGACCGCATTGCCACATTGTATGGCAATGCCGATTCTTTGGCCAGCTCCTCTGGTCATATAAAGAGTCAACCAACCGTTTGCCGATGTCTCTAAATCTGAAATATACGCAACAATGTTAAGGTTGTTTAAATTATGCAGAGGTAATATTCCATTGATTCCGTTATGGTTCTTATTCCGAGAGGGCTCGAGCTAAACAGGGATGGTGCTATATCTACCTATATACTGTGTAAATATGCATTCCTTTTATCTGTTTCCATTGCTATACGAGATTTAGACGTAAAAATAGTAAGTATTAGAGTAGAGACTTCCGCTCGGCAAGCGAACGAACGCCCGCTGCTAGATGGACAGACGAATGTCTGGAACAGGCTGTATACGGTAGACGGAAGACAGGAGAGCATCTGTATCGCTGTGGACTGGTAAATATACTCACGAGACTGAATGAATTTCTGTTAGGGCTGCGGGCTTGGGACGGGGCCGTCACCTTCTGCAAAGCAGTAATGCTTCAGCTCACCCTTCCCGGCGACGGTGCGGGCGTCACCATCGCAGGGCCGAGGCCGACCTACTGCCTCCATGATAATGGCCGAAGCGAGCGTGCAAGAAGAGACGGGTCAAGGCTTGCCAGGGGTACCGTAGAATTGGGAGGACCCGGTACCCCGGAAAGGCAGATGACGAACGCTTAGGTGGTTTTTTAGCCGGTAAGAGTCCGGCACACCCCTCCGAGTTCCCGAGCGGAGGAGTCCATGAGGATATTTCTACCTTAAAAAAAGAGGTTTGCGGGCTGCTCAAAAAGGATACCGAAGCCCTAGCGCACAGGCAAGTGAAGGAACTTGGGTAGGTTTTAGTCAGTAAAAATAAGTTCGACACACCCTTCCGCTCAGCCCATGGCGGAAGAGGTCATTTGATGATTTCTTATCCTGAAAAAAAAAATACTGAGGGCATTACTACGAAGTATGATAATGCTTAGCCATGGTAAAAGTCCGCCTTTTTGGTCACAAGAAGTGTTAACCACCGTTGCAAAATTTCATAACACCATGTGTAGTGACCCTCAAACCCACGGCCGTTCGATGACAATGACGGAATTATGTCATATAATTGCCGCGCAAAGTCTCCAAAATGCTCCCGAAATAATTAAATAAAAACACACACTGATAAACTTACCTATTATTAATCAAGCAGCAGTTTGTTAGGAAACAAATCCTTACCCACATTAGTTAATTTCTCCAACATCAATGGAAACCCACTAGAACTTATTTGCGGGCGCATCGGGTGCAAGTTCTCATAATAACAATTGTTTTACTGCTCACCTCCTCTCGGACAGTCCGTTATTCTAGTATACAGTATGAATGCAAATTTACCCCGCCTTGGGAGCGCAATGAGCATTCACTCTGCTTGCCTACAAATTATTGTCTCTTGCTTCCGAAGCTAGCGTTATTTTTTCTAAATTCTGTTCATTTTTTTGTGAAGGGAAATTGTGTTTGAGTGTTTCATGTGCCAGCTTTTTTTTTATAATTATAAACTCGTGCACAATCCCGCCTGATGGTAAGCAGTGATGCAATCGTTGATGGTAAAGCGCGCTAGTTTATTAAGAGCCTATTCACTCGAAAAATAAACTGCGTCAATAGGAAGGAAGACGGCAGTTGAGTGGGGTGATGCAATGTTATACCTAATAACACGACCAAAGATGCTGTGCCAGAGGGAAATTGATCTGAAGACCCTCCACGACCAAACTCGCGAAACAACATTTGACGAATCGTACCCGGTACACGTCGCAACACATCTGCTCAGACCCATCCACCATAGGACTTCACCAGACATCGTGCCGGAACACGACAAATCGGTTGGCGGCGAGACATTGTCTATTGGGTGGTAACTTCTACCGGCAGCCAATGTTAAGGCCAACCATTGAGAAAAAGGTGTGATGACCCGTTCCATCATTGGATGAGAATCTACCCTCACGTTGCTGACACCACTACGATCCGGACTGGAACAATTTGCCGGCGGCGGTGTTTCCGTCTGACTACAATTTAAGTGTCTTCTAGGCTAGAGTGAATAGGCTCTTAATAAACTAGCGCGCTTTACCGTCAACGATTGCATCACCGCTTACCATCAGGCCTCAGGCGGGATTGCGGTCAAGTACTAGTTTACAATTATAAAAAAAGCGGTTTTCAAGCTAAAGTTCGTCTTTCTATTGCCTATCTATCCTTCAAGAAATACGGCCAGTCCACAGCCACTTACGTTTCTTACTATGAAACCTATGACGGTAACTCCGGTTAATTTCCGGATAACTTCCTAGGTTCGTTGTTCATGCATCTTTTCTCCAAATAACTTCACAGAGATAGGATATATACTTTTTTCTTCTCGGTGGTAGCCCATAACATCGGCTGCCGGCAGAAGTTACCACCCACCAGGCAAAGTCTTGCCGCCAAGCGATTCGTCGTGTTCCGGCATGATGTCTGGTGAAGCCGTACGGAGGACGGGTCTGAGCAGTTGTGTTGCGATGTGTGGCGGGTACGATGCGCCAAATGTTGTTGTCTCGGGAATTTGGTCGTGGAGTGTCTCCAGATCAATCTCCCTCTAGCGCAGCATCGTTTAGTCGTGTTGGTCTTGGGTTTAACATTGCATCACCTCGCTCAACTGCCGTCATCCTTCCTATTCCTAAGTTTTTAAGTGAATAGGCTTAATAAACTAGTGCGCTTTACCATCAACGATTGCATCACTGCTTACCATCAGGCGGGATTGCAGTCAAGCACTAGTTTATAATTATTAAAAAAAAGATAGCTCTTGCGTGTATCTGACATCGACGCACAAACGAGTACCATGGATCCAGTACATGATACTGAACCCCCCGTGGTGGAATATTTCGTTGGCTTTTTCCTGGTTTATAAAAAGAATATGCAGTTTTTTCACTTTAGACAGTTCATACCTAAGTGCTATACTTTTATAACCCAATAAGATTTTAAAGTAAAAATTAATTAATTCACTAATTACACAATAAAGGGCAATGTGAACAAAACTTGAAAAACTGTCCTATCATCTGATTTAATAGAGTTCACATCAGCGGCCAACGTCATACCTACAAACACGCACGGCGGCACGCTTGCAACATTCAAAGGCCGATCGGACACTTTTTTTAAACACTGTCATTTCTGTAACCTCTCATTAACGACATAAATGACTATCATAATTTTATTAGTGGCATGCGGTCTAGCCTTTTCGCGAAGTTTGCGTTACAATGTCAGATACAGCCTGTATATCAGTTAAAAATAAAACCAATATATCAAATTCTGGGACATCCGAAGTTGACTTACATTTTTGTAGAAAACATGACCATATTCCGTAAATGATGCGTGCGAAATATTCCGTACATTTCAAAGACTGCGTACTTAAAATTCAGTATCATTAAAACACACATACACTAAAAAAATCCACCATATTAAAACTTGTTACTAGGACGATATTTACCTAATGAAATTCCAATGTAAAAGGAATGTTCATATAATTTACTACTGATTATTGTCCTTGTGTGTGTGTTCGTTACATTCATTCCACAGCTCCGTCGCGGTTGAATCGAAAACTTTTCTAGTTTCAACCGAAAGGAATTGGATTAAACTGGTAACGAGCGGTGGAAACCAGATTATTTGACGCCACCCGATTGGTCGGATGCGCTTCTCGCTATTTGTATTAAAATAAATGATTTTGTACTTGAAATTAAACTTTTGTTTACGATGCTTTTGTAATCTTCTTGTCTGCTTTGGTGTTGGAGGATTGTAGTTTTTGTGGGGTTGTTTGTTTGGGATTGGTGTGAGCGAAAACTGAAAATTGTTAATGTAATATTTACTTGACATCTTCAAATTATTTGTGACCCTCGTTCATTCCTCAGTTTTGCGTAATGGCACGTATCACTTACTTACGTACGTATGGAATTCAAGTAATGGGTTCAACCGTTGGTTTATTTGTCATATCCTATAGTTTTGCCAATTATCTCACTAGCTAGTTACATATTATAGTTAGTGATTAATTGAATAATATGTAAATACTTCTTTGAATTTGTGTTGCTTTTTAAAGTAGAAACGTCTGTCATAATCAGCCTAAAATGTTCTAACTCTTGGGACACAAGCCTCCTCTCAATGAGAGGGAGTGGGCCGTAATCTACCACGCGTACTCAGTGCGGGTTGATAGATGTAACATGTCTCCAAAATTTGCGAAGAAACCTTCGCGATGTTTTCCTTCGCCGTTTTGAGAGCAGTGGTGATGAAATTATTTACACAAAGTAAACCGCCTGACGGGGCTCGAACCTGCGACCTACAACTTGGAAGTCGTGGCAGATACCACTACACCACCACTGCTCATGCAAACGTCATTAATATACACGATGTAAATTTTCCTCATCTGAATTGACACACACAGAAAAAGTGTTAAACAGGTTAACACTTTTTTCGAAAAGACTTTCAAGGACTTGCCTTCGGACTTCATTATTTATTTAGTGAAAGTACATTTGTAGGCAAAACTGTTTCCAAACTTCTGTAATAGGATTTATAGAAAAGGAGCCATCGAATTTACTCGAGGTATTAAATGTAAATACATTTTAAATGGCGGACTTTCTATAGGTACCTATGGGTAGAAGTTTTGAGCCAGCAAAATGTTTGCCACCTCAGCTTCCGACGATCCGGTAATGAAATCAGACTCAGGAAATGAATCTAGCTCTGGTTGACGATATTTTAATGTATTTCTGTCTTTAATATGGTTTTAATTTGCGCTATAGATGTTATTTAGATTAACCTCTTTTAATATAAGTTCTAAGTATCTGTTCCTTGTGGTTGTGGTTGCTTTTACACACTGAAATATATTTTTCTCAGCAGTCAAAATCGAGCCATTAGATATGATGATGCTTTATTGTGTTAGAAATGCAGTCATCATCATCTCAGCGTTAACCCCAGTTGCACCTGAAGCTTTTCAGCTTTTGCAATCTGGGGTCCGCTTTACCAGTCTAGCTGCTGCTAACAATCCAACTAATGCCAGTTTTTTTTTTATCTATACTAATATATAAAGCCGAAGAGTTTGTTTGTTTGAACGCACTAATCTTAGGAACTACTGGCCCGATAAAAAAAAAAATTGCGTTAGATAGCCCATTAATCCAGGAAGGCTTTAGACTATATAACCTCACGCTCCGACCAATAGGAACGGGCGTCTGGGACCTATGCGGGTGAAACCGCAGTGTGCAGCTGGTAAATTATAAAATAGTACTTGACCGTAATCCCGCCTGATGGTAAGCAGTGACGCAATCGTTGATGGTAAAGCGCACTAGTTTATTAAGAGTCTATTCACTCCCTTGAAGATACTTAAATTGTAGTCCGACGTAAGCACAATATTTTCCAGTCCCTCTATGTACGCGGTATAAAAGAGGAGGCGAAACGCTTCGTTAGGATCGTTGTGATGTCAACAACGTAAGGGTGGAAACTCGCCGTACGACGGTTCGCCCGATGATGGGACGGAGATGGAGGAATTATATCATGCAATTCCCTCGCACACTCTCCAAAATGCATCATAAATAACACCGGCAGGCTGGCTACTCTTCACTTGTGCTCCAGGCTTTGGAGACCGTTTATAGAGTTGACTCTAAACTGATTGCGATAAGTAGTTCTCATACGACAACACAGATGAAGCCAGGTAACAACGTAAAAGATAATCTCAGACGTGTGATTCAATACACACGCCTAGCAACATATTTGTTATCTTATTTACACATTCATCCCCCCCCAAGAGCCCATCTAATCCAAAAATAATATCCCACCCCACTAAGATTAAAACCTAATTACATAACAATGCAACAATACACAGCGAAATCATACAAACTTTAAGAAAGCCGCCGTGTTTCAGTTTTACAACACCCAGAGCCCAGACATAGATTAAAGAAATGTAGAAGTGACATCTGCCTAACGCATATTAAATGCCTAGAGCCGGCCGGGTCACAGAAATGTTAATTTATCTATGGGCCGGGTAAATAGGGGCCTAACTACAATCGTGTTTAGTTAGTTTTCGTTGCTTAGGTCTATATATTCAGCACGTGTGTATTTATTAATGTTAAACCTAAATTAATGTTAAATGTAAAACCCTGTTGTTCTTTCAGGGACATTATATTTACTTACAAGCACATCATTAATGAAATTATAATTAAAAAAAAAATAATTATTGTCTAGTCGAGGGTTCAACATCAAATAACTATTAAAATCGACACATTCGACAAAATGTTAAGAATATCTGATTTTATAAGTTAAAGAGATTGCCGGGAACGTTCTACTTATGTCTTCTTCATGCAGAATTGCAAAGGTAAGAAATTATTTAAAGATTACAAATATTAATAATGAAATATTTATTATAATTACAATTTTTGTTGAATAAATTTTTATAAATGATATGTTTTATTACATCCGTATACCGATTCTTAAAACGTAGGCAGAAGGAACAACAGGGTTTTTGTAACATATTGTAAATGTAGGTATCTGTGTATCTATTTTAGCATTTATAATATTTGCACCAACGATAGTCCTATTTAATGTCCAGGAAAATTGCTGTCCATTGTTAGGTTGCCTGGAAGAGGTTGCATTAGCTGTAAGGGCATCTTATATTTTGTAGTGTTAAATGAATTTTATGTACAGTATATTTTGGTGTACAGTGAGGTAGGCATATAATTATAAATAAATAAATAGGGCTTCCACGATTGCACGGTGTAAACATAATGGTGAAGGAAAACATCATGAGCAAGCCGGCATGTCCTAGGGGCTAAACTTCGAAGGCATGTGACTAGTAATGTAGATTACGGCCCACTCCCTCTCAACGAAAGGAGGCCTGTGTCCCTGTGGGACCATTATAGGCTGATTATCTTATGTTATGTATAGGTAGACAGTTTAGACGTGATCATTATTTTTTATTATTTTTTTATTTTTTTGTTTTGCTTTTCTGGTATTTTGGCGTGGCTAGCTGGCATATTTATATATATTTTTTTTATATTTTTTCTCTTGTATTACTATACCTACATAGTATTGTATAAACTATTATGTTTTTTTTTCTAAATGAACAGACAGCTGTGCTGCTGGGGAGTTTCTTCCGCCACTTCTTCTTCCCAGCGAAAGCACTTAGGAAGTGTCGATGGGTGGGCGTTTTGGGGGACTGTCTTATGTAATATTGACGTTCAAAAAGTGCTGATTTTCAGCCTAGTTTGAATAAATGACTTTTGATTTTGATCAAAACATGGCGACTAAAAATACGTCAATTTACGTCAGGCGCGGACTCATTTGACAGGACTAAACTCATATCTATCTTATTATTATTATTTATTATTTCACACATGACATGCACAGAGGCGAACTTAATGCCTTAGGCATTCTCTACCAGTCAACCACAGGTGGTGAAGAGATAAGATGGTAGGTGCTTTAGCTTGAAAGAAAATTGTAAAGAAAAAAAAGCCCATAACACTATTAAAATAGTTAAATAAGCTAAATATACATACATACTATTACCAAAATATATACTTATAATACATACATAAAAAAACTAAAATTAGGGAGAGGGGTGTAGCAATAAATCTACGCTAGTTGTTGCGAAAATAACTCTGCAATTTCCGCTTAAATGCAAGCCGACTGGCGGTGGATCTTATGTAACAATATAGGTATAAAGAATAAAAAAATACTGAACTTAAATTTAGTTTCGTTTATGATCAAGGAAAACGGCGTCATCTGGTCGCCTATATGTTTGAAATAATCACTCTGGAAGTTTAAAGTAATCAATCATCTGTCCAATAATGAAAGTCATCAATCATCTTTGCTCGATAAATTGTTCCACCAATAAGATCCTTGGTTTTTAAAATCAGGTTGTAACAAAACATCGAGTGTCAAGTTTGAAGTACCGCTCAATGGCACAATGAATGGGTACCATAGTTGGAATCAATTTGTCCCAAGTACAAACTTAAGAGGGAACTCTAGTGGTGCTTTCTCTATACAAACATATTCCGCTGTTTTCTTCGTAGATAATGCTTTTAGAGCAATTTTTTTTCTACAATTTTACACTGTGATTATACGTGCCCCTATCAATTCCTTTTTTCCGAAACTTAATTAATAAAAGAAATAAGATACATCAAAATCGCGAAATATATACCATTTATACCGTGATGTTCAGATGACTATTAGACAAACGTGATAAGTTTTTGACAAAAAAGAAAATAATAGAAGCATAGTCGCATAGATATACTTTTCATAAAAATTTTGATATAAATATAACTGGGATCTGTCTTGTTTTGAAAAAGAAAACAGCGGAATACGAAACGTCTCTGGTCAAAGTTTTTGTAGGTAAAATCAGTGTGAGCTGCAACTGTCTTCTTCGCACTTTACCGGGAGAGGTTGGAACCAGCGCGACGGCAATAGTTTCTTCAAATACCTTTTTTCTAAATTCCTCAGCACTGGAGTTCCCTCTTAACATTACAGTTAAAAATATGTTCTTCTATACATTATAATGTCCAAGATATACTGAAAGTGAAGGAAAACCATCTTGAGGTAACCTGGACTTTGAGTCTGAAATCGCCAACCCGCATTGAGCAAGCGTGGTGATTACGCTCAATCCTTCTCTGTATGAGAGGAGACCTGTGCCCAGCTGTGGGATGATAAAAAGGTTGATGATGATGATGATACATTATTGTTGCAAATCTAAGTTAGTCGACTGTTATTTGCCTTACTTACTTGAAAGCCTACTTAGCTGTAAAAATTATCTTTGAACTTCGTTACTCGTACAGCTATTCAAAACTAACCGTTTAGCTGGCGGATCGAGTCACTATTAATATTAAATCATTCACTATAGACACAAAACTGAATATTTCAGAAGCGGATTCGTTAATCGAAAAACTGTTTTCACTAACGCGCAATATTTGAAAGACACCGGGCAGAAAAATCATCACCACTTTACGAGGGGGTTACGTACTATTTACTAATACGAAGGCTCAGAGTCACACAAAGGGCAATGGAAAGAGCTGTGCTCGGAGTTTCTCTGCCTGATCGAATCAGAAATGAGGAGATCCGCAGAAGAACCAAAGTCACAGACATAGCTCTTCGAGTCGCTAAACTTAAGTGGCAGTGGGCAAGGCACATTGCTCGTAGAACCGATGGCCGATGGGGCAGTACGGTTCTGGAGTGGCGGCCACGTACTGGATGGAAGACGCAGCGTAGGGGGGCCCCCAACAAGGTGGACCAATGACCTGGTGAAGGTCGCGGGAAGCCGATGGATGCGGGCAACACAAGACCGGTCATCGTGGAAAGCCTTGGGGGAGGCCTTTGTCCAGCAGTGGACATCTATAGGCTGAAGAAGAAGAAGGTACTATTTTATTTATTTCAATTATTAGGGGCAATAAACAGCAACAATATGTGTTATAACAGAGGAAAGATAATAGGATAAAAACATGTAGGCACTTTGCATCTCTGTATATTTGTATTCACGGACATTATTCTTGTTTACTTGTAATAACTACTTATTTTATTCGGAACATCTAGATTTCCTTTCTGTGTGTGCAATATGCATGTAATTACACAATACTAATAATGTACTCTAAATAGCCTTAAGTTTGTACAATATGTAAAGAAAACCCTGTCCGACCCATAAAGGTAATAAAGGTTAGGTAAACACATAACCAAATATAAAATAAAGTTTACCGTACCTAATCATCATAGTAACAGTACTAATGAAATTTGAAATACGTTTTTTCCCGCGAATTATTTCCAACTTCCACGAAATTTGGTAAGTTTTAAAAAAGTGACAACACCATTTTGATGGTATTATTATAAGATATGCGACCACGTGTCGCGTGTCCTGCCCTCCGTCGCCCGCGCTTGTATTGCCTACCGCACATGTATTAAGTTACCTCTTTTTGCCAAACAATATTTATTTTTTCGGTTTTTTTTTTTTAAGTTTAGCCCGGTTTTGTAGGCATTAGAAGAATCAGTTATCGATACCTAACAATACCTTCACGGATCGGACAGGGTTTGCTTCCGCGGCTTTCGCGTTGGAGCCCGGGGTCCGCTTTCCTGCATATTCTCCTCCATTTCGCACGATCTTTAGCGTCCTGTGGTAAGAGCTTGTTGGCATGCATGTCATCTCTTACAACGTCAAGCCAGCACTTCTTTGGTCTACCCCGCTTGTTCCGGCCCGGTGGAGGCGCCATGGCAAGACATTTGTTACCCACGTAACCTGCCGGTTTGCGTAAGACGTGGCCGAACCAGCGTAGGCGACCCTCCTGCAGTTTGTCTGCAATGTCACGGACACGAAGGCTGCCCCGGATGCGGAAGTTCCTGATGCGGTCTTTCCGCGTAACTCCACACATCCACCGCAGCATATTCATCTCCGTGACACGCAGCTCCTGCTTGTGTCGCTCAAGCGCAGGCCACGCCTCACTGCCATACAGGAGAACAGGTCTAATGATGGTTTTATAGACCTGTCCCCTAACACAGGACAGGACAGGGTTTGCTTTACATATTGTATATTAAAGGATACCTATTACTGAACACGCATTTGCAGTCTTCACTATAATACATAATATTAGCAATATTGTAGCCCACTACATTATCAACATATTAACAAAAGAAAATATGATAATGAGTGCCAATAGATAGGTTATAAATAATAGTAAATGCTCAGACTATATTCACCTTAGAGTTTCGCTTCTCCAAGGGTTTCTCACTCTATGAGCAAAAGTACAAAGTTTAGGAGCATCTCGGGAGTTCAACAATTAAACCGGCAAACTTATTCTCTTTAATACCGTGTCTGCAAATTATACAGTTTAATCTTACTGCTTAGCAAAACTTTACACTATGGAGATTGTGGAGGCTTTCGAGAAATCATTTTGTTTGTATTATTTATTTGTTTGAATTTGTTTTAACTTCCAGGCAAGCATGCCTGGGAGTTACATGTTAAGGATAATTAAATGTTACTCGAAAGATATACTGTGGCCCCTGGCAAACAGGCAAGTGAAGGAACAGGGGTGGGTTTTAGTCAGTAAAAGACTGACACGCGCTTCCCAGAGCGGGAGAGGTCATTCGATGATTTCCTAAAGGTAGGCTCTGCGCAGTATGAAGATCCGGAAAAGGTACTAAAGAAATAGCAACCTAATTGTATAACACATACAGTCTATCACGATCTAGATAATTTTGAAATTTATTACTAATCATTGAAATAAAATGAAATGAAATCGTTTATTAAGCAAGTATCCTACTTGCTTAATAAACGATATCATTTCATTTCATTGATCACTTTTACACGTCATGTTTATTTTTTATTTTATTTTTTTAACTAGATGAAGCCGGCATTTCCTAACTGACTACCTCTGAGAAGAAATAGCCGAAACAAATTCAGGGATCATCGTCTTTTTTCAAGTCCAGACATTAAAAATGAAAATGTTTACAATAATTTACCTTATAATTACGCATATTGCTTAATAACAATGCTTAACAGAGTGAGCAGCTCAGTCCCAAGCTTTTTTGTCTTCTAAATAATCTGTGATTTTATAATACCCCTTTTTGCAAAGTTTGGCCTTTATATGGTTCTTAAACGTTTAATGGGTAAGTTTCGAATGTCCATGGGAAGTTTGTTGTAAAAGTGTATACATTGACCCATGAACGAGTTGCCTACTCTGTGGAGAAGAGTGTGATGTACAGCAAGATTGTGTTTGTTCCTGGTATTTATATTATGAATATCGCTTACTTTCTTAAAATTCGAGATATTTTTATGAACATACATAAGATTTTCAAATATATATTGTGAAGCTACAGTCAGAATGTTCACCTCTTTGAACTTCTCTCTAAGACTCTCTCTCTCTAGGGCTCTCTATCTCATTCATTACATTACTATTATACCTAAGTGTAAATAATTTGTTCCGCCACTTCTTCGCAGTGAAAGCACTAGGAAGTGATAAAGATTAGGCGTTTTCGGGACTTTCTTATCTAATTTAGACGTTCGAAATGTGCTGCTTTTGAAGATTCCTGATTCCTTCTTACTGATTCCTTATGTGTATATGCCCAGTTAAATTTCTAATAAATTTGACGATAAATTTATCCCAATCATTGTGCGTAGGTTCACGCTTTCGCAAGTTTTTTTTTTTTTCTATTTCTAGTTTTTTTTTTTTTTATTCTAAGTTTTCAGCCTGATTTGAATTAGTATTGACTTTTTTGTTTTTCGATTTTGATTAATTTTGCCAAATTTCATTTTCATTAAATTTGATTTAAAAAATATGTATTACAAACTAGTCGTGGTGACCTAGTGGTTAAAATACCAGCCTCTCAGGAATAAGTGTGCTGGTTCGTTTCCAAGTCAGACAAGTACCAATGTAACTTTCTAAGTTATATGTACTTTCTAAGTACATACAATATGTAAAGAAAACCCTGTACGATCCGTGAAGGTATTGTAAGATATCGATAACTGATTCTACTAATGCCTACAAAGCCAGGCTAAATTAAAAAAAAAACTCCCTAAGAAAATAAATATTATTTCGCAAAAAGAAACATGTGCGATAGGCAATACATGCGCGGGCGAAGCGGGCAGGGCATGCGGCACACGGTCACATCGCTATTCGTTCATAATAATGCCGACAAAAATAGTCTTGTCATTTTTTTAAAAAGTACCTATATTTGGGGAAGTTGGAATTAATTTGCGGAAAAAAAAGATTATTTCAAAATTCATTAGTATTGTTAGTATTTGGTCATGTGTTTACCTAACCTTTATTATCCTTATGGGTCGGACGGAGTTTTCGTTAGATATTGTATATCTTGGACACCAATGACTGATTGCAAGGTGAAGGAAAACGTCTTGAGGAAACCTGGACTTTAAGTCTGAGATTAGAGGTGGTTAATATAGCGCATAGCGCCATTCTATAGCACGCTATTTTTTCATAGCGCATAGCGCACGCTATGTAGGTGGACGTTAAGACGCTATGACGCTATGACGCTATAACGCTATTTACGCTATGAATGAAATTGATCTAACGACTCGCACAGCGCGCGCCTGCTCTCCGCGGGCGCTGCGCGCTATCTGCGCTATGCGCTATGAAAATATAGCGTGCTATAGAATGGCGCTATGCGCTATACGGGCAGTCAGTAATCGCGTGAGCGCTGTGGACTATAAATGTATGTTTGTTGTCGGAGCACGCTATTTTCATCGCGCGCGATCTTAATTGTTAGTGTAAATATTAGTATAAAGTTCTGTTGAAAAACGAACTAGTGATGATTATTTAGTGACTGCAAAGGTATTATTAGTGTGTGTAAATATTAATATATAATTCTGTTGCAAAACGAACTAGTGGATATTATTTAGTGTGTACTCTATGTAAAAATGTCTAATCGCAAAGGTGGTGGTTTGCCAATCTGGAACTTTTTGAAAAATCTGCAGACGGCAGCAAGACTCCTATTTGTAATTATTGTCACTGACAGTTGTCCTTTAAATTTATTTTTTCGAAATCAGGATATATTATCAGTAATCGAGGAACACGGTTGTCTACTACAAAAGTAGTTCAACTAATGTTTTTAAATGTAAATAAAATATAAATTAAAGAAGAACTACTGTATATATCTGTGTATAATGTAAATAGTTGTTTTTTTGTATAAATCAATGAACTTTTAAATACGCCTATATTTGATTTACGATTTATTAAAATTAATGTTAGAATAACCTTTACCAATTATAGACAGTCCTAAGCTTGAAAAGTATGAAAGAGAGTTCATTGATATCTTTCTATATTGCTTTTTTTAGCGTTCCGTTATAGCATGTGGTCTATGTATCGAAGAACGCTATGTAAAGTAACACGCTATGAAATGTAGCGTGTTGCAAGAATTATCGCGCCTGCTGGACGTCCACGTGCTTTCTTATTTATAGCGCGCTATAACATAGCGCATTTAATAGCGCGCTATAAATTAATAGTTTATAGTCTATAGCGTGCTATTTTTTTATAGCCGTTTTGAACAACTCTATCTGAGATCGCCAACACGCATTGAGCAAGCGTGGTGATTACGCTCAATCCTTCTCTGTATGAGAGGAGACCTGTGCCCAGCAGTGGGACGATAAAAGGTTGATGATGATGATGTATTATAAACTTACAATTGCAGTTGGAGAATTGACCGTGATTGATAATGATGTTAAATTTCAAGTTAAATTTCTAATAAATTTGAGGATAAATTTATCCCAATCACTGTGCGTGGTCCATGCACTTTGCTTTTTTTTTTAATTCATATTCTTTTTTTTAATAATTTCTGCGGCATTTATATTGAACGACATAAAATTATTGTAAATGATTCTAGCAATTTAAAGAAATAATTGTCCACCAAACTGTACAGATAGCAATTTGTACATTCAAACAATTCCTTTATATATTTTGTTTTCTCCCTGCATTGTTTGTGCACGTGTTACTTTTCTTTTTTTTTCCGCTGGCAATGATCAAAGGAGTCCGAAAATGAGTTTTCTACGGGAAACCGTTGATCGTTTCTTTTTATCTTTGCCATAGAGTAGGTAGGTATAGAAGGCCAGCTTCTAACAGCATTCACAGCAGCACACGTATTGACGTGTCACGTGGCCATGGATTCGATTCTGCTTGAAGGCGAGCTAGATGAAGATTTTGAAGATGATTTATTGCAGATTTTGGGGATACATTTTGTACAGAAACAGGAAATAAAAAAGACGTACTCATCTATACTTAATACATAAAGCTGAAGAGTTTGTTCGTTTGAACGCACTAATCTCAGGAAGTACTGTTCCGATTTGAAAAATTATTTTTGCGATGGATAGTCTCTTAATCCAGGAAGGCTTTACGCTACATAACATCATGCTGCGACTAATAGGAGCGCATATAAAAAGAACATATCGAAACCGACGCGGGTTAAACCGCGGGGACCTGAGTACTGTTTCACTAATTCTTCATCCGACATTTTAAACCAATTTTTAAACAAAAAACATCTTTTATTAAAACCGCCATAAAAACGTCGGGTGTTAATTAGAAACACACTGCGCTGATTCGCCGGGTGGCGTGTCTCCCCCCCCCCCCCCCTCTCGCGGCAACACGCTGATCCAAATCGGTTCGATGTTGCGGCATGTGGTCACATAGCGTGTTGCCTATGCGCTTCTGACCCTATTAAATATATGGAATTGATCATACTGACATGCGTCGGGTGGCGTGGCATCGTGTCAGGTTTTGGTAGTATGTTTTGTTGAACTGGCGGTGGACAAGCCGCCTTACAATGAGCGAAAAATCACGTAAGATCACACAGGCGCGTACTACGTCAGGAGTACAAACGCTTACACTTGTGTAAGTTTAATTTAAACGAATCGGGGCTTTAACAGGATTTGTTTATCAAATACACCTTTAGAACATGCAGTCTCAAACAAATGCCATTCCCGTGTGAGTCGCAAGTGCAAAGGGACTCGGTGTAAGTTAATCGTGGCTAAGTGCGCGCATTTACTTCTGTTGTACCAAAACAACCTTCTGTATCGATTTGCTTCGTGTTTCCACACTCGGAGAACAAATTATGTTCACAATTTAATCTTTAAATGCTCCATACAGTCTAGGGATAGACCGTTTCTAGTTTTGTATGATTATTTTCAATGAGATGTTTAGGTCTTTGTTTTGGATAGGGGTTTTAAGGGAGTAATGCTTATTTTTAATTGCATTTTTTAAGTTGTTTGAAGGCGGAAGGTAAAGATATTGGCCCCGCGCGCCTCAAAGAGATCGTGATGGGATCCACGAAGACCGATGCCTCCTAGGTCAGGGTTGCGGGTTGGTTAAAAAAGAAGCCGTGTCCCTGGCGCACAGGCAAGTGACGATACACGGGTGGGTATTAGTCAGTAAAAGTCTGACACGCCCTTCCGCTCCGCCCAGAGTGGGAGAGGTCATTAATTGATGATTTCCCATTCTAAATGTGCGGGACAGACATGCAGGACCATTAAGTGGACGTATGCGTTTGCACTCTGCACGTTCTGATGCACACTCTGTTGCTGGGTTGGTGGTAATAAGTGAGACTTCGGTGTGTTGACTTACTTCGTATATTCTTCTACAATATTAGCGGGGTCACTAGTTAACTTACACTACTATTGATTCTTGACTATTTCTTCTTGACTGTTGATCCTGTAGAGATCTTGCTGTTGATCTTGACTGTAGCTGTTGATTCCTCAACGTCGAAGATAAATATCTTCATAATGTAGCTGTCACTGTTGACTCCTCAAGGGCGAAGACGAATGTCTTGCTGTAGCTGTGTGACTTTACTGTAGCTGTCACTGTTGACTCCTCAAGGGCGAAGACGAATGTGTTGTAGGTGTCACTGTTGACTCCTCAACGGCGAAGATGAATGTCTTCTTACTGTGTTGTTGACTCCTCAATGGTGAAGACAAATGTGCTGTAGGTGTCACTGTTGACTCCTCAACGGGCGAAGACGAATGTGTCTTGCTGTAGCAGTGTGACCTTACTGTAGCTGTCACTGTTGACTCCTCAACGGCGAAGATGAATGTGTACTGCTGCTCAGGCGTGGGGCCTATTTATACTACGACAAGGGCGCAAACCGTGGGAAGCGACGAGAGCATCGGGTATCACCAGCCATTGTCTTACGCACGTTCCTGGGCTGCATCCTGAACCTGAGGGTCTCCATTTTACAACGCCCATTACAAGGGTCCATTTATTGCGTCTATCCCAAGGAATCATTTTATGGCGACTATCTCAAGGGATTGTTTTATGGCGTCCACCTTTTGGCGTTGTTATGTTCAGGCAGATGTGGGGCAACCATTTCTCTTACAATTTTATTCATGACTGTTGCAGTTTATAACAAGGGAGCACTTTATGACGTTTATCTTTGTCATTGATACTTTGCTAAATGTTCATAGTCGTTCCTTTCATAATTGTTGCCTCGCCAGATGTGTATAACTATTGAATGACGATCCTTCATCACAATAAACGATCGTCCATCTTACGCTTTCTAAATTCTTACGCACAAATGTTCTATTCTAAGTAATATTATAACAATACACTATTCGGAATTAGTTTCTATACACTATTTAAAACTATTCGTCCCGCACACTAAACAAAAAAAAACATAATAGGTATTGGTAATCATTTTGTGGAAAGTTGTCACCTGGCCACTTTGGATTCAGTGGAGAGACGTGCAAAGAGGCTGATTGGTGACCCTGATCTAACTCGAGTTGGTCTCCAAAGCCTAGAGCACAGGCGTAGAGTAGCCAGCCTTCGGTGTTCTATAGGATGCATTTCGGGGAGTGTGCGAGGGAATTGCATGATTTAATTCCCCCATCTCCGTTCCACCAGCGGACGACCCGTCGTACGGCTGGTTTCCACCCTTACGTTGTTAACACCACTACGATCCGGACGAAGCGTTTCGCCTCCTCCTTTATACCGCGTACATCGAGGGACTCGAACAATTTGCCAGCGGCGGTGTTTCCGTCGGACTACAATTTGAGTGTCTTCAAGGCTAGAGTGAATAGGCTCTTAATAAACTAGTGCGCTTTACCATCAACGATTGCGTCACTGCTTACCATCAGGCAGGATTGCGGTCAAGCGCTGGTTTATAATTTGTAAAAAAAAAAGTTGCGGGCAGATTTTGATCAAGGATGTTTTTTCACTTTAAAGACGGAATTGAAATACGATTGATGCAGTGGCTGGGCGATCGACTGCTGCATTGCGTGTCGCGGGTTCGATTCCCGCACGGAACAAATATTTGTATGGCATACAATTAGTTGTGCCGGGTCTGGCTGTTTGTGTGTGTGACTTTATATGTCTGTAAACGAGCCCACGATAAAGGAAAAATTTCTAGTGTGGGGCAATGTTTTTTTTTTTTTTAAATATACATAATCTGACGCCCACTTTCCATGGGGAGGTACGCATTATTTTTAACGTGCATACATTTGTAGGCCAATTACTGTAATTACAAATTTCAAAATTTAGTCGCTGTCAAATCTCAGTGAAAATCTATTAAAAAAAATAATCATAAGTGAATAGAAATGAGAAGTATTTTTGGCGCTTTACTTTGTGTAAATTATATCATTACCACTGCTCTCAAAAAGGGGAAGGACACATCGTTAGGAATCCGGCATGTCCTAGAGTAATTTCGAAGATGTGATATCTACCAACCCGCACTAGGCCTGCGTGATACATTACAGTGATCCCAACAGTGGGAACAATATAGGCATCATCATCATCACCAACCTTTTTATCGTCCCACTGCTGGGCACAGGTCTCATAACTCTAATATATCTATATCATTATTAATTTACCAAAACCCTCATACCTATGTATGTGTCAAAGCGCCTGACGTTAATACAGCAGCAACAACGTTTTCCATTGTTAGATTGCTTATCTAGTTGTTAAGTTTTTATTTATACAACGTTTTTTTTCTTTATACAAAACCTGAATACAGTTTGCTCAGAATAAGCAACTGAATCGATTCCAATAATTTTTACACCATTTTATATTATTTCCAAATACATTAAGAAATTGTTGTAGAGTGGTTACGATAGGTCATAGTACTTGCGGGCGCGCCACAGCTGATGCCAGAAGTCAACGCACCGTATTCGCCCGCCCGATCGGAGCTTCCATTATATGTGTTTGAAATTTTGTACATAGATTCTTTACTTAAAAATACTGGACACGTGTTTTGGATAAACAAAAAATAATGTTGTATATTATATGTTTTTTTTTATATCTCTGTGTCCATGATTTTTGTTCGGATTACACTTTTTTTTTTTTTGTATAATAATTATAAACTAGTGCTTGACTGCAATCCCGCCTGATGGTAAGCAGTGATGCAATCGTTGAGTGTAAAGCGCACTAGTTTATTAAGCCTATTCACTTAAAAAACTTAGGAATAGGAAGGATGACGGCAGTTGAGCGTGGTGATGCAATGTTAAACCCAAGACCAACACGACCAAACGATGCTGCGCTAGAGGGAGATTGATCTGGAGACTCTCCACGACCAAATTCCCAAGACAACAACATTTGGCGCATCGTACCCGCCACACATCGCAACACAACTGCTCAGACCCGTCCTCCGTACGGCTTCACCAGACATTATGCCGGAACATGACGAATCGCTTGGCGGCAAGACTTTGTCTGGTGGGTGGTAACTTCCGCCGGCAGCCGATGTTATGCCCTAAAAATTATTTAATACAGGAGCCTCTCCTTCACTACCTACTTTGACATACAAATCTCTTTATCAGTAACGACGCCGCTTTTTTAAAATGTTATTGAATGTCATTCGTAGAGTTTACGTTAATACACAATGTTAAACCTAACGACATCCTTTTCTCAACAAAAGAAAAAAATTATGGCACGCTGGTATTATTTTCTTTATTCACTGTAGAATAAAAAATTTCAGCCTTTCATTTTAAAATGCTGTACTGCACTGCGTGCATTTTAATATTGGCATCGGGAAAAAATCTAGCATAGTTTGTTAGGTACACAGGAAACTGTAAAAAAATATAAACTTCCGTACAGATGATTTTGAATGATCAGAGTTTTATAAAATTGTACGCACAATTTTTCAATTTTTAATTTTACCATATAAGTAGGTACACGTTTATCAATAGACAAGAAAAAAACAGAGCAGAAAAGAGGCATGACAAAAATGTTATTTGATGAAAATGCTTTTCCGCTTTTTTGCTTTTATTCATTCCATAAAAGTTTTGAAGCAAAGGCAAAAGTGACATTTTATCGGGCATACAAATAATGTATGTACAAATATACATGTAAAGAAAACCCTGTCCGATCCGTGAATGTATTGTTACGTATAGATAACTGATTCTTCTATTGCCTACAAACCCGGGCTAAACTTAAAAAAAAAAAACACAAAAAGAAAAATATTATTTCACAAAAGGAGGTAACTGAATACATGCGTGAGCGAAGGGGGGCAGGGCACACGGCACGCGGTCGCATCGCTCATAATAATACCGTCAATAATGGTGGTGTCACTTATTAAAAAAAAACACAAATTTAAGGGGAGTTGGAAATGATTCGCGGAAAAAAAAAGATTATTTCAAAATTCATTAGTATTGTTACTATGATGATTATGTTAAATTTCATATTTTATTTGGTCATGTGTTTACCTAACCTTTATTATTCTTATGGGTCGGAAGGGGTTTTCTTTCCTTATTATATAAAATACATAATATACAGGGCCGGGTTATGCCTGTCGGGGCCCCTAGGCAATGCTCATCCAGGGCCCCCTACCCTCTTCTAATTTTTACGTTAACACAACAAAATTCAAAATTACACCGTTTTTTACTAACCTGGGTATATCATCATATTATTCAATAAAAATGTTGAATCAAATGAACAGAATGTTTATTTATGCATTTAAAAAAAACATACATAGCTTAAATATTAACTCTTCTAAATTTTTTTGATACAAAATCGTTCAAGATATCCTGAAAGGTAATCTTCTCCAACACGTCATTTTCAATTGCCATTATAGCCAATGAATTTAAACGGTTTTGAGACATCGTTGAACGAAGACAGTTTTTAATTAATTTCAATTTGGAAAAGTTTCGTTCACCAGTGGCATTTGTAATCATTAGACTTCTATATATTTGCAAAGCTGTCATTACATTCGGGAAAGTTGACTGTGCCATGTTACCAATAATCAGTTTGTAAGACTCCTCGGCTGGCATATTTTTTTGTCCGGCGTCATCTAATTGTAAGATGAAGTATTTATACTGCACCATTTCGTCTATAAACTCAGGCTCAATGTCCTCGAAATAATGATCCTTAAATTTTGTACAAGCCTGTCTAATTTCAGCGTCCGATTTTGTCGAGAAATCTGTTAGAAACCCAAACAGATCATTTATTTCCCGGTAAGCTTCTAGGCGCCGCGACAGTTCTGTAAATAACATGTCTAGTACTGGCAAATATGTATCAACTTTTAACTTCTCTTTTCCTCTGAGCACAACTTCTTCTGCTGATCCGTCATCGTGATGCCTTTTCCTTTTTCGCTCACGCTGATTCTCATCACTGTATTGAGTATCAGTTTTCTCATTTGCCTTAGTCTCGTAGTCGTCAAATAAATCTCTCTGTGAAATTAAAAAATCTAAAAGCGATTTTAAAAGATCGACTGCCGTTCGTAGTTCAATTGTTTTCTTTTGTAAAGATATGCTGACACCATTGATCCGATCTAGTATGGCAGCCCAGAATACGGCCATTACAGCATTTTCTTTTTTTCTTAAGTCATTCAATAGACATTTAGCTTCGTGAATCGCTTGTGATGTCTGAGTCTCATCGCTAGCAATAGACTGCAAAGCTTTCTGAAAACTGTTGTAACCAGTTGCCAAAGCCTTAGTAGCATCGGCCCTTGCACACCATCTTGTATCGGATACACTTTTCAGAACCAATGACGAATTATGCTTACGTTCATCACGTTTTTCAAGATTTTCGAGCATAATTGCCCAGCGATGAGTTGATGCCGAAAAAAAGTTGTATATTGCCTGTACAAATCCGAAGAATGAGATTGCTCCAACGCAGCTTTCCGCTGCACGTACTCCAACCAAATTCAGTGAGTGCGCTGCACAGGGAACGTAGTGTGCGAGGTGATTTATTTTCTTTATATGCGCCTGGAGACCATTGTAACGACCAGACATATTCGACGCATTATCATAAGACTGACCTCTCAAATTTCTTACATCAATATTATATTGGCTTAAAAAATTTAATATTTCGGTGGCTAGTTCTTCCACTTTGTGGTTCTGTATGAGAAGAAATTTAAGAAAACGTTCAGCCACTTCTCCATTCGACGTAACATATCTCAGCACTACAGTCAACTGATCAGTGTGTGATATATCAGGTGTCGAATCGACACTTATTGAGAAGTATTTGGCTTCAATAATTTCATTAACAATATATTTTAAAACCTTATTTCCCAATATTTCAATAAGTTCCTCACAAATCGTTGCAGATAAATACGATTGTTTTCCTTTGCCTTCATTACCATATTTTGCTAAATGCGAACTAAGAAAAGGATCGTACTCTGCGATTAACTCTAAAATTCCCAAATAATTGCCATTATGTTGAGAACCGAGAATTTCATTGTCACCACGAAATGCTAATCCACGGGATGATAAAAATTTTATCACAGAGACTATTCTTTCTAAAACTTTTTTCCAATATTCTTTTTCTTTATTAAATGTAATCTCTAAAGAAGTGTCGATTCTTCCGTGAATGCGTCGTCTACTTATGAGTGTCTGTACACATACTCGGTGAGTTGCATTATTCTCATGCGATTGGATTCGGTGCAACGCATTTTTCCAATCAGAAAATCCAGTTTGAAATTGTGATCGGTTTTGTGCTTCACCAAAAAGGATACATGGAAAACAGTATACTTTTCCAGTAGACGGAGAATACATGAGCCACTCCCGTTTGATTTTACCACCACTGATGTGTTTCCGAAAAAACATAGACTGAGAAAAAAATCTTTTACTGTCGTCGTACTGTCGGGCCGAAGCAGAAAAATTACAATCAAAGTGTTGACATTCGTTAGGGTCTCTAGTACACCAAAAATCTTGCATTTCGTTGGTAATATTTTGCCATAAGCCAATGTCATTCTGGTATTCCACCCCTAGATGAACTACGTTTTGATGTATGACCCCTGTCTCGGCCTCACCTTCCTCTGCACTGACTAACGTAGGTGTTTCTTGATCCTGGCCAATCTGTTCAAAAGGCTCGCAAGGAACCTCTACTGGGTCTACTTCCATCTTGTGGCTGGTAGAAGACGTACTTGGAGTGTCATGAGGTTGATGTTCCTTTAATTCGCGACTAAATCCGAGTTCGAAAAGGTTTTGTGTCTTCTTTAATTGTTCATTAAGTTTATTTTGTTGCTCTTGCCGCTTTTTACGTTTTTCGGAACCACTTTGATGCTTTTTCTTTACGGGTACCTCCGACATTTTGTTCCTGAAAGGAATAATCTTTTGTTTTAAAACAGTAAAGAAAATTTCACCTTAGCAGCTCAAACAATATAATAATAATAATAGTTTCCTGCTTAATATTAATAAACACCCAAAGTAAAAATATTTAATAACATAGAAATTAATTAAAATATCCAATTGAATAATAAAACGACACTTCACATTTGTCAAATCCTGTATCAGGTAATAAAATATGTAAAAAATAATAAAACTTACGTAAAGTAATTTTAACTTCAGTTAATGAAACTTTAGTTTCCACTACACTGTTTTTAACCCGTCGTTTCACCGATTTTCACAAAGCCTGAAGCACTTCTGCAGTCTTTATAAATAAATATCCAACACTTATCCTTAAATTCGTAATTTTTAAAACACAAATTGTAAAACTCTCTTTTTATTCACAGCCGTGAAACTTGCAAACGAATTGCACGAAGTAAAAATTGAACGATTTAATTGAAAATGGTTCGAAAATAATGTCTATGACACATCATACAATACGTATTTAACGACTCGGGGAATTCCCCGGTCATGCCAACGAACCAGTACTGCCAACCTTATGAAAGTAGCTTGGCCATAGAATATACATACTTGGTAGGTACCAGTATAGTAAGTGTGCATTCACAACAAAGAGTTTTGAGCGTTTTTAATTAAATTACCGCGATAAAATTGCTTGCAATTATATTACTGCGTTATAAACTTTTAAACTATCATAATAATCATAATAATAATATCTAATAAGGAATGCGTTCCGAAATGTACTAAAATAGCGTCGATGTAATGTACAGAGCAAATTTTCAAATTAATTTTTTACTGTTTAAGAAATATTGCCTATTCTTTTCCCTGTAGCACAGGGGCCCCTGAACGTGGCAGGGCCCCTAGGCAGTTGCCTATAATGC
Organism: Sesamia nonagrioides; assembly: GCA_017933935.1. Classification (NCBI taxonomy): domain Eukaryota; kingdom Metazoa; phylum Arthropoda; class Insecta; order Lepidoptera; family Noctuidae; genus Sesamia; species Sesamia nonagrioides. The sequence continues at coordinate 77,028 of JADWQK010002379.1, read as the reverse complement.
CTAATGGATAAAACGGCACTGATAATATATACTAGACTCACTGATCGTCAGTCTTACCAAGGGGTATCGTCTTACCCAGTAAGTACCTGGGTTGTGGACGTCAGATGGGCAGTTCCATATAAAATACTGGTATTTAGCTCAATCCTATCAGACTGGAAGCCGAGCATAATAGTTAAGAAGAGCCTGTAGATGATGATGATGGGACGCCTGAGGGAAGTCATCGCCGTCGCTGTAGACCACGGCAAAGGGGTGACTATCCGGTAACATTCACACGACCAACATGACTAGAGATAGCACAAAACAAGGAGGTTTGGGTGAAAAAGGGGAGGCCTTTGCCCAGCAGTGGGACACCATCATCAGCACCTGCGTCCCACTGCTGGGCACAGGCCTCCTTTCATACAGAGAAGGGTGCAGTGTAATCACCATGTTTGCTAAATGCGGGTAGGTAGGCGATTTCAGACTTAAAGTTCAGGTTTCCTCAAGATGTTTTCCTTTACCTTGCAATCAGTCATTGTTGTCCAAGATATACTTATAACACCAAATAGGCCATAAAATAAAAAATGCTAGACATGTCAATCCATACCATGTCTGCGGAATGATCTGAGAAATCTTGGAAATAACTTTTACACCCGAGTCCCAAGATGGGCACTGTAGATGTATCCTGCGTCCGCAATTATTTGCTACAAATGTAAAAGGACTTCATGGAAAAACATCTTTAAATCCTATACAATAAAATTTAGTTTACGCTACAATTTCAACATTTTTGTAACTTTTTGAACAGTGCTGCTCTCTCAAATCATTTTTTTTTTTCATATTATAAACCAGCGCTTGACCGCAATCCTGCCTGATGGTAAGCAGTGACGCAATCGTTGATGGTAATGCGCACTAGTTTATTAAGAGCCTATTCACTCTAGCCTTGAAGACACTCAAATTGTAGTCCGACGGAAACACCGCCGCTGGCAAATTGTTCCAGTCCCTCGATGTACGCGGTATAAAGGAGGAGGCGAAACGCTTCGTCCGGATCGTAGTGGTGTTAACAACGTAAGGGTGGAAACCAGCCGTACGACGGGTCGTCCGCTGGTGGAACGGAGATGGGGGAATTAAATCATGCAATTCCCTCGCACACTCCCCAAAATCCATCCTATAGAACACCGAAAGGCTGGCTACTCTACGCCTGTCCTCTAGGCTTTGGAGACCAACTCGAGTTAGATCAGGGTCACCAATAAGCCTCTTTGCACGTCTCTCCACTGAATCCAAAGTGGCCAGGTGACACATGGCAGCACCAGCCCAAATGTGGCTGCAGTACTCCACACACGAACGGACCTGTGCTTTGTATAACATTAGAAGCTGCCCAGGTGTGAAGTACTGCCGGACCTTTGCGATAACGCCAAGTTTCCTGGCAGCCACCTTGGCCTTGGACTCAATGAACCGCCCAAAGTTAAGGTTCGAGGAAATCTTAACTCCCAAAAGCTGAAGGCGGTCGGAACACTCCAAGGACACATTCCGAAAAGTAGGGGCCAAGGTGAACGGGCTCCTTTTGGCGGTGAAAAGACACGCCTGTGTTTTGGCGGCATTGAATGCTACAAGATTGGCATTGCCCCATTCGGAGACTGCCTGCAGTGCAACACTCGTTCGCTCAACCATGGCCTCTCTTTCGGACCGGATTGATTCCCTACTAGCCCGAGCATCCGGCAGGTATCTCTCTACAACTGTGCTGTCATCTGCATACCCATAGATACCGGGCATCAGCAGATCGTAAATTAATTTTCATTGAAATAAAATTGATATTTCTTTAACTTGAAATTTGTGTGCATCACTGCGAACTTTTGATTGTAGTACTTAAGGCTGAGTAAAATAGCTGCAGGTGAAGCTACGCTTGCCGCAGTTGGTATGTGGATGGGTGACCATCTTTATGTATCGAGATTCCTCCGTACCTTGGAAAGCACGATAAGGCTTTAGTCCCTGCTGTCAATAATGGATTTTTGGCAGTCGTTACGATTTCGCCAGTCTGAACAAGGGGTATCGTATTATCCAATAATAGGTCAGATAGGTAATAACTCGGTCAGACTAGAAGCTGAGCTCAATATAGGAAAAGGCAAGGCAGATGCTGATGACTTAGGCTGTAACATCGGTTATATTTATCATATTTTGTGCTAATAAACATTTTTACAAGTGTCTCACGAAGACAGTTATTCACTTGGCAAGGCTCAGAACAAGCCAAAGTAGTTACTGTCAATAGGAACCGGTCAAAAACATCATAGGACACACAATTAGTCACACAACACACACACACACACACACTTAAAAAGTATCCTTTTCTTTCGATTCTACGCTGTAATACGCAGTAGAGACCCTCCCCCCTTCCCCACCATTGTCATAAACAGTTGTCATGGCAACAGTCCCGTTCATATTTTATTCATGTAGTGTGTTTGACCCTGTAGTTTTTACACAAAAAGCAATTCATTTGATGTAACGTATTTATTTAGTAGTTAGGAAAAAGTCTATACGGTGAGAATTCTTATTTTCTTTCTGTGAGCAACTGATTAAGGATTAGCCTTCAAACTTTGTACAGTTTTTTCTCAGTGATGCTAGCATGGCATAGTATCTTCATCATCATTTCAGCCGAAAGACGTGCATTGCTGGACATAGGCCTCCCCCATGGATCTCCACGACGACCCGTCGTGCGCCTCTCGCATCCAGCGGTTTTCCGCGACCTTCACTAAGTCGTCGGTCCACCTTGTCGGGGGCCTATCCACGCTGCGTGGTCGCCACTCGAGAATTCGTCGGCTCCATCAGGCATCGATCCTACAGGCAATGTGCCCCGCCCACTGCCACTTTAGTGTTGCAATTCTTCGAGCTATGTCGATTACTCTCGTTCTTCTGTGGATCTCCTTATTCCTGATTCGATCACGCAAATCCCAAACATAGCCCTCTGCAGTGCCCTTTGAGTGATCTTGAGCCTTCTTATAAGGCCCATTGATAGTGATTACGTCTCAATTCCATAAGTGATCACTGGCAACACACACTGGTCGAAGACTTTTGTCTTGCATAGTATATCACTCCTATAATCTACAGCTGGGATACAGATCTGCACTCTACGAGTATATGAATGAGTGAGCTATGGGTAGGAACGGTGCCATCATCGTATACCATAGGACAGAGAACTAGGATACAGAATTTTTCGAGGCCATCCTAAAGAATCCGGTCTGCGTACATAGTCAACCTACTTATAATGACAGAAAGCTGGCTCACGCAGGCTCTGTGCGGGTTGATAGATTTTACGTCTTAGAATGTTTGGACATGCTAGTTTCCTCACTATGTTTTGCAAAGTAAGGTGCTTGCTTGTCCTTCCACGACCTACAACTAAGTCCCGAGCTTTATTATTGTGTACAAAGAGCCTTATTGTAAATCGCAACGAGGAGAAGCAAGTCTAACGCCACCTCAACCCTTACCAGTAATTGAGCCCGTTAAACCTGAGGTAGCGATACGACGATCCTTGACGTATTTCCATAAAATATTTATGGCGAAAAGATAGCCTGTAGCCGCGTAAACCGGAATAAGCAAACATTTTAGTGGTTAACATTACGGTACGCAAATAACTCTTATTTTACGATTCATAGTGCACGCATCTTGAATTCTAATATGGCGGGCTTTCGACAAAATGGCGGCTTGCGGATGACAGTATAGATGTGTTAAGGTTTGCGCACGAGTGGCTTCAAGTGGGTTGAGAATTATTTTTTTCAGTTTGTGGACACGCATGAGCTCATGAATCTGTTCGAGGGTTTTCAAGATATATTCAAGCGTGTACGTTTGTGACGTGGCTTGAATATGTTGTTTGCTGACTGTGAACATTAAAGATTGTAGATTTTCGGCAAATGGGATGGTGAATGAAACCTAATGTTTTTTTTCTTTTTTTTAACTAATTATAAACTAGTGCTTGACTGCAATCCCGCCTGATGATAAGTAGCGATGCAATCGTAAGAAGAAGGTAAGTAGGTAGTGAATAAGGCTTAATAAACTGCCGCGTTTTTACCATCAATAAAGTGCGCTATTTTATTAAGCCTATTCACTTAAAAAACTTAGTGAATAGGAAGGAAGACGGCAGTTGAGCGAGGTGATGCATGTTAAACCCAACAACATGACCAATGATGCTGCGTCAGAGGGAGATTGATCTGAAGACCCTCCACGATTGTAAGAATTGTAGGTATCTATCATTAGTCTATTGGTGTCAGACGTAACCAGTGAGTGTGAAGTTCTGGTATAGATTCTTAGTTCAGCAGTGTTATTGAATTTTAAATTACAGCAGCTTGGAGCCAGGACTGTGCTGAGGTAACGGCGATAGACTCGTCTCACAACATTGTATTTATATGTCACCATCATCATCATCATCTCAGCGTTTATCCCAGTCGCATCCGAAGCTTCTTCAGCTTTGGAGTCTGAGGTCCGCTTTTACCAGTCTAACTGCTGATAATGGCTAAACTTCGACATTTTCCGTGAAGCGACTGCCGTCTGACCTCCACAACTCGAAGGCGACATCGAAGCATTACAGCTGACCAATTGTTGCACTTTTTGAGGGCTCCAACAACCCTTTAACGACTGCCACTAGATGTTTATATGGCAACCGGGACCAACGGCTTAACGTGCTTTCCGAGGCACGACCAGACCAGTGCAAATATTCATATTCATGCATACAAATATTTGCACTGTGCGGGGATCGAACCCGCGCCACCTTGCGCAGCGGCCGCGTCCGCTACCGCTACGCCACGGAGGCTGTGATTGTATTTATATGTCACCGTCGGTGAAAATAAAAAGGCGTAGTTTAATGTATGTTTTGTATAAAAAGGCTAACAGTCTACTATAAGAAAAATACATTGGTACGCATTAGAAAAAAAAAAACCTTTTCAAAGTCTATGGTTTCTTTTTGGTACAGCGTATAAATCATGCCTTACATAAAACGTGCCGGGTCAACAAGGTTCTCTAATGATTCATTCAATGCTGAGGAGGTCTATACTTGGCAAATTAGTCGCAGTTTTTCACTACAAGATAAAGCCTAATACTATAAAAAAACAGAAAACAATAACAGCAGTGCAATAATCTTTTTGCGATCCATCTTACGCTTCCTAAAAAGTAGTACCAGTACGGCTGACTACACTTGAAGGAATGGTCACCCTACCAAACGGTTTGCCGCACTAAATCGTATCGCAGAAATTCGCATCGCAAGTTCCTGCGATGCGAATTCGCATCGACCTGTGCTTTGTATAACATTAGAAGCTGCCCAGGTGTGAAGTACTGCCGGACCTTTGCGATAACGCCAAGTTTCCTGGCAGCCACCTTGGCCTTGGACTCAATGAACCGCCCAAAGTTAAGGTTCAAGGAAATTTCATCTCCCAAAAGCTGAAGGCGGTCGGAACACTCCAAGGACACATTTCGAAAAGTAGGAGCCAAGGTGAACGGGCTCCTTTTGGCGGTGAAAAGACACGCCTGTGTTTTGGCGGCATTGAATGCTACAAGATTGGCATTGCCCCATTCGGAGACTGCCTGCAGTGCAGCACTCGTTCGCTCAACCATGGTCTCTCTTTCGGACCGGATTGATTCCCTACTAGCCCGAGCATCCGGCAGGTATCTCGGTATATCATTTCGTAGGTGAAGTTTAGAATTGATGCATGCACTGTAAAATATACCCTCCGATCACAATTTAAGTGAGTGCTGAGGAATAGTACCGAGGAATTTGGAATACGACAGCTGCAGCTCAGGCTGATTATATCTACAAAAACGTTGACTAAAAGACGTTTCGTATTTCGCTGTTTTCTTTTTCAAAACACGACAGATCTTAATTATTTTTATATCAAAATTTAGAGGAAAAGTATACCTATGCTTCTATTATTTTCTTTTTCAAAAATCTTATCATATTTGTCTAATAGTGATCTCAACATTACGGTAAAGATGGGTTATTTTTCGCGATTTTGAAGTATCGTATTTCTTTTATTAATTAAGTTTCGGAAAAATCAAATGATAGGGGCACGTATAATCATGGTGTAAAATTGTAGAAAAAAAAATCGCTCCAAAAGCATAATCCACGAAACAACAGCGGAATACGTTTGTATAGAGAAAACAGCACTAGAGTTCCCTCTTAAATAGGCAAACCGACAGTTTCGCCCCGGAGAAGTGCCTTGGTCCGCATCTCAATACGAAGTGACCGTTCGACCATCTTGACTTTCCAAAACGACTGTCTATGTGTCGCCATTACAAAAACAACGTCACGGCGTTTACCCCACTACTACACAAATCAAATTAGGAACTTTTATTAAAATGACATCCGACGATCCACGACATATGTATATAAATAAATTCTCAATAAAACAGGAAACCGCAGGTAATCAGGAATACTAAAATGACTATGCCACAAACAAAACACACACTACATCTCCGTCAAATTGAAATGGAATGAAATGGCAGTGGCGACGGGTCGGCCATTGTGAGACCACTATCAAGACTAGAGCATAGATTAAGAATGTATAGAATAGACTCTCAAGCTCCGAACCCATTTTAAATGCTGAATACTTTAGTAAACTTAACACATAAGAGCTTTCACAGCTTGAACACAGCCCTCCCCTACGAGAGGGAGCTACTACAATCCACGCACTTCACGGCGTGAAATTAGTATACATACAACTCTTCCCAACATCATCCATTGGGCAAGTACCCACCAGACACAACACATGTCATGTCGGAGGATCCTCCCTTTTCTGTAGAGGATGAGTGAAGTTTATACCCTGTGCCTCGTACCTCTAAGCCTTCTACACAAATTTCTTGGTCTATGCTCCAGGGTCAACAAGCCAGAGTGCCCGTCAAGAGGATGGAATGGGTATAGCGGTAGTGGGTAGCAATATACACTGGCATACTAGTGTCTCCCCACTAAGTGGATAAGCGAGAATTTCTGTTTATTTTTGACAAAGAATCTTTGTGGTTTCGGTATACGATATAGGTATCGGTTAGGTGATATTTATTTGAGGCATCAAATAAATATGAATATATAAAACATAATTAACTACAGCTTATGCTACACAAAGTGTCGGCGTCGTGTTTCGCTGACTGGTGTCACGTAGCTGGTCACCAAACCGGCGGTACACAACACCTTTGAACTAGAACTCTTCTTTGAGAAATTTCTCGAGATGATCCGACGTAGACGGCTCCAACCTCTCGCATGCAGCTCAGAAACGATTTAGAGAAAAAATGTAAAGTACCTATTAACAAACCACCTACCACCGGCTAGATAATTGACCGGCACCAATCGGGTCTGCGGAAGCAGTGTTTGTTCTCGAAATCCCCGGCGTAAGTGAGAGATGGAATACCGGGGTGGTTTTTAGTAAGTAAGAGTCCATGGACTACTTGGACTCCTTGGACAACTTGGACTCCTTGGACTCCTTGGAATCCTTGGACTCTTTGGACTACTTGGACTGTTGAAAGAAAGAAAGAAAAATTCTTTATTCTGCACAAACAAAACGCACCTTACAACTAAATACCATAAAATTACGATAACAAACAAAATACAAAAAAAAATAAAAAATAATAATAATAAAATAATATCACCAAAAGTCTCTCACTCCAAGCATGCAAAACTGCCAAAATATAGAACAAAGTTGATTTGATGTCACAAGCCAGGGCCACAGACCATAGACCATGGAAGTATTAATGTACTATGTACAACGTAGTACTTATCACCTCCATGCCATAGCATAGACATTAGAAAGCACACAATATTTGACAATTCAATCCGCCTGTCATTCAATCGTACTGCGCCTGCGACACTAGTCAATGTCAACAACCCAAACAACAACATAAAAATACAAAAGATAATTGTAATAATAATAATAATAATAAACCCCCCATTATTAATTTTTATACACTTTCACCTACTCCAGCCCTGAATGTTGCGCGGGAGGTGTCCACCTTCTTACCCGCGTCCACCAAGGCTGGGAAACCTAGAGTTCGCATGAGATGGAGCAAAGAAGTGAACCTGTTTATCATGCGAACTTATTTTTACACAACTAAATTAGAAACCGATATGACCACCTACAGACAACAACTGCATGAACATTTTTCACGACAATACCCTGAGATTTCAGTTTCAGAACAACGGATTTCAGACCAACGAAGAGCTATAGTTAGGAATGCACTCTTGTCACAAACCGAATTAGATCATTTAAAAGAAGAAGTACGCACACAATTACAACACGAATCAGAAAACTATGCAAACACTAACACTATCATGCCAACACAAAACACAAACGTTGAACCACAAGCGCTCACTCCCTTACATACTATTAATCAATGTCTAGCAGACAATCAAACATCACACTTATCCACACAAATCGAATCTATAACCTTAACGTTAGAAAATGATATTGAAATAGCCACCGCAACGAATGAAATAACAGATATGTATATACAAGATATACATGACAAATTTAAAACTACTCTAACACTGTACTCTGGGATGGACCAAGCAGCTCGACCAAAACTACCTAAACTCAAATATAGTCGCAACCTTTTCCGCTTAGTTAATATATTTAATGAATATATACTAAAACAGTTCCTATCTAATGACACACAACTAATTGACATACACCCTCTTATTTATTGCACTGCGGCTGTTATTTCTGAAGAACTCAACTTTAAAATTACTGAACACGCGAGAAATACAATACAAAGAGACACTGGCAAACCACCATGGCAACAGAGGCTAGAAAAGGATATTGAAAAATTAAGAGCAGACTGTGGTAGGCTAACACATTACATCAACGGTATTAGATCACATAAAGTAGTTAAAAAAGTAGAAGCAATATTTAAAAACAATCTCACACACACTAGACACGAAAATAATAATAGAAAACCTGAAGAGTTTTTAGATACATTAAAACAGAAATTGGCACTTAAAGTTCATAGGCTCAGAAGATATTTAAAGGCACAAAAACGCAAAAAAGATAATGCCATATTTTCCACGAATGAAAAATTTTTCTATAGGAATCTACAAAAACCACACACATCAACAGAGAACGACACTGACACACCCTCAAAAGAACACTTGGAAACATTTTGGTCTAACATATGGGAAGAGCAGGTATGTCATAATGATAAAGCAACTTGGATTACAGAAGAAGCAACAAAATGGAGAGCAATAGGCGAAATGGAATTTAAAGAGATAACAGAAACTGAAATTACACATATAACATCTAGGTTACATAATTGGAAGTCACCGGGTATCGATAAAATACAAAATTTCTGGTATAAAAAGTTAACAGTACTACACAAATCCATAGCAAAAAATTTAACAGATATAGTATTAGGAGATCAGAATATACCCGAATTCATTGCCACTGGAATAACCTACATGCTACCTAAAACTAAATACACATCAGAGCCTTCTCAATACAGACCAATAACATGCCTACCCACAATCTATAAAATTCTAACGTCAGCAATAACTCATAAAATTAACTCACACGTTGAACAGCACAGTATAATTGCAGAAGAGCAGAAAGGATGCAGGAGAGGCCACATGGGATGCAAAGAACAGTTAGTTATCGACTCTACTATCCATAAACATGCCACCACAAAAAATAGAAACCTTCACTGTACCTATATAGATTACCAAAAAGCTTTCGATAGCATCCCACACTCATGGCTAATACAAATCCTACAAATATATAACATTAATCCTAAAATAATAGACTTCTTGCGCATTATAATGACACGATGGAAAACCACGCTTCATATAAATAACCGACTCAGTTCTCTCATAACTCGACAGATACATATTAGAAAGGGTATCTACCAGGGCGACTACTTGAGCCCTCTTTGGTTCTGTCTTGCCCTGAACCCCTTGTCTAATTTACTCAATCGGTGCCGGGTTGGATATCAGTTTAAAAACAATTCCGAAGAAACTACTATCTCGCATCTCATATATATGGATGACATTAAATTATATGCTCAAACCGAAAAACAAATGAAGACTTTGATAGACATAACAAAAACATTTAGTCAGGATATTAATATGCAATTTGGATTAGATAAATGTAGGACATTACATATTATAAAAGGAAAAGTGAAGCCCGGCAACTATACAGTAAGTAACACCGACATAATAGCAGCCATGGAACCATCAGATCTGTACAAATATTTAGGGTACAAGCAACTAAAAAGACTCGAACACACAGCAATTAAACAGACACTAAATACCGAATATCGGAGTAGAATAAATGCAATTTGCAAAACACAGCTATCTGGAAAGCATCTTATAAAAGCCTTGAATACCTTTGCCATACCAATATTGACCTACTCATTTGGCATAATAAAATGGTCAAAAACTGACATCGAACAGTTAGAAAGAACTACACGCATAACACTCACAAAACACAATAATCTACATCCTAAATCTGCGATCGAACGACTCGTCATCAAAAGACAAAATGGAGGGAGAGGCCTAATCGACATACATCAACTCTGGCAGAAACAAATCAATAGGCTACAAACATTTTTCTACACAAAATCTCGCACAAGTAACATACATAAAGCCATTACCTTAAATGATTTTAATTACACTCCGCTGAACTTAAACGAACAGAATACACAAGACACTAACACCATATACCCACAAACGCAAAAAATTGAAAACTGGAAAAAGAAAGCCCTCCACGGTAGACACCCTCATGACCTAGAGCAGTCCCACATAAACAAATTAGCATCAAACAAGTGGCTAAAAATAGGAAACCTTTTTCCAGAAACCGAAGGCTTTATTATAGCTATACAAGATCAAGTCATAAACACCAAAAACTACAGAAAATTTATCATAAAAGATCCTAGTGTAACAAATGACAAATGCCGCAGATGCCATGTTCAAGCAGAAACCATACAACACATAACGGGAGCATGCATAGCCCTCACACAGACAGATTACACTCACAGGCACAACCAGATTGCGAACATCATCCATCAAAAACTAGCACTTAAACACAGACTCATACAAAACACTAACACTCCCTATTATAAGTACACACCACACTCTGTCCTAGAAAATGACACATATAAATTATATTATGACCGTGCCATACTTACAGACAGGACTATCCATTATAATAGACCAGACATAACCCTACAGGATAAAGTAAGAAAAATTACTTATTTAATAGACATTGCAGTTCCCAACACCCATAACCTACAAAAAACAATAACAGAAAAAATTAGCAAATACACTGAACTTAAAGAAGAAATAACGAGAATATGGAGACAAGAAAAAGTTTATGTCGTTCCTATCGTCCTTTCCACAACAGGTGTTATCCCCAACCATCTCCTCTGTAGCCTAAAACTAATAGACTTAGAAGAATCCACCTATATCGACATGCAGAAAGCAGCCATCCTAAACACCTGTAGAATAGTGAGAAAGTTCATGCAGTTAGAAGAAAATACAACACCATAAAATACACCACAATGCTACATTTACTTGGCTTTAGCCCGTAAATGCAGCTAAAACCAGCATTAAAGCTGAGGAAAAAGAACTGTCCCAATAATAATAATAATTTATTTGCAAGAATGTAGGTGTACAATAATAGTATGTTGTTCATAAAAATAAAAGTAGGCCCCTTTACATTCTACCATTAGATGTGGTGTGCAAATATTAAAATTTGTCTAATTACAATGTTAAAGTCATCCCATTATATATTACGTATTAATGTCAATTTATAAAATGTCCATGATTTTTATTACAAATGTCAAAAAACAAAAACTATAGATATAATTACATCAATAAATACAATAATCCTAATTCAATGTCATCATTCAATAATATAATTAATGTCACAATTTCTAATAATAATAATAAATACCTTACATAAAATAGTCAAACAAAATCTTTTTCCAACAAAAAGTCTGCAACACTATAATAAGCCTTGTCTACTAAAAAATTACGAAGTCTTTTCTTGAACAATGACAAAGTACAATCCTTCCAACTATAAGCCCCGCACGATGATATTGCGATCGGCGGCCATCTTGGTGACGTAGTCGACCTCGCACCGTCGGTACCGTTCGCAAGTTCAGTCCGCGCTTACCCACTTACGCACATCGAATATTTTGTTAGTTTTTTGTTTTTGTTATCCTGTTTTATTGTTGTTCTTGAGTTTTGTTGTTTAGTTTTGTTAGCTGTTACTCGTTAAAATGAGTAAGAAATTAATTCACAATCGTGCTCGTGAAATTATAATTAAAGTGGACAATTATTTTGTTAAAGAAAAAGAGGAATGTAAGTTAGTTCTTGAAAGTTTAAACCGTGCTTTAAAAAGTACTTCGGACACTACTGAGGACATTTTAATACCGAAGCAACAGCTAAACCAAAGTCACGGAGCGTGTGGCATGTGCCACAGGCGTTGCAAAAAATACTGTGACTAAATTGCGACGAGAGCATGAGTCGGCAACAGCCAGTGGCAGCAAAATGAGAACTCCTACTAAAGGAAAAAGACAAAAGAAGGAATATTTCGACGGGTTTTCCTTAACAGCTTTAAGAAATATTATACATTCAATGTATACGGTGAGGAGAGAAATACCCACAATGCGCAAAATCTTGGCGGCTTCAAAATTAGACCTTAATTATACCAATAGTGAAACTACATTAAGAAAAATAATTAAATGTGATTTAGGCTACCAATTTAAACGATGCTACCAAAAAAGACTGGCTCTAATTGAAAGACCCCAAATTCAAGCGTGGAGGGCTAAACTATATATTTACGACGTATGAAAGAAAATGACTGGCTTGCTAATAACAAAAGACCCGTTATTTATCTTGACGAAACGTGGATACAAGCACACTACACGGTAAAAAAATGTTGGCAAACAGCAACCGATGTCGGAATGAGACGGAACGACAGCCCCGGCCGCCGATGGATAATAGTTCACGCGGGAAGTGAAAGCGGTTTTGTTGACAATGCCCTTTTAATGTTTAAAGCAGACACCAAAACGGGGGATTACCATGATCAAATGAATGCTGAGAATTTCACCAAGTGGCTTATAGAAAAATTAGTACCCAACATACCACGCAACTCCATAATTGTGATGGACAACGCCCCTTATCACAGTAGGGAAGAGAATAGGCCACCAAGTATGAACAATAAAAAACAGTTGATGGTTGAGTGGCTACAAGCTCACAACATCGACTTTCCCAACGACAGTACAAAACCTGAACTGTATTTATTAATTAAACGGCACAGACCGCCGAAAAATTATAAAATTGTCAATTTATTAGATGCCAATGGCCATGAGGTCGTTAGATTACCACCCTACAACTGCGACCTCAACCCCATTGAGTACATCTGGAACCTGGTAAAGATGAGGGTGTCAGAAAAAAATGTGGAGCAGTTGGAAAGTCGCATTGAAGCTCTGACATTGGAGGCGTTGGCGTCAATAACTCCAGATGACTGGCGAAAGGAAGTCAATCATGTTAAACGGCTTGAAGAGGAATATTGGAAAAAAGATCGAATAACTGACGAGTTATTTATCACAAATACGGCAGACGACAGTGAATCGAAAACGACAGACACAGAAAGCAGTTCTGATTCGGAAGACTGTATGAGTGGAATTGAATAAATAGGGTAAGATTATATTGAATTATATATAAAAAAAAAATTTACATACTATCCTGGTGTTATTTGGTACTCTGGTTTAATTCCCGCTCACAAATTAACAGAAATGTAGTTAGCAAAAGTTAATAAACATGTAAGAAAGATATACGAATAAGTATATTTTTCTTACGTCTACAAGAATTATTTCCTTGAATTTTTTAATAATGAAAGTTTATTTGTCAGAATATGGATGAGTAGGTATGTGTATGTATAATAAAATTATAAAATACAAATAAATCCTTAACCCGAAAGAATGTTAAATGCAAAATTAATAAACTATAATTTTGCATTTAACATTCTTTTGCTAGCTGTCCTTTCGTGTGACAGATGACGTCACAAAGCTGTTATTGTGACAAGGTTCCATCGCAATATCATCGTGCGGGGCTTATACTAGGTATTTTATTATAAATCAACGGTGCCATGCAGCAGACACCCTTGCGCATCAGAGTTGTTCTAGCACCAGGGATACATAGACTGCTATTGTCACGCCTATTCCTTGGGAATGCATCAGCCATTCGTGTGAAGCGACCTGGGTTTAATTTTACGAACACTGCCATTTCCAAAATATACAAACATGGGAGGGTTAATAATTTATATTGTTTAAAATATGTCACGCAGCTGTCAGTAGTTTTTAATTTAAAAATAGATCGTATGCATCTTTTTTGGGCCTTAAATGCAGTTTCTTTTTCTGTTGAATTGCCCCAAAAGATAACTCCGTATCGCAGACGACATTCAACAATACCATAGTATGCAGTAAGGCATGCATCCAGATTTACAATCGTAGACAAGGTATATAGAGCGTATGCAGATGAACTTAGTTTTTTGCAAAGCAACTCAATGTGTTGTTTCCAGCTAAGTTTGTTATCTATTTCTAGCCCTAGAAATTTAGTACTAACGACCTCGTTAATTTTATTACCGTTATATTGCGTGCGTTGATTACGTATTCTAAAATTTATTATTTTAGTTTTGTCAATGTTAATCATCAAATTATTTATTTCAAGCCAGTCTATTATTGATAATATTGTTTGGTTAATGTCAGATTCTAAGTCAATTATTTTATCATTAGTAAATAAAACAGTGCTATCATCAGCAAATAGTGTAACGTCATGATTTGTGACCGAAGGCATGTCATTTATATAAACAAGGAAAAATAAAGGACCTACGATGGTTCCTTGAGGAACGCCGAATTTAGAAGTTCCAGATTCAGAAATGTATATTTCTTCCGTTTTTGTAATGGGGTTTAATCTCCTTACTTCTGTGAGTTGTTGTCTGTTGCTAAGATATGATTCTATGAGTTTGTACACATTACCCCTCACACCATATGCATACATCTTTCTCAGGAGGATTTTGTGGTCGACACGGTCGAAAGCCTTTGACATGTCCATGTATAAGGCGACAGCCGGCAGTCCTTTATCCAAGTTAGTCATTACCTTTTTTAAAAAGTTGTATATTGCCATATTTATAGACTTGCTCTTTCTGTAACCATACTGACTGGACGTAAGAATATTATGTTTTTCAAAGAAACTATAGAGACAATTAAACATCACCTTTTCTACAATTTTTGCAAAAATGGGTATTAGTGCTATTGGCCTATAGTTGCTCATGTCAGTGTTTTCTCCTTTTTTATATACTGGCTTTATAACAGATATTTTTAGTTTGTCTGGAAAAGTGCCTTGTTCTATACATAAATTCATAATGAAACTTAATGGTTCAGATATTATATGAGCTGCATCTTTGGCAATCATGGTCATAATACTGTCATAACCGGTACTGGTTTTATTTTTTAGGTCCATTATTATTTTATTAATGTCATCAGGGATAGTCGGTGTATTGATGAGGATGTCGGTAATTGCATAAAGGAATAAATAATTAAGTGTGTTACAAAAAACAAATAACAGTTTAACTGTGCGTCGCATCTGTGCAAGAAAAGGTCAGTTGCTCAGCAAAATGCTGTGACTTCAGACGAACCTATTGTCAACAGCGCTGATTTTCAGCAACCACCTCCCGGATGACGTAATGACGTCCCAGCGTGAGACAATCGGGTAAGTGTAATTTTGAACTCCTCTTTGGACTCCTTGGACTCCTTGGACTACTTGGACTACTTGGACTCATTGGACATCTTGGACTTCTTGGGCTCCTTGGAATCCTCGGATTGCTTGGACTCCTTGGACTCCATGGACTCCTAAAACAATGGACTCCTTGGACTTTATACAATGGACTCCTTGGACCTTGGACTACTTGGACTCCTTGAACATCTTGGACTGCTTGGACTTCTTGGACTCCTTGGACTCCATGGACAATGGAGTCCTTCAACCTTGGACTCCTTGGACTACTTGAACAACTTGGACTCCTTGGACTCCTTAGATTCCTTGGACACCTTGGACTACTTGGACTACTTGGACGCCTTGGACAACTTGGACTCCTTGGACTCCTTGGACTACTTGGACTTCTTAGACTTTTTGGACTTCTTGGACTCCTTGGACTCCTTGGACTCGGTGAACTCCTAAGACACCTTGGACTCCTTGGACTCCATGGACTCCTAGGACAATGGACTCCTTGGACCTTATACAATGGACTCCTTGGACCTTGGACTACTTGGACTCCTTGGACATCTTGGACTGCTTGGACTTCTTGGACTCCTTGGACTACTTGGACTACTTGAACAACTTGGACTCCTTGGACTCCTTGGATTCCTTGGACTCCTTGGACTACTTGGACTACTTGGACTACTTGGACGTCTTGGAAAACTTGGACTCCTTGGACACCTTGGACTCCTTGGACTACTAGGACTTTTTAGACTTTTTGGACTTCTTGGACTCCTTGGACTCCTTGGACTCCTTGGACTCCTTGGACTACTTGGACTACTTGGACTTCTTGGACTCCTTGGACTCCTTGGACTCCTTGGACTCCTTGAACTACTTGGACTCCTTGGACAACTTGGACCCCTTGGACTCCTTGGACTCCTTGGACTCCTTGGACAACTTGGACTCCTTGGACTCCTTGGACTCCTTGGACTCCTTGGACTCCTTGGACTCCTCGGAATCCTCGGATTGCTTGGACTCCTTGGACTTCTTAGACTCCTTGGACTCCTTGGGCTCCTTGGACTCCTTGGACTACTTGGACTACTTGGACGCCTTGGACAACTTGGACTCCTTGGACTCCTTGGACTCCTTGGACTCCTAAGAATCCTCGGATTGCTTGGACTCCTTGGACTTCTTAGACTCCTTGGACTCCTTGGGCTCCTTGGACTCCTTGGACTACTTGGACTACTTGGACGCCTTGGACAACTTGGACTCCTTGGACTCCTTGGACTCCTTGGACTACTTGGACTCCTTGGACTTCTTGGAATCCTCGGATTGCTTGGACTCCTTGGACTCCTTGGACTCCTTGGATTCTTTGGACTCCTTAGACTATTTGGACTCCGTGGTCCATGGACTCCTTGGACTCCTTGGACTCCTTGGACGCCTTGGACTCCTTAGAATCCTCGGATTGCTTGGACTCCTTGGACTCCTTGGAATCCTCGGACTGCTTGGACTCCTTGGACTCCTTGGAATCCTCGGATTGCTTGGACTCCTTGGACTCCTTAGACTCCTTGGGCCCTTGGACTCCTTGGACTACTTGACTACTTGGACGCCTTGGACAACTTGGACTCCTTGACTACTTGGACTCCTTGGACTCCTTGGACTCCTTGACTCCTTGGACTCCTTGGACTCCTTGAACTACTTGGACTCCTTGAACTACTTGGACTCCTTGGCCTCCTTGGACTCCTTGGACTCCTTGGACTCCTTGGACTCCTTGGACTCCTCGGAATCCTCGGATTGCTTGGACTCCTTGGACTCCTTGGACTACTTGGACTCCTTGGACTTCTTGGAATCCTCGGATTGCTTGGACTCCTTGGACTCCTTGGACTCCTTGGATTCTTTGGACTCCTTAGACTACTTGGACTCCGTTGTCCATGGACTCCTTGGACTCCTTGGACGCCTTGGACTCCTTAGAATCCTCGGATTGCTTGGACTCCTTGGAATCCTCGGATTGCTTGGACTCCTTGGACTCCTTAGACTCCTTGGACTCCTTGGGCTCCTTGGACTCCTTGGACTACTTGGACTACTTGGACGCCTTGGACAACTTAGACTCCTTGGACTCCTTGGACTCCTTGGACTCCTTCGACTCCTTGGACTCCTCGGATTGCTTGGACTCCTTGGACTCCTCAGACTACTTCGACTCCTTGGACTCCGTGAACTCCTAGGAAAACTTGGACTCCTTGGACTCCATGCACTCCTAGGACAATGGACTCCTAGGACAATGGACTCCTTGGACCTTATACAATGGACTCCTTGGACCTTGGACTACCTGGACTCCTTGGACATCTTGGACTGCTTGGACTTCTTGGACTCCTTGGACTCCATGGACAATGGAGTCCTTCAACCTTGGACTCCTTGGACGCCTTGGACTCCTTGGAATCCTCGGATTGCTTGGACTCCTTGGACTGCTTGGACTGCTTGTACTCCTTGGACTCCTTAGACTCCTTGGACTCCTTGGGCTCCTTGGACTCCTTGGACTACTTGGACTACTTGGACTACTTGGACGCCTTGGACAACTTGGACTCCTTGGACTCCTTGGACTCCTTGGACTCCTTCGACTCCTTGGACTCCTCGGATTGCTCGGACTCCTTGGACTCCTCAGACTACTTCGAATCCTTGGACTCCGTGAACTCCTAGGACACCTTGGACTCCTTGGACTCCATGGACTCCTAGGACAATGGACTCCTTGGACCTTGGACTACTTGGACTCCTTGGACATCAGTCCTTGGAGTCCTTGGACTCTTTGGCCACCTTTGACTCCTTGGACTCCTTGGACTCCTTGTACTCCTTAGACTCCTTTGACTCCTTGGACAACTTGGACTCCTTGGATTTCTTGGACTCCTTGGAATCCTCGGATTGCTTGGACTCCTTGGACTCCTTGGACTCCTCAGACTACTTCGACTCCTTGGACAACTTGGACTTCTTGGACTCCTTGGAATCCTCGGATTGCTTGGACTCCTTGAACCCCTTGGACTCCTTGAACTCCTTAGACTCCTTGGACTCCTTGGACTCCTTAGACTATTTGGACTCCTTGGATTTTTTGGAGTCTTTGGACTCCTTGGACTCCTTGGAGTCCTTGGAGTCCTTGGAGTCCTTGGACTCCTTGGCCACCTTTGACTCCTTGGACTCCTTGGACTCCTTGGACTCCTTGGACTCCTTAGACTCCTTTGACTTCTTGGACTCCTTGGACTCCTTGGACTCCTTGGACTCCTTGGACTCCTTGGACTCCTTGGACAACTTGGACTCCTTGGACTCCTTGGAATTCTTAAAATCCTCGGATTGCTTTGACTCCTGGGACTCCTTGGACTCCTCAGACTACTTTAACTCCTTGGACTAGTTGGACTACTTGGACTTCTTAGACTTTTAGGACTTCTTGGACTCCTTGGACTTCTTGGACTCCTTGGACTTCTTGGACTCCTTGGACTCTTTGGACTCCCTGGACTCCTTGGACTCCTTGGACTCCTTGGACTCCTTGGACTCCTTAGACTCCTTGGACTCCTTGGACTTCTTGGACTCCTTGGACTCCTTGGACTCCTGGGACTTCTTGGACTCCTTGGACTCCTTAGACTACTTGGACTCGTTGGACTACTTGGACTCCTTGGACAACTTGGACTCCTTGGACTCCTTGGAATTCTTGGAATCCTCGGATTGCTTTGACTCCTTGGACTCCTCAGACTTCGTCAACTCCTTGGACTAGTTGGACTTCTTAGACTTTTCGGACTTCTTGGACTCCTTGGACTTCTTGGACTCCTTGGACTCTTTGGACTATTTGGACTACCGCGACTCCTTGGACTACTTGAACTCCATAGACTCCATGGACCTTGGACTCCTTGGACTCCTTGGACTCCATGGACCTTGGCTAAAATAATAATGACAAACCGCTCAGAGTGGGCGAGATAAAAAAAAAAAAACTTTAAACTGGTCGCCACTGATAACTTAGTCGCCAGTCGCCTGTCATTAGTAGATGTTTTTGTAATAGTCAGTACGGGTCGTAAGAATCCTGAAAGCCAGTTCTACCAAGGGGTTTCGTCTTAGATATCCCTTGGTACTACTGGGTGTCAGAATTAATTTATTTTTATTATATTATATTTTGATCGATACCCAACCCGTCTTCGTAGATGTCACTAGCTACCTAATTTAATTTGAGCCGCGTGCCGATCAGTTATTTTACACAAACTAATAATATTTATTCTTTATTTATAACTAATATAATTACTAAAATAATATTACTAATTACTATAATGACAGCCTTCGTGGCGTAGCGGTAGCGAACGCGGCCGTTGCTTAAGGAGGCACGGGTTCGATCCCCACACAGTGCAAATATTTGTATGCATGAATATTTGCACTGGTCTGGTCGTGCCTCGGAAAGCACGTTAACACGCCGTGGTATATTTTGTAACACGGCGTGAAGTCATGCGATATTTCAAATCAATATATCTTCTTAAGTATTTGAATGAAAGAAAAAATAAAAAATACGTGTTCAATATTTTTTATAAATGTATCTAATGGACATTAAATTATTTTTAGGACACAACCCAATTGTTTATTTTTCCATCCAGAAAAAAGTTTGAATTATCCCCAGGTCCGCATCATTCAACTTCCTCAACATCATCAACCTTCTACCAATCACGTTCAATAACTCGTTCAAAAGGCAGATTGATACCAAAAAATATTCCTCCATTCATCGAACCCTTTTTTTCACTACCCACAAATCAACAAAACGGCCTTCAAAGCACACTCGTCGGATTTAAAGATTTTAATAGCTCTGTAACGTTTCAAACTCACCAATTCTGAACCATTCCTGCCAGTGGATAGTCATACAAACGAGGCAGTGGAACTCTCACTAAATTGCTTTATTGTCCAAAAGTCAGGCACTGTGAAAATAACAGTTGGTGGTTAGCGGTGAAGTTATATTGCAAGAGAGATATAGGTAGGGAGGATGGCGAACATCTACAAACGATAACACATCAAGCAACTACAATCTGCTTAATTGGGTATTTAACTTTATCGCTAAAGCATTAAGGCACAAGGTTGATTGGGAATTTTGGACAGTTTCTGGTAGCTTGCAGGAGCTGATGGACGCTACTGAAGGAATAACGGATGTTCTAGATGATAATACAAAGCCACGAAGCGATAAGTAACAAGTTTTCTGTTGTAAAGCTGTACAGCTTTTGTTTTAGAATTATCTAGAAAAATCTGTTTTTTTTTCAACAATAGTAGCCAACCTGTCGGTGTTCTATAGGATGCATTTTGGAGAGTGTGCGAGGGAATTGCATGACTAAATTCCCCCATCTCCGTTCCATCATCGGACGAGAGGTCACCCTCGTGCGGCAAGTATCCATACGTATGTTGTTGACATCACTACGATCCGGAAGAAGCGTTTTCGTCTTTTAAACCGCGTCCATTAAGGGACTGGAACAATTTGCCAGCGGTGGTGTTTCCATCTGACTACAATTTCAGTGTCTTTACGGGTAGCTACAGTGAATAGGCGCTTAATAAACTAGCGCGCTTTACCAGCAACGATTGCATCACTGCTTACTATCAGGCGGGATTGCTGTCAACCACTGGTGTAGAAATTAAAAGTTTAAACAAGTTTAAACATCTTCAGCCCGGAATTCAGCTGCATAGGCTACACTCACTGCTGCAGTCAGCTGATCATCTGGCAAACCGCATTTTGATATCTTATGTGCTCAAGAAACCTTTTTGGATTCCACCCAAAGAAGGTTTGATATTCTTGAAATGTTTCTTATAGCCAAAATCTGTCACGGTAACACAATGTTTCTGCTCTCGGAGTATTGTTCTTCTTCTTCAGCCTATAGATGTCCACTGTTGGACAAAGGCCTCCCCCAAGGCTTTCCATGTTGACCGGTCTTGTGCTGCCCGCATCCATCGGCTTCCCGCGACCTTCACCAGGTCATCGGTCCACCTTGTTAGGGGCCTCCCTACGCTGCGTCTTCCAGTACGTAGCTGCCACTCCAGAACCTTACTGCCCCATCGGCCATCGTTCTACGAGCAATGTGCCCTTACCACTGCCACTTAATTTTAGCGACTCAAAGAGCTATGTACTTTGTAGTAGCTACGGTGACTTTGGTTCTTCTGCGGATCTCCTCATTTGTGATTCAATCACGCAGAGGGAGTTTCTCTGCGTGATAGCATAGCTCTTTCCATTGCCCTTTGTGTGACTCTGAGGCCCACTGTGAGCTGACGTCTCTGTTCCGTACGTCATCACTGGCAACACACACTGGTCAAAGACTTTAGTCTTGAGACACTGTGGTATCTTGAACGACGAGAAGATGTAGCCTAGCTTCCCGAACGCAGCCCAGCCCGGAGTATTACTCTCTAGAAAATGTTCTTACGACAAAGACATTGCAGCCTATCATCTTGGCCAAAGGTGGAGGTGAAACACCGCGGTCCTTTTAGCTGGTAAGAGTGTCGCTCCATAACCCCTACGACGGAGGAAGGATTTCCACCGCGATACCAAAAGGAAGGTTATAACTTTACTAAATAACCCCGTTTTTCTTGGTTCAACAGAATGATGAAATTGTTCCACTATAACTGTATTATAAATAAATCAATCCTATTTACACACATTATTATAAGTTTACACTAAAATATCTACACAAACATCATCATCATCATTATCAACCTTTTTATCATCCCACTGTTGGGCACAGGTCTCCACTCATACAGAGAAGGATTGAGCGTAATCACCACGCTTGCTCAATGCGGATTGGCGATTTCAGACTTAAAGTCCAGGTTTCCTCAAGATGTTTTCCTTCACCTTCAGCCATTGGTGTCCAAGATATACTTAGGAAGTAGTATATAACTTTAGAAAAGTCACATTGGTACTTGCCTGACCTGGAATCGAACACACACCGCACACGTACTCATGCTTGAGAGGCTGGTGTTTTAACCACTAGGCCACCACGACTTACTATATAAAAATATTAAAAAAAAAAAAAAAAAAAGAACTTTCTAGCTCATTGCCCATCAAAAAATTCGTCCAATCGCTAGTGTTGGTGGGATGAGTGCTCAAAAGGCTGCCAGTATTACCACGTGGGATGGCAATGCTAATTCTTAGGGCTAATAAAAAACCAGCAATCTGGTCACTTAGAGGGGACTCTAGTGCCAAGGAATTTGGTAAATAGGTACTTGAAGAAACTATTGCCATCGCGCTGCTTCCAACCTCTCCCGGTAAAGTGCGAAAAGGACAGTTGCAGCTCAGGCTGATTTTAACTACAAAAATGTTGACCAAAAGGCGTTTCCTATTCCGATGTTTTCTTTTCTAAAACACGACAGATCTCAATTATTTTTATATTAAAATTAAGAGGAAAAGTGTATGCTTCTATTATTTTCTTTTTTGTCAAAACTTATCACGTTTGTCTAATAGTCATCTGAATATCACGGTAAAAATGGGTTATTTTTCGGGATTTTGACGTAATTATTTTATTACTTAAGTTTTGGAAAAAATAAAATGATAGGGGCACGTTTAATGACGGTGTAAAATTGTAGGAAAAAGAAATTATTGCTCTAATAGTATTATCCACGAAGAAAACAGCGGATTACGTTTGTATAGATAAAGCACCACTAGAGTTCCCTCTTAAATATGTAGCGGTTATGTATTGCAGCGTAAGCTAACCCCGCCGCTTGAGCCAGTTGCGTCCCGTCCGCGCGCTGGAGTTGTATCGCGCACATTTGTTATTGAAATTATAGATTCCTGTTTTGTGATACTGACTTTCATTCCGATAAGCAAATGAACCTTATGACTCTTCAGTGATTAGTGACCCCTTTAATTCAAGTAAATATATTCGCGAGACAAGCTACGTGAAAGTGGCGACCCCGATAAAACAGCAATCTTACGAAGAGGAATAAGGACGCAACTCCCTTCCGACGGGGACGGCCTCGGAAGGACGACAGGCGCACACGGGTTACTCCCTGCATTACACCCCTGACAACAGGAAGCAGATATAACAGGATGGCTCTTTAACATCCCGTTGATGGAGGCAGAGTAAAGGTTATGTAGCGGTTATGTATTGCAGCGTAAGCTAACCCCGCCGCTTGAGCCAGTTGCGTCCCGTCCGCGCGCTGGAGTTGTATCGCGCACATTTGTTATTGAAATTATAGATTCGTGTTTTGTGATGCTGACTTTCATTCCGATAAGCAAATGAACCTTCTGACTCTTCAGTGATTAGTGACCCCTTTAATTCAAGTAACTATACCCACAAGACAAGCTACGTGAAAAATATATGTGGAAGCGTGTGGTTTATATATGTGGAAGCTTGTAATTAGCAATTTGTGTTGTAAATAATGAAGTTTATTTTAATATTAGTCTGTAAGCTTTCTGTAAGAGTAAAATAAATAAATAAATTAAAGAGATGTCTTGAAAAATCCGATGAGCACTCAAACCCCAAACGGCTCAAACATTATCTGTTTTATCTGTTTCTCCTTAACACAGATCACTTGTGATCTAGCTAGGAGATCAGCGCCTCGCCCAAGTATTTCTATGTACTACATGTTCTTTATTATGTTCTGTTTCTAGACTGTATTAGCCCTTCATGTACTGCAAATAACCATGTATCATTTTACTGTCAATAAATATTATTATAGTTCCCAATAAGGTTGTTATTATTTGCGCCATTTGAGGTTTTCTGCTCCTACAGCAGCAGAATTTGATTGTGCCGGTCAATCTTTGCAGCTGTGTGTAGTGGTCATAGACACACCGCAATGAATTCAGAGCGATCGCTGCAATCCGACTGATATTAACAGTTCGTTCCAACATCTGTTACATTTGCTCGTTTTCTCTCATATTTTCTTGCTGCTAACGATTGTCTGTATGTGAGGATTGATTTCCTATTTACTTGTTTTAAGATTATTATTGCAAACATATATTTTATTAACACAGATGCCGTGTGGTACCAGGCATAGAATAGTACCAACCCATATCCTCCCGTGGGTGTCTTAAGAGGCGACTAAGGGAACTATCACCGGGGAAGCGGGCAGCAGCGCTTCTTCGTGGCAAAACAAATTTCTGCGATCCCCAACCCGCCTGCCAAGCATGGGGATTATGGGAATGGAATCAAAGTCTTGGGGAGGCTTTTGTCCAACAGTGGACATCTATAGTCTGAGTAGAAGAAGATATGAATCTGTTTTATGTTTGTGTGTACTTATGTAAGTGGTGAACACAGACTGCCTGCGGTAATATGACCTCCTTACTTTAATCTATCTATTTTTATACCGTCTCGTCTATTCCACGAGATTAGATAAAAAGTTACAAGCACGCAAAAGACCTTTAAAGTTTTGAATTGCAGAATTTGCAGGCTTTTTAATAATTGTGTTGTATTTTTCCACAACACTTCAAAATTTCAAGCGCCGGGTCCTAAAAAAAATAACAACCTAGCCGACATTATTTTATTCTTTGCTTAGCTTCCCATTAGTTGCTGTAAAAGTAAATTCTGCACTATATCTGTCATAATTTTGTTTTTGTATGCTGTCTCTCGCATCATATTGACTATGCTTGTATTATTGTAATATTTATGTTTACTAATAATTGAATTTTTACATTTCTATTTCGTTTGTTTTCAGGCGGGATTGCAGTCAAGCACTAGTTTATAAGTATTAAAAAAAAAATTAGCATCTGCATGCGATTGGCTTGAGTATAATTTCTTGTTTCCTTCATATTTAAAACTAGCTGCGCGTCGCGGTTTCGCCCGCGTAGGTTTCGATATTTTTTTTTTATATGCTCCGCTCCTATTGATGTTGTGTAGTGATGTTATATAGCCCAAAGCCTTCCTGGATTAATGGGCTATCCAACGCATTTTTTTTTTTTAAATCGGTCCTAATAGCATGTTCAAATAAACAAATAATCTCTGCAGTTTTATATATTAGTATAGATATAGATAAAATAATGCTGAAAATAATAGCTTTGTAAATTGCACGGCTTAAATTATTATTGTTTTTGACATATCTCGAGACTCTTGGGTCTCGGATCTTCGGAAGGCGTACGAGGGGCCTAACCCAACTCATAGAGACCTCTAAGGCAATTTTAAACAACGAGGAGGCACTATCTCCGATTATCCCTGTATGCACTATGCAAATGTACCCAGGAACAATTCCCCTTGTTGGTGCAGTAGCATTGCAGAAAACGATATTAAAGTAAATTGGGCTTTGGGTTTTAGTGGTTATGATGGATTGGTTATCTTGAACTATGGAAGAACTACATATATCTCCTGCCTGACCAATGTTATACATATTATAAATGGCAAGAGGTGACTTGACCACTCAATAATGGGCCCCTTAAAATGGAAAAGCATATGTGCTGATAATCTTCATCATCATGCCAGCCACGTGAAGTCCACTGCTGGACACAGGCCACCTCCAAGAGTTCCCAAAAATAATGGTTTTACGCGGCCTACATTCAGCGCTTCCCTGCGATTTTGGTAACTATTTTTTTTTTTTATCTTTTGCTACACCCCGTCCCATCGCATCTCCCGCCCGTGTTGTTAACATTTTGGCACAGTGTTTTTCTGACCTTTTTGGTTTTTGCTCAGTTTTTATAGGTCCTAGTGAGAATAAGTAACCTATAGCTTTTCATAAAATATTTTAGCATTTAACTGCACTTAAATGGGAAAATATGTTTTTAAATGGCAATTTCAAAGATTAGTGAGTTATCTACTATTGGCTTAAAGGTCTAGTAACCAAGCCAGAAACAAATAAAAAAAATAGTTACCTACTACAAAAAAAAAAAACAGAAAAAACACAACACTTAAACTTTATTACCTATATTGGTATACAAAATAAAAAGTATTTCTATTCTATTTTTAAAAATCATTCCTTTATTTTGAAAAGTACAGTGACAGAATATAAATATTTTTCTCCAATAAAATACAGGGTGTGATCCGTCATACAACAAAAAAATCGGCTTCATGCTAAGGAATACAAAGACGCTTTCATCAACAATAAATCCATGGACGATACAAAATATTATCCCAACAATCTTCTTTCTCAGACCATTAAAGACAGTTGGTCTTAGAAAAGAAGGATTCCCAAGCAATACTTGAATGAAAGCCTACTCAGCCATCTTATTGCCATTTTCTACTATAGTTAGCTAAAAGGTTTCAGCATAAAAGTACAATAGTCTCAATACTAGTCTCTACCGACATTATTCTCTTCAATCTCTTCAAATAAGTATTGTGATATTCTGCAGAGAAGGGACGCCAAGACTACTCAGCTGTAAAGCGGCTGAAAGCAGCTTTGTTTACAGTTTCATGGGAAGTTTTATTGACTTATTTCGTGTGAGTGTTTTCAGATTGAATAATCCTTTGTTGTAAGGTCGATAAGAGTTTTATAGGTTATGTTTCAATGGGCTAAGTAAAGTGAAGCTTTGAATAGACTGAGTAAAATGAGTTTAGGATGCTTAAAATTTAAAATAGGCTTCGCTTACGTGTATTCTTTAAAAATCGGTACAACTTAAGTTTCATTCGATCGATTCTGTTTAAAATCTCACCGTAAAATGTGACGTGAGCTTTATGTGAGTTGAAATAGTGTGAATGCCTAACTATTATGTGGAATGAGAGTTAACTCCACGTTTACTTGAGAGAAAGAAAGACATCGCATGACCTAATTCCTCCATCTCCGTTCCATCATCGGACAACACTACGACTTGGACGAAGCGTTTTGCCTAACCTTTTATACCGCGTACATCGAGGGACTGCAACAATTTGCCAGCGGCGGTGTTTCCGTCTGACTACTATTTAAGTGTCTTCAAGGCTAGAGCGAGGCTCTTAATAAACTAGCGCGCTTTACCATCAACGATTGCATCACTGCTTACCATCAGACGGGGTTGCGGTCAAGTACAATGTAGTTTATAAGTATTTTAAACTAGATCTCATTCAAAACAATTTTCGTTGGTAGTTTTTATAGTATTACAGTCAAGACCAAAAGTCGAGTTGCAATCTCACAAAACTATGGCCAAGCAATACTAGTTGTAGTTACGACCTTCTTCTATAATAAAGTTTGATACACACTCATACACTTTAACAACTTGCTGCCCGCTTATGATTGTAAGGTACTACTTACTAATTTCAACGTTCACAGTAAGTGTTTCAATGGCCTAGCGGTTTTCGCCTTGATAGGCGTTCAAGGTGGTTCGAGTTCAAATCTAATAACTTACAAAATGTTTTTAAATGTTTATTGGTGAGTTCTGAATGCTGACAACAAAAATATCTAAAAATACCGATCCGCAACTTAAAGATGATACTTTCATAAAGATGTACTTTCTTAAACACATACGTGTGTGGTGGGGCCACACACGTATGTGATTGATGAAAAAAAAAATTGAGTTTCAGTTCTAAGTATAGGGAGCCCCCAATATTTATTATTATTTTTTTTTATTTTTTGCTCAAAATCTTAATGCGGTGCATACCTACCAAGTTTCAACAGTATAGCTCTTACAGTTTCGGAAAAAAATGGCTGTGACACACGCAATACGCACGGACAGACGGACAGACAGACATGACGAATCTATAAGGGTTCCGTTTTTTGCCATTTGGCTACGAAACCCTAAAAATAAGATGGATACAGAATCGCACTGCAGTAACCCTAATCTTCAAGTTGGCAAAAATAAATACTTATTTACCACAAGTTTAAAAAAACCTTATATTTTTTTCAAAACAAAGCATTCTATCTCAAAGACTTCTTCTTCTTCTCTGAATGCAAAAATCTATTCAAATACTGTAAATTCTTCGTTTCACGAGATCGTGGTCGTTTGCGTTGGTTTTGATGACTGTATATGGCATAAAAAAGCCCTTCAGAAAATTGGAAAATAATGTTTTGTGTCTATAAAATGCTTGCCTTGTCTCCGTCATCAGCAGAAGACTACTAAATAGAATGCTAATAATTTTTTTTTTTGATGGGACAAAACCCGACACATTATCCCACCCAATGCAACTCCTGAAAGCCAGAATCAACAGTGGAGACCGCCAGAAAAACGCCGAGCAATGAAGCTCGACGAGTCACGGAAAATCGATTCAACTGTCTTGGGTCCCGCAACGAAATTGATCAGAAAATAATAGCGGAGGAGTAAGAAAAAATATATTTTTTCCACTTCCCTCCATAACAAGCAGGAGACAGAACAGAACTAGGCCAATCGACACAAAGGGACATTATTGCAACTGGGAGAAGCCCAGATTGCCAAGCACAACGGAATAAAATTAGATTAAGTTAATGGCCGAATATGGGGCAGTGAGATGCTGGAGTGGCGGCCACGTACTAGAAGACGCAGCGTAGGGAGGCCCCCCACAAGGTGAACCGAAAACCTGGTGAAGGTCGCGGGAAGCAGATTAATCATCATCCTTTTATCGTCCCACTGCTGGGTACCGGTCTCCTCTCATAAAGAGAAGGATTGAGCGTAATCACCACGCTTGCTCAATGCGGGTTGGCGATTTCAGACTTAAAGTCCAGGTTTCCTCAAGATGTTTTCCTTCACCTTCAGTCATTGGTGTCCAAGATATACTTAGAAAGTACATATAACTTTAGAAAAGTTACATTGGTACTTGCCTGACCTGGAATCGAACCCGCGCACTCATACTTGAGAGGCTGGCGTTTTAACCACTAGGCCAGCACGACTATAAGCAGATTAATGCGGGAAGCAAAAGACCGGTTATTGTGCAAAGCGTTGTGGGAGGACTTTGTCCAGCTGTGGACCTCTATAGGCTGAAGAAGAACAAGACATTTTATCACAACTACTCACGAAACGGTGTCGGTGATGGGACGACAATCCGACATAACCAGGGTGGAAACAGACGCAGGATTAACGGCTTTTATATGCTTTCCGAGGCGTTGAACCACCAATTCCCAAGCTCTAGCCGTGTAGTAGGAAATTTGTAATGGATAACAACAATAACACTTTGTCCATCCTGGAAATAGAATCCAGGAGCCCACACTCAATAGATGCGCTTGCAACAACTAGACTAACAAGCCAGTCAATAGCCGTTACAAATTAATTGTTGTTTATTTGTATCTGGAACACAAATACTTTTTACTTCACTCGGCAATTGGCTTGTTGTTGGTTGTCGTTTGGTTTTTTGTCATCTGCCAGTGTGGCGGGCACATCACGAACGGATTCATTTATATTGTGCGGGTCACTAGTGTGTAAAGTTCACTCATCCTCCATAGAAAAGGGAGGATCCTCCGACCAGATGGATGTTATGTCTGGCGGGCACTTGCCTAACTTTTGGGATGTTGTATGTATGCTAGTTGAACGGTAAACTCTACTTGCGAGATGTAGAATTCGTCTGACGTCAGTATGACGCGTTGTTCCATGTGGCATTGGTAGGTACGCTACATTGTCAATGTCAAATAAATAAAAAAAGGGTGTTGTCTTTGACCCTGACACGGACATCTAACAATAGACAAAATTGTCTACATCATTTATTAGATTTCTTGTTTAAGCAAGAGGCTTTTGACTACATTGTATTATAAATCTTTTTTTTTTAATTTGTAATATTGTGCATTCTGTCTGTGCGGAATAAACTATCATTTTTCCTTTATTATCTCTTTATCATTCCCGCGTACATTACATAATAATTTAACCCTATGAAACAGTGTTTAAACCGAGTTATTTATATTCTCAGAAAGCAGACTCTGCATAATTTCAATGTGTTCGGTTTGTGCTAGACTAACTTCTAGGGTTAAGCGGATTTCCGTCAGCGACAGCCAAACTAAATATGTTTCATGTTTAAATTTCCGGGCTGAGGTGGTGGCAAGCATGATTTGTGTGGGTAGTTTTTACCTATTATTGTTAGAATATATTTGATTGTACAATATTCATAATTTCTGATTTTTCCAACGTCATATAATTTTATCGGTGGAATAATTTTTACAGACGAATGGATTTTGCATGGAAGAACCAAGCAAAACCCGTCGGGCGACTAATTCATTCCACGAATAAAAATTGGATCTCACAGAATGGGGATAATGACATTGCAAATAACATATGCGTGTTATATCTATAATGTGTCATAATTCTAATAAAAGTATTGTATTGTGGATTGCTTAAGTTTAGTTCATTCCGAGGGTAGAATAACTTTTATAAAATTATAAAAACGGCTCGATGGTACTCTGAGAGTGGCATTTCCTATAAATACGGTGACTCGTCCCTTAGTAAGGAGTCTTCATCGAGCCGTCGGACCGAGCACACTACCAGTTAAGAATTCTTAATATTTGTTATAGGCACATAATTCTTATGTGCCTGGTCTTATGTAATTTGTATTGCTGATATTGCTGATGATTCTAAATATGCCCAGTGTGTAATGTTATAAGTAAATATAGACATAATGTTTCTTCTATAATGTCTGCTTTAATATTATTTAATAACCCACACTTTGCTATCCTAACACGTGCATGAAAAAAAACGAGTCTTCAAAAAAAAAATATGATCTTTGATTTTGGAAATCGGTGGCAAACAACGGAAATGCGGAACCAACAACACCGACTTTCAAAATGTAGTACCAGTTGGTGACCGATACTCCACGACAATGCGCGTAATTTGCGTACGGAAAATCCGACTTTCAAAATTATACCATCCTGGTTCAGTTTCCTACTTGCGTGAATTTACAAATTCTTGTCACGTATTTATGGAAAACCAATGTATAAAGTTCTAACATAATCACACGGAATAGAAGAAAGTTCTAAAGGGAAATTATTTTGAACAATAGACATCATTGGTATCAAAATATTATCGTGTTCATTTGGTATAATACCAAATGTGACATGAAATCTTAGCCAGATGACAGAGAACCGAGACATTTGGGGAAGAAATCCGACCACAAATTAAATAGGTTAAGGCTAGGCAATGGGAGGGGGGAGGGTTATAGTGAAGTGCAATATTGAAAAATAAAGAGAGAGATAGAGAAACAGCATAGATATATGATACGAAGGAATGAGAAAAATGTTATGAAAGTTTTGAGTATAAATGTCGATAATAAAACTAGGGAAAGACCAAAGAAACAGTAGATGGACGATGTGAATAATGATATACATAGGTATGTTTAATAAAAAAAATCATAGAAAGGGCATGACTACCGAGATCTCGCCTAGTAAAGAAGTACCTATGGAAGTGAAATATATTTTTCGCCTACCCTAAATAAATTTGGATGAGGGAAGGAAACTGATGATGATGAATGATGATAGTAGTGATCAGTGGTGACCCAGTGACAACACCCTGGATTAACGACCTTCTTCCCCTTTCCCCTTCCTCTTGGATACGAACCAGAGTAGGCGCTTTACTTTGTATAAGTTTCATCGCAACTGCTCTCAAAACGATAAAGAAAACCGCCGTAAGGAAACAAGTATATATGCTAAAATTAAGAATTATAGCCTACTACTTCCTTTACCCGGAAGAATGCTTACATATGTGCCAGCAGGGGGGAATATAATGTGACACATTTTACTAAATATTTGTTTTCTATACTCTATGGAAAACGGTCACACAGTAAGGTAAGAGTACCTATTTCCGTTAATGTACCGGTAGCCGTTAACTAGTCAGTTTTTTAATATTAGCGTCTTTCTAGCAAAACTAAATTAAAATTTGCAAATAGCAATTTATTCTTGGTACTATTTTATACAATTCTGATGGCGACACTCACCAAAAAGTTTAATAATGTAAAAACTGTGAGAAAATAAAAGTATGGTATAGTAAAATTATCTATAAGTACAAAATTCTGTCAGTGAACTACGAACCCACCCGGTCGCAGAAATTATCTAGCCATACTTCGACGGATAAAATTAAGGTAAAAGTGTTAATTTTTTTAATAATTTGTGTATATTATTTAACGATTTAATCTATAAATTGAGGTAAATCTCATCGAAAAGTAAATAATTTTACATGTTACATCTATTGGTACACTCAAACCCCTACTTGACCTAGTACCCGGTAAAAATGTGCGATTTTTACCGGATATTGGTACACTATCAAACCAGTTACATACGTTGCACCAAAACCCGTTATTCTATTCTTAGTGCTTTGGAATAGATCTCATTTTCCTTTGAAACTGTAGATTATATTAAATATTTTCTGCCGGATACTGGGGCATGCCTTAACAGCTGCATTTAAATCCATTTATAGTCCTTATTGTCTTGAATTAAGCATTATTTTCCTTTGAATCAAAAGGATGTAGTTACTAAACATTTAGTTTGTTTTGGTACCATGTGAATTTGGTTGCGTTTTTTTTGTATGGTTTACCACTTTCTGTACTGGTTGCGTTACAAGCTTTTCTTGAATCAGCTATGAAGTAAGTATATAAAAAAGCCTACTGCGA
Organism: Sesamia nonagrioides; assembly: GCA_017933935.1. NCBI lineage: Eukaryota > Metazoa > Arthropoda > Insecta > Lepidoptera > Noctuidae > Sesamia > Sesamia nonagrioides. The sequence continues at coordinate 43,968 of JADWQK010002379.1, read as the reverse complement.
CTAGAATGTGAATAATTTGTTTTGGAAATCAAAAAATTAAACACGTTTATTTCTTAGCAGATGGTAATTTAATTATTTAAACACGGTTTTGGGATCTAGTAGCATAGTGTCCAAGTATTTTGTCATGCAATGTACACCGTGGTATACCTACCATGTACTACCATTTGCTCCATGGTACTCCAAACAGTACGGTATATGGTAGTATTGGTACGATATACCGTACGGTACTCCAAACAGTACGATATATGGTAGTATACCGTACTGTTTGGAATACCATGGAGAAAATGGTAGTTCCTAGCTGAAACTGAAGCAAGGGCGATAATGCAGTTCGAGTCCTAACACATGTCTTTCTTTTATTTATTTTTTGATGACTATGCCTCATTAGTTGGAACATTCGTCTACATATTCTTACGCCCGTACTTTCCCATATTTCCAGCACGGCTTTCATTTGTACTCATTAAGTCACTCACGTGAGTTCTGATTTGGGAGCAAGTCTCAGTCAGAAAAGGTGTTAAAAAATCATTAATAAGTACTAAAGATTGATTTGCCATAATTGAATCTTTCTAGAGATTATTATTGTTTAAAGGTAATTATTTTGCATATTTATCTACCTTCAATTATTTTTCGAAAGATCTAACTCATTCCATGTTTTCAAACTTCTGGTGCCGTAAAAACCTACAGCTGACTTGCTTGCTTGAGTGTGCCGCCATAATAAGAGATACCCTGGAGCACAGGCAAATGAAGGGACACGGGTGGGTTAAAACAGACCCTCACCCTTCCGCTCCGCTCAATGTGTACTTTTTTGGATGAGAATGCATCATATGACTTTTTTTTTTAATAATTGAGCACAAAGCGCCACCTAGGCTGGAGGAAAGCTCAGTTTGGACCCAACAACGCTGTGCCATAGTCGCGACACTTGGTGCCGGTGATATCTCACTCCCGGCCGTAGTACAGTTCATGGTCGAAAGCGAAGAAGGAAGGAGCGTGGGGGATGCTATGGCCTCTTTTTGCGAGAAGGTAGTGCATGCAATGGAGGCTGCAGAAAGGGAAAAAGAGCATGACTCTCACTCCACTCGCATGAGAAGGGTAGCCAGGCGTCGAAGGGCGCTTCACGATCTTTACCATAAGAAGGATCATGCGGGCGACGAAATTGGGGCCGTATCGTCGCTCGAGCGTGACATGCAGTATGCGCAGCTTAGTGGAAAGATGTGTGGTCGAGGGATCGGCCGCACTTGGTCCCCACGTGTGTGGGGCGAATGTACAAGTATCTGCCGGGTCCCCGACTCATGGCACTGGAAGGAATAGTGGACGTTTAGATGGTAGGAGGCCGACATAACCCTCCCTTATTCCCAGACGAAATAAGGGGGAAACTTTTTTTTATCGGATTTAACCACGATAAAAAAACAAAAGGTTGCATCTTAAAAACCTTCTCAAGTCGCCTCCCCACTCTACCGATTTCTACTCCTACTCCTCCAGAGTGCACGTCTTCTGTCCTTTACTTTTTACACGCTGTCTTATTGCAGGTATGCCGAAAGAGATTTTTTATGATATAATCATCTCTGTACCTTTTATTTGTTCTGTTTTGCTTTTTGTTAATATATTAAGTGGTAAAATAAATAAATAAATAATTTCAGATGTCACTAAGAGGCAGTTATTGGATAGTGTTAGTTTATTTATTAAAAAAATTAAGCGAGAAAATGCTTTTAATAATGGCAAACTCGGTCGTTTGGTTGAAGCTGCCGCCTGTAGTAGGCCTGCAAGTGTCTCAAAATCTGATGCACACCCGTGCTTTATAGTTCAGGAAAGCAGTTTAAGGGCTTGGTTTAAAGAAGTGATGGACTATTGGCACATCTCGAAGAAGGAATGACAATCCACGACGGACAGAGTTTGTTTGTTTCTTTTTATATAGGTATACCTAGGTACTTTATAAAACATACATTATAAAAAGTTAAAACACATCGTGTTTATTTGTTGGTTAAATACGGACCTTAATGTTTTTCAGTAATATTTTATTTGAATATATTGTATTTCTATGAACTTTAACGTAAAGCAATAGAGTACAATTTCGCGGCAAAAATTACCGGTTACCGGGACAATTTAATGTTAACTAGTACAACTCTACCGGGTACTGGTACAATTGGCCCTTTTTGTAGTTTTATTGTTTTATACTTAATTAAATTTTCCACTAGTTTAATAGAATCATAATATACTAAAAGTATATTAAATTATCTAAACAGTCAAGTAAAAATTATTTTTGTAAGTCTTCTAGTTTTAGCCTAGTGCTCATGCAAATTCGGCGAAGTTCATAACTTAACGGTTACTGGGCCGTTTACCTTACGTCACCGTTAATGAAAGCCGTAATTTAGAGCAGTATTAAACCTCCATGTCGGATGGAATCAATTAAAATTCCCGCTGGTTTGTGTGGCTCAGCACTAATACGTCACCGAAGATAGCTGTGGTATGTTTAGTTATCACTGGGATGAACAGAAGTATAGGTTTGTTCGATATTGATAGAAAACTATCAATATGATATATTCACGAAATACATACGCACCCACACATACACAGACTCACGTATTCACCCACATTATACACACCTACACTTACATCTACATCGCACTCACCCAGTCCTTGCTTATATTTTTCTAAATGATGAGTGGTAGTCCTGCACTTGGCAAAACTTAGGAGTTTTGCCAAGTGCAGCAAATTATGAATAAATAATTGTAATGAGGGAGTCGCCTGTGTCTGTAACACAGTTTATATTAGCACGGGCACAGACGATCACTCTGTCTCAAAATGCATAGCGTTGTACTTAATTGTTTTATTTCTTTTTTTATGTCTAACTAGCTTTCCGCCCGCGGCTTCGCCCGCGTGGAGTTCGGTTATATCGCGCTTTTTAGATTTCCCTCGGGAACATCAAACTTTTCCGGGATAAAAGGTAGCCTATGTTCTTTCTCAGGGTCTAAAGATTGTCTGTGCCAAATTTCATCAAAATCGGTTGAGAGGTTTAAGCGGGAAAGCGTAGACAGACAGACAGACAGACAGACAGATAGACAGACAGAGTTACTTTCGCATTTATAATATTAGTATGGATTTCTTGCTTTAACCGAATGCATCAACGGGTGAGACTTTTTTTTTAAAGATGTACGGTGTATGGTACCAGGGTAGCACAAAAGTGTAGGAGAAGTCGAAACAATGAAGCTCATTCATCATTATTAATCTAATATTACATGGATGAAGTTTTATTTTGCCTACTTTGAGGAGGTGCAAGGTACCAGGGTAGCACAAAAATGTAGGAGAAGCCGAAACAATGAAGTTCATTCATTCACACAGGAATGACTGGAACAGGTTAAAAAGGATATCCTATGTCCTTCTCCCAGTTCTTAGCTACCTCCCTACCAATTTTCAGCCAAATCGGTTCAGCCGTTCTTGAGTTATGAATAGTGTAACTAACACGACTTCTTTTATATACATAGATTATCCTGATTTAAAAAGTAGTAAATAAGATCATGTCATATTGCTTTAAGGCGGAACAAAGTTCGCAAGGTCAGCTAGAAGACCCGCTAGCTGACCCGGCGAACTTTGTTCCGCCTTAAAGGCAATAAATATCACATGATCTTATTCTTAATTTTTAAATTAGGATAATTAGGGCAGCACAAAAGTGTAGGAGAAATCGAAACCATGAAGCTCATCATCATCATCATCAGCCTTTTTTTATCGTCCCCCTGCTGCGGATAGCTAGAGAGGAGAACGACTGAGCGTAATCACCACGCTTGCTCAATGCGGGTTGGCGATTTCAGACTTACAAAAGGCCAGGTTTCCTTAAAATGTTTTCCTTCACTTTGTAATCTTTTTCGCTTTACATAGAAGAAATTTGATTTTCTCTACTTTGTGGAGGTGTAAGGTACCAGGGCAGCACAAAAGTGTAGGAGAAGCCGAAACAGTGAAACTCATTCATCATTAAACCATAATAATTACATCAAAGAACTTTTATTGTGCCTAGTTTGTAGAGGTGCTATGTACCAGGGTAGCACAAAAGTGTCCCGGCGAACTTTTACTTTACACTTTTGTGCTACCCTGGTACCATACACCGTACATAAAAAAAAGTCTCAGCCGTTGATGCATTCGTTTAAAGCAAGAAATACTCTCTGCCGGTTTAAAGTGTCTAATAAAAAGCCACAAAGCCAACTTCAACTTCAAACTAATATTGTATTGTTGTGAGATTTATCATTGCCATTCTCCCATTGCTCTTGTAAGTGAGTTTTATTTTGTCTCCTATTTGGAGGTGCAGCGTACCAGGGTAGCACTAAAGTGTAGAGAAGAAGTAAAAACAATGAAGCTCATACATCATTATTATTAAATCATTTTTTCCTTACTTTCTCACCGTTTAGACCTACCCTGGACTACGACAAACATTTTAAAACCAAAATCAGCTCAATCGGCCCAGCCGTTCTCGAGTTTTAGCGAGACTTACGAACAGCAATTCATTTTTATATATATAGATTGAGATGAAAACATTGTATTTGGTTTTTGAAATAAAGATTATTATTATTAATGTAGATATCGGGCATCTATCTAGGAGTGAACAGAGGAAAAGCTTAATTTCCGTATTCTGAAGAGTTTGCGTATCGACAAGGTTACTTAGAGTTTTATTTTGTGTTTCTTTTGTCTTTTCGCTTTACAAGAAACGATCGCATTTCGTCAACAAACGTTTTGGCGAGTAAATATTGTTTGGAAAACATTAAAACTGTTGAACTGAGGAACAAGAATTCTCGTAGAAAATCTGTGTGTGAACACATATCTACGAGTATTTTTGACACACGTCACAGAAAAACGAAACACGTCACGTCACGTCACGTCGTGACGTCATGAGAAATATAGGGGTTTCCATAGTACAGCATAAAGGTAGTGCCAACAGCATTCTGAAAATGATCGATGCCAGAACTGACTCTCCCTGTCTGAAACACTGGGTAGTGACAGTCTTAGGACGGAATAAGCACTAATGAAAATAACATGAAAACAATAACAAAATATGTACCTTATTTATGTAACGTTTAAGTTTAATTTAATTTTAATTCTTAGTTCATCTCAAAATTTTAGTGTGTAAATGTACAGAAAAGATGGGTTACTCTTCAAGTACCTATCTCCACGAGACGAGTTCTATAGTAGCGATCTCGCACCGGAAGACGCAGCCTGGCCAAGGTTGCGGGAAACCGAACCGTTGGATGCGGGAGGCGCAAGACCGGTCTTCGTGGAGATCCTTCGGGGAGGCCTATTTCCAGCAGTGGACATCTTTCGGCTGTGTGTAGAATATATGTACGTATGTAGAAATAATGTTAATTATTAAAGAGACCAATGTTGTGGAGGGAGGAAAAGAATAATAATTATATAGTAACTAGCTGTTGCCCGCGACTCCGTCCGCGTGGACTTCAGTTTACAACGCGCGGTTCCCGTTTCCGTGGGAATGCCAAGATGAATGCCTAAATTACTGCAAGGTTTCCTCAAAATCCATTCAGTAGATTTTGCGTGAGCAACAAACATTCAAACATCCTCAGAAATGTTCGCGTTTCCAATATTCATCATCATCATCATCAGCAACCTTTTATAGTCCCACTGCTGGGCACAGGTCTCCTCTCATACAGAGAAGGATTGAGCGTAATCACCACGCTTGCTCAATGCGGATTGGCGATTTCAGACTTATAAAGTCCAGGTTTCCTCAAGATGTTTTCCTTCACCTTCAGTCATTGGTGTCCAAGATATACTTAGAAAGTACTTATAACTTTCGAAAGATACATTGGTACTTGCCTGACCTGGAATCGAACTCGCACACTCATACTTGAGAGGCTGGTGTCTTAACCACTAGGCCCAATATTAGTAATTCAATCCAATATTAGTAGGATTTAATTATACCGGGTTTAAAGGTTAGCAAAGGAAAGAAACATCAAATATTAACATGATTTGTTCATTTATTTTATTATCTTTTTCATTACTCGGCGCTAAAATTGCCCTTTCACATAGCCATTCTCGGTTGGCCATATTTGTTTGAAGATCCGGATAGACATGATAGGTCATCTGAACTATCCACAATTTGACAGAACTCATGACTCAGTGTAATAATACCGTTCTTGTTAGTTGGCATACGATTTTTAGAAGCATATTACCCGGCTTGAGAATCGTGGTCAAGTTGTACTCGCATATTCCTTGTGAGACAATACTTTTTTACATGAACCCATAATTCAGATGCTTTCAAACAGGCATTTATTTCATCTGCCGGCGTACATCTAGTAATCTTATCAAATTACACTGCTGTAACATTCTTTCGCGCTCACTGCTTTTACTACTGTTGTTGAGGAAATGCCGGTAGCTTTTCCTCATGAGCTAAGTTCAATGGTAATTTCAGAACTGAGTGCGCTGTTCGTCCCCCGCTAAGTAATGTAGCAGCTATTTCCGAAGAAGCAACTGCAACAGCAACTCCTTGCCAGATTTGAGCTAATAATAATTTTGAAGCATCCAAAAAGAACATTTAGAATTATTGCTCAGTTGATATTAAGTAAGCGCCTGTTATAATAATGGGAGCAATATGTACCTCCGCGTTTTCTCCCGTTTTCGCAACATGTTTTGTTACTGCTCTGTTCCTATTGGTTATAACGTCATGTTATATAGCCTATGTCCTTTCTCAGACTCTACACTATCTGTGTACCAAATTTTATTACAATCGGTTCAGTAGTTTTGGCGTGAAAGCCGGACAGACAGATAGACAGACAGAGATACTTTAGCATTTATAATATTAGTATGGATTGTCTATAAAAAAGTTCGTCATACTTCGGCCATATTTTCTGCTTCGTGACACTCCCCACAGGTCGATCGTCCTACGGAATAGGGAAATGGTGCGGCGTGCATCGGAAGCGCGCCATGTGTTTGTGGTAAGGTCTATGCGCTTGTGGCGCTTCCGGGTGCCAGTTATTTGTTCACCGGATGTCACGTTTAATAATGAGGGGCGGATTTTGATATTGTCAATTTGTTGATTTTTATTGTAAATCACTACATAGTACATGTAAAACAAAGTCGCTTTCTCTTTCCCTATGCCCCTATGTATGATTAAATCTTTAAAACTGCGCAACAGATTTTGATGCGGATTTTTTTAATAAATTGAGTGATTAAAGAGGAAGGTTTATATGTATAATAACATCCATTAAATAGCGGAGAAATACTATTATTTTTGAGGTTTCTAATGTGATGTCGTAAATAATATTTTTTTCCGCGTTTGCCATAAAACACAGGCTGAATCCTACGAGATTTATCAAAGTAATCTACTAAATATTGTACACATTGAAGAGGTCTACAGAAAGGTCCGCGATGGTATATATCTCGGATATCACACAATATCATATTTTTGTCATTTGCTTTTTACGACAAACACCTACTGGGTAATTTTTGAAGCGATTTAAACCAAAACCGCATGAATCCTTATCCAATTTAATACCTTAAATACATAGTTGATTTAATATAGATTTATATCGCCCTTTTCAGCATATGATTTAAATGAATATTTGCGAATATATTACAGATTTAAAAGTTGAGGGACGTCGCGTTTGCGGAGGTACCCACGTCCATTGTCCAGACGGAACGGTCGGAGCGGTGATTTGTCCGTAAAAAAAATGAAAAATTAAAGCCATATTTAAATTATATTCTCTTGGGGCACAGTCGTGTAAATACTTTGTATAATAACACTATATATCTAGGTTCTATATATATCTTCGTAGATAAATGCCTTAGCGTATAGGTTTCAATCTTCCTACTTTCGTACTCCGGCGTTCCAGCACTCCTCTCAAGCAAACATACTTGGGATTCCTCTTATAAGACGCTATTTTGTCGAGTAACGTTCACTTCGCGTCTTCTGCAGCTTGTGTGGTAAATTTGAGTTATTTTAAAGGAAATAGAATTATAAGGTTTCTTCCTATAATATGTAGAAGTAATAAAATTGCCAAGCTAAGCCCTTAAAAAATATTTGAGTTTTTCGTTATCGAAAGGAGGTGGAAACTGCCTTTATTGAAGTATCTACCAGTTAAATGTGAGTCGGGCAATGCGATTATCTACATTTTTTTGTTGTCATAGTAATAACAGAAATACGTCATCTGTCGACTGTTTAGCTATAACGGTTCATGAGAACAGCCTGGTGGAGTATACCAGTCTGTGTATCTGTACTGACAGACTTAGTATAGGGACCCGTAAAAAAATTAGTTCCCAGTACAACGCTTCTATAAGTGAACGTAAACCAAGGCTTAGACCAAATAGGCTCTTAATAAACTAACGCGCTTTACCATCAACGATCGCAACATTTTAATGTCTTTGATCGCAACACTGCTTACTATCAGGCGGGATTGCGATCAAACACTAGTTTTAATTATATAAAAAAAATAGTTATTTATTTCAAATAATAATAAATCTAGTTACTCTTATTACTTATGTGTGGGTGAGGTACACTTTGAAACATCATTGTGATACTTTTATTTTAATATACGATTACTAATTCCATTTGTGGCTAAAGTATTCGTTACTTTTGAGACGACTTTAGAATTACTCAACATCATTATCCATCATATCGTTACGTATCGTATGTCATTACGGGTTGTTGGGGCCCTGAAAAGTCCACAATTGCTATAACTGCAATGCTTCGCTTTTGCCTTCAGGTTGTGGGGTTAGACGGTAGTCGCTTCACGGAAAATATCGAAGTTTAGCCAAAATCAGCAGTAGTAGACTGGTAAAGTGGATCCCAGACTCCAAAGCTGAAAGAGCTTCGGATGCAACTGGGATTAACGCTGAGAAGATGATGATGATAATTTTCCATCATGTCATTATTGGCCTAAAATGTTCCCACTATTGGCTATTATATATAAGATACAGGCTTCCTCTTTGTGAGACAGTGGGCCACAATCTTCCCCACCACTATGGGTTGGCGGATCTAATATGTATTAGTTTTTTTTAATTCAGGAAATGCCGGTGTTCTCACATGTCTCTTTGGTTGTCTTCATTTCCGTTTGGAGAACAGAATGGCGATGAATTAAATAAATACTCGAAATAGATTGCCTTTTTGGATTCGAACTCAGGACTCGTATATCGTGGCTGAAACCTCTCGATCACCTTTGCTTGTTTCTATTAAACGAAAATTAACAGAACTGGCATACATATGAGACTTTTAGTTGCTTTAAAAGACCCGTCGTACGGCGAGTTTCCACCCTTACGTTGTTAACACCACTACGATCCAGACAAAGCGTTTCGGCTCTCCTTTATACCGCGCACATCGAAGGACTGGAATAATTTGCCAGCGGCGGTGTTTCCGTCGGACTACAATTTGAGTGTCTTCAAGTCTAGAGTGAATAGGCTCCTAATAATAGTTTACGCTTTACCTTTAACGATTGCGTCACTGCTTACCATCAGGCGGGATTGCGGTCAAGTACTACATTGCAATTACAAAATCCAGACGCCAACAGAATCTCAATTACAAAATCACCCCATTTTCCTATAGCATCCATACGACTGGCAAACGAAGTAATATCAGAATCGATTGATGCACTCATCTCGATTCCAACTAGTGATCGACGCAATCGATTCCGCCCGGATGGTCACTCGCGTATGGTATGACAATAGAAAATTGCTCACATCTCTCTGAATAATAGATGTTGTACAAGAAAACTGCTTTTATTTGAAGTAGCGGGATTAGTTGTAGCTAGTTAGGTATTTTATGAAGTCTTTGAGTAAGAGTTTTTGAAAGAGATTCGTGATGTTTGAATGTTGTTGCGACGAATCGATGTGAGTACGGGATCTATTTTTTTTTATTTAACATGTTTTCAAGAGTTCTAAAAGACAAATGGATTCCCTGAAGAATGAGGCCAAAGTACAATCAGGCTGCTGGAAATTTCAAATGGAAAATCCATTCATATATAAATATCTACATTTCTTTTATTATTATATATTTTTATATGACAAATAAAAATATATAATTAAATTAATATGACATTGCTTTAAAATCTAATTTCATATAACATTGTTTTAAATTTAAATTATATTAATCATTAAAATGTTCATTTAAATTAACATTATTAAATTACTAGCTTTCCGCCCGCGGCTTCGCCCGCGTGGAGTTCGGTTATATCGCGTTTTGTAGGTTTCCCGCGGGAACATCAAATTTTTCCGTAATAAAAGGTAGCCTATGTTCTTTCTCGGGGTCTAAAGATTGTCTGTGCCAAATTTCATCAAAATCGGTTGAGAGGTTTAAGCGGGAAAGCGTAACAGACAGACAGACAGACAGAGTTACTTTCGCATTTATAATATTAGTATGGATTATTTGAATGCTGTGACTTCTTATAAGTGGAGAAGCACAAGGTCATATCCTGTTATTTATATTTTCTAGCATTTAAGGTGTTTTCTCTGGTAGAAGTCCAAATAAATAAATAAATATATACATCCCGCACTAGGAATTACTCCTGTATCGTGGGATCATTTACAAAATATAAACTCACATACACAAACAGCCAGACCCAGAACAACTACTTTTTTTTTTTAATAATTATAAAACTAGTAGTGCGCTTTACCATCAACGATTGCGTCACTGCTTACCATCAGGCAGGATAGCGGTTAAGCGCTGGTTTATAAAATGTAAAAAAAAAAACTAGGGCTTGACTGCAATCCCGCCTGATGGGAAGCAGTGATGCAATCGTTGATGGTAAAGCGCACTAGTTTATTAAGCCTATTCACTTAAAAAACTAAGGAATAGGAAGGATCACGGCAGTTGAGCGAGGTGATGCAATGTTAAACCCAAGACTAACACGACCAAACAATGTTGCGCTAAAGGGAGATTGATCTGGAGACTCTCCACGACCAAACTCTCGACACAACAACATTTGGCGCATCGTACCCGGCACATATCGCAACACAACTGCTCAGACCTGTCCTCCGTACGGCTTCACCAGACATCATGCCGGAACACGACAAATCGCTTGGCGAGAAGACTTTGTCAGGTGGGTGGTAACTTCTGCCGGCAGCCGATGTTATGGCCTACCACCATACAAATATTTGTTCCGTGCCGGAATCGAATTAGGCTAAATAACAACACTTTTGGAACATCAAAACTACAAAAGCCATCCCTGAAAAACTCCCACCGTTCACCAGTTCCAAGTGCTAAAGAGTGACAACAAACTCCCTAACAGCACAGCTGTCTGTTTATTTAGAAAACACCTTGCTGTAATATTATATTTCTCGGTGGTAGACCAAAATATCGGCTGCCGGCAGAAATTACCACCCACCAGACAAAGTCTTGCCGCCAAGCGATTCGTCGTGTTCCGGCATAATATCTGGTGAAGCCGTACGGACTTACGAAGGACGGGTCTGAGCAGTAAATGTTATTGTGTCGAGAGTTTGATCGTGGAGGGTCTCCAGATTAATCTCCCTCTGGCGCAGAATCGTTGGTCGTGTTGTTGGGCCATCGGTTCTACGAGCAATGTGCCCCTCCCATCATCATCATTCTCCTGCCCTTATCCCAATTTATTTGGGGTCGGCGCAACATGTCTTTTTCTTCCATGCATCCCTATCAGAAGCCATCTCCGCAGTCACTCCCTTCTTAGTCATATCATCCTTCACACATTCCATCCATCGTTTCTTTGGTCTTCCCCTACTCTTATAGCCATCAACATTCATAATTAAGACTCTCCTCACGACATTCTCCTCAGTTCTCCGTAACACATGCCCGTACCATGACAACCGATTTCCACACAACTTTTCAGCTACCGGTGCCACTTTCAGACTTCCTCTTATGTACTCATTTCTTATTCTATCCATTCGTGTAACACCACACATCCCTCTTAGCATTCTCATCTCGGCTGCATGCAATTGCCTTTCATTCATCCCTTTCGTAGCCCAACATTCTGATCCATACAAGACAGCAGGTCGGATCATGGTTTTATATATTTTCCCCTTAAGTTTAAGGGGAATGCGGGAGTCGCAGATTGTTCCCGTGACCTGCCGCCATTTCATCCTCCCAGTGTTAATTCTGTGCTTAACCGTCCGATCTATTTCGCCATCGCTTTGCACGAGTGAACCGAGATACCGAAAGTCGGAGCAGATTGGTAGGAGTGCGCCATCAAGCGCTATGGCTCCAGAAGTGGAGAGACCGCCGAAATCGCAGAATATATATTCGGTGCTAAAGTGCCCCTCCCACTGCCACTTAATTTCAGCGACTCGAAGAGCCATGTCGGTGACTTTGGTTCGTTGATTTGGTTTGACTTTGGTGATTAAAAATATCTGGCACACTATATTCCACTTATTGGAAAACATTGATGGCCTAGTGGTATCAGACGCGACTTACAAGTTTTAGGTTGATGGTTCTAACCCCACATTTGGGCTGCAAAATGCCATCTGGCAACTTTGGATTAGGTGGACAAGCGTGCAAAGAGGCTATCTGCAAACAAACAATATTTATATTATTACAAATAAACATTTTTTTTTTTGAGAGTGTGATCCTCAATTATAACCCTGCTGGTCCCTAAAGCCTGAAGCACGGGCGAAGAGGCTATCGGTGTTCTATAGGATGCATTATGGAGAGTGTGCGATTGAACTGCATAACTTAATTCCCCATCTCCGTTCCACCAGTGTCCACCCTTACGTTGTTGACACCACTACGATCCGGACGAAGCGTTTCGTCTCGTCTTTTATACCGCGTATACATCGAGGGACTGGAACAATTTGCCAGCGGCGGTGTTTCCGTCTGACCACAATTTGAGTGTCTTTAAGGCTAGAGTGAAAAGGCTCTTAATAAACTTGCGCCCTTTACCATCAACGTTTGCAGCACTGCTTACCATTAGCCGGGGTTGCGGTTAAGCATTAATTGTTTATATTATAAAAAAATCATAAATTTAGGAGTGAATAGACTAAGGTCTATGTACATTGGCAATGAATCTATACTAATATATAAAGCTGAAGAGTTTGTTTGTTTGAACGCGCTAATCTCAGGAACTACTGGTCCGATTTGAAAAATTCTTTTTGCGTTGGATAGCCTATTAATCCAGGAAGGCTTTAGGCTATATAACATCCCGCTATAACCAATAGGAGCAGAGCAGAAACAAAAAATGTTGCGAAAACGGGAGCTAACGCAGACGTACATATTGCTTCCATTATTTTAACAGGCGCTTATTTTATATCAACTCAGTTCTTTTTATTTTTTTTCGGAACGGGACGAATAGCGCACTCAGTTACCATTGAACTTAGCTCATGAGGAAATGCAATATGAGTAAAAGCAGTGAGCACGGAAGAATGTTACAGCAGTGTAAATTATTAGTTGGGGATGAATGTGATGATATTCCACAAAAAGGCAATTGAAGCACTAGATCGCACAATGGGGGACATCAAAGGCAACCAAGATATCATGGAAGGGACGGTGGTACCTTTAGCTGGTGACTTTAGGCAGACCCTTCTGGTGATTACTCATATATCGCATATAGTTGGCAACCCTGCCAAAGTGTACTGAGACTCCCGTAATTATTTTATGTTTGTGTTATTTCTGGACTGTTGGTGAGGCTTTGGGCGACGGAATTGTGATTGTCGTTCACTGAGGATACTGTGATATTGTTATCCGCACTTTTCATCACCAGTGGAAGCCGAAAATCATCAAAGCTAAGTTGCATTTTAATACCGAATTCTCCAAATCATCTTCTAAGACGATCCGACTACCCTCAAAATATTTACTTTTTCGTATGTCATAATCAACTGACAGCGTCAAATTTGATTTTGAAGTCTGTCAAAATCAACTGACAGCGTCGATTTTGACGGTGACAAACCGTACGGTGTTGCCACATAGAATTGGTAAATCCGAATAGTAGCTTTTTTGAAATATACCTACTGAGAATGTCAAAGTGGGGCTGTTGCCAAACGAACTTGGATTGCGATGAAAAAATCAACTGTACGAAATGTAAAAAGCTATTTCACATTGACTGTTTACAATCAAAGGAAAAGGGTTGTGACGCTCAGTCCTTCATTGATTGGATATGTCCACTATGCAGTGGTGGTGGGATGAGGGGAAAGAGAAATGATAATACTCCTGTACGCACCGGTAACAACAGTGATATCACTATTCGCTCTAGCAAAAGACCAGCTTTATCTTCTCCTCCCACCTGTACTGCTTCTGGCACTTTAACACAAGATGATGTAAGGGATATTATTCGAACGGAGTTCGCTGATATGCTGAATATAATGAAACATACTTTATCTGAATTTACGTCCGAGTTAAAGTCAATTAAAGAAGACGTTTCTGGTGTAAAAGATTCCATGGACTTCATGAATGAAAAATTTGAAAATGTTCTAAAAGAAGTTGGCATTGCCTCGGAGTCCGTGAAATCTCTAAAGTCTGAAAATGAAGTGATGAAAAATAGCATTAATAAGATGACTGAAAGGCTTAATCAGATGGAGCAACATTCAAGAGCTAGCAATATTGAAATTCAATGCGTAGCTGAACGGAAAAACGAATGCATCGTTTCAATGGTAAAACAGTTGGGCACTGTTGTCGGGTGTCAAGTGGAGAATGAACACATTGTATACTGTACTAGAACAGCGAAAGTGAATAAAGACAACCAACGCCCTCGCTCAATTGTTGTTCAATTCAACACTCCATTTACAAGAGATAGTTTTCTAGCAGCCGCATTAAAATATAATAAATCCCATCGGAATGATAAGCTGAACTCATGTCACATAAGCATCCCAGGTGATAAGAAGCCAATATTCATCATGGAACACCTCTCTCCAGCAAACAAGTCTCTTCATGCGGCTGCTCGTACTAAAGCGAAAGAGATTGGTTACAAGTTTGTATGGGTGCGAAATGGCCGAATTTTTATGAGGAAAGATGATGCATCTGAATACAAACTTATCAAGGATGCCTCATCGCTAGTGAAGTTATCTTAGACACTTTTTTCTGCATGCTTGTTTTGTAGTGTTTCAATTAAAATTCGCTTCATTAAAATTATATTATCAGAATACGCGTGGTCTGCGCACCAAGACACATGAGTTTTATAACAATATTAGTATTAACGAGTATGATATTGTGATTTTGACTGAAACTTGGCTTAATAATTCGATAAGCAGTAGGGAGTTATTTGACGATAGGTATATTGTGTATAGAAGAGATAGAGCTGTCTCCAAAACTTCTCGAAAGAAAGATGGAGGTGGAGCTCTGATTGCGATATCTAGGAGAATACCTTCAAAACGAAAATACCAATGGGAGAGTAGTTGCGAGGACCTTTTGGTGATAATTGATGTTCCGAACACAAGACCTCATCGGCGGATAGCTCTATGTGCTGTTTATTTACCATCACCAGTCAACAGCAATTTGATTGATATTTTTTTGGATAATTGCAATTCAGTTGTTGAGCAATATTGTAGTGATGTCTGTATAATTGGTGATTTTAATTGTGGTAGTGTTGATTGGAGCCTGCTGAGCGAGTCCTCCGTAGGGCAGTCAATAACTGGCCCGGGTCAGATGTTATTTGATTTCCTTTGCTTAAATAGACTAAAACAATACAACAAAGTTGCTAATGCTTCGAACAGAATTCTAGACTTAGTACTATCTAACGTAATGCCCTGCAGAGTCGCTGAATCCCTTAACCCAATCAGTAGTGTTGATTGGAGCCTGCTGAGCGAGTCCTCCGTAGGGCAGTCAATAACTGGCCCGGGTCAGATGTTATTTGATTTCCTTTGCTTAAATAGACTAAAACAATACAACAAAGTTGCTAATGCTTCGAACAGAATTCTAGACTTAGTACTATCTAACGTAATGCCCTGCAGAGTCGCTGAATCCCTTAACCCAATCAGTAGTATTGATGGTCATCATCCAGCGCTGGATATCGAACTGGACTTGGAACAGGATGAAAAATTGGCATATAATGCAGAGAATGTAAAACCTAAATTTTACAAAGCTGATTACATTGCTGTTTGTGAAGAGCTCAAAGGATGCGGTTGGGATGAGAAATTCCGCGATCTTACTAATGTAAATGATATGCTTACAATTTTCTATGAAGTAGTTTATTCTGTCATAAAAAATATGTACCCTATAAAAAAACAAATAAATTTAAATACCCACCTTGGTTCTCCTTGAATTTAATTAGAGCTTTAAAAGAAAAATATAAGTTGAGAAGACGTTTTAAAAAGTTTGGCAATCCAATGGATGATTATGAACTAAAGATGCTGGGCACACGTTGTAAAAAACTTGCTTCAGACTGTTATAGAAGCTACATAAATATGTTAGAGGAACAGATCTGCAAAAATCCAAAGTTGCTGTGGTCTTTCCTAAAATCAAAACGAGGTGGTTCTAGTTCTTACCCGGGATCAATGTCTAATGGTCACATTACTACGTCTGACGGCAATCATATTTGTGATCTCTTTTTATCGCAGTTTGCGTCTGTTTATAATGATGTTAATGACGAAGATGATAATAATACAAGTCTCATAAGTACTGAGCGCTTCTGCAAATTAAATAATTATAGCCAACACTTCAAACTTCCTGTAATTGACGAGGAAGTTATTTTTAAGAAACTTGAGAGTATAAACTGTGCAAAAGGAGCTGGCCCAGATGGTATTCCTCCCATTTTCATAGCCAACTGTGCTAAGTATTTGGCCAGACCACTTTCATTAATCTTTAACTATTCAATGCACACAGGAATTTTTCCTGATGCGTGGAAGTCAGCCAAAATAGTACCTATCCATAAGTCAGGGCCTGAGGACCATATCAACAATTATAGACCTATATCAATTTTATCTTGCTTTGCGAAAATATTTGAATCTATTATTTGTCTTATTTGATAAACTATTTTAAATCTTATCTTAGTATTTACCAACATGGCTTTGTTAAATCTCGATCTACAGTTACAAATCTGGTAGCATTTGTTGAAACGATAACAAAGGCACTAGACCAGAGCAAAGAAGTTGATACCATCTATACAGATTTTAGTAAGGCCTTTGACCAAGTTTCGCACAATATTTTGTTACAGAAGTTGTCTGCTTATGGGATCTCTGATACAGCAATGAACTGGATGACATCCTACCTGAAAGACAGGTCGTTTTACGTTGTGATTAATGGATATCAATCTGAGTACACAGGGCGGGTCAAATCAGGAGTCCCCCAGGGTTCCCATCTGGGACTTATTCTATTTAATATATTTATTAACGATGTCCCACAAATTCTGAACTACTCGGAATCATTCTTGTATGCAGATGATCTAAAATTTTGTAGAGTGATAGATTCAATTGAGGATTCTATTAAGCTTCAAAAAGATATGGATGAACTGGCAAGTTGGTGTCATCTAAATAGAATGGATCTCAATATATCAAAATGCTCCCATGTCAAGTATGCTCGTAAACATAATACGATCCAAACAGATTATATCATTCAAGGCAGTAAAATACAAGAAGTAGAGCAGATAAGGGACCTAGGTATCACTTTTGACTCCAAATTGACTTTCATACCCCACATGGACAACATCGCAAAGAAGGCATACAGAATTTTAGGATTTGTTATCAGAAATGCTAAAGTGTTTCACAGCAATGCGGTTAAGATACAACTGTTTAACAGCTTAGTGCGAAGTCTGCTCGAGTATGGTAGTGTGGTTTGGAGACCACATTACGCAGTTCATGGTCTTCGACTGGAGCGTGTACAGAAGAGGTTTCTTTGGCATCTCGCGTTTGCTAATGGAATTTCTATGAAAAAGTGGAGAATACCCTACTAGGAACGTTTAGCACGTTTCAAAATGACGTCCTTGCTAAAGCGTTTCGAGTTAGCCGATGCCTCTTTTGTATGGAAGTTATTAAATCATTGCACAGACTGCCCCCCATTATTAGCTATGTTAAACGTACGCGTACCTAGCAGATATCCTAGACACAGAATAACTCCCTTCTCCGCACCATTCCGAAGAACAGTGTTCGGATCGAATTCTCCGATTCCTCGACTCTGCAGGCTTGTAAACAAATACAGTGACTTGGTTGACTTTAATTTTGACTCGCTTGGTTGTATCCGAAAGGTTATTGCTAACAGTTAAATATAAATGTAAACTTCTTTGCTTCACCAATGGTTGGATACCTTCTATAAAAAAATACTTAATAAAGAAAAATGTAATTGTCTAATGTTGAAATTACCTATAAGTGTTTGTTATATTTAGTTATTATTAAAACATCATGTTTTTGATTGTAAGAATTAATGTAATCGAACGTTGGTAAATCTAAATAAATAAATAAAATAATAAATAAATAAATAAATAAATAAATTACTAGGGGTATGTCGCCGGCAGATGAAATAAATGCCTCTTTGAAAGCATCTGCATTATGGGTTCGCGTGAAAAAGTATTGTCTCACCACGGATATGCGAGGGCAACTTCATCACGATTCTCAAGCCGGGTATATGCAATATGCAGCTACTCTTTTAAAAATCGGAGTAGATCGCTTGCCAACTGACAGTAACGGCATGATTAGAGTGAGTCGTGGGTTCTGTCAAGTTGTGGATAGGTCAGATGACATATTAAATAATTTTATCCGGATCTTCAAACAAATATGGCCAACCGAGAATGGCTATGCGAAAGGGCAATTTCGGCGCCGACTAATGAAATCGTAAAATAAATGAACAAATCATGTTAAACGTTCAGGGAAATGTTATCGAATACCTCTCAGTGGACAATATTACGGACACTGAACAAGTTACATCATACCCTATAGAATTTTTCAACTCTTTAGAATTATCAGCAGTGCCACCCCATAAGTTGATACTAAAAGTTGGTGTTCCAGTCCTATTAATGAGGAATCTTGACGCTCCAAAGCTGTGTAATGGTACTCGGTTACAAATAACACATTTGGGTCACAAAATTGTAAAGGCTACAATCATGGCTGGAATGGCAAAAGGACAAAATGTCTTGATTCCCCGTATTCCCATCATCCCGACTGATATGCCATTTCAATTTAAAAGAGTAAAGCTTCTTCTGAAAGCAGCGTTTGCTATAACAATAACAAAGCCGACAGACGCTTAAAGTTGTCGGAGTTCATTTAGAAACAACATGTTTTTCTCATGGGCAACTCAATGTGGCATGCTCACGTGTATTAAATCCAGAAAACCTTTATGTTTTGGCAAAAGACAGCAAAACAAAAAAAAGTTGTTTATAAAACCGTACTTACTTAAATGTTCTCAAACCAACAAACGCAAAATAATTAGAAGTATGATATATGATGTTTCTTTCCTTTGCTAAACCTTTAATCCCGGTAAAATTAACGTTGCTATAGACCTTATGTATCTTTATAATCCTACTAATAATACGAACGCGAAAATGTATGAGGATGGTTGAAACCTTGCAGTAATGTAGGCATTTATCTTGGAATTCCCCGGAAACGGGAACCACCGCGCGCTGTAAACTAAAGTTTACGCGGACGAAGTCGTGGGCAACAGCTAGTATAATTATAAACATACACCATTTCATTATTGTAAATTACCTTTATACCAAATGTTTTTGCATAATCGCTTGCGCCTGACCAATTAGATGAATCGATTGAATTTGTTGACTTAAACTCATCAAACCGAGTGGTCCTTAACTCGGTTGATTAAAAGCCCTTTTCGTTAAAATAAGTTAGAATTGTGTTATAAATTGGTAACTTGTAAATAAATCATAAGCAAATCGGGTTAGAGGAGAACTTTAAACCGTTCTCCATATATCGATATGATTATTCTATTGTAACTTTGAGAAGCGGTTGTGACTATGAATTAAAAATACAGGAATAGTACAATCTTTCTGCCTTCCGTATCTTACACTATAATTTCTTTTACGAAGCAATGTTGCTTCGAAAATATATACTGATAAATGGATAACGGCTTAAGGACAGCCTCCGTGGCTTAGCGGTAGCGAACGCGGCCGCTGCGCAAGAAGGCGCGGGTCCGAACCCCGCGCAGTGCAAATATTTGTATGCATGAATATGAAAATATGCCCTGGTCTGGTCGTGCCTCGGAAAGTAGGTTAAGTTGTTGGTCCCGGTTGCCATACGAACATCTAATGGCAGTCGTTACGGGTTGCTGGAGCCCTCAAAAGTCCAACAATTAGCCTAAGTGCAATGCTTCAATATCGCCTTCGGGTTGTGGAGGTCAGACGGCTGTCGCTTCACGGAAAATATCGAAGTTTAGCCAAAATCAGCAGTTTGACTGGTAAAAGCGGATCACAGACTCCAAAGCTGAAAAAGCTTCGGATGCGACCGGGATCAACGATGAGATGTGATGATGATAATATACAGAACTGTTTAAAGTAACCGCTAACCCGATTGGTTTATGATTTATTTACTAGTTCCGAATTCATAACTCAATTCTAACTTAATAAATTTTCCTTTCTTACCGTGTACATAATGTCCCTACTTCTGGGACACATGCCTCCTCTCGGTGAAAGAAGGTGAGCCGTAATCTACCACGCGGGCCCAGTGCGGGTTGGAAGATGACACATGTCCTTGAAGTTTTTTACCTCTAAGACATGCCAGTTTCCTCGCTATGTTTTCCTCCACCGTTTTGAGAGCAGTGGTGATAAAATAATTTACACAAGTTATAGGGCCTGATAGGGTTCAAAGTTACAATTTAAGCACTTTTTGAACCTTTAGTTAAACGTAGATGATGCTGTGGGTTACATGTTTGTTAATTCATAGTTGGAGTATTTCTCTGTATTTTGGTGGATTTAGCTGTTTTTTTTTTTTCAGCTTGTTACGCGATGGTACAACATACGAATCGTTGACGATGGCTGACATCACTACTGCGCATCGCAACCGAGGCCACCACGAGGCGCCGACTCAGCGAAACATGCACTCCCATCGAGCTACTTTTATTTCACAATAAGTTAATCATTGTAATTCTGCACCATGTAATAAAATATTGTCATTCTTGGTACAAGCATCGACCAACTATCACCTACTTAGATTTTAATTAATTTTTATAATAAATAGTTTTAAGAAAATTGTTTTTTTTTGCATCCTCCGGCTCCAGATCTCTTATTTAGCTTATAAATAAACAGCTATTGTTGGTGATGGAAGGTGAGATGACGTCATAAAAATATCGGATGTTTAGTTCAATCAGCTGTTAATCGATAGAGTTGTAAATAGTGTTAGTTACGGAGGACGGATAATTATTTGTAAATTTTATAAATCTGTACGCCTTATACCTACCTATGTGAAATATTTACAGATGAAAGAATAATATTGTGACATCCGCTAATATTTGACAGAAAAATACACAGCTATTATAAATATGTGTATACACGCTTACCTATCTATCTATACTAATATATAAAGCTGAAGAGTTTGTTTGTTTGTTTGAACGCGCTAATCTCAGGAACCACTAGTCCGATTTGAAAAATTATTTTTGCGTGTGATAGCACATTAACCCAGGAAAGCTTTAGGCTATATAACATGACGCTGCGACCAATAGGAGCCGAGCATAATAGCCTAACTAGCGGCCACCTGCAACTTCGTTCGCGTGTAGTTAGTTATTATCCTCGGCGAACAAACTCTTCAGCTTTATATATTAGTATATATAAAGCTGAAGAGTTTGTTTGTTTGTTTGTTTGAACGCGCTAATCTCAGGAACTACTGGTCCGATTTGAAAAAATCTTTCTGCGTTGGATAGCCCATTAATCTAGGAAGGCAGGCTATGTAACATTATAAACATTAACGCTGCGACCAATAGGATCGGAGCATAACTAACTCCACGCGAAGTCGCAGGTGGCCGCTAGTTTACAATTTTGCCTGTCAAATTACATTTTCCTTTATGTGGAATAATAAATTCCACTTACTGTGGCTTATATTTTACGTAATAGAATAACTACTTACTAAGTCGATAAGTGCGGTCACCACAGAGAATAAGTAACTAGATTCGTTAGACTTGGGTATTTGCGGTTTAGTAAAAAGACAGGTGGATGGTTTTCGAATAATTTAGTTTTATTATACAATATGCAAAGAAAACCCTGTCCGATCTGTGATTGTATTGTTAAGTATCGATAACTGATTCTACTAATCCCTACAAAGCCGGGCTAAACTTAAAAAAGTGGTAATTTAATACATGTGCAGTAGGCAATACATGTGCGGGCGAATGGGGGCAGGGCACGCGGCACGTGAAAGAAGAGCTATGGCCGAAGGATGGTGTATATCGCCGGTTTGGTGGCCAGCTGCGTGACACCAGTCAGCGAAACACGACGCCGATTTTAATACTATAGTATTTCATATGTTGTGATACTTGTTATAATTATAAAGGGTGTATCTGACATCGACGCACAAACGAGTACCATGGATCCAGTACATCATTCTGAACCCCCCAGTGGTGAAATTTTTCGTCGTTTTTTTCATGATTAAAAAAAATAAATATAGTTTTTTTTTACTTCAGACCATTCACAATTGCTATACTTTTATAACCCAATAAGATTTTAAAGTAAAAATTAAATAATTCGCTAATTACATAAAAAAGCGCAATGAAAACAAAACCCGAAAAACGATCTTATCAGCTAATTTAATAGAGTTCACATCAGGGATCAACGTCATACCTACAAACTCGCACGGCGGCACGCCTGCAACGTTCAAAAGCCGAGCTGACACTTTATTTTAAACACTGTGTATTCTGTAACCGTTCATTAACGACATAAATGACTATCATAATTTTATTAGTGGCATGCGGTCTAGCCTTTTCGCGAAGTTTGCGTTACGATGTCAGATACACCCTGTATTAGTTTACAAGTATTTTTATGTTATAGTTTGTACTGTATTTTCTATGGGCCCTAGTGGCTTAAATAAATAAATAATAATACCGTCGAAAATGATGTTTTTACTAAAAAAACCAAATTTTGGGGAATTAATTCGCGGAGATAAAATTATTTCAAAATTCATTAGTTGTTTGTTACTATGATGATTAAGTACGTAAAATTTTATATTTGGTCATGTGTTTACCTAACCTTTATTATCCTTAGGTATGGGTCGGATGGGGTTCACTTTATATATTGTATAAAAAGAAAACAGTTAACTTATCAAATTATTTATTTTATTATGTATGTACACACAATCTAATACAAAATGTTATGAGAAAAAACGACGCTGAAAAAGTATAAAACAAGATTTTCAGAATACTGAACTAAACAAAGTTGCCAATGTAGTTGCAAGTAAATGGACACGGTAGACTCTACCAAGATGCCTTCGTTGTAAATTGACGGTAATGTCATACAATACTATTCTGAAGTATGCAATATTCACTATTTAGAGATAAGTTTTCATGTTTGGAAAGGCGTAGTCACACGTTACATATACCTACCTACCGTAAGACTTAGACAAGAAGCACACTTAGACAGTAAAGAAGCTATGAACGAAAAGATGTGAATTATATACAATCAGCCCATGAATACAGGTAAAGTCACAAGCAAACGCTAGTAATATATATATATATATTCAAAATGTACAAGTAAAACGCTTTAAAATGATACCAAACACGGCATATTTATCTTAACTTTATTTTTGTACTCTGTATGTTTTGTCCGATAGAGGGCGCCACATTAGATTTTGTGAATTCCTATATATAAGTAGCTTAGAAGTTACGAGGGAACAGATGAACATACATACATTCATACATACATAGCCTGTCAAAATCGTAACCCTTCTTTTGCTTTGCCGTAGTCGGGTAAAAATTAAGATCTGACTACAAATTTCATTCGCAAAAATCCATCATACTGAAAATGCATTAGATGTTCCCATCCATTCCCTATCCAATACCATCGCATCCAAGTTTTCGTTTCAGTAATTTGCTCACGTCTCGATTCCATTACAATAGTATCGGATCCATGCTGAAACTCCTCACTACCTTAGCTACTCAAAATTTGATCCAGTTATCATTCAGTCTGATAAGTTGGATCGTCTATGAATTCAGTTATGTTTGTAGATCTGTTCAGATATATTTGTGGTCTGATTAATCTGTAGATTTGGTTCTGAAAGATTCGTGTTCAAAACTATAATTGTTTAGAGGCTTGATTTTTCAACCGACATGTGCTATTTATTGGTCGAAAAATTATATTTAGGACAGTTTTATAGAAAAGAACTGTCAAAAATTCAAAAGATTCTTGGAGTTTTGACGGGTACGCTGAGATAAGTGTCACGCGCATTTTTCATTGGACTTCTAAAATTATTTATATTGTCATTTACTAAATAAAAGTGGGTGATTTATGTAGTAAAAAGTGCATTCAGTAAATAATTCATAAAGAACATTGAAATATCGCAGCATAGTGGCCACATCATGACTTGACCCCAAACCTCCTTCATGGTTCACGCGGCCGTCTTTTTCAACTGTCATTGGCTATATCCGCCATTATAGTGAAATAAAATTTTCAAAGAATTTCTATAATTTATTACACGTGTTATTGGCAAAATTGTGGTATCTATTCCACAGAGGCCATTGATCAAGAATTGAGGTTGAATATCACCTTGAAAAAAGAAGAAGACAAAAGATTCATCCGATAAACTTATTATTATTTTTTATTTTAGCATTTATGTATAAGAAAAAAAGAGAACAATAAAAGGTATAGAGGTGATGCTTATCTCATAACAAATCTCTTCCAGTCTACCTGCAATAAGTATATACTATACTTGCCATACAAGGCATTTAAAGAACAAATCAAATCCAACCTTTATTGAAAAGCATATTACTTCGTAAACGACTACTTAAATGGTAAGAATAACTGGTCGCTCTGACCAACTCAAGACAATGTTTGTGCTCTTTCTCCAGAATTAGCTTACTGACATGTTATGAGTTCATATTATAATTTGCTTTTTTACAATAGGTACATACCTACTAATATTATAAATGGGAAAGTAACTCTGTCTGTTTGTCTGTTACGCTTTCATTTTGGCACAGACAATCTTTAGACCCTGAGAAAGAACATAGGCTGCCTTTTATCCCGGAAAAAAATTATATTCCCGAGGGAAATCTAAAAAGCGCAATAAAACCGAACTCCGCGCGGGCGAAGCCGCGGGCGGAAAGCTAGTACATAAATATATGAGCTGTCACGCCCTTTATACCGGGGGCTTTTATTTAGGTAATAAGTTTTTACATATTTCCATTTTAATGACATTTATTTTTTTGCTCTGCTGGTATTTTGGCATGGCCAGCTGGCATATGGTAAATAATTTAATTTTATGTTGTGTTCATTATTATACAGAATTTTGTACAAAGTCATATGCTTTTTATTAAATGAACAAACAGCTATGCTACTAGGGAGTTTGTTCAGCCACTTCTTTGATTTTGAATAGGACAATAGATACAGAAATAAAAATAGATTTCTCAAAAACAAGAAAGAAAATTATGAGAATATACATACAACATAGGTACATGTTAACTTCTAAACTAAATATCACTAGAACCAATACTATTATAAATTAATTAATTATTTTGAATTAGAAAAAAATCAACCTTTTGTAGGATAGCAGAAGTTCGTCAGAGATCTGTGTTCAAATGACTTCATGAAAGCAATCGCAGCACTTTTTTAATGGCTTCTTTTTATTTTATTAATCTTTTTAACAGTATTCAAATCAGCCTATAATTTTTTCAATGCTGGGCAACAAACCTCCACACTGTGAGAGGTAGTGGTCTGTAATTCACGACACGGGCCCGGTGCGGGCTCGCAGATATCACATGTTTTCTGATTTTTAGATTTAGGACATGCCGGTTCCTTCACGATGTTTTCCTTTACCATTGCGAGTGTAGTAGTAATGAAATAACATAATTATATAGAGTACTAGCGGCCGCCAGAGACTTCGTTCGCGTGGTTTAGTTATGCTCAGCTCCTATTGGTCGCAGCGTGATGTTATATAGCCTTCCTGGATTAATGGGCTATCCAACGCATAAATAATTTTTCAAATCAGACTAGTAGTTCCTGAGATTAGCGCGTTCAAACAAACAAACAAACTTTTCAGCTTTATATATTAGTGAGTAGAGAGTCTTGAGAGTAAGGGTACTGTTACGGAGCGGGTCGGAAGATGGTTTTTAAAAAAAACTATTTAATTAGCTAAAAGAAAGATATATTCAATTATCAAACAAGTATTACAAGTTACTATGCCCGACGGAAGTCAAATCCAAACTGATGGGAAAAACTGTTAGAATCGCTTACGAGAATAACAACGGTTTCCTATTGCATTCACGTAAATGCAATGGGAAACTCAGCATTTTTAATTTATATTCTAAGTAATAGTTAATCCGATATAACAGTACTCTCAAATATGAGTGTGCGGGTTCGATTCCAGGTCAGGCAAGTAGGTACCAATTTAACTTTTCTTAGTTATATGTAGGTACTTTCTAAGTATATCTTGGACACCAATGACTGATTACAAGGTGAAGGAAAACATCATGACGAAACCTGGACTTTAAGTCTGAACTCGCCAACCCGCATAGAGCAAGCGTGGTGATTACGCTCAATCCTTCTCTGTATAAGAGGAGCTCTGTCCCCAGGAGTGGGACGATAAAAAAGTTGATGATGATACGAAGTAAATTGCCTTCTTAGGTTTGAACCACCCACTGGACCACCACTGTTTCTCCACAACGGATCGTTGCGGAGTATCGAGCTTGTGAGCTTCAAGACAACAACAGTTATAAGACATCTTCTTGGCTACTCGTCGCATCATAGACCTAATTAATTGGTTTCCATTGAATTGTAGAGTAACTTATAAATAAAATAAGTAGGTCCAAAGTTAAACAAAAGAATCACTCAGTATAAAACGAAGTACCTACGTAAACAACACCCAAAATACTCAAACAACCGTTGGTCCCAACTTAAACACTTTCCTTTGACAATTCAGTCTCAAAAATTCACGAGAAAAACCGCTGTAATGATTACGAGGGGTCAAACGATCGACTTAGCACCTCAGTTGGTTTGTCTCTCAAAGGTTCAACTTTTAATTGGAGGCTAAATCTGAGATGGGTCTTTTGTTTTCGGCTTCGTTAATCTCTGTTCACTTGATTCCTTCGAAACTGGAGAATGAAAAGGAAGGAAAAGTGGTTTTGTTAAATATTTTTTGGAGTCATTTGTTTCATTGTCTTTTTTGAGCTGTTACCGGTATATGTACAAAGTTATTTGGTCTTTATACGAATCCTGAATACAGTTTGTTCAGAATAAGAAACTAAATCGATTCCAATAATTTTTAAACCATGTCATATTTTTTCCCAAATATAAATTTTAAAAAACTAGTAACCCGCCCGCCTTGCACGGGGTGCAATCACATAACTACGAGGTTAAAATAAAAAAAAGGATCAAAATAAATTTTATTTATCAATCATTCGTATGCATGTAAATTAAGCTTATTTCTTATTTATTTATTAGCTTAATTCTAAGCTAAATCTAATTTAATTCTTAATCTGTTCATAAGTGTTTCACCCATGAGGCGTACAAATTTATGCCATATACACATAATTAAATTAAAAACTAAATTACAGAAGTCATAAATACATAATAGTCAGTAATTAACATTCATAAGAAGGTAAAATAAGTTATAAACTGTTAAAAATTTAATCTATACTAATATATAAAGCTGAAGAGTTTATTTGTTCGCGCTAATCTAGGAAACTACTGGTCCGATTTGAAAAATTCTTTTTGCGTTGGATAGCCCATTAAACCAGGAAGGCATTAGGCTATATAACATCACGATGCGACCAATAGTAGCGGAGCATAATTAATTCCACGCGAACAAAGTCGCTGGCGGCTGCTAGTGATTAATAAAAGTAAAAATGTAATATGCCAATTCAAAAAATCATTTGTAATAACATCTCTTTGTTATTACACTGGAGGTGTTATTACAAATGACTGAGGTTTATATTAATAAATCGGGAATCTTTTTTGTGTGCGGTACTTTATCATAAATTTTAAGGGCCCTAGAGAAGATGCCTTTTCCCATTAATACAGTCTTTGAAGTACGCAAACACAGTTGATTTTCTCCTGTTACGGGGGAAGATGTCTGCTAGTCGAGGAAAAATACCTTGATTTAGTTTGTCGTTCTCCGTGGCGCAGCGGTCAACACACCTGCCTGCGATGTGGAGGCCCCGGCCAGGTCATGATGGGAAACGATGATCCTGATCCTGATTAGCCTGGGTCTTGGATTTTTATCTATATATGTATCTATTATAAATATAGTATCGTTGAGGTAGTATCCTATAACACAAGTATCGAACTTTGGGGCTAGCTCAATCTGTGTAACTTGTCCTAATATATTATTATTACCCATTTTATTTATTTACCCTAACAAATGTCGCAACTTCAAATATGTAGATTGGTACATAAGTTAATGTCGAAGATGTTTTTGAAGTGAGTTCTTTAGCATCATCATCATCAACCTTTTATCATCCCACTCCTGGGTACAGGTCTCCCCTCATACAGAGAAGAATTGGGAGTAATCACCACCCTTGCTCAATGCGGGTTAGCCATTTCAGACTTAAAGTGCAGGTTTCTTCAAGATGTTTTCCTTCACCTTTCATCAGTCATTGGTGTCCAAGATATACTTAGAAAGTACATATAACTTAGGAAAGTTAAATAAAAGTTACATAGGTACTTGCCTGACCTGGAATCGAACCAAAGTCATACTTGAGACGCTGGTGTTTTAACCATTAGGCCACCACGACTCTTCTTGTATGTAATTTGGACGTCGATTAAATAAAAAAGCGTCAGTAAAAGAGACAAAAACATAAAGTCATATGAATTAACGTGGGAGAAAAAGAGATAGGTAGAATTGTATAGTGTTTCTTATGTTCGTGGGTCTCTTTGTGCTGTTTTTGTACTAAGACTTGAAAAAGGTGGCTGGGGTTGACTGGATCAGGAATTCGGAGGACAGAATGTTTAGCGCAGTCTAAGAGAGTCTTTCTGATATATGTAGAACTAGCGGCCGCCAGCGACTTCGTTCGCGTGGAGTTAGTTATGCTCCGCTCCTATTGGTCGCAGCGTGATGCTATATAAAGCCTTCCTAGATTGATGAGCTATCCAACGCAAAAACAATTATTCAAATCGGACCAGTAGTTCCTGAGATTAGCGCAAAACACAAAAGAGTTCAAACAAACAAACTCTTCAGTTTTATGTTTAGTACAGGTTATTCATCATCAACCTTTAAGTCTGAAATCGCCAACCTGCATTGAGCAAGCGTGGTGATTACGTTCAGTCCTTTTCTGTATGAGAGGAGACCTGTGCCCAGCAGTGGCAACATACAGCAAATAACTTATACGTTTACTTAACTTGTGTTCTACTTAACTTACTTAACGCGTGGAATTCGGTTATATCGCGCTTTTTAGATTTCCCTCGGGAATACAATTTTTTTTATATATATATAAGGTAGCCTATGTCCTTTCTCAGGGTCTAAAGATTGTGTGTGCCAAATGTCATCAAAATCGGCTGAGAGGTTTAAGCGGGAAAGCGTAACAGACAGACAGACAGAGTTACTTTCGCATTATATTAATATGGATTGAACCGGCCTATTTTCTATTGAGCGGGCTACGATTAGTTGAGTTGATTGACGGTATCATCGCAAACTAAACATAAAAAAGTTTTACTACACGTTGACGTATATGTACTAGCGGTACTAGGGTTGGCGTTTATTTCAATTATATTATTTACTTTAGAATCTATACTCCTTTGTTAGTCAACATCGCAATTGCGACCGGCAGAGTAATTGCGTAATATACTATCAGTAGTAATGGATTTCATTTTGACAGTTTAGCAGCATTCATTATGTTATTGAACTTGTTGAGCAGACATATTTTTTGAACATATGGAGCAATAGGTATCCTTCAAAATGATTCGAATTAATAGGTAGTGTGTTACACAATTACGGTGCTGTTCCGTGCAACCCACATCCAGCAGATTTCTGCAGTCTTCACAATGTCATCGGTCCATCTTGTAAGCAGCCTTTTTTGGACTGGAAATCATCAAATGACCTCTCCCGCTCTGGGCGGAGCGGAAGGGCGTGTCAGGCTTTTACTGACTAAAACCCACCCGTGTTTTTTCACTTGCGTGTGCGCTAGCGCCACGGTTTCTGGTGATGTTGGCCTCGACTCACATAAGTCCTGAATTCTAAATAAAGGCAGACACCTTTCTGTATTTAGTTTCTCCTCCACTGCTCTCAAAATCGTGAGGAAAACAACATAAGAAAATGCTGGTGAGCATGTAATAAAGCCATGTGATCGCATCTGCCAATTCGCACTGGGCCTGCGTGGGAATACAGCCCACTTTGTTCACTTCCCTGTGCGCCACAGCCATGGTTTCTTTTTTAACCAACCCGCAACCCTGATCCAGGACTCATCGGTCTTCGTGGACGCCGTCACGATTGCTGAAATCTCTTTGAGGCGCGCGTCAAACACAACGCGCCGTCGACTCGGGCGTGGTCCTTACCGGGCGGCGAGCTGCCCACTGCTCACCGCCCGCAAGCCCGCACACCTTGTAAGAAACCTTCCAACGCTACGTCTTCCACCTTGATGTACCTTAATGGTAATTCTAATAAAAACCCAAACAATATTGCCAAAAAACAAAAACCGACACCGCAATTAACAAACGTTGGACCCAACATTTCCTTTTAGAAATATACCCAATATAAATGTTTAGTCCAATATAAATATATTTACAGGAGCGTTTGCATACAGTGTGCCTATGGCACGCTGCGTTTACTCTGGTCGTATTGTATGTTGTGGCAGAATTAGTCACTGGTCCCAAGCGGCCGTGTGATATCCAAAGCGATACAAAACTCGCAAACGGAGCTTTTTGGTACATAGCTTAAGCGGTTAACGGGAATCATATACTTCTCTATACAAACGTATTCAGCTATTTTCTTCCTAGATATTACTTTTGGAGCAATTTTTTTTTTCTACAATTTTACATCGTGATTATACGTGCCCCTAACATTTGATTTTTTCCGAAACTTATTTTTTTTTTTGGTTCAATTTTTTCCGTTCTTCTGAACGGAAAAGGCAAAGGCATAGTACACCATACAGCCTAGTCTTCAGTAAATATATTCTTGAGTAAAGTTCTGTCCTAACTTATACTAATTAATCCTAACTTATCCTAGCTTATCCTAACTAATCTAACTCCTTTCGTTTCCCGCGTTTGGACGATAAGGAGCGGTTTAGCGTAAAGACATGATGCGGCCACTAAGCTACAATATTTCACTGTTCTTTTTGAATTATTCACTGAATGCACTTTTTACTACATAAATCACGCGTTTTTATTTAGTAAACGACACTATAAATAATTTTAAAAGTCCAATGAAAAATGAGCGTGACACTCATCTTGACATTCCCGCCAAACCTCCCGAAACTTAATTAACAAAAGAAATACGATACTTCAAATTCGCAAAAAATAACCCATTTTTATCGTGATGTTTAGATGACTATTATACAAACATGACAAGTTTTTGACAAAAAAGAAAATAATAAAAGCATAAGTAGGTATACTTTTCCTCTAAATTTTGATATAAAAATAATTGAGATCTGTGGTGGTGTTTTGAAAAAGAAAACAGCGGAATACGAAACCGGTAGCGCGCGGAAGCGGTCCGAAAGGGAGGCCATGGTTGAGCGAACGAGTGTTGCGCTGCAGGCAGTCTCCGAATGGGGCAATGCCAATCTTGTAGCATTCAATGCCGCCAAAACACAGGCGTGTCTTTTCACCGCCAAAAGGAGCCCGTTCACCTTGGCTCCTACTTTTCGGAATGTGTCCTTGGAGTGTTCCGACCGCCTTCAGCTTTTGGGAGTTGAGATTTCCTCGGACCTTAACTTTGGGCGGTTCATTGAGTCCAAGGCTGAGGTGGCTGCCAGGAAACTTGGCGTTATCGCAAAGATCCGGCAGTACTTCACACCTGGGCAGCTTCTAATGTTATACAAAGCACAGGTCCGTTCGTGTGTGGAGTACTGCAGCCACATTTGGGCTGGTGCTGCCTAGTGTCACCTGGCCACTTTGGATTCAGTGGAGAGACGTGCAAAGAGGCTGATTGGTGACCCTGATCTAACTCGACTTGGTCTCCAAAGCCTAGAGCACAGGCGTAGAGTAGCCAGCCTTTCGGTGTTCTATAGGATGCATTTCGGGGAGTGTGCGAGGGAATTGCATGATTTAATTCCCCCATCTCCGTTCCACCAGCGGACGACCCGTCGTACGGCTGGTTTCCACCCTTACGTTGTTAACACCACTACGATCCGGACGAAGCGTTTCGCCTCCTCCTTTATACCGCGTACATCGAGGGATTGGAATAATTTGCCCGCGGCGGTGTTTCCGTCAGACTACAATTTGAGTGTCTTCAAGGCTAGAGTGAATAGGCTCTTAATAAACTAGTGGGCTTTACAATCAACGATTGCGTCACTGCTTACCATCAGGCGGGATTGCGGTCAAGCGCTAGTTTATAATATATATTAAAAAAAACGTCTTTTGTTCAACGTTTTCGTAGGTAAAATCAGCCTGAACTGCAACTGTCCTTTTCGCACTTTACTGAGAGAGGTTGGAAGCAGCGCAAGGCAATAGTTTCTTCAAATACCTATTTTCCAAATTCCTCAGCACTAGAGTCCCCTCATTAACTATTAATTTAGCAAACTTTTTTAAATCCACCAGTGCCACCTTATACAACGTTAATTTTTCTTTATACGAACCTGAATTCAGTTTGTTTAGATACATCACCATCATCATTTCGGCCGAAAAACGTTCACTGCTGGACATAGGCCTTCACCAGGTCGTCCGTCCACCTTGTCGGGGGCCTACCCACGCTGCGCCTTCCGGTGCGTGGTCGCCGCTCGAGAACTCGTCGGCCCTATCGGGCATCGTTCCAACGGGCAATGTCCCCGGCCCACTGCCACTTTAGTGTTGCAATTCTTCGGCTATGTCGGTTACTCTCATTCCTGGTTCGATCGCGTGTGTTCAGAATAAGCAGCTGAATTGATTCCAATAATGTTTACACCATATTTTAATTTCCCAAATATAGTTCTGAATATTATATTTCTTTAGTTTAGAGGACATCAGTTGGATCCTTCGTCCCTTCTGCTGGAAAAAGGTCAATGAAATGCATCCAATTTGTGTACGTTCGTAGCTAAACTCTATTAGGAAAAACCACATTAATGGGCAATGCTTATATATTGAATAACTGTCGGGATTACAACTTTTATAAAATCGTCATTTATTATTCATATACCCTTATACCCGATTTATTAGGGGTAACAACAACATATTTTCGTTTCGTTGATGGTAAAACGCACTAGCTTATTAAGCCTATTCACTCAAAGAAACTGAGTGAATAGGAAGGAAGACGGCAGTTGAGCGAGGTGATGCAATGTTTAACCCAACAACACGACCAACGATGCTGCGCCAGAGGATGATCTGGAGACCCTCCACGACCAAACTCCCGACACAACAACATTAGGCACATCGTACCCGGTATACATCGCAACACAACTGCTCAGACACGTCCTCCGTACGGCTTCACCAGACATCATGCCGGAACACGACGAATCGCTTGGCGGCAAGACTTTGTCTGGTGGGTGGTAACTTATGCCGGCGGCTGATGTTATTGCCTACCACTGAGTGGTAACACCATGTATTTTCCTTCCATACTTCTGTATTATTTGTCTCTAGATGACTACCTACAAAATGGAAATAGCTCTTTGCTGTCGTACTCCACCTCCTGGACCCAAAAGGTCAGAAATGACACCGTCCTTCAGCACGTTCAAATGCCCCGAAATTTGTTGCCCACCATAAAAAAAACACGGAATAGAATATCTCGGCC
Source organism: Sesamia nonagrioides (assembly GCA_017933935.1). NCBI lineage: Eukaryota > Metazoa > Arthropoda > Insecta > Lepidoptera > Noctuidae > Sesamia > Sesamia nonagrioides. The sequence continues at coordinate 10,173 of JADWQK010002379.1, read as the reverse complement.
ACGTGCTCCGACACGATAGATATGCGTTACTCCAACTGATTATGATGGGCAAGATAGGAGGGAATAGCCGCGCTGGACGAAAGAGAAAATCGTGGCTCCGAAACATCAGAGAGTGGACCGACATTACTTTCGTCGAAAAACTGTTTCGATTCGCGGTTGACAAGACCGAGTGCAAGAAGCTGATGGCCAACCTTCAGGATTGAAGAGACACTGGAAGAAGAAATTATTTTATCGTTCAAATATTACACCAATGGTTTATTGGGTCTAAGTTTGAAAATGTTCTTTCAAAAGCACTCTATTATGACTTTACAAAGACAGTCAAGTATATGCTTAAAATATGTTATTATATGAATCATATGAAACCAGACTTTTTTTTTTAAGTGGAGACCCCAAATCGGGTAACAAAATTTAGGACACCTTCAGGCTTGGTGGAACGACTATCTTCACAGAATGGATAACAGTTGCCGAGAAGGTAGTAAAGGCCTATGTCGAGGCGTGGATTTGTAAGCTGATGATGATGATGATGCAAACATGGACAGTCGACGGACTTCTTCTCCTTCTTCTTCTGCCTATAGAAGTCCACTGCTGGACAAAGGCCTCTCCCGAGGCTTTCCACGATGACCAGTCTTGTGTTGCCCGCATGCTTCGGCTTCCCGCGACTTTCACCAGATCATCGCTCCACCTTGTTAGGAGCCTCCCTACGCTGCGTCTTCCGGTACGTGACCGCCACTCCAAAACCTTACTGCCTCATCGGCCATCGGTTCTACGAGCAATGTGCTCCGCCCACTGCTACTTAATTTTAGCGACTCGAAGAGCTATGTCGGTGACTTTGGTTCTTCTGCGGATCTCCTCGATGGGCTTAGGAATATATAGATAGAAAAAGTAGCATCAAAAACAAGATCCACCAAAATCGCTTCCACCTATAACATAAAGGCTTATCTAACAGTAATTTGAGTGTCATTCTAGATAACTCGCACACATCAGTTTGATTGCGGCTCGTCAAATACACTGAACTAAGTTAAATGTTTGATATTTCCGCCAGCCCCGCAACCCGGGCCCGCCATGTTGGCGAACTATATCGAATTGAGCGACCACTGACAGCGTGTTACGCACTTTAGTGGTTGTTTCTAGTAATAGTGGGATTTGTGCTGTCGCTTGTATAGTCTTTTTTTTTTTTATAAGCTACAAAAAAACTATGTAACTAAACTAATATAACTATATAGTTATAAAACTAGCTTTCCGGCCGCGGCTTCGCCCGTGTGGAATTCGGTTATATCGCGTTTTTTAGATTTCCCTCGGGAATAAAACTAATTAAATGGCGATTGATCAGTTTTCGACCGGAGATGAAAAATGATTAAATTACTAAAACGGCTATTAAAAAATAAGGGTTGATCGTAGAAGGGTGAAAATTATATGATAGTATGTATTTTTGTATCATAAAAAAATAGAAACTAAATACTAGTTTTTTTTTTTTTAATAATTATAAACCAGCGCTTGACCGCAATCCCGCCTGATGGTAAGCAGTGATGCAATCGTTGATGGTAAAGCGCACTAGTTTATTAAGCCTATACACTTAAAAAACTTAGGAATAGGAAGGATGACGGAAGTTGGTAAAAAATTTAAAAAAAAAATTAGGGGTCTACCCCTAACATTTAGGGAGATGAAAAACAGTGTTGGCCGATTCTCAGACCTACTCAATACGCTCACAAAATTTCATGAGAATTAGTCAAGCCGTTTCGGAGGAGTATGGGAACGAAAACTGTGACATGAGAATTTTATATATATAAATTATAAAATAGTGCTTGACCGCAATCCCGCCTGATGGTAAGCAGTGACGCAATCGTTGATTGTAAAGCGCACTAGTTTATTAAGAGCCTATTCTCTGTAGCCTTGAAGACACTCAAATTATAGTCCGACGGAAACACCGCCACTGGCAAATTGTTCCAGTCCCTCGATGTACGCGGTATAAAAGGGAAGGCTAAACGCTTCGTCCGGATCGTAGTAGTGTTAAAAGCATAAGAGTGGAAACTCGTCGTACGACAGGTCGTCCGATGGTGGAACGGAGAACAAAGAAGAAAAAGTACCACATTTTCTGTATCACGTTGCAGGAGAAATGCTTAGCTTAACGCGCGTCAAAACGATGATACAAAGTTATACCAGCATATTATTGTTGAATTGCGCCGAACAACAGAGCAATTAAAGCAGACCCAAGCGAAGATTTGTTTAAAATACATTTCATTAATACAAGTTCTACAAAATATCATCTCAGCTTTAATCCCAGTCGCATCCGAAGCTTTTTCAGCTTTGGACTCTGGGGTCTGCTTTACCAGCCTAACTGCTGATTCTGGCTAAACTTCGATATTTTCCGTGAAGCGACTGCCGTCTGACCTCCACAACCCGAGGGCGATATCGAAGCATTGCAGTTAGACCAATTGTTGGACTTTTGAGGGCTCCAACAACCCGTAATGACGGCCACTAGATGTTCGTATGGCAACCAACGGCTTTACGTGCTATCGGAGGCACGACCAGATTAGTGCAAATATTCATATTCATGCATACAAATATTTGCACTGCGCGGGGACCGCGCCTCCTTGCGCAACAGCCGCGTTCGCTATCGATAAGCCACGGAGGCTGTCAAGTTCTACAAAATAATCTTAACTTAAAACCGCAAAGCCGTTTTCACGGTTTGTCTGTGGAAACGGAACAAACAGTGTTACGATTAAGTTTATTAGAGCAGACATTTAATGGCGGGATAAGGTTGACGCCTTCAGATACGATTAAACCACACACAAGATAGAGAATAAAATTAGGCATTCGCCTGGCACTAGGGCAAAATAAACGAAACTCTAACTAAAATAATAACTGAAACGTGGTCGCTCACAATGGGCCTCATACGAAGGCTCAGAGTCACACAAAGGGCAATGGAAAGAGCTATGCTCGGAGTTTCTCTGCGTGATCGAATCAGAAATGAGGAGATCCGCAGAAGAACCTAAGTCACCGACATAGCTCTGCGAGTCGCTAAACTTAAGTGGCAGTGGGCAGGGCACATTGCTCGTAGAACCGATGGCCGATGGGGCAGTAAGGTTCTGGAGTGGCGGCCACGTACTGGAAGACGCAGCGTAGGGAGGCCCCCAACAAGGTGGACCGATGACCTGGTGAAGGTCGCGGGAAGCCGATGGATGCGGGCAGCACAAGACCGGTCGGCGTGGAAAGCCTTGGGGGAGGCCTTTGTCCAGCAGTGGATATCTATAGGCTGAAGAAGAAGGACAGAATAGGCTAAAAACTAATGAACATGAAAAATAAAAATATGTATGGTTTTCTTGAAATTATTTCGATTTTATAAGCAGAATCACCCTTTTCAGAGACCAAAATGCAAAAACTGATTTTTCCTTCTAGGACATCTGGTCATTGCTACAGTTAATTTGCATGCTATATTAGATAGTCTGCTTATATGGCCTTTTCTTTTGGGTGGGAAACCGTAAAATGGCTTCTCCTGCTCTGGGCGGAGCGGAAGGGCGTGTCAGACTTTTACTGACTAAAACCCACCCGTGTTTCTTCACTTGCCTGTGCGACGGCCAGAGCCACGGTTTCTTGTTTAACCAACCCGCAACCCTGATCCAGGAGGCATCGATCTTCGTGACGGGGTCACGATATACTTATGCTTATATGGCCTTCCAGTGCGGATTTGCACATGCGATCACATGTTTTGGCTCTATTACAAGCTGGTGTCCTTACGTTCTATTCTTCATGATTTTGAGAGCAGTAGGGAGAAACTAAATACACAAAGGTGCCTTAATTTCGAATTCATGACTTATGTGACTCGTGACCTCGAGGCCGACACCTTTGGGCTACCAATGCTAACACTCTGTTGTCCACTTTTATCGAACTAACATTGCTATTCGTGAGGAAAGACTTACCTATATTTATTATCAATGTTGTACAATGTTGATACTAAGTACACTACAGAAAAACCAGTTAAGAGATTTATATAATTTTAATGTCTTTGAGAAAACTGTGAACGTATAAAAAACATAGCGGCCCGCCGCCGCTCCTGTCGCCCTGACTGGCTGCTCCTGTCCGCAATTTTTAAATCTGTAATATCTTCGTTAATATTCATTTAAATCGTATACTGTAAAAGGGCAATATAGATCTATATAAAATCAACAATCTATTTAAGGTATTAATTGGATAAGGTTTAATGCTGTATTGGTTAAATCGCTTCGAAAATTAGCCGATATTTATCGTAAAAAGTAAATGATACAAAAATGTTATTGTGGGATATCCATAAGAGATAGACATATACCATCGCGGACATTTTTGTAGACCTTTTCAATAAATGTGTACAATAATTAGTACATTGTTTTGATAAATCTCGTAGGGTTCAACCTGCATTTCACTGCAAACGCGGAAAAATATAATTATTTACATCACATTAGAAACCTCATAAATAATAGTATTTCTCCACAATTTAATGGATGTCACTATACATATAAACCTGCCTCTTTAATCACTTTATCTGTTAAAAAAAACCGCATCAAAATCCGTTTTAAACATTTAATCATACAAAGGGACATAGGGAAAGAAGTGACTTTGTTTTTATGTAATGATTATCTCATTAAGATCCAACCTGCCCCCTAATCGGCGAACACATTTTTGTCAAATGATTGCGACTAGTTGGGATCGTTTGGAACGAAATGACCAATGAGCGGTCCGAACGATCCCAACTGATGCCAACTAGTCGCAATCATTTGACAAAAATGTGTTCGCCGATTAGGGGGCAGATCAGTGTAATCAGAGACAAATGCACACTCACTTTACGATGTAGTCGATATAATCAGCGCTCCCAGCACTACATCGGACAGAATAGCTCTACTTATGTAAACGATTTGTGATACATCACTAGTCCTGATTTTATGTACTGCTAGTTACTATAGGCGACCTCTGGGGAACCTCCCTAGTGGTCGCTATAGTAAATAGCTAGCTAGGTTAGCAAAGTTGAATGAATAATCTATGATGAAACTCGTGTACTGTGTTTAATAGCAATGGTTATGTAGACTTTTACAGAGACCGTTGGCAATTCTCTTAAGTTTTAGAATGTTTATAATCTACAGAGTAGTTGCGTAAAACACTAGCAATGGGTTTCATTTTGACAGTTCAACAATATTCATTGCGTTATTTACGTTGTTGAGCAGATATGTTTTTTCAAACATATAGAGCAATGGGTAAGTATAAATATATAATATTTATATATATATTTTTTTTTAATTTTCTCGGTGGTAGGCCATAACATCGGATGCCGGCAGAAGTTACCACCCACCAGACAAAGTCTTGCCGCCAAGCGATTCGTCGTGTTTCGGCATGATGTCTGGTGAAGCCGTACGGAGGAAGGGTCTGAGCAGTTGTGTTGCCTGTGTGCCGGGTACGATGCGCCAAATGTTGTTGTGTCGGGAGTTTGGTCGTGGAGAGTCTCCATATCAATCTCCCTCTAGCGCAGCATCGTTTGGTCGTGTTGGTCTTGGGTTTAACATTGCATCATCTCGCTCAACTGCCGTCATCCTTCCTATTCCTATGTTTTTTAAGTGAATAGGCTTAATAAACTAGTGCGCTTTACCATCAACGATTGCATCACTGCTTACCACATAGGCTATAAAACATCCCGCTATGACCAATAGGAGCAGAGCAGGAACAAAAAATGTTGCGGAAACGGGAGCAAACGCGGATGTACTACATATTGCTCCCATTATTTTAACAGGCGCTTATTTTATATCAACTGAGCTCATTCGGCTAGAAGGTTACGCGGGTGAAACCGCGGAGCATAGCTAGCATGGTAAATAATTTAATTCTTTGGATATATTAAATTAAATTATTTACCATATTATTTAAGGTAGCCATAGAAATATACCAGCAAAGCCAAAAAACAATTGAAATTATAAATGTATATAATAAGTAAGACAAAATCCTCAAAAATTCACTCTATTTCGAGGGTCCGCTTCCGGAGTCGGCGAGGGTTTATTAGGTTTTTTAAGCTGTAACTTTTGAGCAGCAGCTCGAAGTCTGGATTTTTGCCGGGATGTTGGCAATAAGCACGCCTTTATTACATGAGACTTGTGGAAAAATGGAAGAACCTGAACAAATGTGGGAGTACTTTCAAGGATAATGCCATTGAGAATCCAATATGATTTGACGGATTTTTCTATTACTATCAGTAGCAATGGGTTTCATTTTGACAGTTTAACAACATTCATTGCGTTATTTGCGTTGTTGAGTAGACACATTTTTCAAACATATAGAGCAATGGATAAGTAATATGCTTCAAAATGATTCCAACTGATAGCAATAGAGAGTGTTACTCAGTTACTAATTTTAATTTATTTATTCACTAGCGGCCGCACCCGACTTCGTTCGCGTGGAGTTAGTTATTTCAACCCCAAAATGTACAGCAAACATTTTTTTAAGTCCCAATCAACCTTGAACCCTAATTCTTTAGCGACGGAGGTGATAATCTGTTAATGAAATTTGACAGATTGGGGCTTCGGTAATACCTCAAATCTCAAGAGGTACCTACTTCTTAGGCATTTTATCCATACTAATATTATAAATGCGAAAGTAACTCTGTCTGTCTGTCTGTTACTCTTTCCCGCTTAAACCTCTCAACCGATTTTGATGAAATTTGGCACAGACAATCTTTATACCCTGAGAAAGGACCTACCTACCTAGGGCTACCTTACCTTAGGGGCTACCTTTTATTGAAAAAAAAAATATATATTCCCGAGGGAAATCTAAAAAGCGCGATATAGCCGAATTCTACGCGAGCAAAGTCGCGGGCGGAAAGCTAGTAATGTTATAAAGTAATGCTTGATGGTAAGCAGTCATGTAAAAATTCATTGATGGTAAAATGCAAAAGCCTTGAAGACACTTAAAATTGTAAGGTGGAAAAACCGCCTCAGGCAATTTGTTACAGTCCTTCGATATACGGAGGACAGCAGGCTACCCGAAACTGTCAAATATTCCCAATCAACCTTGAGCGTTCATGCTTTAGAGAAAAAGCTGAAAATTGAGTAAAAACATCTGACAGATTGTAGTAGCTTGATGTGCTGTCGTCTGCTCATCATCATTCATCATTTCAGCCGAAAGACGACCACTGCTGGACATAGGCCTCACCCAAGGTTCTCCACGACGACCGGTCCTACGCCTCCCGCATCCAGCGGTTTCCCGCGACCTTCACCAGGTCGTCGGTCCACCTTGTCGGGGCCTACCCACGCTACGTCTTCCGGTGCGTGGTCGCCACTCAAGAACCCGTCGGCCCCATCGGGCATCGGTCCTACGGGCAATGTGTCCAGCCCACTGCCACTTTAGTGTTGCAATTCTTCGGGCTTAGATGAACCTCTTCGTCCGGATCGTAGTTGTGTCAACAACGTGAGGATGGATCCTTTACGTTGTCTTGGCCGTCGCACAGGCAAGTGAAGAAACACGGGTGGGTTTTAGTCAGTAAAAGCCTTACACGGCCTTCCGCTCCGCCCAGAGCAGGAGATGTCATTCGATGATTTCCCATCCCAACAAAATAAAAAGTTTCTCCAGGTTTCTATTTTGGTTAAAATAACTTAAAGTAGGTCTCCAAAGACTAAATCAAGTTATATGACTAAAGAAAACTATAAAAACAAAAAATAAATGTATTAAACGTGTCCAGTTTAAGTGCCTTTACCCTGTTCCAGACTTTTTTACAAAAATCTAAACTGCGGTTAAGGGTTTTATAAAACTTTTCTAGCTAAGCCACGTTGGAAATCTCGCCATACAAAAAATAACTGCGCTCAACATTATTTTCTTGTCAAACCTGACTTCCAACATATTTCCATACAACTTTTTCAATTTCTTTTTCTTACAAAGTAATTGTTATAACAACATTTTTAGTGTTCGTTATTTCTCAAAGAAATTTAATAAAAGCGGCGGTCATGTGGGGACCACATAAACGAGCTTTGAAATTAATAACGAACTTTTTCCGTTAAAAATTTTGCCTCTCATGTGCGCGGTGGATATTAACCCTTGATTCTATAATCGTCCATCTATATGCAAGCAAGTGTTGTCATAATATAGGATTTTTAGTGTTCTGTTGCTTTGGCAAATTAGACCCCAAATAACAGCAAAGAGGCGCGGGTTCGATCCTCGCGCTGTGCAAATATTTCACGTCAAGCCGTTGGTCCCGGTTGCCATACGAACATCTAATGGCAGCCGTTGCGGGTTGTTGGAGCCCTCAATAGTCCAACAATTAGTCTAACTGCAATGCTTTGATGGTTGTAGAGGTCAGACGGCAGTCGCTTCACGGAAAATATCGAAGTTTAGCCATAATCAGCAGTTAGACTGGTAAAGCGGACCCCAGACTCCAAAAAGCTGAAAAGCTTCGAATGCGACTGGGATTAACGCTGAAATGATGATGACTATAATTGTCTATCAATATGCAAGCAAGTGTTGTCATAATATATAATTTTTAGTGTCTTGCTGTTTTGCCAAATTAGACCCCAAATAACAACAGTACAAGTCCATCGGTGGTAGGCCATAACATCGGCTGCCAGCAGAAATTACCACCCACCAGACAAAGTTTTGCCGCCAAGCGATTCGTCGTGTTCCGGCATGATGTCTGGTGAAGCCGTACGGAGGACGTGTCTGAGCAGTTGTGTTGCGATGTGTGCCTGGTACAATGCGCTATATGTTGTAGTTTTTTTAAAATGAACAGACAGCTGTGCTGCTGGGAAGTTTGTTCCGCCACTTCTTCTTCCCAGCACTAGCAGCTAGAAAGCACTAGGAAGTGTCGATGGGTGGGCGTTTTGGGGGACCGCCTTGTGTAATATTGACGTTCATAAAGTGCTAATTCTCAGCGTAATTTGAATAAATGATTTTTGATTCTGATTTTGATTCGCGGATTTTTAACTATCGCTACGGGTAGTCAAGAACCCGTAACTCTAATAGTTTTTTTTTTATCAATACATAGTATAAAACAAAGTCGCTTTCGCTGTATGTCCGTATGTATGCTTAGATCTTTAAAACTACGCAACGGATTTTGACGCGGTGTTTTTTAATAGATAGAGTGATTCTTAAGGAAGGTTTGTATGTATAATAAATGCATAATATAGTAGAGAAACACTGATAAATTTAAAGGTTTCTAATGTGATGTCGTAAATAAGCACGTTTTTTTGCGCTTATATTGCAAACGCTGGCTGAACCCTACGAGATAGACCAAAATAATGTACTACAGTATTGTTCACCTTAAAAAGTTCAACAAAAAAGTCCGCGATGGTATATGTCTATCTCTTAGGGATAACCCAGCATAACCATTTTTATTCTTTACTAAAAAATGGTTATTTACGTAGTGATTTTAAACAATACAGCATTAATCCTTATCCATTTAAGTACCTTAAATAAATTGTGCATTTATTATAGATCAATATGCTTTTTACAGCATGTAGTTGAAATTTCAACAAAATCGGTTGAGAGGTTTAAGCGGGAAAGCGTAACAGACAGACAGACAGACAGACAGACAGAGTTACTTTCGCATTTATAATATTAGTATGGATATCAGAGATATATGAGAATATGACATGCATATAATATGAAAAAGTAAAAAGGTACAACCAAACGTATGTAAGTTGTAAGCAGAGATGTAAATCGATGGTTCAGTCCAATCCAGTTCAGATGGTCGCCACGCATACAGACGTACACAAAATTCTGCATTGCGCAAGCAGAGTTTACTATGCGACTAAAATCCTTGCTAATATTATAAATGGGAAAGTGAGTTTGTTTGTTTGTTTTTTGTTTGTTTGTTCCGCTTTCACGCCGTAACTACTCAACCGATTGCTTTGAAATTTTGCAGACGTAAAGTTAGAAGTCCGGATTAAATAATAGGGTACTTTTTATCCTGGAAAAATTTGATATTCCCGAGGGAAATCTAAAAAGCGCGATATAACCGAACTCCACGCGGGCGAAGCCGCGGGCGGAAAGCTAGTAAATTATAAACTAGGACATGACCGCAATCCCACCTGATTGTAAGCACTGGTGCAATCGTTGGTGCGCTAGTCTATTAAGAGCATATTTACTCTAGCCTTGAAGACCCGTTCTGGCAGGTGTACTTCCCGTCGATCTTGAAGTACAGTGACGTGCTTCAGTGTACTACTTCACCGGGGG